>JANHMN010000010.1:21395656-21533024 GCA_030674055.1 Rhabdomys pumilio | reverse complement strand
AGAGAGAGAGAGAGAGAGAGAGAGAGAGAGAGAGAGAGAGAGAGAGAAGAAAGCAGAGCACATCAAGAGTTCCCTCTCCCTCTGTAGGTTTCATTTCCCAACTAAAAAGCTGGTGCTTCTAAGGTAATGAAAATCAGAATATGACTTGGTTTCTGAGGGAAGGGTCACACTGATGTGGGAGAGAAATAGGTATCCTCAGTAGGAAAATAATAGAATACAGCAAAACAAGCCTAATACACGTAAAAGAGATGCCCACAAATAGCAACGATGGGGGCATTTCATTATATCAAGATCTGTTCTCATTACAATGTTCTTTTCCCCATTACCTTCAAATGTGCTCTCCCACACACAATTAAGTTTCTTTGTGTTCTACTCTCCTTAAATTCCATCTGGGTAGCTCCTTTCCTGGCAGTAGCTCTTACCTTCCAATACTAGTGAAGAAACAAGACAAGGACATTGGCCCAGGCAGAAGAAACTCTCTGCCACATGGGAGGAAGATGATGCCAGTTGACTGCCTGGCAAGTGCTAACCCTGACAAATCAGGACTTCTAAAGAAAGGGCAGAAAACCTTAAGAGCATTAGATATCTGGGGACCAGTGAGTCACTGTGGGAATAGCTGATAATATCACAGATAAAAATTAGTTTGGAAACTTACTTTACATTTAGCCCAGTGACCATTTCCAAAATAAGGAACTTCAGAAAAATATATCTCTATCCCACTGAATGTCAGGAAAGCAGAATCTAAATGGAAATTGATTCCATCATGGTTTTTGCAGACACTTTGACTTACCATGGCCTGGATTCAGGTCCTGGTTGTGCCTCTTAATAATCATGTAATCTTCACCACATTCTTTAATCTCTCTATGATGTAATCTCTAACAAAGTGACAGTGATAGCATTCATCTGATTAGTTATTGCAAATGACATGGCGACCTTAGTGCCTGATGTGTCGTAGTGTTCATTCCTAATTCCTCTTCAACTCTTGAAACCTGAAGGGATTCCCTAGTCTGAAGTAGACCCCTGGATGGCTCAGATGCAAAGGTTAACAACTCAGATGTGAAAGTAACAGCCCAAGTGAGTGGCAGTGACTGCTTCTCTAAGTCTAACCTAATGCTGATGGGATGGGTATGTGACATTTGCTTCCCAACGCACCCTGTCTATTTGGCATAGTAGCCATTTAAATAATTGCATTTCATACATGTGTCTCAAAGTAGAATACACCATCCAAAATCAATCCACTGGCTCTATGTAGTACAAGAATCACTGTAGTGCTTATGGAGTTTGGGTGGCAAAAATAGAATAGGTTCCCATCCAAGGTCAGAATGCACCTTGTGCTTGTGGTGGGAGAGATCGCACAATGGGCCTTGCCAGTCTGGATCACTAGAGGATTTTATTCTTGATTCCTTCATCCAGTCTTAGCTTAATGTCTCATTTTCAGAGTTTTAAGGCATCTCTGACTTCTCTTTACAGAATCTGACCTCGTGATTACTATTAGTCAGGATTTATTTTAGAATGCTCAGACCTATGTGTTAAGATGCTCTACATTCTGAGCTGTCAAATATTCAACTGCGATTTAATTTCCTTTTCTATTTTATCTAATTTATTTACTTTTTAAAATCATATGTTTTATTTTTCCCTTTTCTCCCTTCCCCTCATTTTTTAAAACTAAAAACAAACATTCATGTCATCAGTATGCAAAATGTTTTTGTCATTAATGTGAAGTAATGTTATATGTATACCAAAGAATAGTTTTAAAACAAACATCTTATAATTTATTATCAAAACATATTAGATTTATATACCTATTTAATAACATGCATATAATGTTACATGAATACATTATAGGTAAAAAGGATTGTGAATTCAAAAGTCTTGAGAAGCCCTGATCTATAATAAAGATGTAGGACCTGGCTGATGGCAAACAAAAAGTAGCTTTGGAAAATTAGACCTCAGTGATAATGAACCTAGGAACAAAGTTATCACATCTAAGTGAGGCAGAGAATGAAAGGCAAGTGCTAGTTCAAGATGGTAATAAAAAATAATTCACTTCAGCCTGTTCGGGAGGTGAGGGCTTCTGCTTAACCTCTCTGTTGACAGGTTCAGTTTATATAAAGTATGGACAGATATGAGTCTATGGGTAGAGACACAGACTCATTTATCTGAACCAGAAAGAATAAAGGCATAAAGAAAAGCAGTCTAGGTACCAACTCCCAGATATCATCTCCCCCAGAGAAGCTCTTTGCCCACCAGAGTAAGTTGTTATCCATGGCCATATATATGTCTCTTCTTTAATACAGTGCTGTCTTTAAAGTACTAGCTCTTTACTAGTATACTGAGGGATGTGTATTTCTTTAAAAACATTGTAATCGTGGTTCTGAGTATCTTGGGAGGAGATACTACAGAGGAATCATATATAAACCCGATACAGTGATAATAATGTAATATTTTCTCCATTATCAACAAGAAAATTCTAAATATCTTATAAGGCATTGTCATGTGAAATTTTCTAAAAGCAGAGAAAATGTTTTAAACTAACTGCAAATAAATGGCAAATACTACCAACAAAAATTTAGAAGAAAGTGAAATTTAAGTGGAAAAAAATATTTATACTGGTCTGAAGATGTAGCTCTGAGCTGAAGACCACACACATTGCATTCATGGCACCTTTGGTTTGATGTCAAGTACCACAAAGAAAAAAAATGAATTTTTATATACAACATATCACATACATAAAAGTATGCCATGCATGCATGCACATATTAAACGAACCCTTCTATACAAATCTTTTAAAACTGAGGCAGAAAATAATAGCATTTCCAAAAGTTAAACAGTGTTACGAAGTTCTCACACACTAAAAATTATTTTTTTGACAAGATAGCCTTTGTGGAAAAAAGGTTTTCAGCAAACATATTTTGACAATTGATACCCCATGAGCACCGTTTGTAGAAAATAGATTTTTTTTATGCTGTAATTTGATGAAGCAGGAAGTGGAAATCGATAGAACATTGCCAAATACGTTCTGTGCTGATGCCCTTGCCTTTCACTCCTCTGCTCCTGTTCTGCAGCAGATAAGAGAAAGGAGGAGCCAAGAACACGATATATGGATTTTCCAAAACAGCAGGACAACAAAGGAAGGAATGCTTTTAACTCTTGAGATGTTTTCAGCACCATGGCATGCATTTGCTGTGTAGCAATAGAGGCTGATTACAAGCCCAAAGATTCCCCCAGAACTTCAAGGAGAACCTTCCTCACTGGGTCTTGTTGCTAGGTCTCAGCACTGCTGGTTTCCATGACAACCCGGCCAGTATCTAGCTCAGGATTTGCAAATACTTCCAAAGCCCATTAGTCTTAAAATCTATTCACTAGACTTTTACATCAACCTTACTCTCTCTAACCTTTTTACTACAGCCTCTTCTTTTATTCTTCCCAAACTTTTGAGATGCAGAACACAAGATTTTGTAGTGGCAGAACTACTTGGCAAATGTTAAAAAACAAAAATAAAACAAAACAACGAAAACCCTAGGAAAAAACACAGGAAATATGGCAAAAGTGGCTCTTGGTTGCCCTATTTTCTGCTACCTAATTGCCACTACTTGTCTCCTCCTAACTCAGCCCCTCGAATGCTGGTCCATGTTTCCTTGCTTGAATTTAGTCCATTTGGAGCTGGCAAAAATGACACTGCAGGACAGTAGCACTGTGCTATGCAGGTACCTCAGTGCTACACCTCACTTGATCTTGATATCTTGAACTTCTGTGAAGGGAAGAACGGGACAGAGAATTCGAAAGAACTTCTCAACATTGGCTTTTCTTAAGCTCATGTGCGCAAGACTCTTTCTGCCCACCTTTGGGAGAATTGGTATTTCTCTAATAAAATATTCTTCCTGTTAATTAGTGATTAGGCTATTCCTAATCTTATATCAAGAAAATGATAGAAAAGTAATTATTTCTTAGAGCCCATTTTATTCCACAGCTCAGTGTAGGAATGAGACACTTGGGAGTATCTCCGCAGATACAGTATTAGTCTGGTATAAAATGTGAGCATGAATACAGGTTACCATTCCCTGACCAATTCACTGCTGATATGTAGATCTCAACACTATCCCACAGCCAAAACTTAACTCTTTATGAAAACCACATTGTAACATGTTCTATAAAACAAAACTGTGCTTTGGAGCTGCTGTAAAATAAAGATATATTTAAGTTTCCTGCGGTTCTGCACGCACCAGGACATATTCACCTTCTAATCACCTTATTGAGCATCTTGAGAAGTCAAACATCAATCATGTGGGCATTAAAATGGGTATGGTAGGACCGCGGTTAAAAGACTGCTAAGCTTATTTAGATACTCTTTGATTTTCTTGTGGAATTCCAAGGGAGAGTCCCATGGTAGATTTGATGAACATTAGATTTTGGTGGTCTTGCGTAAGGCTTGCTATGGTGAAGGAGAAGATGTAGCTTAAGGATAATTTAAGGATGCTAAACGTGGCTTATGGCTTCTTACTGTTGCCTCAACAGGCTGCATGAGTGTATACTTTTTGTATTTTTGGAGGAAATAAGTCTATTTTTACACCTTTGTAATTTTTTGACTTTGCAGTTATGGTATAAGGTCAGAGGAGATCCTGAACACAGAAGGTTCTCCGTGGGTTTCATCAAATGTTTGAGTTAGCATCACTTGAATGGTACTGTCCCTCAAAGCTTTGTTCCAATCTTTGCCCTAAATCTAAGCCACCTGTACATATTGCCAGTCAATTTGATTACATTAAATTTTGAGTCCCTGCTTTTCCCTGACTTGAGACAGGCATTTTCTGTTTATCTCTGGTTGTCCTGGAACTTACTCTGTAGACCAGGCTGGCCTTGTACTCAGAGGCCTCTGCTTCCAGAGCACTGGATTAAAGATATGTAGCATCATAGCTTGACATCCCCTGCTTTCTTGATGAGGCATGTTTAATCATCCTCTAAAGGAAGATGTTTCATCAATGGAAACATTCAGTCATTGTGAAAAACATAAAGATCAACAAATATAAAAAATTGTATGGCCTTTGGAACCTTATTGGTAAGTAGACAGCTTTGATTTTCTCATGGTTACTTGTGTTACCTGAGAAGCAGGAAGCATTCTTGCTTGGCAGATTAAGAAGTGGCTGGATGTTTTGAACTATTTGTACTATAGTAGTTCTTATGAACTGACATTTGATTACATTTTCCTCAGTTTCTGCTAATCACTTCTTCTTCATAGTAAGTCCCTACCTTAAAATATGCTCCCAGAAGAATATTATTTCTAAGTAAAATAAGATCCTTAAAACTAGAAGTAGCCGATAAGTTTTTGAACAATTGAATTAATCAGAAAGAAGTCTTCTTAGTTCTAATGTCTGCAAAGAAGTTGAGACGTTTGGCATTCTGTCGTTACCTTGCAAACCTTTGGCTGGGGAGGTGTTTTCACAGCATTGCTCAAGACATTTGGAGAAAATTCAGAAAGAAGCTTAGACATCAAAGTACAAGAAATCCAACTTAAGCTTTAGGATAAATGTTCAAATCTCTTATCTTTTCTTATCAGTTTTTTGCTGTAATCCCTGCAAAGTAACCTTTAATGATCAGGGAGGAGCTCAAAACAGGGAAAGGAAGGGAAACGATTGGATTTAAATATCTGATTAAAACAAAAACATCAGGAAATTTTGGCATTCTTAAAATGTGAACTGAGTAAGAGTAGGCAGAAGAAGGATTGTTCAAAATTTGCATAAGCTTCTTACAATAAAAACATATCTCCCAGTGAGAACAATTTTCCATAAAGATTTACTGTAACCTAACTGATGGGCTTCAATTACCATCAGTAGAAACAGATAATGAATCCATGATTTTATATTCCTCATGTTTGTAAGACAGGGACAGAAAATAGGACCTACCTTATAGTTTTGTTTGTTCATTTATTTGTTTTGTAAAGATTACAATTGGTTCACCTATAGTAATGAGAATAGTAGTGGGTACATTATATATGTTGGGTCAGAGATTGCCAATATCATTGCTATCTCTGTTGTTAATAACTATATTTTTATCGTGTTTGACAATCTTGGCAATCCTGAAATTTGGAATGAATAATACTTTGTTTTAAATGGACTGTCACGTGTGTGGTAGGATACTCAGCAGTGTCCCTCCCCTTTATTCAATAGACATGGACGACATGACACTGCCTCCACACAAATGTACTATGTAGGAACGAACTAACCATGTTAATTAATATGGTCCTAGTTTTACACCAAGTACTTTGCATATGTCATACCTTTGATAAACACTTTAGTCTCTAGTTTATAGAGACAATGACGGAAGTAGAAAAGGATTAGATTGTTGGTCAAAGTTAAGTATTTAATTTTGTTTCTTTCTGTAGTTTTTTCTTCATCTCTGCTTCTCCCTCATTACCCTTTCTTCTTTTATCTTCATTTCTTCTCTCCATCCTTCATCCTTTCTGTTTTTTTTTGTGACAGACTCTTGTGTAGTTCACATTAGTCCCCAACTTACTATGTAGCCAAGACATACCTTAAACTTCTGTCACTTGTTTTTATCTCCCAGGTAGGTGCTAGGGTTACAGGTGTAAGTTACCACACCAAGCTTAAGTTTCTTGATTGTCAGATACTAGTGTAGCAGTGACTGACTTGTAGAATACAGCCAATGACTTCTAGGGTCCTTTTTCTGGTAGTATATGACACTTCTGTAATATTAATAAAATCATAGAAGATACATGAGAGAGCCTAGAATGTTCTCTTTACTTGATTACTTAGTCACTGTTCTATTGCTGTGAAGAGACACAAGGACAAAGGCAACTCTTATAAAACAAACAAACAAACAAACAAACAAACAATTTAATTGGGAGCTTGCTTACGGTTTCAGAGGCTTAGTCCATTATAATGGAAGGGAACATGGAAGGCACTGTGGACAGATAGTTGAAAGCTACATTCTGATCTATAAGCAGGCAGAGAGAGAGAGAGAGAGAGAGAGAGAGAGAGAGAGAGAGAGAGAGAGAGAGAGTCAGAGAGAGAGACAGAGAGAGAGACAGAGAGAGAGACAGAGAGAGAGACAGAGAGAGACAGAGAGAGAGACAGAAGAGACACAGAGTGGACTTGTAAAACTTCAAGGCCCATCCACTTGCAGTGATGCACTTTTCCCATCAAGGTTACACACCTGATCCTTCCCAAATAGTGCCAATCCTTGATGAGTAAGCTTTTAAAGATATATGCCTTTAGGGGCTATTCTTATTTAAATAACCATACTTCTGCTGTCAAACATACCATTTTATTGCAATTTCTTTCTAAGCATTCAAAGATTCACAAAGAGTTTTTTCAGTGGAAACGGTTTGTTTCCATAGTAGATATTTGTCAGTAATTGTCTTTGAAGTTTTTCCCATTTCTCTCAAATCTCTCACTAACAACAGGATTTGCACGTCAGAGTAATGTGAGACAGCCTATTAGGATCACATATTTCAGGTGAAAACAGTCTCAATCTGCAATCTAAAAACATAAATCAGAAAGTACTGGAAGGATCATGTCTCCCTTTTCTAACCATGAAGATGTTTTAACTTAAAAATTTAAGGAGTTGATAAGGGTTCTGGCAGGTGGAGAGGGTGTGTTGTCAGTAATAGTGACCAAAGTGCATAAACAGAGAGGGGCAAAGGTGAGAAACAAATTCTTAAGAGTTTCTTTATTCTTAGTTTCAGTTACTTCTGCGTCTGGGATGCACTACTTAACTTTGGACAGTTGAGTGTTCAGCAAATCCTATTGCATCCTTTGTCAGCCAATCCCTTTAGACTGCTAACCAGAAACATGGACCCATTGAGATCAAGAGACTTTTTAGTAATATGCTTCTTATTTAGAAGCTTTCAGCTTCAAGGGATATTTGATAATGCCTAGAATGGAGGGCTTTGCTTGCCTTCCATAGACAAAGGTCCTATTGAATCCTTTTGTGAAGATTTCATAACTCTTGAAGCATTATGAAGGTTAGGTTGGTAGAGTAATAAAGGTAGGTGCTAAAATAGGGGAGGAAAAGATGCTGAATTAACCTCCCCACATGCTAACAGCTAGTCTCCATTGGAAACATCCATTACTATTTTTAAGTCAGCAAACATTTGCCTGATCATAAATGATCTTCAAGAATTGATTATTTTTGGCCAGACAGAGAATATCACTAGGGATAAACAATGCTATTATTCACTCAACAAATCCTTGTTAAGAGTCTGCAGAAACTTTTTTAAATTTGTGCACAAATCAGAGGACTAAAAAGACAAAGGTATAAACTTGAATTTTCAGTGTAACTTAGATAACATAGAGAGACTTGAAAGAGATAGAGAACAGGGAAATTTGTAATTCCAAGCCAGGTAAGTCCTTTTGAAAATATATTATTTATCTACATCTGAAAGATTCATTTTAAGCCAAGGTCTGTATAGACATCAAGAAATATCTACTCTCAGCATAGCACTTGGCAATTTTCTCAATTTCATCCCTCTCAAGGCATAACATAAGCACATTTTTATGGTTAAAAGGGAAGAAAAGCATGATGGGTAAAGCCAGGATGCCTTAGCTCACTCTTGTTATCTCTTCCTTTTGTTCTGAAAGCCAACTCCCCATTCTTTATGTGAATCTACGCTATTTTATTTTAATCAATGAAGAAATCTCTTTTCACTGCCTATCCTGGAAATGAGACCCCTCCCAGGTTGAATACCCCTAATTACAAATAACCCAAACCCCGACAGATCATACATAACTAGTTAAAGGAAGTAAAACCCCAAAAGAAATGTTGCTGAACCGAAACAGGCTGTCTGTGGGGTCAGTGTATGTGATTGGGCTCAGCACAGAGGACTAAGGGTGTTGATGGCTTCACTGTATGTGAGCCATGTCAGCACAACGGAATTCATCACTATGCGGGTGATGTTTTCCTTCTATGCTGTCCGGTACAACTGCCATTCCCGAGTAGCTTGGGGTCTAGAAATGTGATACAGCCTCTGAGGTACTGCATCTTCATTTTTATTCATTTCGGCTAAAACTTCAGTAGAAATATCCAGTCGTCACCATACTGGCCATGCGGTCTGCACGCTTATCTAATACTACAAATTTAAGATGCTCTAGCATCGCTGACCTTTGATTTTTAAGGTGAACACTTTTGAGGATAGAATCGTACATTTAGGCAACTAGGTGCCTCTTTGAACAGAAATGAATCTTACATATGGTCTCTTGGTTAAATACCAAAGCAAGACAAGATCAGTTGTGCAGTGGCTAAGAGAGGAGGCATCTATACAATTTTTTTTTAAAACTAGAAAATTGTAGTCTTTCTGGAACCCAGTGTTCTCAAGTTTAGTGCAGCCTTGCCATTCTTTTCTGCATTGGTCTCTTCAGATTCATTGCATTTGAGGAGTATACTTGAGTAGCTAAAAAAACAGGGTCTGCCATTTCTTCCCCTGTTAAGTTGCCAAAGGCATCTCCTTGTGCTTACAATAAATTCCCCTAGCTCCTTTCCCCCTTTCTTTTTTCCCTAGGAGAGATAATTGGATTGTGTGATTTCCATTAAGTGTAATGTACCACATGCAGATGAAACACAATAGCAAAATGCATTTAGGTAGAATCTCTGGGAAAAAAATGGTCTGGGTGCTTTTGTGCTTGTTAAAATTAGCTGCAAAAATATCTTTGGTTTGTACAATTAACTGCAAAGACTTAATTTACTCTTTTTTTTTTTTAAAAAGGTTATTTACATTTCATAACCCTGTGAAGAAATAATCTTTTAGATAAGAGATGTGATTATTTTTCTACTCTTATTATGTCATGTACAGCATCTATATGAGAAAAAGACATACAGGGTTTTTCAGACATACCATTATTCCACATAGTGGTGCTCTAAACCTGCAGAAACCATTCACACGAGCTCTGCAGTTGCTGGATAATAATGCAGTGAACCTGATTGCAGTTGGAATTTTCTCTGAAATGGACTCCCGATAAATTTTCTTTAGAGGTATGTCTTCCAGCACTCATCATTTTGCAGGACAGATCCTTCGTACATACTCAGAAGTGATGAGCTGAACAAATCCCACTAGAGGAGAGGGCCATTTGAGGAAGTGTTGCACTATCTGAAAACCTAAATAGCCATTTCTTTTTCCTTCTATTACTACCATATTATCAGATTTTAATTAAGTTCATGATACCACTCAGTGGTTACGTTTAAGAATCACGTGTCCAGACAAAGGGAAAATTAATTCAGTATTATCTATTTCAGGTTCCTTGGGGTGCCAGTCTCTTTCTCCCAGCTGCTTATCATTTTGGTGGAGAATTGTTGTTTGTGGGCTGTAAAACTTTTCAGAAGCCCATGGTGAGAGTGCTGGACCAGGAACTAAACAGTCTTTGAACCTGCTTGACTTTTACCAATTAGAGCAAACAATCTGACATTTGTAACAGCAAAAGCAGAGATGGAAAGAAAGGTAAAATCAGAATTCCTTTTCAGGAATCTGATCTGGACTATGTTGTGGAGAACCTGATATTATAAGCCAGATGTTGTCCAGTAATCTTTCTTTAATTACTGTCCTTAGCTCTTACTGCTATAACCCTTTGTAGCACTGACTCCATTTTGATCACTTATAATCATGAAGGCATTTGGGTGGGGAAGACCAGTACAACTGGTTTCTCAAGAATCATGAAATTTGTGATAGATACTGTACTGTGTGAGTTGAAAGGCTTTGTTTTATATTTTCAATAGGTCTGTGTCTTTTGTTCACTGTTAAATAAAACCAAGTGGCTTAAACAAGGAGAATTGTTGTCTTGTGAATATGCAAGCCTGAGGATGTATCTTTTAGTTTTAGCTCATTTTTTTCTGTTCATAGCTGGACTCCTCTACACACTTGAAAGTCATTTGGCTGAAGCGATTGCAGGACCAGACAAACAATTTTTTTTCTACATGGTCTAATATTTTCTCACATGTTAGTCTAGGTTTGCTCCCATGGTAATAGTTAAGTTCTAAGAAAGAATACAGAGCAGATTATGTTCCATGAACAGTATGACAGACTATTATAAGCTTTCCCTTCTGCCCTGTTTTATTTACCAGAGCAAGTCACTAGCCAGACCAAACTAAGCAGCAAGGAAACAGGCTGTCTCTTGATGGAAGAAAATCAGAGCTAATTATTTTTGACAATATATTCTAAGCTTTGTATGCTCAGAAATATAAAAAAATGGGCTCTACAAATAATTGACTACTGCGTTTGAGGGAATGTAAGTTTTTCTCAGTCCTCATATGTTTGTAGATGGGATAGGTTCCTGTTACAAAAAGCTGGATGGACAGGAGTGGAGAATGCACATTTCTCAATACAGGTGGTGTACTTCCAAGGGAAATATTGCAGTGGAAGCTTAAAGCCTTGGTGTTCTAGCTTTTACAACTTTTCCCACAAATAATAAACTATTTCAGAGAAATAGCAATACAAAGGCAAGGAGCTTTGGTCTTTATGGACAAAAATGACACGGAGGCCAGCAAATGACATTTAGAGGATCACTCATATAAACTTCTCTGGTATTGTATATCCGCTTATACGTCTGTATTTCAGAATTAACCTTTGTTCTCACATGAGGCACAGAAGGATGCTTTTTATTGTTGTAAACCTGTATCCTGCTTTTAAACAAAGAAAAGGAAGACAGAGAACTTTCTACACCCATTGCGTCTTAACTGCCCTCAGATCAACTTTTTTTCATATTCTGAAAAGGCGTATTCTGGATTGTCTTATCTCTAAATTTGTGAAGTCTCATTACTGAATCTAAGACCTGTCCATTGCTGTCATAGCATGTGGGATACTTAGCAGAACATCCATGAAGAAATGGCTTGTTTATGATGTTGGTATTTTTAATTACAAACTATAATAATGCTTATTTATATCAGCATTGTATAACATTTCATAATATCTACAAGCTTTCTCTAAGTTTCATAGAAATCAAATCACTATCCACTCATAAGACTCTATAGGAATAATTAAAGATGTGGAGTATTGGTTTTAGCTTGAAAATCTTATTGCTGTATATCACAGGTCATCTTGAACTTTACAGGACTATGATACATTGAGCATCTTAATTTAAAAAAAAAAACAAGGTTTATCTGTGTCGCCTGTGTTAGTGCTGGTTGGCAGTGGGTTGGTTATTTTTTTTTTAATTACACATATTTCTTCTGTTCTCCAGATAAAGCTGGCTATACAGAAACACAAGAGCAAAGGAACAGTGTACAAATGTGTCTCAAGCTTTTCATCTTGTGTCAGATTTTGGGTACATATATGAAATTGTCTGCTTTTCTGTTGTAAGAGATGGGTGTCTGAACTAGAGAGTAAGTATGTGAAGACTCCACAGAGATCACATTTCAATGCCTGTAGCTTATTAGACTCTCTCAGGGATGCTGAGAAATATTGACATCCATGTTTTACCTAAAACCAATTAAAATATGAATCTCTTGTGAGTTGGGCTCAAGAATCAGTATTTAAAAGAAAGTTCCTCTGGCAATTCTAATCTGTAGTTAAGGTTGAGGACCACATTTGAGGTGAATCACCAAAGGATATCACATCAATTAATACAGGATTTGATTTCACTCAAGTATCTATTACCTTATTCTTAATTTAATTTTGATTTATGTGCATAGTGTTGCTTGTACATTTAAATTAAAAGGTGAAGATGCTACTAAGTGTTTGTATAGGCTACTGAGCCTTTTCTTTTCATCAAGTGCTTAAGTATTTGGAGCTTAAGTGTTGTCTAAAGTCAGCCAGTGGTTTTGGTAAAATATATATATGTATATATATATATATATATATATATATATATATATATATATCAATGTATGTATATATAACTTTAGAAAAAAATCAGAATTTCTTTTCAAAAACATAAATCAAATTTTGTGTAGGATTTGTAGGCTGTGTAAATCTAGTGGTGATTTAACACAAATCCAATCCACAATAAGCTCATAAATTTAAATATGTGGTTATTAGGATGTGGTGTTACTTGGGAGGATTTTGGTGTGGCCTTGTTAGAGTAGGTGTGGCCTTGTTAGAGGAAGTGTGTCACCGGGAGTAGGCTTTGGGGTTTCAGAAGACCAAGTCACGTCTAGTCGTTCTCTCTACCTTCTGATGCCTGTGGATCTGGATGTAGACTCTCAGCTCCTTGTTCACCATCATGTCTGCTTGCATGCTAACATAATTATAATGGACTAAATCTCTTAACCTGTAAACAAGCCCCAGTTAAATTTTTTTTTTAATAAGAATTGTTACATTCAAGGTGTCTCCTCACAACAATAGAACACTGACTAAGACAACTCAATGGCATAGAAAAAAGCAAAATAAAATGTCACATTGACAACGATGGAAGTCATTTTTATTTCAGAAATCTACAATAAAAAATAATTCTAGTAAAAATAAGAAGCTGGAAAAAATGACTTTTCATTGTTCTGATTTATTTTATAAGGTTCCTTTAGAAACTTCTCCTTTGTGACTAAATCTATGTTAGAAGGTGATGGTATAGGAAGATTGGTAAGCCAGACTTCATTGTCAGTTTGCAAAGTACAGACAGAAAACAATATTTTTCCCATATGTGGGCTGCCTTCTCGAGACTTGGAAGAAATATGCTCTTTCACTTCTCAAGTGAATGGGAAAAACCCAGCATCCATCACATGGGTATGGTATTGCAAAAAACAGACAATGCCTCCTTGGAGCATCACAGGGATCTCAGGCAGTCACTTTAATCTCACAGACAGGTATTGTCCAAGAGTTGCTGTTCACTTCCAACTATTGGCCATGTCTGAGCTATTTAATATATTGTTGTCTATCAAGAGAACACAAGTTACTTGAATGAGTACCTCATATCGGGATGGGAATTTGCCAGGTAGTATCTTTGTTTTTCAATCATTAACTTACTGAATCCTCAGAGAGTTAGGCAGTTAGGGCCTGCTACAATTTACCTTTTAGAAAATAGAAATGTTCAATTGCATCAAATGACTTTCCCAAGTAGGTTTAACAACTCTTTCAGTTTGTAAATATTATATGCCTGATCTTATTATTGTAAATCATTGTGTATTATCACAACTTTTCAAATGGAAACCTGACTCCATTTTAATCCAGATAAAATGTGATTCTTTTTATCTTTTTGTGGGGGAGAGAGCACTGAGTGTGTATTGGCTTGTGACACATGCTTGCATGCATATTTATCTAATGGCAATGAAGAATATATATTTTCAGTATACGTCACTAGTAGATAAGATTTATACATCCAGTACGTTGCATGAAAAAAATTATTACATCACTCTCAAAACACATGTACACACAGAGAGACATGTATGTACATATACATATGTCACTCATTCACATCACCTTTGCATAGTATATCACGTCTGTTTTAATGACCAAAAAGTTACATAAAATTGCACACATATAAAACTTCAACTTCATAGGCCGGGCGATGGTGGTGCATGCCTTTAATCCCAGCACTTGGGAGGCAGAGGCAGGCGGATTTCTGAGTTCGAGGCCAGCCTGGTCTACAGAGTGAGTTCCAGGACAGCCTGAGCTATACAGAGAACCCTGTCTCGAAAAACAAAACAAACAAACAAACAAACAAACAAACAAACAAAAAACAAAAAAACTTCAACTTCATTATCTTTTTTCTCTGTGGCAATATATTTTATTTTTCTTCAGGTAAATTCTGTTTCTCTTGTCTTTTAGAACTAACAATTTGAGAGAATTTTCTTTAAACACATAATACAAAACTTCAAAGTCTATTTTTAGACTTGAAAACTGAAAAAGTGTAGGTAATTAATTTGGCTTGGTATCCTCTGCTTCTCTTTAAGTAAGACTTGTCCCCAGTGCAATGACCTTGCTCTGTCTCTCTACAGTTCCCAGACATTAAGGAATTCCTTTCAGTGAGTCATACTTTTTCCTCAGTTCTGAAGAAGACTGTCTGTTTGACTCTCTCCTGTGGTTTTGCTTTGGCTAATTTAGACAATGTTAAACTGAACTTCCTAGAATATAATTTGAGTGGTGAGCTGCCATTACATTAAAATTTGGATGTGTTTGCAAATTTGCAAATGTGTATTTTTGGGAGCCAGTTTTTAAAAGGTCAATACATTGTATTCTCAAAGCCAAACAAGATTATTTTATACCTTTATTCTGGATCATCTTTTAAATCTATAACAGTAAACAAAAGAGTTTAGTGATCTTCCTTGTTCATAGATATACAAACACATGTATAAATCTGTATGAATATATACATATATACATTTACATATATTTGTATATACATGTGCATTTATATATATGGATGTATGATTGTATATATGCCTAGTTATTTCTAAAACATCAGATACAAACTCTTCAAAGGAAAAACATCAATGCATTTTGTATAACAGTTAATTATTATCTTCAGTGAGAAGATACATCATCTCTTCCTGAAAAATCACTAGTGCACATGACTTTGTGAAGTAGGAAATAGGCTTACTGTCTAGGAACAGCCACTGGACTGACTGCATATCATGCCAAATCTGGCCCTCTTCAGTGATCAGAATGCAGTTTCTCTGTTCCATGTTGACTAAGCAATACTCAGATCTATTAAAGAAGATGGTAACATCAATATCCATCATTTGGTACCACAGGAATAAAGCAACTTTATGAGAACATGTTGGTAAAAATCGATGTTTCTCAATTTGCCTCAACATTTACTTTCAGTAACAGCTTAGCTTTACATTGTCATTTATCTAGTAAAGGGAAACTATTATGACAATATGTTCATCTAGTGACATTACTTCTTATTTGTATATTTTGAAGTATGTGTATGTGCATTAATGGTATGTTAGGAAGCAAAAAAAATCTAGCTAAATTATAGAGTTATTAAGACTAATAATAAGCAAGACTAAGCAAATTAAAAAAAATGTACACTGCAAATTATCCTGTATAGACTTCCAATGCCACTTGTCTTGGTTAAATATTTTCCTCTGCTCTTCCTTCTTCCCTTTATCTTTCTTTTGGCCAGCAATAATGATGATTTTGTAAGTATTAATAAAAATCATTAAATTTTTATGCACAAGTTGTTAAGAAATTATGTTTTATTTTATTGTACATGACACAGTATAGAACATTGTATACATGTATCATAATTTGTTTATTTTTGTCAAAAAGCTAAAAGTTGACTTGTTTCAAATGGAGACATTTGTAAAATATTTAAAGATAACTTAAAAGAAAGACCTCTAACTTCTCATTGTGGATGGAGAAGCCAAAGGACAGTGATAAGATAATTATTCATTGTCTATCTCAACTTTTGATTTAAGACTTTTTATTCTACATAATTATACTTTCTTCTTGGATGTAATTACTTTTGTTTGTCATGCAAACTACATGTACAATATATGCCTGATATTTGTGTTTCCTAAGAAACAGTGGAACTTAGAAGAAAGGTTATAGACTCTTAGGCAGTAAGAATTCTAATTCAAACTCTACTATGCCTGATGATGGACTTTAGAGTAAGACATAGCAGCTCTCTGCATTTCATTTTGACCCTTTATAAAAGGGAATTCCTTACCTACTTGACAAAGTCCGTTTGATCTTAAGAAGAATTTAGTGCACATATGCTTCTATAGGCATTAAAATATCAAAATTATAGTTAGTCAACAAAGCTAAACATGCTAATAAAATAAGTTGTCATTTCACTAAGCTTTGCATCTTTTCAAATATAAAACCTATGAATTTTCTTATGTAGCACTCGTATTAGGGCAATTCAAAATTACTGCTGCTATCTCAAAGTTTCATTTTCCACTTTATAAATGGGCTTTATGATTTACGATATAGCATTGGTTTTCTCTGAGGACTATGTCCCATGTTTACATGTGTTCTGTGCCTTTTGAGTATGATAGCTAGACACATTCTCTTCTGAACAGTGGTAACACATTTTCAGAGATAAGTTGTACTATACATACAAGGAACAGACTGAAGCTCTGGGCTTTTGAAAACTTATCATTTTTCATGTAGATGCTCAATCATTATATTGCTATTGGATGAACTAATCTGCCAGGTTGAAATAACGCTGTAAGTAATATTGATGGAGCTACGATGTGATTAATGTATTTTAAGATACTAAGACATCAAAAAATAAAATGAGGCATGCTGCATTAAGCCAAACTTTTCACACATATGCATATTCTTTTGAGAAGATTATGCTTTGAACCTTAGGCTACCTGCTCTAGACAGGAGTCATATTTTGAATGACTGGACTATTACTCATTAACCCAAACTTTGGTAGCAATGCGGTTGAAGCCAGTAAATGAGAACAGATTGTAGTTTTCTTCATTAAAAAGAAAGTCCTTTATCACCTGAAAAGGGTTTCTAGAAATAGATTTTATTCTAGAAGTTTCTCTTCATTTTATGTTCTTAAGTAATGAAGATAACTTGAGGAGGAGGAATAAAATCAGCTAATTCTCATTAAGACATAGTAATGCATCACATCTATGTTCCCGGATCTAACACAATAAATTCCAGTATATTGCAGCACCAAACACATTCATTGAGTTGTAAAGTTTTAGAGTTGTACAATTTATCTCATGTACTAAAATAATTAGAATATATCATTTTATGGATTGAGATTAAATAGAGCTTAATTATCAAAGCACACTCAATTTACTACGAGCTTAAGTCTTGCTCCATCTACAGAAGGATTCTAGAAAACAACCCTATAGCTAATGACATAGAGGAAGTTTAAGGTGAATCTTCTCATAGCATCATTAGCTCAACGCATTGACTTAGGCCAGATTCAGTTCTCTTAAAAGAAGTGATAGTCTCCCACAAACTCCAAATCATTTCGAGTGTAATTTACTTCAGTACTTTAGGTATCTCATTAATGATAGTCAAATCAACAATGATGACTCTGATTGAGCACTACTGTTAAGTTTAAAGAAAGGAACTAGCTGTGAGTTTGTTCACTCACTGATCTATAGTGTAAAGCATCATTGAGTATCTTGAGCCATTAACAGGGCATAGGTAAACTACTGGTACACAATTCAATTCAATTTATTACAATCTGACAAATATTTAGTATGTCTCTGCTAATTTTTGTGGATCTTCAAGATTAAAAAAAAAACCATATCTTTTGATAATCTATAATCAGTTAAGGTACATATTATAAATGTGTGTACATGTATAAAATGATTATTTGATTTAAAATATAAATGCTGCATAGAGAAATAAAAGCTAAATTTCAAAGTAGGAAACATATACCTTTCACTTGGACTGATCAGAAAAATTTCAAAGATGAATAGGGTATGAGAGTGAAATGGAATAATGTTGGGACTGGTAAACATTGTATGATTCATGAGTGAGGTTGGGATACTGTCTTGTTAGTGTCCTATAGTAGGCACCAGCATATGATTTACATAAAGGATAAGATATATAAGGGCATTTCCTAGGATATGATTCATAATTTAACTATTAAACATTTTATAGCTTAAAAAATATTAGAACCCACATGTGTATGTTAGTAGATATATAATTTTGTGTAGAAGGTAGGTTGTATTAACAAAGCATAAATGAACAAACATAGCTGATTACTAATCAATGTTATTTACAACAATGTTAATATGCAGTCTACTCTTTGCAATTTTTCTGGTTTAGAGAGTCAAAATATCATTGGGAAATGAATTGATTTGAGCTACATTGTGAAAAATATAGAGGATGTTGAAGTGTTTGTTTATATGTCAGTGGTATATAATCATGATTATTAATAAATTGGATAAAATCATAGCTAATGCTTATTGTATTTCAAGTATTGTATATGCTTTATACAGATAGACTTTAAGGTGACTATTGAGCATGGAGATTTTCCTAGATTTGGTATCTCTCAAAGGCAGTTCTTATATTCATAAAAATAAATGCTTCACATGCTAAAACTCAGAAACACTTCTCAATTTGTTCACAGGGCTTTAGAATTATTAGCCCCCAAAATACCCATTAATGAGCATGCATAGTATTTCCCTACCTGGCAGGTGCTATCTACCCTATGGGTAGAGAGATGGGTAAAACATACATGCCTCTATAGAGCTCATGGTTTACCAGGTTATAAAATGTGTCAATAACTAATTATAGTATCAAATAGTATATTACAGGGCATGTACATTGAAATCATAGCTGCAATTGAGCAGCTCTAAGAAGGTCAACAAAAACATTATAAATACACTATGTGAGAATATTTTATCCTGTAGCTCCAGAAGACATTGGGGGTATTGCAGGCACAAGTATAAAAGCATCCACGTGTGAGAGATACATTACCTGTTCCCCTATGGCTGTAGGCTGCTACTGCAGTGTGTCAGCTTGAAATCAGTGCATGCATGCATGTGCATGCCTGTGTATGTGTGTTTGTTTGTGTGTGTGTGTGTGTCTTTTTTAAATGTCTATGCCTGAAATTGTTAACTAGATAATTAAAACAATCTACAACGAGCAGTAATATTATATAAAACCAGTAATTACGAGAACCAAGTCAATGGGAAGAAGCTGGAATTATTTTAACTTTGATGTGTGCAGAGGAGGCATGTGTGCTGGGATTCATGTATCTGAAGAGAAAAGAGAACAGGTAAGATGACTGGAACTGATATCTTCAAAAGGCCCATTAAGAGACTTGTCTAAGTGGCAGGCAAGTTGTAAACAAAATTCAGCTACTTTGGTATAAGAAAAAATGGCTACTTTGGAGATGAAGAAGCATCCCTGTGTTAATGCTCACAGGAAAAGAAACTGAAGAAGAAGCAAATGGGAAGAAATTACTCTTTCCTGCCTTTTCTCATTCTTATAGCATTCATTTATTACTATCTAATTGGCTGACCTAGTGGAGATACACCAACAATGCCGAAATACTATGTGCACAGTCTGTGGCTCAGTTTCACAAAGCTGAAACTGTGGAGCTGGGTGGAACTGAAAGACAAAAGCTTAACAGATCATACCCTCAACACATAAATGTCTAAGGTGCGTTTTGAGAAGCTATGGAGTATCACAGTCAGCTTCATTACTATAACAAAAATCAACTTAAAAGGAGGAAATGTTGGTTTGCAATTAAACATTTCAAGGTTTCAGTCCAGAATTAGTTGGCCTTTTGCGTTTGGCCTGTGCTAAAGCAGCACACCATGCAGTGAGCATGTAGCAGAGGGAACTGCTTACATCATGGGAATCAGGGAGTGGCTGAGAGGACAGGGAAAGAAAGGAATTAGAGTACTAATATAACCTTGTAGAGTGCTTCTCCTAGTGAGACAACTTCCCCTGTTTAGGATTTACCTCATAAACATTTCACAAGCTCCCAACAGTGTCACTGGCTGCTGACCAAGTTTCAACACATGAGCATCTGTGGGACTGTTATGTAAAGCATGAGAAAGAGAATGTTTAGTCTGATACCAGGTGAGGGGCTAAACTTTCCCCTGTCAGGAATGAAGCTACTTAGGATAGATGAGATAATAAATATACAGGACCTTTTCTTCCTTTATCACACACTGAATTCTTGGTTCTGTAACAAGCCTGCACATGTTTATTTACTATTTCTCAATTATTTGATAATGATCACGATGGTTTTGGATCCAATACAATAAGCACCAACAAGCAGTGTCCATACCCGGATTAACTGTCTCTTCGTGTTTAGAACTCTGAATGCCTACAATATTAAATTTGTCTTTACTGAGAGACCTTCTGACTCACCACTCATCTATCTACAGAAAGTGTCTTCCCAACTTAGCACACGTTCTTCTGTTTTTATATTGAAGCTCTTTTTAGTAAAATATGATTTATTACTTGAGCTTAGCTTTCCCCATGCAGGGCTTTCACTGTACAGGTAAGAGTATACCTTTCTTGACAAGACACATGAATAATAAAATGAATGCATTTTTAAATACAGGAAGATGAGCAAACAGTTGTAGAAGTGGAGTGAGTGAGGTGGAGCTTGTCATATGGGCAATGGAACTCTTGCTTGTCTTTTAAAAATACTATTATGGACCAATAAAAAAAGAAAAAGACAGAAAGAGTTAAAAAAGTTAGAAATTGTGGGAGATATGATGGAGAATTGCTCTAAATAATTCAGGGAATGGGAATAAATCCTATATTCATTCATTAACTTGAAAAATTTAAAATATCTTAAAGACTTTGTAGAACTTTAATGGGAACATTTAAAATGTGATGAGCTATAGAAAGATTGAAACTAATAAGCATATTCAGAATTGTTCACAAGAAAATCATGAGTCTTTGTTAGTTTCAAATATTGGCTCTATTCTTTTGGATGACAAATCTTCTGAAATAATTATGAATGCCTCCAAATAATTTTACAGGAACTAAAAAATTCTGAGGGAAAATGATTTCCTCTGTGTAGAATATTTTTCTATGCCTAGTGTCTCATCATTTAATAGACTTGATATTAATAAATTATTGCAATAGACTCTAATAACAGTAGGTTCTATGTGACAAGAGCAAATTTTCACTGAAAGTGAGAACATATATTATGATCAGACACAAGGTACTTGAATTGAAGATAACCACTCTATTAAAATAAAAAATAATGAAAATGATATTTGAAAAGAAAAACATGTCAAGTAGATGCATGTGATAAAATATATATTAATTTTAAATTTTTTCTCTTAACTCTTTATTCTCTTGAGGTTTTAATACCTAAACAGCCCTAAAATATGTGCCCTAGCTAGTGGGGGTAATATGATTTGAAAACAGCTCAAGTAATTTGACTTGCTTTTATTTGAAACTTATACTATAAACAAACCAACAGAAAACCACAAATACTCTAACTAAAATACCCAGAAATAACCAGGTATTTTCTGGTTCTGACTAACCAGAAATACTCAGAAATACTGAGCTACTGTGTGGAGGGGGTGTAAACAACATCATTGTGCTTTGAAATTGAGTAAATAAATCAACATTAGTGTAGTTTGGGAGACTGTTTACTATGTGTTAGTATCTCCTTGAGAGGCAAAGCCAAAAGTAGGTGTGATGGGGAGCAGAGGTTTCCAGATAAGTTGATTGGCTCCAGAGATGTCTTTGGTGACAGATCTGGAAGATATGTTTTTGAAGGGCTTATCTCTATGGATTTTTTCACTGATGTTTCACTATAAGCATCCCCACTCTGTGAGCATTTTCTTGGCTTCTGGTAAGGATAATAGTCTGGTATGCATCCAATATTAGTAGTACACCCTGGTTAACAAGACTGGTTAGATAAATGCAAAAAAAAATGTGAAATAAAACAAGCTACTTATTAAAAAGAAATCTTAACTGTCATGATCCTGACCACATAACATTAAGCTAAGTGTGGTTCTTTCTTGGAGGGGTATCTGTAAACTGAATTTATTGCATGTCCATGAAGGTAGTCCAACTGGAAATAAAATTATAATTTATATATTCATTTGACTAATCTACTTTTAATTGAGTATATTAAACATCTACTGTGCTGTGACAATCTGATAAGGGTTCAGGACAGAGAAAGCAACAAACAAGGCTCTGGTCTTGTAGCCATTTTATGTGTGTGGTCAGTATGATTTGTTGATAGGCTCATGGATTTCATCTAACTATTTCAAGGTCATGTCACAGGACCTTAACATCAATTTATATGACATTATTAGGATATTAACAGTATTGTCTGCTTCTACATTTACTTTTCTTTCATTCATCCTTGAAAACTGTCATCCTAAAAGCAAAACAAATCCCACATGTTGTCTTTGGAGGCATCTACTGTTACTCATTTAGCCACTTGATATCTCATCAGATGCTTCTCTTGTTCCTCAGGGTCCCTTGAGCAGAGTTTAATTAGAAATGCAACACATTCATTTGGGTTTTAGTTCCTAGGTTCCTAAGAGTATTTACATAATTGATTAATCATTAGGGGGTTTCTGAGCACTTGATCTAGGTCTGCCATGGGGCTCACCGAATACACTCAATGAATACAGTCTCAAAAAACATGAAACAGATGGCATAATAGAATCCTAAAGAGAATATCATTCAAAATGAGCCATCCTCATATTGACCATTAGTCCATACAAAGTCCAGTTTATATTCTACATTCTCATTTCCAGTCTTCAAATGAATGAAATGATTCTTCTTACTCACACTGAGAGAAAAGAAACAAAGAAATAAAGAAAAGAATTTAAAAGGAAAGAAAATGATGAAGAATAATAATACACACACACACACACACACACACACACACACACCAGCGATTTTTTTTAAGGCTGCACAGCTAGAGGGTGCCAAAAGAAGTATCACATATAAAGGGCTAAATAGAACACCTTTTTGAATTAGCTTAATTAGGTAGTTCTGAGACTATATCATTACCAGCGGTGTTGTCTGAAAATTACCCATCTGTCTTTCACCCAACATGTGGCCCTAAAACTATATTTGTAGTGGAAGACTCCAGGTACCTGTCAGTGACCTTAGTTATTTTAAGTAAATGTATACAACTGGTCAAACAAGAACCCATTGAACTGCTTCTCTTAGAAATCTAAAATCAGGACTGATTTTAATTAGTCTTGGTTTCTAGGATGCATTTGTGGACAAGGCCTAAAGTTTTCTTGATTGCTTTTCTGAACTTAATAAATGAAAAGTAAGTATAGACCAGTACTAAAGAAAATAAGGTGAGGATAGAAAGAAACAAAGAATGAGAAAGAAGAATAGATAGATAGATAGATAGATAGATAGATAGATAGATAGAGAATTGATCAATAGGTAGGTGATAGATACCTAAATGGTAGATGATAGTGAAATGGATGATAGATGATAGGTATATAGATAGATAATATATAGATGATAGATCATAGATAGATGATAGATGATAGGTAGGTAGATATATGATAGATGAGAGATGATAGATACATAGATGAAAGACAGATAGATAGATAGATAGATAGATAAATAGATAGATAGATAGACAGACAGATAGATGGATGATAGGACTGTGGCATGCACTCACTGCTCATGCCTTCTCTCCCACCTCAATAAAAAGGTGTCACATCCTTACTGGCACGGGATTACGTGGGGTCTTGGGGTCAGAGGGGCATAGATACATAGATGATAGACACATAGATAGATGATGATAAATGGATATATGATAGATGATAGATAGATAGATAGATAGATGATAAATAGATAAATGATAGAGAAATATCAGATTTTGTTACGATAGAATAACAGAGACCAAAGGGTAAGGACATACAGAGAAAGGATCAGAGAAGCACACAAGATACTGAAGGACAGACTTACATGTGTAAGGAATGGAGAGATTGAGATTGAGATTGTACCACATAGAACAAAAGCAAGATAGAGTGGCAAACAAAACAAGAAAAGGTGTGTAGAAGTAAAGAAGTAGGGAGGGGTCAAGGTGAAGGATAGAGGGGGACTCATGACCTCACCAGTACACATTTGTCGTGACTGTCACATATCTCAGGTCAAGAAATTGTTTCCATAATCTTAGCATTACCACCCACTGTCAGAGCTTTTCATCTTCAGTTCATCATGTATTACTGGTCTCTTGTGCCTCTCTCTCTTCTTTTATATTTTTTTTGTTGCTAGATAAAACTGCACAGCTGGTGTTTATTTGGGTCTCCTTTTATAGCTTGAAAAATATTTAGGCATGTTTACCACATTGGGTATTTGAAGACAACTTTCGTATATGTGTGTGTGTGTGTGTGTGTGTGTGTGTGTGTGTGTGTGTGTGTGTGTGTTGAAATAGATTTATAATAAATACCTTAATTTAATTTTTAAAATTAAATTAAACTGATTAATATACTATCGAGGTTTAAAATAACTCGTTCCTTTCCAACAGCTTCTTCCTTCTTACAGTTCAGAACAAAAGCTGTTTTATGAAGGTAACATTCAGAAAAATGTAACAAAGAAGTTAAATGCTGAATATTTCTGCAAACTCTTTAGTTCCTAAGAAAATAAATAAGAAAGTCGAACCCCCTTATCAAGCATTGAAAGCTTGAAATGACTCCTATTGTATTGTCAACTACAGTCATGGATGTCTCTTACCAGAGAACATAATCTACCCTGTTACTCTGTTGTAGAAATTGCCATGCTTTGTGTTGTGGGTACATTGTCTTTGGTAAAGGAGATACACAAGTCCCCTGAGATACCATTTTATATCTTCTAATTTAACAGGAAGTCCACAGCAGAGATCTACTTATTATTATTTTATGTGCAATGGTGTTTCATCTGCATGTGCATATGTGTGAGGGTGTAGGATTCCCTGGAACTGAAGTTAAAGACAATTGTGAACAGAGCAGTCAGTGCTCTTAACTGCTGAGTCATCTCTCCAACCCCCACAGTGGATCTTTAACTGAGCACTGGAAGCTCCATCCTTGGAGAGCTCAGGACAGTAGTAACTGTTCCTTCAGCCCTGACACACTCGATTTCAAGCACTTCATATTTTTATCTTGTTTGGCAAACATCTTGGTTGCCATGTCAGTGTTGTATATGTTCGTTTTTCCAATAATAGGTCTGCTTTAGAATAAACAATTTGTTAAAGCTGCTCAGAATATCAAGTAAAGTTACTAACTGTTTAATGGGAAAGCAAGCAGGTCACCGCCTTTACAAGTAGTAAAGTAATTTTGCGTGTTTTCATGCCTTCCGTGGTGTCACATGTTGAAATAACTTGAAGCAAAGGGAACCATTTTTATGCAAAGAAAGGATAAATCCAAAAAGTTCAGGGAGGTGAGGAGAACAAAAAAGTCTCATGATCTGCAGGTTTAAGAGTCCCAGATTTCTTTGTGCCTAAATCCAAATACCCTTATGGAGCCATTATTGCCTGTTACTTCTTTGTCTTTGGGTTTCAAGGGTTAATAATGATTTGGGGTACCTTTGACACACCATCTTTTTATTATTTCTCTCTTATTTCTATTAAGCATATTATTTTTAATATTGGCCTTTCCTTTTTTAAAAATAACTACAATAAGTACTTATTAATATCAAAACTAATTTGCTTCCTGAATTCCCTACATAAGGTAATCACTAAAATTATTTTTCAGAATATACTTGTTCCTGATTCCCTAACGCAGACTTTTTTCTGTTGTCCCCCTCTCCCTCTCTTCCCCAGCAGTAGGAGACTTTTCTCAGGAAGGACAAAACTATAAGTAAATGATGTAATTATTAAAGTCAAATGTGGAGACAGAAAGACATGCTCCAGTGATTAGCTCAAACCCTATTATATCATTTTCCATGGCTGTAGTACGATGAACAAGTTTTGAATGTTGAAGACTTCGTATTTCTCACATGGCAATGCCATCATTCAGCAGTCTGTACACACTCAATAGATGCCCTCCTGTCTTCCGAAAGTCCTCACCTTTATTGAGTGTCCTGTTAAAACTTAGGGCTATTTATATTACCCATGTGATTGCTACTTCTGCTACTTGCTTACACTCTCACTAATGTGGTAGCTACTCACCAATAACTGCTTGTTTCCAACATGGCTGTTTAAGCATTATAGTGATCTCATTGGTTTGCTTTTTTTTTTTTTTTTTTTTTTTTTTTTTTTGATATTGTGATTTTTTTTATACTCAGACCTATAATATGTCATATAGTTAAAAAAATCAGTATTTATTTTATTGAAAAATACAAAATTCATTAAATTAATCATGATTCTGCAATTTTATAGGAAACATTCTGTTTATTAAGATTTATGTTGGGGTTGGAAGAGATGCCTCTGTGATTAAGAGCACTGGTTCTTTTCTAGAAGACCCAAGTTCAATTCCCAACACTTCCAGGATTTCTCATTGCTGTCTGTTACTCCAATTCTAGGGGATCTGACACCCTCTCCTGCCTCCATGGCACAAAGCACACACATAGCACACAGAGATAAATTTATGCGATGATATAAAACAATCACAAAAGATTTCAAAGAATTAGGTGGGACATATAATGACTAAAGTAATAAAACACTATGATATATGCACTATTTTATATGTATTTGTATACATGTATGCAAATGGAGTATAGAAAGAGTGTGGAAAGATATACTAAACTATTATAGTAGGAATTTCTTGGTACTGCTGGTATAAATTATTTTATTTTTAATTGTTCTTTTATGCTATTAAAAGTGGCCATTTCAGTGCTTCTGTAGTTCTTGAGAAGAGTAATTTCAGGAGTTTTATTTGGTAGTCATATTTTATTTTAGTATCAGCACTGATGTTGATATATTCAGGTATAACAATTGTCACTAAGGCCCAGAAGCCATTTGTACAAATGAACATTGCTTTGCATTTTGTTTAATGATTTTGAATAGAAGTACAAATTCCAAGAGACCCTAAGGGTATCTACATAAGACCATAGTTTTATCTGTAGATAAAATACAAGAGAACCAGATAGAGAAGAAGGTGGGAAGGGCCATGCCATCACTCAGATATTTAATGCTTTTTTGATGTTTTAAGTTTCACATGTCTCCAATAAAAGATTCCACTGTGCATATTAGTGGCCTCTATCCTTTTATGCTGTGCTACTGTTTGGACTGTTGTTTTTTATGAAAATTGTATCCTTGCCATTTCAGAAGATTAATGCCCTCAGATCTAATTATTGTGCTGTTGTTCTCTGGTGGTTTCTTTGTTTGCACATGGTAATTATGGATCACATTAATTGCTCATGAAACTACCATCTTTCCTTTTTATTTTTGCATATATTTCAAATACCCAATGTAACTTCCTGTCTTGAATGTGGCAGATCTATTTCACTGCAGTGCAGTAGTCACAGTCGTTCATCTTTTGCAAAAGCCCTGCACAGGGAGAGCTGTTAGCAGAACATCCACATGGCTTCTTCCAGGCTGTCCTGAGTGTGGACTGTCAGTTTAAGTCTCCACAAAGCACTCCTCGCTGTAGCCTCATGTTGTTTCCTTAGCGTTACCATAATTGCAGGCTGTATTTATTGCTTCCCTTGGCAACCACATGTACCATCACAGCAAACTGATGACTGTAAACCTGACCTTTGTGAGAGCCTTTTTATTTAGTTATCTCAGAAGGATTTACAGCATTATATTTTGTTCCCACATTGACTACTAATGGGAACTATATAAAAGAATGATTCTATCTTACATATCCTTTTTATTTTCTGAAAGCCTTGGCAGTATTAACCAAGCAGATTTTCACATTTGAAGATCTCCTCCTGGATAACTCAATGAGAGTTTTATGAAACCAAATCTTCTTACTTATGTGAGGTACATAACCTGCTATCTAGTATGAATTTATTTACTCTAAATCTGGCCACCTAAAAATGACAAATGATTGCATGTAGAATACTGCAAACAAACAAACAAACAAACAAACAAAGCCAAACCAGAAATTCTGTGAAAAAAATCCAAACTACATAATAATTCAAATCACTTCATCTTCAAATAGTGAGAATTTAATGAGTGTCATATTTGAAAACTCCCTTATTCCTAGTGATGCAGCACAGATTTTCACAGTACCTGGGTTTTCCATGTTTCCTTGGGAGAGTGTCCGCAGAGAAAGGTAATGCCATCATTCTGGAAGGGAAAGGCTTTTAAGGCCCTACCTAGAACTGCCCAAGAGTTCTTCGAAGCATACGGACAAGGCTTCATTTGTGAACTCTGACTGGAAGGGCTCTCTATGGTGTTCTTAACAGAGAAAGGATTGTTCCTGGAGGTACGGGCATTGAAAAGTGTACAGGGGAGCTGTGAGGATTTAGTAGGTAACAGAATCTGAGCTCACTGTAGGCGGCACAACTGTAGGCTACCATGATCTGTCATAAAGGCCTGCCTATGAAGACAGGGGAGAGCCCAGAGCAGAAGCAGTCCCACTGCAGTTCACAGCTCTGTCTCTACTAATAAATCTGAGTAGCCATCAGCCTGCAATGTGCTCATTATTAAAAGCTTTATCCAATTTCAACAGGTGATTTAAAAACAAACAATAAAATATGCAAACCTATCTCCTTCTTCCCATAATAATGAAGTGGTTGTTGAGTTTTCTGATTTTTAAATATGGTGCTAAATGCCACTAAATTAACGACTGTTTTGTTTTTTGAAGTGGTCTTTTACTTTATTATGTTATGAACTTAATATTTGTGTTTTACTTTAGTTTTGAAAAAGTTATACACTTTCATAGTATTAAAATATGTCTTGGATTTTCAAAATATTAGTAAGTCCACAAAAGCCCTAAAATTTTCACACAACAAAGAAGAAAATAAAAGATACAATAAGAAAAATAACTACTGAAACAATTTTGTCAAAGATATACTGAGAAGCATTGCACTCAGTCCTGTCTCCTCTGTCTTATTTCCCAACCCCACAGGCTCTAGAAAGAATCGATACCTCCTATGTCAATTTAGGTTGGGCAATTTTAAAGCTTTGTAATTTCAACCAATATTGCAATTAGTAGTTTGTGTATATGACATTTGCTGTTCTATCTGCAGAATATATTTCGTTAAGTGGGATTACTGCACCAAATGTAAAATATATTTGTTACTTTATTAAATACAACAAAATTGCCCCAGTGGGTTAAATGATAAATGCACTTGCCATCTTGTGAAATAGGCCAAAAAGTGTCCTCTCTATATATTCCCACTGTAAATGCATGAAAATGCCCCCTTTGTACTACATGGGAATGGATTATCATGTTAAAACACTGATTTTGTAAAACCACAAGGTAAAAACATATGTCGGGATAGTTCAAATTTGTATGCTCTTCCTATGAATGAGGCTGAACATCAATTTAGATCTTGATTTAGAGTGTCAGGGAGACTTCAGAGCCAGAGTGATCTGATTGGCCAGTGCCATAGCTGATGCTCACAGACAAGTATGTCAGAAAAATGGTGTGAGATGAGGACTCGTTGAAATTACAGAGCTAAGAAACGAAAGTGCTCAAAGCAGTGCCCCGTACATAGTGGGACCAGATATTTTACAATACCCCTGTAATCATGTATGAATGTGAGTGGGTCCAGTGATTTTTAACCACTTAGCACTAGCTCTGTCCAGACATAAAACAAGAGTGCTGTTTTCATAAGGTCACTGGGTAAAGCCCATGCCAACAAGAGGAAGCCGAGATTTTCAGAAGACACTATGAAGTCCTGTCTAAGACTCGTCTCCAAAGCATAAATGCTTCCTGTTTTCTTCACCAATCATGTCTGCAGCTTCATTTCTGTTCCTGTCAGCCCATTCTCAGGGAATGTCTCATTTCAGAAGCTGTAATTTCTTGGTGCTTCCTGAACTAACACTAGATTTGTTTTCAGCTCCCGGTTCTTCTGCTGAGCACATTGAAGAGTTCCAGAAAAGACTTGCTGCTCAAATCAAATCTGAGCCATGGTCAAATCAAGCCTGAGATATGCTAATGCTCGGGTTGTAGTCTGTGGGTGATCTGAAACACAGCTTTAACGAGCAGTTATGGTTTGCTCCTTTATCTTTTTTTTCCTCTGAAAACTCTAAGTCAGTCTCCTACTACTCCCCAAGCCAGAACTAACAGGACAGTTCCTATAGACTTTCGTTCAGCGTTTCAGCTTCTCTGAATTCCTTATATCATTCAAGACAACGTAAAGTAAATGGGTGGCTTTGTTAATAAATCTCTATTTCTGGCCAACGGTTTGTTCATATAAGCTAGATCTTCTGTAATGCAGTGTGCTGAGGGCTCTGGAAAGCCCAGGTGCCTGGGCTCTATGTATTCCTTGTTGCCAGAAAGCTTCTGCCTATAGCTTCAAAGTCCTACAAATCCCAGAGAATGAATTTATGACCTGACATGTCCACTAAATATTTTATCTCCATAGTTTATTTAGCGCTGAGAAAGGAACAGGATATTAGCGATATGGGGATTCACTGGATATCAGAGAATTTTCTTTCAATTTTTACTTCTGACTTTTCTCTATCTAGAAATTTTCTAAAAGATCTAAGTGTGCATATGTACCAAGCAACACGAAAACAGGTGATGGAAGAGACTAGCTGCCCTTGGTTGTGTTCTTTGATGCTGAACAGACCCAACAGACCCCTGGACAAACAGTTTCCATCTGCATTACTGGTTTTCAGTGGCAGATATAATTCATAGCCTTGACTGACACAAAACCATTGTGTTAGTCAGATGAAAAAATGTCAGATTCTCTGGAGCAGAAGTTGCAGATGACTATCAGCCACCTGACCTGGGAGCTCAGAACCAAACTTGAGTTCTTCCACTGCTCTTAACTTCTGAGCAATCTCTCCAGCACCCCTCTCATGTATCCTTTTGACTATTAGCATTGTGCTAGGCAGAGGCTGCACTGACAGACACATTTTATAACCAACTAGTAGTCTCCCAGAGGCAGTCCAGATTCCAACAATTTATACAATTTTACTGGAAGAGAAAAATTCATGGATGTCTCCCAAGGTCTTATTATCAATAAATAGTGAAATAGATTGAACTTAGAACCCTGCCATGAATAATGAGTTCTTTATTTGTTTATTATGATATTTTGTTGTGGAAGAAAATTAAACCCTGTATGAATAACTCATCTGCTAGCCTCTAGTGTGCACTTAAATTAGACAAGTGAACAGGAGGGCAAGCAGTACCATACAAGTCCAAAGAAGGCTGTGCTTGGGTTAAGGAGGAATTATGACAACATCACTTGGTGTGTAGTTGAGCTATGAGATTTGCAGATTCTTCAGGTTTAGTAACAACAGTCACTAGTAGATGCCTTTCTCATGTACTCCGTACATTTACTATTCTTAGCCTGACAATCCATATAAAGAATAAACTATATTTTTTAAGCCTTATGTAGGAGATATGAAGACCTACTGAGGACTTTTCAGGTGGCTGGAAGGTTGGGCTATGAGCATTTCCAGAGCAATTGAGTCAGCACTCCTTCACTAGCTGTCCTTGGTTGTGTTCTTTGAAGCTGAACAGACACAACAGACCCCTGGATAAACAGTTTCCATCTGCATTATTGGTTTTCAGTGGCATATATAATTCATAGCCTTGACTAACGCAAAACCATTGTTTCAAAGCAAAATTAAAATTACTTAGAAAATCACAATATGAAATGTTTTTTAAAGAGCAAAATATAACTCTCACTGGAAGAGTAGTAAGACCATGATTTAAGTAGAGTTACTTAGAAACTGATTTCTAAAAAGCTTCTTCACCTTTTAAAATGTTACATGCACAAATGCTAGGGATGCAGCCACTTGTAGCAGGATCCATTCCATTATACAAATATATTTATGACTTCCGAACGTTTATAACCTTTATTCTAACACACATACTCAGGCTTTCAACCAGTAAGGATTTTCTGTTTCCACAGTGATTATTTCAAAAGACAATATGTTTCCAGTAGATGAGGTCAAGGAATATTATTTTCCCTTTCATCTGTTATTCTTTGTTGGTCTCATCTCTATTAATTCATCCACAACAACAGCACACATGACTTGGAGAGGACTAAAGAAAGAGAAAACAATCAGAAGATGGTTAATTATTGAAGTAACCCATTAGTTTCTATGCTTCATAAAGAACTGTTGTATAGTGATGAGTGACAGAGATTTAAAAAATGTGAAGACTAAACACATCTGTTTCTGTGATTTAAGAACAGAGGGCTCTTTTTTTCTTTTTCCTTTCTTTCTTTTTTTCTGTTGACTTCACAAGGTAAGGCATAGAAGGAACATACCAGAGAGGTTTCATAAAGCAATTCAGAATAATAACACTTTTTTTTCTCCTCCCAAATTATGGTCCTATTCTCTTCTCAGCTTGTACAATTAGGAAAACCCTTTTATGTCATGATTACTCAACTTGAGCTTCATGGATCTACGAAAGAAATATGGATCCTGTCCAAACTGGCTTCCCATCTGGAGGCACTTCTAGTTCACCTTATAGCTGAGTTATAGAAAAATTCCAAAAAAACATGTTCATGAAGTTTTTTCAAAATATATAATCATCATGACATTAAATTGGTGGTTTTCAGTATGATAGTATGCATATATGTGTACTTTACACACACACATACACACACACACACACACACACACACACACACACACATACACACACACATATATCATAGATTTTTGAACATAGATTTTTTCCCCCAACATAATATGTCTAGATTACAGTTTCCCTTTCTTTTATTTCTGCCAGTTCTTTTCTACTTACCCTCCCTTCTGGATCCACCCCCTTTCTGTCTTTCAAATAGACTTCTAAGGGATAATAAAATAAAATATAATAAGGTAAACAAAACTTAACACATGAGATTTGGTGAAGTCCAGCAAACAGACAGGAAAGAGGCCAAGGGAAGGCATAATAACGAGAGACCTACTCCTTCTCACCCCCCAAAACACTAAACTGAAAACCATAATACATATGCGTGGAGACTGATGCAGACCCATACATGCTCCCTCAGTCTCTGTGACTTCATACGATCTTTGATCATGGAGGTTTAAAGGCCTTATTTTCTGGTTATCCTCCATTCTCTCTGGCTTTTATACTCTTTCTGACTTTTATTCTCTTCCATGGAGTTTCCTGGCCCCCAGAGAAAGGGGTTTGTATATATTTATTTTTTATTTCAGGTTGCATATCGACTATAAAGCTCTTCTATCAATTACAGATGCAGAAGAAATGAATTTTGGTCAAAATAACAATAGCTGTATCATCATTTTAAAGCTTTTAAAACCATTTTTAATCATTTATTTATGTATTATGTATTTATGTATTTATGTATGTATATATGTATGTATGTATGTATTTATTTATTTATATACATTCCAGATTTTATCCACTGCCCTGTCCTCCCTCCAACTGTTCCATCTCCCGTCCCTCCTCCCCACCCCACTGTCTCCACAAGGATGTCCCTACCACCTACCCCCTACCCAACCTAAACACTCTGGGCCCTTCAGTCTCTTGAGGGTAAGGTGAATCTTTTCTAACTGAACCCAGACCTCGCAGTCCTCTGCTGTATGTGTTGAGGGCTTTATATCAGCTGGTGTATGCTGCCTGGTTGGTGTTCCAGTGTTTGAGAGATCTCAGGGGTCTAGGTTAATTGAGACTGCTGGTCCTCCTACAGGGTCACCCTCCTCTTCAGCTTCTTTCAGACTTTCCCTAATTTAACCACAGGGGTCCCTAGCTTCTGTCCATTGGTTGGGCGCAAATACTTGCATCTGACTCTTTCAGCTGCTTGTTGGGTCTTCCAAAGTGCAGTCATGATAGGTTCCTTTTTGTGAACGCTCCATAGCCTCAGTAATAGTGTCAGGCCTTGGGACCTCCCTTTGAGCTGGATCCTACTTTGGGCTTGTAGTTGGGCTGGACCTTCTTTTCCTCAGGATCCTCTCCATTTCCATTTCTGCAGTTCATCCAGACAGGAACAAATATGGGTCAGAGTTTTGGCTGTGGAATGGCAATCTCCTCCGTCACTTGATGCTCTATCTTCCTGCTGGAGGTGGACTCTATAAGCCCCCTCTCCCTACTGTCAGACATTCCATCTAATGTCCCTCACTTTAACTCCTGAGAGTCTTTCACCTCCCAGGTCTCTGGTACATTCTGGAGGATTTCCCCCAACCTCCTACCTCCTGAAGTTACCTGATTCCATTCTTTCTGCTGGCCCTCAGGTCTTCAATCCTTTTCCTTCAACCAATACCAGATCAGGTTCCTCTCTTCCTCCACCCCCACATCAACTTTCCCTCCGTGGTCCCTCCCTTCCCACTTGTGATTGCTTTCTTCTCTCTCCCAAGTGGGACTGAGTCATCCTCACCTGGGCCCTTCAGCTTGTTGACCTTTCTGAGTACTGTGAACTGTATCTTGGGTATTCTGTATTTTTTTTTTTTTTTTTTTGGCTAATATCTACTTATTAGTGAGTACATGCTGTGCATGTATGACCATGTGCAGACCTTTTGGGTCTGAGTTACTTCCCTCAGAATGATATTTTCTAGTTCCATCCATTTGCTTGCAAAACTCAGGATGTCCTTATTCTTAATAGCTGAGTGGTATTCCATTGTGTAAATGAACTACGTTTTCTGTATCCATTCTTCTGTCGTGGAACATCTGGGTTGTTTCCAGCTTCTGGCTATCACAAACAAGGCCACTATGAACGTAATGGAACATATGCCCCTGTGGCATGATGGAGCATCTTTTGGGCATATTCCCAAGAGTGATATTGCTGGGTCTTCAAGTAGATCTATTCCCAATTTTTCTGAGAAACCTCCAGATTAATTTTCAGAGTGGTTGTATCAGTTTGCTATCCCACCAACAATGGAGGAGTGTTCCTCTTTTTCCATGTAGGAGGAGCTAAGGTGGGAGGAGAAAAGAGAGGAAAAGAAGGAGCTAGGAGAGAGACAGAGAATGAGAGAGGCGAACATGGAGGCAGATATTCGCTTGCTTGTACCAGTCAAAGGTAGTTGGTATATCTAGGTTAGGTATTGGGTTACACTTCTGATTGTATGGGCATCTTGTTATTGATCTTTACCAAATATATAAGCCTTTGGATAATCTAAGCATTAGAGTCTTATCTGTACTGAGCCTGTGTGGTTGGCGCATAGTCTGGGCAATGCCCAGTCTTGCAGAGACAGAGTGGAAGATTGGCAGAGCCATCTCCCATGCTCGTGTCTCATGGGTGACAGGGCTGGTGTCTCTGGCTGGCCATTTCTAGCTGCAGCGCCCACATGGCCTCTGGCCACTGAACATGGTGGCTGAGCTAGCCAGAGCCGCTGCAGACTAGACAGTGGGCTTGGCCAGAGGCAGCTTTTTAAAAATAATTACTACAACATCTCCACATCCTTGCCATTTGATTAATGATTGCAAGATTGTTTTTTATCTTTGACTTACATTCTTATAAAAATGCAAACTATAAAATGATGTTTTCCAATAGTGCAGACAATCTTGAGAAAAATCTGAATGCTCAAATGTTGCTAGGTAGTGGTTGTGCATGCCTTTATTCCTAGCACTTGGGAGGCACAGGCAGGTGGATTTCTGTGAGTTCATGGTCAACCTACTCTGCAGATCAAATTCAGGACAGCCAGGGAAACACTCCAGTTTAGTGAGTGAACAGAAACCATCAACTTGAGCTGAAGTTACTGTGTATGCCCTTGCAATGTGTTGCAAAGCACCAGCTAGTGCTGCTGCCAGTATGGAAGGCCACTGCACTCTTAGCAGGGAGTGGGAATGCCAGTGGGGGCTTCTAAGAAGAACAGTGGCTTATACCCAATACTTACCAAGCTAGGAATTTAATGAGAATTACTTCATTTTATTTATTCAAGAAATTAAGTTATGATTTGTACTTGTATGTTACTCTATCCAAATACAATTTTCCAGTTCTTTAAAGGTTCATATTCATTCTCTGTCCAGTCATGCTAGCCTGTAAACAGTATTCACTCACAAGAAAGTTTCAATCTCTATGCTTTTGCATTATTGAACACTCTGAATATTCCCCAGGCCTACTCACTCTGAAAACACTTTTCTACCATATGCAACTGTCTGAGAAAATCTACTTGTATGCAGTAGATTGCTGTTATTCATTATTCATTACAACATTATTTAGTTGAACAACATACCAAAGAAAACTTGGTTCTGTTGTGGGAAATGTATAAACTCAGAGAACTAAATTATTTTACTATAAATGCTTTAAAAAGAGCAGGCTTTATGGTCCTCATTATTTCCTCTGTGCTGAGGAAACAAGTTTTCTCCAATGGAAAATAAGCCATAAAGGCAGAAGCTATGTGATACAGTGTATTCAATAAAAGTTGAAGGTCTAGATTCTGCTAGCAACACAGTAAATGAATACAGAAATCTCATTAAAAGTTTTACAATTGACAATCAATAAGTATTTAGTGAGTATCCACTATGTGCCTAGAACTACTTTAATTTCAAGAAATACAAATTTTATCACCCATAAAATGTGGCTGCCCTATGATACCCTTGATTGCTTTCCCTCCACATGTTGAGGTAAAAGGATATTTTTAGCAAGATAAAACTCTAACCTGTTGGTGTCTCTCTTTGCTACAAGAGGAATTCCTAGAAGAGGAAGGAACATTCATAATATACCCATTCTAGACTTACACAATATTATAAACCATGAAGTATGAAATATTTCCCTCACTTGAACTTCCCCATGTCTTTTCTGACTTCGATGTGCAGGAGAATAACTATTTTCTTTGCATGGGTTGGTTTAACCTACAGAAAATTTAAAAATATTCTGTCTTGAAAGCTCTAGTTGTACAAATAACCCCAAAATAATAACTGTCTATCTTTATTTATTTATTTATTTATTTATTTATTTTAGATTTTATTTTTGTGTAGGAGGGAGTAAGTGAATACACGCTCATGAGATCCTCCTGTTGCCTGAGCTACTGACTCTTGTCCTTTGAGTTAACTGCTTCTCAAGGTCTTTTCCAAATTTTTAATTTTGAGTCTGAAACTTGAGGTGGGTAAATATGGTTGGGTGCATGCCATAGTTAACAGAACACTTGTCTAGTGTACAGAAGACTGTGGTTTCCATCACTATGGCTTAAAGGCAAGGCATACAGATGCTTTACCTGATATTACTTGTACTATGCAGAACATTGTTGCATGGTATTTTATCAGAGTTTTGCAAATTGTTAGCATTAGAGGAAACTGGGAATGTAGTATAACAGAGTTCTTGACTTTTAAAAATTGCATGTATATTTATAATTACCTCAGTAGAAAGCACAAAACATAGGCAAGTGCTATGTTTTCTAATTAGCTTTCCAGTATGACTGATATGTATCAGAGCAGAGAAAATTTTGCAAAATGGGGGAGGTGAGGCTATCGCTCAGTGGTAGAGAGCTTGCCCTGCTTGCACAAGAACCTCGGTTCAGACCTCAGTATTGAAGAACAGGGAACCACCAAAGCAAGTGTAAACTGAAGTTTGTATTGAAGTTGAGCTTAAAGTTTACAAACATAAATTAGTTGAGATCAAAATAATGAATGTTGGGATTCATTAACTACAGCCAAACATGTCTTCTATCTTAGCTTCATGTGCCTTGGGCAGATACATTTTTTAGAAATGACAGCTATTTAAAACATCTAAATGAAGTGAATTTTAAACCAGACTTCAAATCACTATTTCCCCAAATGTGAAGCTAACGTTTTCAAATTAATAAAATATAATGTCATGGTTTTTTACTAAAATATTGTAAATGATAATGTCTCAGTGATTGTAAAAGCACTTTGAACTAAAAAAAAATGTAAAGTTATGATTAGTTGCATATCACCTTATGTTGTCATAACTACAGTCATTTACAAGGAAGATAAATATTCAAGTATATTTTTATTAGAACGTTGGTGTGTTTTCATTGACTTAGTACATCATGGAAATTTACAGAACACCTTGGTCTTTAAAAGACAGAGTGACTGACCTGAAATAAAAGCAATTTGTTTCTCAGTCTGTGTGTCTGCCCATTGCAGCCACAAAATCTGCAACTGCTTTGCACGGGGCAAGATCTCCCATGGTCCAAGCCTCCTTACTGTCTCCATCATTGTTTCTGACCATGTTTTTCTTCCTTTTACCATGTCTTTGACAGTGTTCTCTTGTGTCTGTCCAATATTGCAAATGATGTTGACTTGACTTGGTTCTGATATTTGTTCCTTGTCACCTCGGACACCCTCATATATTAAGTATCTCTGTGTATTGGGCTAATATCTTTTGTAGTAGTGTTGTATATTTAATGGGATTAACCGAGGTACACTCCTCAAAATGTGCCTAAATTCAGTTTCCTGTATTCTACTAGGGTATCTATTACTCCACTAGATCAAGTGTCTTACCTATGTTCCTTTCTCAAGGATGTAAGTTCCTTGTCAAAAATGACAAAGGTGATATGTCTGTATGCCTCTGGAAATTTGGCTGCCTATATTAATGTTTTAAAACAACAGATGTTTGCTAAGAGTTAAGCATAAACAAATTTAAGATAATTTTCCTGTATATAAGTAATTTTATGTAATTTCACAATGCTCTATTAAAAACATTTCTCTAGCCCTATTTTACAGGTAATAATCCGAGGGATGCCTAATATCAATATTGTAACTGAAAAATATTAATAATAATTGGCAAAAGCATGGTTTAAAATGGAAAGTTTAATTTTGTTATTAAATTGGAATCTCTAGGATGAATAGTGGCTTTGAAATATATGTGCAAATATAAGAGTGTCCAAACACTTGGTGTTTGTGGAGGTGAGCTTTTTTCAAGGATGGTTCAGTACAGATCTAATTAACATTAACATCTTGAGATGGCATCTTTATAGATTAAAATGAACCTTACACAGAATACAATGCTTTACAAAAAATGAAAAATGAAAAGATACAGACAGATATAAGGAATGTAGAATGTTAAGGGAGAGACCAATCCATTACAATAAAGTGATCTTTAGTTTTTTTAAATCGGAAATTGAGGTCAAGATTTAGATTATTCTGCCACAAACCAAGGGGTGCTAGTAGACACCAGAAACTGAGAGAACAAGGGATGCTGTTCCTGAGAACCTCCAGAATGAGCATGGTTATAGTAACAGTTTGACTGGGACATTATTTTCTCAGGAAGTTGAGAAAAAAATCTGTTGTTTGAAGGAAGGAAACCTTTTGGAATTCTGTCAAGAAGAAATCATCCTGATAACAAGATCAAAGACACAGAAGAAAGTTTCACAGTAGTAACTCTGTTTAACATAGATGCAAAATTCTCAACAAAAATGGTCTGCACTTTGCAGTACATCCTAGCAAATACTATATGCCATTTATCAAGTGAAATTTATCCCAAAAATTCATGGGTGTTTTGGAATACTCAAATGTGCAAGTATGGCACATCATTTCCACAGAATGACAGATAAAAGCCATATGATAATCTCAACTCATATATAAAAATATTTGACAAAATTCAGCATTCATTCATAATAAAGCATTTAACAATTGGGTTTAGAAGAAGTATAAATTAACCAAATAAATGTTCCATATAACAAGCTCATGGCCAACATCTTTCTGAATGAGTAAAAACTGAAACCATTCTCTCTAAGATTAGAGCAGAGATAAAGGTGCCCACTTTTACCATGCCTTTTCAAAAGTATTGAAAATCTTAGCCAAAAAAAAAAAAAAATGAATTGAGAGAAGAAATAAGAGGTAATGGAATAGAAAAGCAAGAATTAAATTTACTCTCAATGACAGATGAATGCAAAAAATTGTTAGAACTGATAAACATGTTAGGTGATATGAAAAAAAAAGTATTTTTATTTACCAATAATAAAATTACTGAGAAAGAGAGAAAACAAGTGTAACTCATAATAGTGACAAAATCAAATGGATCTGTAGTTATCTCAGTCAGTAGTGTTTGCTAAGAAAACTTGAGAATCTAAACTTCATCCCCAGAATCTTGTTTTAAAATAGGTGTCAGTGGACACAGGCATAAATTTCACAGTCAGCTTAATTTAATTATGGAGCTCCAGGTCAAAATGAGACTGTCTGAAAAAACAAGATCAATGGGTTCCAGGCATTGACATCAGCTCTCCATGAATACACATACATGTTTATGCACATATGTGACACCACACAGACACACTCTCTCTCTCTCTTTCTCTCTCTCCTTCCCTCTCTCCTTCTCCCCCCTCTCTCTCTCTCACACACACACATGCACACATCCACATATACACAGTAAGGATCATCCATTTTGCGGATTGGATAATTAAAAACTGCTGCAACGCTCTTACTATCCAAGAGCAGCTTCAGTGCTTTTACTATCAAAATATCAATATCATTCTTCACCAAAATAGGATAAAATGTTAACCTTTGTAGAGAACCATAGCAGTCCTGAGTACACAAATTTTTTAAGAGAAAAATCAAAATACGAATATTACAACACCTTGTTTCAATATATCCTGCAAAGTGATAGTGATTAAAGCAATAACCTAGAGGAGATAGCTTAAGAAGTTTGTGAAGGCAGACAATTGGGAAGGACCTCAAATGTGTAGATTATAAAAGCAAGAAATTTGTGAAGAGGATTGCATGAACTAAAAAGCTTGCAAAATGGAAAAAAATATTTTTAAATGTTGAATTGATAAGAAATTGGTATATACAAGTGAAAGGAATGTAGTATAAAAAATAAGTGATATGACTTATAGATGACCTGAAATGGAACAAATGACTTGAAGGGAGATCTATTAAATTAATAAAGATAAATGGGCAGCAAGAATATAGAAAAAAATGTTCAATGTGACAAATCACTGGATAAACACAAATTCAAACCATGATGAGATAGTCAGCAGTCAGAATAATATAAACATGGCAAAGAGGATGGATGGAAGACTACAAGGCCTCAACCTTACAGAACTACAGGCAACTAAGGAATGTTTAAAACAGGAGAAATTGATTATCCCAGGGAAGAGCACACTAATTGGTTATTCAATATCAAATTGGTCAGCCATGGAAACACACACACACACACACACATACACACACACACACACACACACACACACACACACACACACAGACACACACATACACACACACACACACACACACAGAGAGAGAGAGAGAGAGAGAGAGAGAGAGAGAGAGAGAGAGAGAGAGAGAGAGAGACACACACAGCATTGTATAGACCAAGCAGGTTGTACTTAGGGATATATATGTGCAAATATCGATAATTTTTCTTTCCTTTTTACTTCAGTACATCCCAACTGTAGTTTTCCCTCCTCCATTTCTCCTAGTCCCTTTCCCCACCTCCCAACTCCCTCAGATATACTTTTCCTCCTTTGTTCACTTTTCAGCAAAGGGCAGGCCTTCCAGGGATATCAACAGAACAAAAGCATAACAAGATACAATAGCTAGGTGCAAACCCTCATATCAAGGCTGAGCCAAGAAACCCTGTAGGAGGAAAATAGTCCCAAGAGCAGGCAAGAGTCAGAGATGCCTCATTCTCACTGTTAGGAATCTCTCAAAATCCCCAAGCTATAACCATAACATATATGTAGAGGACCTAGTGTAGACCCGTGCACACCCCATGATTATGGTTCTAGTTTCTTTGAGCCCCTATGGGCTCTGCGTAGTTAATGTCTGTTGAGCCATGTTCTCCTGGTGTCTTTGACCTCTCAGACTCCTTCTGCAGGATTCTGCAAGCTCCAAGGGGAGGTACACAATGGAGATCTCCAATTTGGGCTCTGTCCACCTAATGTTTGGCTGTAGGTCTCTACATCTGCTCCCATAAGCTGCCAGTGGAAGCCTCTTTGATGACTATTGGGCTAAGCGCCCAAGTATGAGTATAGCAGAATATTGTTAGGAATCATTTATAGATATTTTTCCTATCTTAAGTCTTTGGGCTATCTATCCTTTTGTTCATGTTCATCCAGGCAGTTATTAAGCATGCCCTTTCATGACATGAGCCTCAAATCTGACCAGTCATTGGTTGGTCACTCTCACAAGTTCTATGCCTCCATTCCCCCAACATATCTTGAAGGCAAGATAGATTGTAAAGATTTCATGGCCGGGTTGTGTCCCAGTTCCACCACTGAAGTTGCCTGGTAACAGAAGATGTCTTCATATCCTTTATTACTTGCTTAGGGTTACCCTTGCAAAATGGGAGTTTTTTAATGCACTGTTTCTACATGAGGACTACCAAAAGATAGTATGATGAATGATTGTAATGTTTGGGAAAGATAATGTTTAGTCCTGCCTCAAGGAATACCTCACTCAGCAAGGCTCTCTGCTATGAACAAGATATGAGTAAGTCTCAGGCTGATTAGATTTTTTTGTGACCTTAACACAAACTAGGGTCATCTGGGAAAAGGGAACTTCAACTGAGAAATGTATTCATAAGATTAGCCTGTAAACAAATCTCTGGGGTTGTAAGCAGGTCACTTGGGCATTTTCTTGATTAATAAGGATTGATGAAGGACAGCCTACTGTGGGAGCTGCTATTCCTGAACAGGTAGTCCTGAGTTATACATACAAAAAGAAAGGAATGAAGGAAGAAAGAAAGAATGGAAGGAAGAAAGGAAGGAAGGAAGGAAGGAAGGAAGGAAGGAAGGAAGGAAGGGAGGGAGGAAGGAAGGAGGGAAGGGAGAGTAAGCTATTGGGAACAAGCTAGTGAACATCCCTTCTCAGTAGGCCCTGATTCAGTTCCTGCCTCCATATTCCTGCCCCGCTTGAGTTTCTAATGGATTCTGTTAGCGATGAGTTAACTAAGAGGCCAAACCTACTTCATTTTGTAATTGGATTCGATCTTAAAAGCAAAAAGCCTGAGAACTTGACCTGCAGCTTTGAACCCAAGCTGCACCAAAGTATCAAGGACACCACCGTTTGTCCAGGGTTACTTCCTAGCTACTTCCTAGAAACAATTAACCAAAGGTTAGTCTGATTGTTTCAGATGTATTTTCAGACCGTTCGCGATTGTTCCGTGTTAGTCTTGCTTCAGAACACCTACCTGTCAGCTTACAATGGTCATACAATTAGATGCTTGGCAGGACGAACACCCCCTCACTTGCTCCCATTCCTATAAAACCTTGTCCTGATGAGAATTCGGGTCTCCTTCACCAATGTGTCCTGTGGGTCGGTGGTGAGTAAGCCCAAACTCGAATTTGTAATAAAGAGACCCTAATATAATTACACTGAAGTCAGCTCCTTGGTGGTCTTTTGGAGTTCACGAACACTTCCTGGCACAACAAAACCAAATAAACTCTTTCCTTCCAAGTTACTTTTGGTTATAATGTTTTTCTCATAATAACAAAAAGCAAACTAGGACAGGTCTGAAGAAAAAACTGCCTTATTATGCCAGTGATTCTCAGTATGGACTGCCCAGTTCTGCGGGGACAGAATGAGTATTCGTGTTGAGATAATTGGGCTGGAGTTATCCTAGTATATCCCAGCAGACAATATGAGGTAGCTCTGGCAATTGGTTATAGGAATTCTGAATATGAAGACATTTTCATGTCTAACAAAGTATAGCTATAAAGAACCCAACACCAACAGGCATCTTCAGTGATTAAGGAGCTTGCAGGGAGTCAGCCTGGAGAAATCTGCCCACTCATGGAAACATTCACCTCAACTGAACTAGGGATGTAGGCAGAGCTTCAGACTCTGGTTACAGAAGAAACCATAAAGCTGAAGACTAATTTCTTTTCAGTAAACATGCACATTACATAATGATTAAATCAACCTTTTCTGCATATCCATAACCTTAAGACATCACCATTTCTATGTGATATACATTTCCAAATCCTAGGTAAACAGTATTATGGCGTTAACTTTAAGCACAACTACACATGTTTAGGTAGCTGGCTACAGTGACATCTTCCTGTGATCCTGGGATGGTGAGAGGATTGCTTGCAATCCTCACCCTAGCAACGAAGCAAGACTCTTTCAAAACATACTAAGAAAATGATATATTCTCATCTATTAAAAGGAATGAGATCTCATCCTCAGTCAAAACACTCATGGACTTAGAGCAATTGTGTTAAGGGAAATAAACTAGGCACAGAAAGACTAACATTGTAGGATATGACTTATGTGAAGCCTAAAAAGATTAAGTGATAATGTCAAAGGATCAATTACTCAGCTGATTAGCTGCTTATTCACCTAGAAGAATTTTTTCCAAAGTCTGTAATACCTTGACCAGGAATGAGTTCCAGATAAAGGCCTGTTACTCTTCCTAAAGCAAGTCCAGAACTGACAGCAAATGAAGTTGAGTGACAGGTCATAGTGTGTGGGAATCAATTCTTCTAAAATCCAGAAGTTACAAGATTAAGATGAAAAATTGTCTGACAGAGGAAGAATGACAGCCAGAGGAGAGTAGACAGTGCCTGGCACTTGGCCCACCTACCTCTTCCTTGTGCAGTACTTTCCTGATCATCTCTCCCCAACTATATTTAAATAAAATTCACATGACCAAATAAAGCTTAAACATGCCCACAGTTATAATTTAGTTTGCCAAGAATTGTGTTTTAAAATTCACTTGGAGATCTGTTTAGCTTGGCATTGACGATACAATTTGCTGCAGGCTTTACCTCTCCTGAGTTTTTCAAGTCTGTGACACCTGGCTGCCCCTGAAGGCATTTCATTTTTCTCCCTTTAATTATTTTTATCATCCTCTAAGACCAAGCCCTTGGGTTTTCTGCCTGCTTTCCTGTAAAGTGAAGCCTTCAAATTTGTTAATTTTACAAATGTATTTAACACGTAGACACAGTGTTGTCTTTGTAGTAGAAATAACCACTTACATAATCATTTCTGCTTATGATTGAATTGATGGTCAGGATCTGGGTCTGAGTCAACTCTGTGCCTCTTCAGTGACTAATGCAGCATCTTGAACTTGGAAAGACAGAATAAATTTCTGAATTGGATTTATAACTCTGAATAATCTTTGGCCATCAGGTATTCGCCAGGAAGTCACCAGTTTACTCATTTTCACATTACATTAGTTATTTATGTCATCATTAAAGTTAATCACTGAGAAAAAAAGAGATCAATTTGAAAATGTTCAATCCAATCTGTCTGCTTCACGATTCAAATAACTGAATCACTCTGGTTAAGGTCAAGCGATTAAGTTAATTGGATTGGATGACCAGTTTCTGAGTGAGCAATCCTATACTCACCATCAACCTTGGAATAGTTGGTGCGATCAATTGTGTAGATTTACAAATAATTGCAAAATAAAGTGACTTCAAAATCACTCAGATTACATTGTAGATTTATTTGTTGTCTCCTTTTCTCAAGGGGCTCAGGGAAATATGGTAGAGAAGGGTATACGTATATATATCAGTAGGGAAAACAGAAACTCTGGCCAGATTTTGACCATCCATAGAAAAGTTATATAGTACAGAAATGAAGATAAGAAAGAACTATTTATTTTATTATTGTTGTTATTGTGCGTGCGTGCGTGCGTGCGTGTGTGTGTGTGTGTGTGTGTGTGTGTGTGTGTGTAATGCAAGTGTCGAGGGTGGGTGGAGGTATGCCATGGTTTAGAGATCAAAAAACAACTTTGTGGATTTGGTTTACTTCCTCCATTTTTCTGGGATTTGGAGATTAAATACAGATTATCAGGCTGATGAAGCAAGCACTGTCACCCTCTGAGACATATCCCCTTTCCTAAAGGAGAGGTTTTTTTTGACTGAACAAATAGTCTATAAGCGTTGATTGCAAAGTAAACTTACTAACTAGAAGAAATGACCAGAGATAGCCGGCATCTCTGGGTTGCTCTGTGGTGGGGTGATTTAAGCTGTGCTCCTGAGTCGAGCCCTTTTGGGTGCCCTGTTCTCTAAACGCAACTTTTATCTATAGATTGTGCTCCTACAGTTAGATGAGTTACTTTAGTGTTTGCCAATTGCATGAAGGGAGAGACTGACTTAACTGATAGAAGGGGGAGCAGGGGTGAGTCCCAGTTTTATTCACATGCAGGATTCCATTTTCATTGAACTATCAGTGATTTCCGAACCAATGTATATTGCTTCACGTTAAACAAGGAAAAAGAAAACTTCACAAATGTAACTGTCATTTTACAGGGTCAGTATATAACATGCTGTATGGGAAAGTCACAATTATCCATCCAAAGAACGGAATCATTTCAAACTTTGAGGATAAATAGTGTTATTTTCTGACAAATTCTCTACTTAAGTAGGATTTATTAGATAGTAATAAAATAATTTCCAACGTTTCTAGTTCACGGATCATACCAGCAAGCTGTTTAACCTGTGTAGGAGACAAGAGACCTGTCTGGGAATTAGTCTGATTGTCCTGATGTGACAATCCCACACTGAGACACAGGCCTCTATGCTTTTTATTTTTATTTAAGTGTATCACACTTAGCTAAGTTTATTATTATTATTATTATTATTATTATTATTATTATTATTATTATTTCCAATAATTGGAATGAATGTCCTGCTTATCTGGTCAAGGAGACAATCTACTTATTTAATTGAGGTCCCGAAACAGAAGTTTTCCCTTGTTGGATAGTGCAAAAAGGGATAACATATTCCGTTTCACTTATTTTCCTAGGATTTATTGGCTTTCTTCTGCCCCGAGAGATCATATGAAATCAGGGTACTCTGCTTACAAGGCTTTGGGGAGGAATCAGCAGTTGCAGGGGTGATAATCACACAGTAAATAAAAGCACAATTTGCCTTTTATGTAAATTTTGATTTATTGTTATGTGAACCAGGATTTGAAGCAAGAGCCAGGAAATCAATTCCAAAGATGACAGCAGCTGCTGTGTCTTTTATTGTTCCAGGGGTTAATTCCATGTTTTTGTACCAAGTGGGTCCTTTTTAAATTGAGAAAACACAACAGAAAGTGTATCTTGACTAGGGATCCTAAGATTTAGAAGCTGAAAGAGATGCAAGAGATTTTCTAGCCAAGCTTATTTCACAAATGAATTTAAAGTAACACAAAACAGCTTCATATCATTACTTAACGTAGCAAGAGCATCAGGGATACAGCAACTGTCTTGAGTACACATCTAGTCCCATTTTTCCACAAACCATCTTCCAAAATCTTGCCAGATTTATACCCAGAGAAAAATACACAAGTCAAATAGGTAGGTTCCCTCAGACTGAATTATGATGTGTGAAAATCAGGAGGGAACTGAGTGGTGCTAGGAGTGGTGCGGGGCAATCATCCCCCTGTAGTGGTGCTAGGAATCATCCCCCTGTAGTGCTGCTGAGTGTTTGTAGCAGTCGTCCTTGGGGCTAGGAGTCTGCCATGTCTGTGAAGAAAGGAGACAGGCCTGTTGTCTCACGTCTCAGGAAGCATCTTTCAGGTGTGCTCCGAGAACGCAGCAGAGGATGCAAAGCAGCTTCCACCTTTTCCCAGGGAGTATGGTCAAGCTGCCTCCCATTTTGACTTTCACAATCCTATAACTATGATTTTCCTGCCCCCTCTCCTTTGTAATGTTCTTTGTAATGTACGGACCATATTAGCATTTTTTTTTAAAGCAGTTCCAAGAGTTTTACATATGGCATCTGGGAGGTTTGCAAACCACTTCCTTCTGGCCTGCTTAGCCTGCCAATTTCCCTTAACTCTTTTAGCTGCTGTAGCCATTTGACTTTTCTCTGGGCAGGTAGTTGTAATTTGGGGGGGCAGGGTCCTTAATTAGATTCCCGCGGCTCAATTCCCTGGTTCAGTTACCCTGAACCACCTTCAAATTGAATTTTTTTTTTTTTTTTTTTTTTTTTTTTTTTTTTTTTTTTTTTTTTTTTTGTTTTGGGGTTTTTTTTTTTTTTTTTTTTTTTGCTTTTTTTTTTTTTTTGTTTTTTTTTTTTTTTTCTCATTGCCAATCCAAGTAGGAGTGGATCCTGGGGAATTACACAGAGGCACAGCCTTCTCCATTCTCCCTGTTTCTGACAAATCCTCCTGCCCTTTTGTGTCTCTCTTCCATTATGCCTTCAGAAACGCGTGCTCTGTACCTTCTGCTTAACAGCTAGCGTCTCCTCCGTGAACCAATGTGATGTACAACACGTACAGTCCCAGGGCCAGATGAATGGTTTTCCATTAGAGGTACACGGTGCCATCTGGGGCACCCAGGAAGATAATGCCACAAAGACACCCCCATCTCTCACACACTCGAAGGGAAGATTTGTACCACTCTGCCTGGCTCTCCTCTACCACTGCAGTGCAACGTGCCTGGGCTCTGAAATCTGTGTTGTTCTCTGCAGTATCTCAGGGCACTCTGCGGCTTGGGGGTGGGCGAGCCTGAAATGGGATTCTGTATGCACCAAAAGGTAAAATACAATTGCAATGTAAACTGTCAACACAGATACAAGGATTTCCTTCAGTTAAAGCAATCAAGTGAAATCTTTGCTTCTGTAAGGGCTTATAGAACAAGAGGACTGTTTAAAAAGAGCAAGGCCCTTCAGTGGGCCACAAAATTAGCATTTTCTTATTTCAGCACCTTTGTTATTGCTTCTGTGATTGAAGGTGATTGGTGGGGAGAAGTCTTGGTTGCTGCATAAGGCTCTTTAACTGATTCTCTCTCTCTCTCTCTCTCTCTCTCTCTCTCTCTCTCTCTCTCTCTTTCTCGTGTGTGTGTGTGTGTGTGTGTGTGTGTGTGTGTGTATGTGTGTGTGTGTGCGCGCGTGTGTGTGTATGTGTGTACTTCCATTTTTTAAGCCTGTTGAGACAATGCTATTGCCTTAATAAACAAATAAAACAAACAAACAAAACCCTCTTTGATTAGTATTCTGCATAAGGCACAGTCTTCATTGCCGGAGATGTACAGAATCTATCTTCACTTTTACCGCCTGTCACTGGAGAGTTTTAGAGTGATCTAGCTGAGATCGGAGGAAGCAGTCTTTCTGATTCTCATCTTTGCTTCTCCCACCCCTCCCTTCTGTCACTGGCCCTGCTTCTACAGTGACCTCCAGTCCATTTTTTTATTCCTTTGTCAAATGCTTTTATTCACAGGAAACTGAAGGCACACGTTTACTAGGAATAGAAATAGGGACACAATAAAAACCAGTTTGATAGATGATCTAGCCTATTCTCCACACTTCCCTGTTGTTTTATTGATTTACAGAACACAAAGGCTAATCCAAATTTACATTGCTTGTATTTCCCCTGATCTCCAAGGAATTGTTCCCCCTTTGCTCAGATTAACCAAGCCAATTTTTTTTTCTTTGTATCCAGTAGCTCTGTGACAGTCAAATAGCCTATCAACTAATCAATTTATACTGCAAAAACTAATTTTTACTTTAAACAAACATTCTAACATTGTGTTGACACAATTAAATGATTTCTGAGTTACACCATATATCTAACACATGCCCTAGGGAGCAGGTAAGAGCTATAGCTGAAAAGAAGGACACGTGCTCCGGCATCAAATTAAATATTTTCCCCTTAATCCTAGCACCAGCAGCTGTTAGGTATGGTGGCTTATTGCATATGGCCTACATAATGAGGCCGATCCAGGCAGTTCCAGCTTCTCCACTGAATGCTGAGTAGCTTTGCTCTCCCCAAGGACATTAAGAGTTACCGAGATTGGAAGTTCTCATGCCAACGAAGAGCCTCCGCATACATGTTCGGAGATGAGAGGAGAAAGCATTCAAAGCCGGAGCTTCTACCTTGATTAAAAGAGAAGGGATTGGCTTTCTGAATGACTTGAAACTGGCAAACTCCCCAGAGTTATGGCAGGACAGAGGAAGGAAGGGGGAGGCAGAGCATACAAGGAAGTCTTTCCTCTCTTTGAAACCTGTCAAAAAATTAGGTCAACATGATTTTGTATTTTAATGAAATAACTTAAGGGTAAGCCTGAGACCTGGAGGCCGCTAATACTTTTATGCTAGAGTGGTTTGTCATGCTTGACGTAATGTCTGGCTCTGCCTAAGAAGTATTGAAGCTAATGTTCTCCATGGCTAATCGGCCCTTAGCTGTTCTCGTCCTTTTAAATTTTCAGTAGCTAGAGTATCAATATGGATGTTCCCCTCTCTAACAGCATAAACACAGTGCAGGCAGCACATCGTCATTTCAATTGTCAAAACAGATGAAAGGATTTCTGATACTCCAATTAAACTAACCCGCAAAAATCATTTTAAAATATGCTCCATAAAATAAACTGAAATGTTAAAACACCCAAACCTCCAGCCACTCTCCTGCCTGCGTCGTTAGCATTTCCCCTCCACAGCCGCAGTCCTTATCTGATTTGATTACTTTTAGAATGAATTTGGTTTTGAACATGAAAGCTGAGGAAGCTAAATTGGAAGAATAATGGCTTGGCATTTTATGTCATTTGGTTGAGATTGCAGGTGTGGGAGTCAGGCCCCGCTTTTGTAACTTGTGCTTGGCTATTTCCCCTTTAATTTTCCAAATTTGAAATGGATTGCCTGTTCCAAATTACACCGCACTTAAGGGACTTGCAAAGAATGTTTATGATTTAGGATCCCGCATTATTGCCTTGATGAAAAATTATGCAGACATACTTACAGCCCTACAGGAAAACTACATCTTGTAAAACAAGAGTATTTGACAGACCCCAGGAAGCTGAAGATGATAAAATGCATTCTCAGCTCCTTTTCTTATTAATCAAAAAGGGGTATGGTGGATAATGGTGGCCGGCAGTATCAGATACGAGAGCCTGCTAAAGAGGAATTATCACAAGATCACTTTGATCAGAAAAAGAAACAACTGTGGTCCAGATGACTAATAAAATTCTCTCCTTTGAAGTCATATTGGTTGAGGGGTTGTTTCTGAATAGCAGGATGTTAATAATCCTCACGTTCCCCAAAATAGCTTGCATTATATCAAATACTATGTCCTTGGATTAATAAAAAGGTGTATCTATAATGAAAGAGTAGTATTCTATTTTATGCTGTATTTTCTTAAAGTGTCAGTATTCACTGTAACACATTTTGTTAGTTGGCTTTCTCAGTGTGAGGTTTCATCTGTCTTCTTGGAATGTCCTGCTATCCTGTGTCAGGTTTCCCTCCAACATTGGAAAGCTTGCTCACTCGAAATCCATATTTTACCCTACTTACATAACTTAGCCTAGTTGGTCTTTACTTGGTACCTATAAGAAAACACTTTTACTGTGTCCTTATAATAATAATGGGTTTATAGGTAATGTAAAGTTTAGTATTGCTTTTATTCTGATAATGCTCTTTTATTGGTACAGTTAAGATCATTTATATCCACAGGGCTTCCTGATGCATTTATACTTTAGCTAGTCACCTCAGCCTTCTGACTTTCTGTTTCCTCTCTCTGACTATTCATTTTGGCTTTTGAAACTTCTCTGGTTTTGGCCTCACTTGGACTAGCTGAGTATTTTTTGATATACTTTAAAAACCTATCCATTATCTATTTGATTGTGTGTTTGAAAAAAACAAGTTGTAGTTCCTGCTCAAAAGGAATTATCATTTTAAAGGCTTACTGCTAAATAAGCTCACCTTTTCTAGCTGTTTCTGAACTTTGGCTGGCTTGTTCAACTCAGCTGTGCTGGCACAAATTCCTCTCCAAGCTATGATTCAAATAGATTTCTTTCAGCTTCTAACTGAATTGCTCTGTTTGGCCTTTGTCAGTCTGTTATAATCTGGCTCTTTCTCATTCTCTGGCTGGTTCTGTGAATCTAATGTTCTAAGTAATTAATATTCTACCATTTCAGTAAGTTATAGAAGGCTATAGTCAAATAAATTCAGTTTACTTTCTTTTCTTTTTGTTCTATCCCTCATAATTTGAGTTACAGATAATTTTACGTATTTTTAAAAATTGTATGAATCACACCAAGCTAGTTGTACTGGACTTTAACACCAGATCTACAGCAGACTGAAGCAGCAGGATTACGTGACCCAGAAAATTTGCAACATATATGGATAACATAGTGAGATCTGATCTCAAAAAAAATTAATAATGAAATTAAAACAATAGATGTGTATGTGATTTACAGTCCTTTGTAAAAAGAAATAAATCTGTTTATTTACCAAATTATTTGCCGTGATATGTATATGTTTACTTGATTTTCCTTTAGAGGAATATGTGTTTATGTCACCTCTAATCCTGGGGATATTTTCAGTGGAAAGAGAAATATTGATTCATAGAAATATTTTGTGTGATAGCCTACTTTTTTTTTTTTTTTTTTGCTGTGGTTAGTCCTACAGGATATTCTTTCCTCTGTCTCCTGATTTTCATGATTTGTGATGATAAGCTTGCCATGATTTCTGCGATTGTTTCTCCCTTTGTAACATGTCATTTTTTTCCTGGCTGCTTTCAAGTTATTTTTCTCATCTTGATTTTCTGTGGTCTGATTATGATGTATCTGAGCATACATACTTCTCGTCAGTTTTCTTCTGTTTCACGTTCACTGAGCTTTGAATTAATACATTTGTATCGGCAATTTACTCTCAATGAGATTCAGAAACATAAAAGTCCTGGCTATACTGTTTGGAGATAATCTTCCTTTGGCTTTATCAAAATAAATAAAAATCAAGGAATAGAATTGATATTACAGAAAGGTTGAGCACATTGATGTCGTATGAACTCCAATGCTACTAAATTGAAGAAGTTTGACATATGAAGTAAAGAAGAGTGACAGGAGTTTTAGTTACAGATTTAGGGGAAAACTATGCAAATTGGGAAGGCTGGAGAATATCATAGTCAGTAACATGGCAATAATGAATGTTTATGTTCGTGGTACCACAACAGAAACAGGCTAAGAGGGCAGTTGTATTTGGCCCTGCTGATAAGACACTTTAATTACAGTATTCTGGATCTGTGATTTAGGAGAGGGTAATAGCCAAGGAAAGACCAAACACAAATGAAAGAAATATAGTTACAGGGTCACTATACTGGACATAGCTATTACAGTTTAAAGGAAGGTGTTCAGATGAGGTGGAGGTGGCAAAGGAAAAATAAAAACCATAGGAAAATTTAATGAACACACACACACACACACACACACACACACACACACACACGATACATACAAGCATATATATTTGTTGCAACATTAATTAGAAATTAGTCCTTGAAAATATGAATGCCTCACATTTTTTATTAATTTCTGCCAGAGAGTTATAAATGGAATTGAATGTTTTAAAACCTCCATATTTAATGAAATGCTTGATAATAACATTATGAAGAAAAACCTGAATAGAAGAATTTGAGTTATTTATCTACAGCTGCCATTAATTGATCACTACTATGTCTTAGGTCCTAGGTCAGAATTATTATACAAATGGTTTTGTAGGTTTCAATTAATAGTTTTCTAAAATATGTGTTCTATTATTTACTTCTTTTATTACAAGGGGACAGAAACATGGGCATTATCAAGCTTACCTGTAAAGTGAAAGAAACAGATATTGAACTAAGAATTTGGTCTGAGATCATATGCTATCAATTACCAAGTAACACCAACTTTATACTAACTATAGATTTTCTAATTAATAGAAGAAAACTGATGCATCATCACAGACCCAGAATTTTAAAGCCTGATATACTAGATGGTAGACTAAAATACACTGGGCTATATTGGAAGTCTCCAGTAAGTAAAGGCACATTATGCTGCAAGCCCCATACTGGACTGTTGCACATGCCAGCTCTCATGGAGTAAATGAGAGAGAAGAAGCCTCTTTGCTAAATCTAAATTAATTAATTAAACAGAAGTACAGAAATCTTGGGAGAAATATCACAGCTCAACATATTATGTTCTCGAAGGAAATAGTAAATTATGTACATCAGATTCAATCATATCACCTTCCAAAATGTTCATGAAAGTTGGAGTTTATTCATAAATCTTTGGATGGATAATTGGGTCAAGAAAGGCATTTTTGAGAGTTAAATCAACAACTCTTAAATGCAACCTTTTTAAGATGGAAAGAGAGTGAACATTCTGGATTTAAAGTTTTCTTTACTTAGTATTATTAGTTTTGACTTCAAAAGAATTCATGAACAATAAAGATTACAAAGGGGCAGAGACTCAAGTAAAATAATGTAGAATATTTCCAGTGAATACACATGTAAAACTCTGAAAGAAAGACAAGAGCATGGAAGGGTTGGTTAGAGAGACAGCCTCTACTTGATTTTTCTTCCTCTCTTTGAGAAGAGTGAGCTGTGGAAAAAGAAGCGCCAGCTTAGAAGCCCCAAAGATTGAAGAAAATGATGAGCTTCTGTATTTTGTATTACTCTTATAAGCCCACTTCAACCTTATGCCTCAGTAGATGTATTTACTGTTTTGAGACATAGACTCTTGATAGTTCTTGTGTTTCTCTAACTAGACTAAGCTGGATAGAACAAAGTCCCTTCTCTCTCCATGATCCTAATACAAGCAATAACAACCATGATGTGATTTTTTTAAATAATGTATTTTTTGAGAATTTTATACAATATATTTTGATCATATTCATCAGCATTTCCTAACTCCTTCCAGATCACCCCCTGTCCTAATTAAATGTTTTGTCTCTCTGTCTCTGTCTCTGTCTCTGTCTCTGTCTCTGTCTCTGTCTCTGTCTGTGTCTCTGTCTTTCTCCATTTCTCTTTAGAGAATGAAGTTCAGTTTGTATTGTTTAATTTTTCCTGTGGGGCATACTACTTATTTATTTACATGTTTATGAATGTTTTACTTGCATGTTTGTCTGTGTATCATGTGTATGTCTGATACCTGGGGCTATCAAATACCAGTAACTCATTCTTCATCATCAGAGCAAAGAGTCAAACCTTCTTTGCTACTTCTTGGAGGAGTATAATATGTCATAAAAAACTATCAAAACTTATCTGGTAGCCACATAAAAGGGTTACTCAAACAATCTAAGCCTTGGAGAGATAATTCTTACATGACTGTAATCTATTTTAGGTCTGTAATTGAGTGAAACTCTTGAACCTGAAATATATAACATGGAGTTTGAATGACTGAATCAAGATCTAAAATAATATATATTTTTTTCAATTCTTGAGGTCCTCCTTTGCCCAAGTTAGTAGAAGTGGTGATGTAGATAAGGTATGAATTCTCAAACTACTCAGTCTTTCAGCAGGATCCTGTAAAGAAATAGGAATTATCCTCTTCACAAAAACTGTGTGGTTACCCAAAATCAAATGTGTGTGTGTGTGTGTGTGTGTATGTGTGTGTGTGTGTGTGTGTGTGTGTGTGTGTGTGTGTGTGTGTGTTAGAAGAGGAATCCCTGTAAAGTTGGAAAGGATTGGGGTTTGGGGTACTTAAGAGAGGCTAGGAGGGAGAAGAAGGGGGTAATTGATGTGTATTAGTTAAGATCTTTGTTGTTGCTATGAAACACTGTGACAAAAAAGCAAGATGGAGACAAAAGGGTTTATCAGCTTATACTTCCATATTCATTATTGAAGGAAATCAGGACAGGAATTCAAATAGGGTAGGAACCTGGAAGCAAAAGCTGATGAAGAAGCCATGAAGGGGTTCTACTCACTGGCTAGCCTCCTATGGCTGGCTCAACCCGCTCCTTTATAGGACCCAGGACCATGAACCCAGGAATGGAACCATCCACAATGAGCTAGAATCTACCTTGCCAATTATTAATTCAGAAAATACCTCATAGCCAGATCTTATGGAGGCATTTTATAAGTTAAGTTTCCCTCCTTTTATATAGCTCTACTTTGTATGTCAGGCTAAGACTAGCCAGCACATTATGTAATTATATTTTGATTAAATTATAAAATCCTGTCTTGTTTTACAGGCTAGCACTCACTCCTGGACCCTGCCAACCCTGCTGGTATTTCATTCTTGGTTTCTGTTCTTTCTTTCCAATATTGGAGAACACAAGTATATACTTTTTTGTCTCATTTTCCTTGAAGCTTAACAATTCTTGTGATTTATAAGCTTCCCAGACTCTCTATATTTTCGTCTTTCTTTCTCCTGAACTGTATTTTCATCTCTCTTCTCAATACTTGAAGCTCACAGTTGAATAGGTATCCAACTCAACTTACCTAAAACTATTCGACCATTATCAAATTGTGTTTTTAGTTACGCATTGGTCAATATCGTTTCTTGTAACACCCTGTGGCACACTAGTAGTAGCTCCATGGTTCCTATTGTTCCCTGAGTAAATTTTTTTCTCTTCCATTAAGAATGCAAAATGAATCTAGTAGAAATTAAAGGTCATTGGCAATATCCTCAGCTAACAGAGAGCAGTGTGAGTACTAAGATTATACAGGGCCAGTACCAACTGCCTTACAGAAGTTTCTAGTCCCATATAAGTTTATAGTGAAATTCTGGGCTCACTTCAACAAAAAATAATCTATAACTCAGCGGATCATGGTACTGCCTGTAGAAGATTATTTGTTAATCTTCAGTGTCCTTCAGAGTAAGATGGTTACCGATGGGGGAACTTTAAAAGTAAAGCAGATTAGTGGATACAGCATCTTCAATCTAATGAACTGTCAATTTGCTGTGTTCTTATAAAAACAGACATTCAGTGTTCTATTTTATTCTGGAGAATGATAATTTGAAAGAGATGATAAAATTTATTTATAGAAAAGGCATCAGAGTGATAAGGAAATTAAAACTCCCATCTAATGAATGTTTTAAAGAACCAGTGCTATTTGATCTGGAGAGAAAATGGCCTGAGTGTCACAATTTTTATGTTTGCATTTAAATTATATTAAATAAAGAACCTAATGAAACTCTACACCATTTCAGTTGAGCATTGAAATCAACAAAGAAATACAAAGATATACTAACATGGTTCTTTCCCCATCCTCAACGAATAAGTATAAAAGTTACAGATGGATAGAAAGATCTGTCCTTTAGATTGAGCCAAAATTTAATGGAATTACTCAAGGATGAAATGAAGTAGCCTTTCACCACCACTAAAAGTATTCAAGCACATGCTGGAAGTCTACCTGGTTTAGGAGCTAGGGAAGTAAATTAGCCATCGTGTGAGTGATTGAATGGCCTGACCTTTAAGCACTTCCAGCCTTAGATGCTACGACTCTTTCATATGTGCCATCCTTGTCTCTGAATATCATAAATAATAGAGATATAACTACCAAAATTACATTTACATGGTACATGTAAATCATCTGCTTGCATATATAACTTGTTCTTAATATTTTAAGTTGAAGAAAATTATGAAGAACTTTCTTTTTGATTTTTTTGTTTTATTTTGTTTTGTTTTTGTTTTGTTTTTTTTTTTTTGTTTTTTGTTTTTTGTTTTTTTTTTTTTTTTGGTTTTTCGAGACAGGGTTTCTCTGTGTAGCCCTGGCTGTCCTGGAACTCACTCTGTAGACCAGGCTGGTATGAAGAACTTAAGACAAAGATATAACAGCTACAATTGTGAATGGACGGGAAGTCAAATGTCTATATGTTGGTATATGTCTACTTGGTTATGTTAACTCTGTTTATCAAATATAAGTTTGATAGGTAAATAATACTCAATATTCTTGAACAAATACTGTTTATTTTAATATTGTATGTGAAAAGACTTGGGACTAATTCGTATAATTTCAGCACGGCTTTATATTCCACTGAAAGATACTTTTGCCAAAAGTAGACTATTAACATTTTCCTCACTTCTAATGTTATCATGTCTGTGGCAGTTGAATACATTCCTCTTGATGAATTTTATAAGCCAAAGTGTTTCTGTAAGTCAGTATAATCAGGTAGGGAAAGAAGCACAACTATGAACAGGGAACAGACAGCAGAGTTGTGGAAACACATTAGCAGAACTTGATAAGTTTCCATGATTTCTTAAGAACAACAACCACAAAAAAATACTTAGGTTTTGTGTTTTAAGAAGAGTAACAATAAGATGAAAAGGGCAAGAAAACTGATTAACTCAAAGTACATATTGAACTTTCCTGAACAAACCCTTTTTTTTTAAGCCACATTACTTTTTATTCCAAATATTAGAAATTATTATAGGTATTTCATTTCTTTTTTAAGATAACACAATTGTTTATTATATAATGTATTGTTAATTTTTTTGATGAGATTGCCACTCTACTGTCAAAAACTTTGACCCAAAATTGTTCCTGTCTAAAAGAACTGCAGGAACCCAGATGGAGAAGAGACTGAGGGAAAGGAGGTTCAATGACCAGCTCAAAGTGGGATCCAGCTCAAAGGGAGGTTCCAAGGTCTGACACTATTGCTGATGCTATGCTGGGCTTATAGCCAGGAGCTTAGCATGGTTGCCCTCCAAGAGACCCAACAAGAAGTTGAATGAGTCAGACACAGACACATACACCCAACCAATGGACAGAAGCTAGGAACCCCTGTGGTTGAATTAGGGAATGGCTGGAAGAAACTGAGGAGGAAGATGACCCCATAGGAAGACCAGCAGTTTCAACTAACCTAGACCCCTGAGATCTCTCAGACACTGAGCTACCAACCGGGTAGCATACACCACCTAATTTGAGGCCCCCGACACATATACAGCAGGGAACTTCCTGGTCTGCTTTCAGTGAGAAAAGATACACCTAACCCTCAAGAGACTTGAGGCCCCAGGGTAGGGAGGTCTGGTAGGGTGGGAGGATGGAGACATTCTCTTGGAGACTGGGGGGAGGCATGGGGTGAGGAACTGTCAGAGGGTAGACATGGAGGGAGACAACGACTAAAGTATAAAAATGATTAAAGATAATTTTTTAAAAGAATGCTGAATAAACTCTTAATAAATCCTACGTGTAGTTTCCTAGTATGCATTATTTCATTATGCAGTTTTCAGAAAAGGCATGACTTTTTCTCCACAGGTATGTAGATTTATGTCTGTGACTTTAATTCCATTGGTCAATGTGCCTGTTTTTATGCCATGCTATTGTTATTACAACTTTGTAGCACAACTTTAAATGGGGAATAGTGATACTTACTGGAGTTCTTTTCATGTTCAGAATCGTTTTAGCTACCCTGAGTTTTGGTTGTGTGTGTGTGTGTGTGTGTGTGTGTGTGTGTGTGTGTGTGTGTATGTGTGTGTTATCATATGATCTGAGAATTGTACTATGAAAATCTGTAAAGAGTTGTGCCGTAATTTTGTTGATCTTAGTACTTGGTTATTGCACTGAATCTGTAAACTACGTTTGAGAGGATGGCTGTTTTTACTATGTTAATTTTACTGGTCCATGAACATGGAAGACCTTTCCATCTTTTGATGTCTTCACTGTCTTTCTTCAAAGATTCGAATCTTTTAGTATACAAACATTTACTTGCTTGGTTAGATGTGGGTCCCTGTTCTGGAGGGTTTCCCACGAAGATTTCTGACTCGGCTGCTTGCAAGGGTCCAGGCCAAGGGGATAGAGTGTGAACAGGGAGGGGGAATTGCCTCCGCTGCCTCCACTGCTGCCTCTGCCTGCATCTCCACTGTTGCCACCCACTTACTCCCAGGTGCTGCAACTATCTCTGTGCTGAGATGGTCCAGGCTGGGCCAGTGAGAAGATGGCTAGCTAGCAAGGAGGGGAGGGTACTAAAGGTGCTTCAGGAGAGCAGATCAATTCCCAAGTGTTACAGTGACAGAAACTCTTGGACAATGGGATGATTCTCGCACACCTTTACTTCTGCGAATAGGGCTCTAATATACAGTTTTGGAGTGGGTTAGGGTCTGGCAGCAGATAATGCCTATTGGCTTGGTCTGAGAGCTTGGAGATCCCTCATCTACATGTGGGAGAGCCTGAAGCACTGTTCCCATGTGACTGATGGCCATAGACCTCTCTGTGGGAGGGGCTGTGGAGGGCAGCAGCTAAGTGACAGGAACCAGGGGCCCAGGAGCCAAGCTGAATACCTACTGTCCCATTAAGATCTGAGGTTCAAGGTCTGTGCTCAACCAGGCACTCAGCTGCCTTTCACAACCCACCACCCCACAGTTAGAGTTACCTAAAAATATTTTATATTAATTGATGCTATTATGGAAAGTGCTGTTTCTCAGATTTCTTTCTGAGTTCATTTGTAATTTATATATATATATATATATATATATATATATATATATATATATATACACACACACTACTGGGCATGGTGTTTGTGTGTGTGTGTGTGTTTGTGTGTAAGACTGAGAGAGAAAGAGAGAGAGGGGAGAAAGAGAGGGAAAAAGAAAGAGGGAGAGAGAGAGAGAGAGAGAGAGAGAGAGAGAGAGAATTTTTATCTAGCTACTTTGCTACAAGTGATTATCAGTTATAGAAGTTCCCTGGCATAATTTTTAGAATCTTTAATATATACTTTAATATCATTTGCAAATAACATGCCATCACTTCTTTCTTCCTCATTGTATCCCTTGATCACCTTCAATTGTCTTATTGCTCTAGCTAAGACTTCAAGTACTATGTTAAATATATATGGAGAGAGTGGACAACCTTGCCCTGTTCTTAGTTAAAATGAAATTGCCTTGAGTTTTTCTTTATTTAGCTTAATGTTAACTATGAGCTTGCTGTAAACTGCATTTCTTTAACAATATTTATTTCTTGTCTATTCATAAATAATCAGAAAATGAAAACAACCCAGATGTCCCTTAACAAAAGAATAAATAAAGAAAATGTAATATATTTATACAATGAATTATTACTCAGATGTTCCAAAAAAAAAGGAATATCATCAAATTTACAGATAATTTGGAAGGACCAAAAAAAAATATCATCCCAAGTGAGGTAACCCAAACTCATAAAGATGAATATGGTATACATTCTTATATGTGGATATTAGCCATTAAGCAAACAGTAGCCAAGCTACAGTTCATAGATACAGAGAGGTAAGACTACATGGAGCTAAGGACTGGGGATACATGGATCTCCTTGGGAGAATGAATTAGAATTGATTTTATGGATAAACTGGAGGAGAAGTGGAGAATGGAAAAGACAAATCATATAGAGGATAGGAGGACAAGTCTTTTTTTTTGGAACATCTGACAGAGGAAATGCTAAGAGAGACAGACATCAAACTAAGGGACATTTGATGGGTGATATGGAAATCTAGTAAGTGGAAATTTTTAAAAATATATGAAGGCAATCGTGATGAAAATTCCAAGTAATAGGGAAACAAAATCCCAACTGGCCATCTCTTGTCACCAAATGAAGTTTCTAGTGCAGGGACTGGGCTATATCCAATTGTGTTTTTTGACCAAAGGAGTTCCTTAGAAACCCTCAAACAACCCAGGATGTTGCCAAGGCAATAATATATTGCTCTCTACAAATTAACAGCTAGGCCCCATTGCTGAAGACAAGGTACACATCATGCTTTAGACAGGGGACGGTCAAGCCAATGCCTAAGTAGAACTTTTATCCCTATGTTCTAATGTCTTTGGTATGGTATGCAGGCAAAAAAAGGAGGAGGAGGAGACAGAGGAGGAAAAGGAGGAAGAGGAGGAAAATGAGGAAGAGGAGAAAGAGGAGGAGGAGGAAAGGAATAAGGAGGAGGAGGGGATGAAAAGGGAAGAAAGGAAGAAAGGAAGAAAGGAAGAAAGAAAGAAAGAAAGAAAGAAAGAAAGAAAGAAAGAAAGAGAAATAAAGAAAGAGAGAAAGAAAGAAATGTAAACACCAACTCCATCACAAATCCTTTGATTTGTACAATAATGTACTACCTGAAAGAGATGCTAGGGCAGTGATGGCATAAAGCTTGTCGTAGTAACAAGAGAACATCTAACTTGACTTATGACTCACTCCTTGAGATGGAACTCATGTCAGACACTGTTTGTATGACCAAGAACCAAAGACATAGGATAAGATCAAATACTACTGGTATAAACAAATTTAGCCATAAAACGACTCCTGAGGATATTTTGCCATTCTCATAGATCATGGGCTTATTCAGCCATTGTCAGAGAAGCTTCCTCCTGCTGCATGTGGGAACAAATATAGAGACCCACAGCCAGGCATTACGTACAGAGAGATAGAACTTTGGAATACATACACAGCTCTAAATAAAATGTCTCCAACAAATCCCTTTGGTAGAGCTCTGGGAACTTGATGGATGAAGAGGCAGATAGAGCATTAAGAACCAGGAGGATGGAGGATACCAAGAGAACAAGCCCCTCTAGATCAATTGAGAAAAGTTTATATAAAACTCACAGAGACTGAAGTACCAACCACAAGACCTGCACGGATCTGCAACAGGTCCTTGGCACTTACATTATGTCTTCTAGCTTAGTATTTTTATGGGAATCCTTAGTTGTAACGCGCGTGGTATCCCTGCCCGCAGGAACTCACACGAACACGAAGGATCCTTTCGCGGTGTTTATTCTTTCAACATGGCTGGGAGAGAGAGGGATTCGAACTTCCCCCACCCGTATAACCTTTGGGGTGGACAATTATGATTGGCTGCTTGCTCAAATTCCCAGGTCCCCCTGCGCTGTACATGCGCAGTTTAATGGTGGATATGACGTAGGAAATCAGGCGTAACCAAGACGCTGCGCATGCGCGGTTTGTTACCTCACGCACACAGGCATCAGCAAGGACAGCCTCCTACACTTAGTGTGTGAACAAGTGGGTCTCTGATTCTTGTGCCTTCTCTTCTGCTCTTTTCCTTTTGTTGGTTTGTCTTGCTCAGCTTCAATGTGATGTTTTCTACTTTATCTTATATTTTATGGTTTTTTTTTTTTTTTTTTTGTTAGCTCCTAAAAACTGTAGCTGTCTAGCAGCCATAGGAGAACTAGGTTTACCTGAAAGGGATGCTGAAAATGAAAAGGGTAATGGGGTCGAGAAAAGAATGAAGCCAAGTCTGCATTCTGATAAGGCTCAAAGTTTAATGTCCAGCTCTGCGTTTATAAAGGGAAGGCCCATGGACCCATCCTTTGTTTCAGTCAAAGTATGTTGTAAAGCAAGGTCAGCATGGCAGCCCAATCTTCTAAGTTCCCATGAGAACCAGCTCATATGTCCAAGGCAGATGGCCCATTCTGGCCGATAAAGTCCATAGTGGTGGCCAGCATTCAAAGGCTATTCAGACTGTTCAAGGCTGGGAAAGGCCTACTCAAAGCTGGGAAGGCCACAAAAAAATGTCATGTTCAAGTGTGTGGTCTGAGCTGCAGTGTGAAGTCATGTTGATGTCTATGGTCTATGCTGTAGCCAGAAATCATGTGGAAGTTCATGATTCATGCTACCACTGACTATAAATGTCAAGGAAGCTTCTTCTGCAGTGGTGTTGATGCCTGCAGAGTTACAGTTGAAAATGAGAAACAAAGAGGGCTTCTGTGACAACCATTCTCCACCCTCACCTGTACCCCCCAAAAGAGAGAATATCGACAGGAGGCCTTTGAAGAGGGAAGCCATTGAAGAGAACTCTTAAAAATTGTGACAGTGACGCAGAAGTGTAGTTCTTCTGTGTTATGACTTCTGATGGGGTGGGTTTGGGAAAAGAGAGTTATATTTTAGAGACTGGCCATTGGGAGTTTGACCATGCTCCAGTGGGTAGGGATATGGAGCAGCAAAAAAAAAAAAAAAAAAAAAGAACCTTTTTCTTTCCTTCTTCTTTTGTTTTTCCTTTTAGAGGAGGGTTGTAAAATAGAGGCTGGGACTGAGAAGACTGGGAATCGAACATAATCAGGGTGCATTGTGTGAAATTTTCAAATAATCTATAAAATATTATGTTAAAATGACTCTTGTTTTCTAATGAGAGACATAAAGAAGCTGGATTGAGATGGGAGGAAAAGTGGGAACAAACTTAGTGAAGTAGAGCAAGGGGAAACTCTGATGAGGATATATTGTACAAGAGAAAAATTTATTTTCAATAAAAGCGAAACAAAATTTTGCCAAGCAGGAAAGAAATAAAACAAGGATGAAAGAAAGCAAGGTGCATGTGAGTGTGGCAGTAAGGCCTAGTAGTCACAAGGATTTTGTGAACTTTTCTTTAGTTCATGCACACCGGCTATTATTCATGAAACCTCAATAAGTCCAAATGTGAAGTAAAAAAATGACTGAGCAGAAAAATCTGAACAATGCAAGCTTTTACAGCATATGTGACATATATGATTTCCCACATGCACACTCTTGAGCCTGGTGTTCACTAGAGACAGACAACATGGAGAAGAAACCATTGGCAGATGGAGTACAAAGGTCAACATTTTGATTCTTGCCCTCCCATGTTAGGCAGATTCTAGAGTACCCTCGGAAAATATTTTTAAATTTCAGCATGTCACTCATCCTCTTAATCAGGGATGCCAAGGAGACCCCACTAGATAGACTATGTACCCTGTGCACTTGATATAAAGTGAGAATCAACATAAAGAGAAACTTATACCACATTTCCAGCAGAAGCTATGGTTAAGCAAGACATTCTCACAGATGAAACAACTGGTTAAAAAAAATAGGCTAAAAGGCCTGGGGGACTTGTCTAAAGCCTGTGACCCTTATGAACATATGCTCAAAAAGTTTTGTCATATAAAAGAAAAGCCAGGCAGTGGTGGTGCACACCTTTAATCCCAGCACTTGAGAGGCAGACAGGCAGATTTCTGAGTTCAGTTCGATTCCAGCCTGGTGGACAGAATGAGTTCCAGGAGAGCCAGGGCTATACAGAGAAACCCTGTCTTTAAAAAAGCAAAACAACAAAAAAAATAAAAACAAAAAACAAACAAAATCATAGAAAAAAATGGTTGTTTTGACTATTTTCATGGTCTTAAACACAGAACAAGAAAATATAACCAAGGATTAAAATGACTAGTATGCCTTTTTTTTAACAGTTCAAGAAATCATATTTCCCAGAAACTAGAGTTCAATCCATGTGGTAAGTTCATATTTAGACAAATATTTCTTTCTAATGCCTTTCTTCTTCATAAGGAATGTCTTCCCCAGAGATAAGACAATATGGCCATGGCCTACCTTTGAAACTGCAACATTTACCACCTGAAGTATGATCTTATCCTAAATATCAAATGATGGTCCAATCTTTCTCTTCTTCCCTCTCTTGAAACCGTCTTGGAAAGACATCATGTAGATCATGGCCATTTCTACAGTACCAGCCTGCCTGAAAGAGATTACTGTGTTTATCAAGCTGGACTCCAGCCTGGGAGACCAAAATATTTCCCAGGAAGAGAAGAAAAGATATCAATGAATAGATGTTCATAAAAGATTATACTCATAAAGGGAATAGCCCCACAAAGAAATCCTGATATGATTTAATTCTAACATTTAAAAAAAAATCTCCTTTTTTTTTCCTGGCTTCTTTGGGTTCTTTGCCTACACTGTGCAATGTTAATTACTCTTGCCTTTACTTCTCTCTCAAATCTCTCTCCAAGCACCAACTAGCTACTTTGTTTCTTCCCTACACCTGGCTATTTTACAAAGGTAAAAATTGATGTAATTCCAGGACCTTAGGTAGACCCATGGGAAGAGCACTCCAACTGCCACACTTGAAGATCCCACCCAGCAGAAAGAAGTTAGATTCAATTTTACCTGAATTTTCTAAATAACAGCATGGGTTATTTCTTCAGAGATGGTAGTGATGACAGCAGGCCATAGAAATGGGACAGTTTGGGGACATTGTCTCATTGGCCATAAGCCAGAAATGTCCTGGTCCTGGAATGGGGATTGGAAATACCACATTTTGGAGTTAGAGACTTTGATATGTGGTATGGCTAATGATTTTAGAGCTACATCTACAGAGATGTTACAGTAACCTTTATGAGGGCTCTATGAAGTGCCATTAGAGAGAGCTATTTCCCTGTCCTGGAAGAGACCTAATATTCCAAGCTATGTAACACATAAAAACTAATCCAAGTAAGTTTGTCAGTCAATCACCTGGACATGAGACCAACCCCAAGAAAGAAAAGTTTACATTAAGCCATGTTAAAGAGATAGGAAGGGCAATTTTTCCTTTCACAAGGCATCTTTTACTTCCCAGAATTTCTGTCCCTGTAAGTGCAGTGTTGTAGGAACAGCAGGGCTATGTAAACAGCAGGGCTCTATGTAAATGCTGGAGGTCATGCAGCTGAAAAAGCATCTCCTGCCGGAGGACCTGATTGACAACAGCCTGAGAGAGCAAGGATTGCTGGTGTAAATAATGCCAGCCAATCAGGAACTGCTGTTTAGAATAGACCCTTTCTTGGAGCCAATGGGGACGTGGGTGGAGGGTATTAAAGGAGCTTGCGGCAGTGCCCAGATGAGCTTGCTCTAGCATTTCTCACCTTCTCCAGGAGTCTGTGTCTTTGACTCTGTGCCAACTCACACCCACCCTGCTCTGACCTCCAAGGGCAGGTAGGGTCAGGCAGAGAGCTGTCCAGCCCTGAGATCCTGTTGGGTCTGCCCACCCACCTGGGTGCCCACTCAGAAAGGCCTGTCTTTTCCTTTTCCTTTCCTTCTGTTTTTCTCTTAGATAAAATCAAGAGTTTAACTGTGCTGTTTAAGTTTCACCCTTTCTCTAAAATTCTCCCTGCCAAGTGATGGCTTGTCCACTTGCCAACTTAACTGTAATTGCATAATTTTCCCTTTCTGTTATCCATCTTTCTCCTCTGCACATATGCTGAAATTTATATATTACCACCCTGGAGGTTTTCTTTAAATTCTAATAAAATTTTCCTTGAGCAAAAGAAAGAAAGAAAGAAAGAAAGAAAGAAAGAAAGAGGAGGAGAGAGAGAATGACAGAAAGAGAAAGAGAGAAGGAAAGAAAGAAGGAAGTAAGGAAGAAAAGGGAAAGAAGGGAAGGAAGAAGTACAGAATTCCAATGTCTGCCAGTATGATGGTTTGAATGAGAATAGCCCCCATAGGTCCATATGTTTGAGTGCTTGTTTCCCAGTTGAGGAGAACTGTTTGAATGGATTAGGAGGTGTGGCCATGTTAGCAGAGGTGTATTGCTAGGAGTGGGCTTCAAGGTTTTAAACAATCGTGTGATTCCAGAGTCTCTCATTCTCTGCCTCTTATCTGTGAATAAATATAAGCTCCCAGCTCCTCCAGTTCCATGCCTGCCTGCCCTGTTCCCTGCCATCACCATATCACTTTGAAAGCTCCAGACTGAATGAGAATAGCCCTCATAGGCCCATATGTTTGAATGCTTACATCTCAATTGATGGAACTATTTGGAAAGGATTAGGAGGTGTGGCCATGTTGGGTTCAAACTGTGAGACCCACATTAACTATTTTCTTTTATAAGCTACCTCTTGGCCTTAACGTTTTGTCACAGCACTTGAAAGGTAAGTAAGATAGGAGTAAGTACACTGTTCTTCAGTGTGTCCCAGGGATAAGAAATAAATGTTGGTTAAAATTCAAAAGACCACTGAGATCTCAGATCAGAAATGACAATAACTTCAAAAAGTCTACTGAAAAAGAAAATCAAACTCTGAAAGTGTAGGCAGACCATGCCACCCTACCAACCTCTCCCTGTCATCTCCACCGTTTGACCCAAATCAAGACCAAATCAGCGCAGTGCAGTAGAAGCAGGTTGCAGACGCTGAAAGAAGACAATTACTTACCTTAGCTTTAGCATCGGGCCTCCCATGGACCAGAGAAATGGGTAGTGGAGGAGATCTCTGGTTTTGTTCTCTGTTTTCAATCTGCTGATTGTGCCCCAAGCCTAACTCAGGTTCCAGACGTGGCCAACTAAAATCTGACAGGAAAAACCTTTATTCTGGATTGTTTTATGTAAAAGAATGCCCTTGTGCACAGGAAATAAACACTGAGACACTAAAACATGATAAGAATTTCATGTTGTCAATGATTCAGTTTACATTTATATGTGTACATGGCAAGACCAAATTCATACGGATGCCTTTATTAATTCATACGGATGCTTGAACACTGTGGCTATTTTAGAATTCTTTATTTGTCATTCTAGTCTTTATTAGTGAAAATCTTAGTTCCTGCTTGCCTTAAATACATTTATTCCTCTGGTTAACCTCTCTGTGTATTGTGTACTGTTTAGCTTGTTCGGTGCACAGTGCAGATTTCTATCACCAACCACAGTCCTTTAAGATGAATACAGGACAGTGGTTTTAAACCTGTTAAGCAAGACCATCCTTTTGATCTTCAGCCACTGAATCATTTTCTTTCTTTTCCTCAGCCTACCTGTCCACTGTTCAATCATGTGAGGCATGGACTTGTGTGCTTAAACTTTAATATTTACCCTTTTCTACCAGAGTTTCAGAGAGTTATCCTTTGCAGCTTCCTGAACTCCAGCTGTTGTTGGTCCTCCATGGAGATCCCATCAGATGAAAGTCTACCCTCAGGCTCTCTAGCTTCATCTGGCGCTTCACTAGGAATGGCTGGTCCTGATTCAGTTCTTACTAGCTTACATCTTCTGACATTGTTATTATTTTCCATTCGTGACCTTATTTTGCCCTTAGGCCTCAGCCCTTTTCTTGACTATACCTTGGTTTTCCTCCAGTGTTACTGCCTAACATATGCACCATCCCTCATCAGCTCACCTCCAGAGACTACACGGTGGCACAGCTCCCATCTGTTTTATTCAAGAAACTCTCTTAAATTCTTTTAGTAGATCTCAGCTACTTTAAGTCTACAGAGAGTATTACCTTTTAACAGAAGTAGGAGTTTAGAGAGGGGTCTTGAAGCAGGAATAGCTATAGGATTTACAGTGCTCTTGGTGGTTATTTACCTCTTGCAATAGGATAAACTTAGAGCCTCTCTGCAGGATATTGTAATTGACTCCTAGGACTTCCATACTTTCAGGTTGTCAAGTAGAATTATTATGCTTTATGGTTTTCCTACTGACTTCCTCAGCGCAACTCCAGAAAACTGGCTCTATAGTACAATTTCCTGCAGCCCTGCTCTCATAAAATGTTAGCTTTAAAATGCTTTCTTCCTTGTAATATTTCTCTATTCCTTTCTCCATTATATGAGGGCACATTTCGGAAAATGATTACAATTATCTGTAGCCTGTGCATTTGAGCAGATAATACATTGTCTGCCATCAGCAGGCAATACAAACAAAAAGCCCTGGGTAACGCTGAAATGTACACATAGTTCAATATCTATCTTTTCCTCATAATTTTAGGAAAGTTCTCCAACACATTTCCCACCTTGATGGTTAATAAGGAGCCAGAAAGAATTAGTTAAATTTTACTTTGTTTTCCTTCTCATTTAGAGTTATTGCTAGCAAGAGAATGAAAGATGTCTGATTATGTTCAAGGAAAGTTACTGAGTTTCTCAAACATACCAGACACAGAGTTTAATAGTGTTTTTCCCAGAGATGAGAAAACTTCCCAGTTGAATATGTGGGCACAAATGCAGAGAAAAGAACACTGTAGGTGTAAGACATGAGAAAAGGGTTAGGGAAAGCATGCGAAAGAGGTGATGCCGCCTGAGCCGAGCCATTTAAGGATTAGCAGGGATTTTCCAGATATAGACAGAAAAGTTTCTTTCAGGCCAAGGGTACAGCCTTAACAAAGGCATGCAGTAAGAGAATCTGAAGACTATGCTGAGAGGGCAGACAGTTTGGATGGTGGCGGTATGAAACTGCTACATAAGAATGAGCATGGAAACAGAGACTCAGGCCCTAGTGGAGAGGGACTTAATTTCTTCCAAAGGAATCTGACCCACAGCTAAAACTTCTGAACAACCATTTGTGGATTTAGGCAGTAGAAAGCCATTATTGTGATATTCATCCATTTGAAAATTCGGCTTCCATGTGGCTAAGAGTTGCGAATGGATTGAAGATACAGAAGGCAATCATTAAATTAATATTGGAGAGAGTTTTAAGGCACCAGAAACAGAGAAAATGTGAAAAGCAACTGAGTGATAAAGTCTTGTGGTTTTGGATTTTGTTAGTTATTTCAGCTGGTCGTTCTCCTCTCATGGTTGTGGTTTGTCAGAAACTGACTAGCACTTGTGTTTTTCCACAGATGATACTTCACTGAATGAAAATAAATATATAAGGCCTAGTGGCTTCAGTGGTAGCTAAGCTATTTGCCAGATATTCCTTCTACTCTTGGTAAACCTGACTTAGGTGAACACAAGTTTTGCTGCTGTTGCTGCTGCTGCTATTATTCTTATTTAATAGAATAATTAACTCTGATGTCACTCTTTTCATATCACTTTGTAATTGATCTATGTATGTATATATGAAGGGTACAGAGTGACTAGAAAGGACAAAACGGTAAGAAGTCTCCAAGAGGCCTCTGAACTCCACAGCTGGGAAATGGACAGGGTTGTAACCTGAAGCACCTCTAGGGAAGGGACTAGTGAAGCCACTGGCAGGATGGATTTCTGTCAGACCACTGTGAGAGCCACAGGCTTGAACATAAAATCACAGAGCTGAGTCCTCTGCAACAAAAAAAAAATGGCAGCACTCAGTCTAGATGATATGTGTAAATGGATAAATTGCAGGTCGAGAGTGGGGAAGAGGAAGATGGGCAGGGAGAAAGTTGTGTAGGCTGTGTAAACAATAAAACCAAGCAGAACTGAAGGCCCCATGACAGTCAGAAGTGCCCTGCTGGTCACTCCTTTATGGATATACTGGATTAGGGGTTAGAACACAGGCCTACACCTTTAAAAGATAGTAATCATTTTCAAAGACCAGATCCCACTGTCCCAAAAGATTGGTCTACTCCTTATAGGTCTTCCCCTGGGGCAGAGCTAGGAGACTGTGCTGTGACTTAACAGCTCTTTATTTATCATGCCAGGCTCTTCCATGCTCTGAAGACTGCCTTCTGAAAAGGCTTCTTCTTGTATGATTTCTGCTGCTGGGATAAACATTCTGGCCGAAAGCAATGTGGGAAGAAAAGGATTTATTTCATCCTACAGGCTATAGCCCTCCAGAACTGAGCGAAGCCAGGGCGATAACTCAAGGAAGGAATCAGAAGTAGATGCAACAGAGAGATATGCTTATCATATTGGTCCCTCTAGCACATGTTCTGCTACCTTTCCGATACAAACCCATGTACCTAAAGATGCTACTGCTCATAGTGGGCTGTGCCACTGTACATCCAACAGCAATCAAGAAGAGGTCCCCGTGGCAAGGATGCCCACAGACCATTCTAATGGAGGGAATTCCTTAGCGGGAATGTGTTCCCCCTTCCTGGATGTGTCACTAAACCAAGATCAGCTGCTAGAAAGCTTCTGTGCAGCATCTCTACCCCTTCTGGTGACCCCTTTCATCTTCTTCTCCCTTGTGCAGGTTTCTCATTCTTGCTCTAAGTGAAGGTACCCTGCAGATTTTAAAGACTTCCCCTTACATATGACTCTTCTGTTTTTGTCTAAGGTTTTCTTTTTCCCACCTCAAGACCCTTTATCCTAAGAAACTGTATTTTCAGAATAGAATTTTGACTCAGCTTTTAGTACAGTTAACAGTGTTTAGATTCAAGGATACTGGGGGTGCAGTTTTTACATGGTTAAGTGTCATTCACTTTCTATGGTCTGAGTGAGGTAGTTACTGTCCTTGATCTGGTATGTTCTTGGGCCTAGACTCACTGATATGATATCAATACCCCTACATGTCTCTGCTGTTTCATTTCCCCCTGATACATTTGTGGTATCCGTTCTACTCCCAGAAACATGTCATTCATCACCTTGTAGTAATGGGTGCTGCTGAACTAATGTTTTCATTTACATTTCTTCCCTGGTATGTGGTCATCCTCCATCTGCAAAATGGACTCAAAAGCTGTTTGTAAAATGTCACAGTCAGAAAAGCTTCTCCTTGGTATAATATGGAGTAACATAAATCAGGGAACTGCCTGATATCAACACCAGGCCATCTCCATCTTGCAGTTTACTGGTCACCATGGCAACTAGTTACAATGACAGCTAGGTCTGTAGTAATATGTAATGGAGCTGCTGATACCCTGAAATAAAAGGAAGAGGAGAAGATGGCAGGGCTCTCATCTAGGATTCCAACGATTCCTCTTCTCTGCCCCTTCCACTGCTGCAAATAGTAGTCGGAGATTCTATAGTATGCAAGAAGTGGAAGGCTGATGGAAAGAAGAACTTTAAAATGCAGCATTTAAGTGGTCGTTCTCTATGCTAAAGTGGGACTTGACAGTGGTACAGCTGTTTGGGAGTAAGTCACAGTCTAATAAGTAATGAATAAACTCTGACCCATATTCTACAAGTTAGCCTAAAATCCTCACAGATGTTTTCTACTTTTCCCCAGGAAAGGTTAATGAAACATTACCTTATTCTGATGTCAGACTGATTTAGCTTTATAGAGGTTTTCTTCAGTATTTTTATAATCTTTATTTTGAGACAGCGTGTACTTCTGTGTCTTAGGCTTGCCTGAAATTTAGAATGTAGGCACAAGTGTCTTCAATGTTGTGCTAATACTCAGTCTCCAGAGTCATGTGACTATAGGTCACTATAGTGTTAGGTACTATAGGTAACTATAGTTACTATAGGTAACTATAGGTGTCAGCCACTATACCACTTCATTTCTTTCACATTTAATTTTTTTCTTCTGTTAAAAATGGATTTTTTCCTTATATTATATATTCTGATTATGGATTCCTCTCCTTCTAATCCTCATAGTTGCTCCCACACCCCTTTCATTCCAGATCTATACATTTCTGTCTCATTAGAAAATAAAGAGGTATCTAAAGAACAATAAAAAATAAAATAAGATATAATAAAACATATTAATATAAATCAAAAGTTAACCCAACAGAAATAGACAAAACAAACAAACAGAAGGAAAAGAGCCAAAAAGAAGGCACAAAAAATAGATATCTACTCATTGTACATTCAGAAATCCCAGAAAAACACTAACCTGAAAGCTATAATACATTATCAAAAGACTTCTAGGGGAAAATAGAGATGAAAAATATAAATAAAATAAAAATTAAATAAATGAATAAGAAGAATAAGATAAAATTTTATAAAGGAAAAACTCTGATATGACATTTTAAGGTAAAGGACTTCCAATGATGCAGTTGAGTGATTATCATTTGGAGATTGCTTCTTGGTTAAGGGTTGGGGCACACAGCCACTTCTCCTTTCAGCTCTAGCGCCTCATCTTGTACAAACATGCACAGTCCCTATGATGATATGCCCACCATCTCTGTAAGTTTATATTCCATAGGACCTGTGGAGTATAGAGACTCCCTCTTCTTTTTTTTTTTTTTTTCTTTTTTTTGCATCTTCCATTCTCTCTGACTCTTACACTTTTTCTGCCTCTTCTTCACGGTAGCCCAACCCTTGAGAAGATATGTTTGAAGAAAACACCCTGTTTATGGGTAAGTGTTCTGAGGTCTCTTGGTGTTTGTATAATGTCTAGCTATAGTTCTCTGTACTTGTTTCTATAAGATGCAGAGGGAAGCTTCTCTGATGATGGTTGAACATGACATTGATCTGTAAGAGTAACAAAATGTCATTAGTAATCATTTTATTACTATGTGTTTGGGTTTCTGGTCTTTTTTTTTTTTTTTTACAACAGTACTTGATTTTATGTAGGTCCCCGTGTTGTCAAATCTCAAGTTCTTGTTCACCCAAGCAGTGTTGGGTATAAGTGCCAGATTGTGGAGTTTGCCTTCACTCGAGTCAGATATCGGTTACTTGCACAAACCTAGTTACTTGTACAAATACATTTTGCAAGTAGGATGCCATTGTAGCAAATAGTTTGTGGCTGGATTGGTGTTTACACTTCTCCTTTGAAAAAATGCACAGGATCTTCTTGTACTAAAGATGCTAGCATACAAGGGTAAATACCCTATGCAGGTATCAGCTTCACTTATTTGTGCTCAATCAGATGTGTAGATATTGTCTTCAGCAATGGGGCCTTGCCATCAGTTTGTGGAGAGCAACCTATAGTCTTAACAACAGCCTGGGTCATTTGGGGTTCTCATGGGACCCCTTCAGCCAACAATTCAGTTAAATGTAACAAAATCCCAGTACTGGAAGCTTTATTTGGTAACAAGAGATGGCCACCTGGAACTTTGACTCTCCATTATTTGCTAATATTTCTTAGATTGTCTTCATATATGTATGTGTTCTAGGAAGCTTCTTATGTGCTCGTTTTCTATATTATCCTCCCAAGTACCCATAATTTTGGCTTTGCTTCCCTGTGTTTCCTTCCTTCTCCCTCTTTGTCCCCATCTCCATTTGTTTATCCCATTCCAGATCCATACCTTTCTATTCTATTTCCTTTCCCTAATAAAAACAATATGCCCCATATCCCAGTCCCATGTTTTATATCTAACCTCCGTAGTTGTGCTGTAGTTTGCTTTTCATTGACTTAACAGCTAATATCTACAATAAGTGAGTATATAACCTATTTATCTTTCTGGGTCTGGGTTAAGTGATTTAGGATATTTTTTCCCAGTTCTATCCATTTATCTGTGAATCTCATTTTTTTCTTCATCTTTTTAAAAGGCTGTGTAATACTCCACTAGAAGTATCACATTCTCTTTGTCCATACTTCTCTTGGGGGACATCTAGGTTGTTGTGTATCTGGTTTTAGGTTGAGATTTTTGATCCATTTTGGTTTGAATTTTGTGCAGGGTGATAAGTGTGAATCTATTTGCACTTTTCTTTATACAGTCTATTAGTTTTGCCAGTAACATTTGTTGAAGATGCTGGGTTTCTTTTTTAGGGAGAGTGAAGGGGTTGAGGGCAGCGGGTTTAATTGTCTTTTAAAATTAATTTATTTACTTTACTTCCAGATTACAACTTCCCCTTCCTCTTTTCCTCCCAGTTTCTCCCTCTCCCCTTCCTTCCTCCATATTCAGCCCTCATGCCCTTCTCCTCAGAAAAGCGAGGCCTCCCCTGAACATCAGTAGCCTTGTCATATTAAGCTGCAATAAGACTAGGCAAATTTGTTGAGGTTAGACAAGGCAGCCTACTTAGGGGAAAGGGATCCAAAGGCAGGCAACGTAGTTAGAGACAGCCCCTGTGCTAACTTTAGGAGTCCCACGTGAAGGCCCAGCTCTAGAGCTGTTGCATGTGTGCAGAGGGCCTGGATTCATCCTGTGCATGCTCTCTGGTTGGCAGTTCAGTTTCTATAATTCCTACAGTGCTACGTTAGTTGATTCTGTCAGTCTATTTGTAGTGTCTCTGACCCTCCTGGCTCCTTCAATCCTTCCTCCCCCTCTTCCACTTAACGTTTGACTGTGGGTCTCTACATCTCTTTCCATCAGTTGCTAGGTGAAGCTTTGCTGATGACATTTTTCTATACTTGTAGATAGGCGGGTAGGAGAACTGTCCTCAGCAAAGCTTCACCTAGCAACTGATGGATTGAGATGTAGAGACCCACAGTCGAACGTTGAGGGGGAGAGGGGAGGGAAGGTTCATGACAGGGTTTTTCTGTATAGCCCTGGCTATCCTGGAACTCACTTTGTAGACCAGGCTGGTCTTGAACTCAGAAATCTACCTGCCTCTGCCTCCCAAGTGCTGTGATTAGAGGCATGTGCCACCACTGCCCGGTAAACGGCATGGGTCTTAGGCTGGGCCAGTCATTGATACCGTCAAATTCTGCTCCATCTTTTACCACTGCACATCTTGTAGGAAGGGAAAATTGTGTTTGTAAGTTTTTGTGGCTGGGTTGGTGTCCCAATTCCTCTAATGGAAGTCTTGCCTGGATATAGGAGATGGCCAGGCCAATTCAGGCTCCATATCTTCAGTTGCTAGGAGTGTTAGCTAGGGTTACTCTCATAGATTCTTAGGAATTTCCATTGAACTAGATCTCTAGGTCAACTCAGAGATATTGCCCCCAATCCAGTTGTCTCTTTCCATACTCTTTCCCTCTACTGTCTCCCACCTCGTTCCTCCCTTTCCCACCCCCATCCAGTCCCCTCCCTCCATCTATCCATCTATTTATTCTATTTTTTCCTTCTCAGTGAGATTCAAGCATCTCTCCTTGTGCCTTCTTTGTTACTTAGCTTCTTTGGATCTGTGGTAGCATCCTATGCTTTATGACTAATGCTCACTTACAAGTAAGGATATATGATTCTTGTCTTTCTGGACCTGAGTTACCTCTCTCAGGATGATCTTTTTCAGTTTCATCCACTTGCCTATACATTTCATGATGTCATTGTTTTTAATGGCAGAGTAATACTCCATTGTGGAAATTACCACATTTTCTTTATCCATTCTTTGATTGAGGGACATTTGTGTTGTGCCCAGTTTCAAATAACAAATAAACCATTATTATAACAAATAAAGTTGGTATAAAAATAGTTGAGCAAGTGTCCTTGTGGTATGGTGCCTAGGAGCGATATAGCTTGTTCTTGAGATAGATCTATTCCCAGTGTTCTGAGAAACCAGCAAAATGATTTCCACAGTAGCTGTACAAGTTTGCATTCTGACCATAAAAAAAGGAGTGTTCCCTTTGTGCCACATCTTCACCAGCATGAGCTGTTGCTTGTTCTTACCGTTCTAATGTGTATAAGATAGGATATAAAGAATTTCTTCAATTTGAATTTCCCTGATAACTAAAGATGCTATATATTTCTGTAAGTGCTTCATGGCCATTAGAGATATCTGTGGAGAATTCTTGTTTAAATCTATACCCCAGTTTTATTGGATTATATGGTTTGTTGATATTCAGTTTCATGAGTTCTTTATACATTTTAGATGTCCGTCTTCTATAAGATATGGAGATGTTAAAGATCCTTTTCCATTCTATAGGCTGGCATTTTGTGAACAAATGGATTTGAACCTGGATGTGTGCGCTCACAGAGCTATTATATTGTATATTATATTGTATAGTGTTGTGTAGCTGTTTCCTTAGGCTAGACTTGTGTGAAACCCTTTCTCTGACCTGTCATTGTCCATTCTCTTTCGAGTGACCAGAAAGAGACTCTCCATGACAAGAAACACACACACACACAAACACACACACACACACACACACACACACACACGCACACACACACACACAAATAAACACTGTGTTGTGTTGTTCCAGTGAGGTGAATTTGGTTTGAGGATATGGGGGTGAGTTCAGTGAACCAGGTGGATTTCCTTAAAGCTCAGCACAAACCATTATGCTATGGATTTAAAGGTCATGTCAATAGTCTGATTCATTATGCTATCTATGGAAGTAAGTGAATGATCCAAAATGTAACCTCATGCACCCACGGTTAGTTAGTTAGTTAGTTAGTTACATAGTTATTTAGCTAGTTCACAGTGAAGACACAGTGATCTTCAGCAGGGCAAAGTTGAGCTGTCATTGCTTAGCCCTTAGCTTAACTCATGTCAGTGCCATGCTGTTGTCCCAGGAATGAGTTAAATATACTTCACTTTCTCTTTCCATATGATAATTCTTATCATGAGGACACATTAATCTTGTGCTATTTTCTGTTTCCATTACAATCGTTGTCACACAGGTGGAGCATCAGAATGTTAATGCCTTGTGTCTTCTGTGAAGGATAGTAGAATTCGCCACTGCTTTGACCTTTCCGATGTGCTGCATTTCGATTGGGTCTGGAAGTTGATGATTAATGATAATTACAATAATTACACCACGGGACTCTGTTCAAAGGAAGCCACTTGAAAGATTTAATAGAATCTTGAACAATCTCTGTTCCAATGTTCCTGTTTCTCCTCCAGCACCTCCATCACATATTCCTGGGTGAGTAGGTTGAGAAAGATTCAGCCTCTATTGAAACCAGAAGAATAAAAGAGCTGTGATTTGTGAGTCATGTTTTAGTTATATGCAGGAGGAAAAAAGAAATCAATTTCTAAATCAATAGAATGGTCCTTTGCCCAAACAGCTTTGCTTAACAAAGAGTGAGCATTCCATAAAACACGGCTTTGCTTTCGATACAGATCATTAACTGCGGTTCCCATTAGCCAGAGGTGCCACGGGGAAAGGGGATATTTACTTGTCTCCTCTGCTCTGGTTGCTTGCCTTTAATTTTAGGGAAGTGTAGTTCTCCGTTATGAAGGGGTTATTCTATGCAGGCTTTGTACCTTTGTGTTCTGAGGTCTCACAGACCAAGTCCTAATTCTCATGCATGCATGTTCTCCTGGAGCCTTTGCAATGAGTAAGATGCAGATTCCCTGAGGGCTTTTGAAAATTTATTTTTAGTACAGAAATAGTAATAGAAACTGGAATGAGGTTTTACGTGGAGGTAGTTGGCTATTTCCTTCATATTGCAGTAAATTCTGGCTTACATTGGGATACCAGCACAGTATATCCCTATCAGACATTTGGAGAGGTCGCTATGCTAGTGGACGTTCAAACAGGATAATTGTTTTAAAAACACAAGTCATCTGATGATGTGCTGTGGACAGCTTTTTAGCAAGATGTAGATTTCTAAAATTTTAGTTCTGTGTCCACTGAGACACAGTAAAATGTACTAAACCACACCATTGTATTTTGCTGCTAAATACTGGCTTCCCCTCTTTATTATGAGCTCTGCATTCTCTCTCTATGTGTGTCTGTGTGTGTGTGTGTGTGTGTGTGTGTGTGTGCATCTGTGTGTGTGTGTGTGTGTGTGTGTGTCTGTGTGTCTCTGTGTTTTTCTGTGTGTGTGTGTGTGTGTGTGTGTGTGTGTGTTTCTGCACATCTTCAATTTCTCCTCTTTCAAAATTGTCAAACTTCTTTTTGGTCTTCAGGCTACCCATAGGACAGTATGAGCAGAAGGTCTAGCCTATGATCCTAGTGGAGCATGACCTTTGAAGTAAGGTTCATCATCATGGTTACCTCTGCTTCTATATTTCTCACTGGTAGTAGAGATAAAGTCTTAGAAGGACAAATATGAACTCTGCCTGGTCAGTGAGTGAACAGACATAGGAAACTCTATTCTTCAACTGAAAATATTCTTTTTTAGAAGTTTTTTATCCTGCAGAGATACTCAGAGTGTATAAACATGAACTCAAGAACATCTAAATGGTGACAGTTGATCTTATAACCTGGGCAGTTTCTACAATATTAAATTGCATCCTGATTATTTGGAAAGCACAATGCTTTTGATCAGCTATGGAGGTCATGCACGTGGGGTCAAGTATCTCATTACACTTGTATTTTCTTGCAAATGGATTTGTACCTTTATTTAATTCTGCTGCTTATTTCTCTGGCTTATTATGGTAGCCTATGATTGTAGTTTTAAAAATAACTCCAATTCCCACTCCTGGAAGTTAAAAGAAACATTTCTTTAAAAATAGAAAACAAGTAAATGTAATGACAAAGTTAATATTCCAGTTACTATATATTGTATGTGTGTGTGAATGTATATGTGAAGAAAGAGAAGACGTGAGTTAGTAGATAAGAAATTGTGTTAAAGAACTCAGTGAAGCCAAACCCTCCTTGCATTTACTAGAAAGAAAAGTGCCAGTTCGAGCATGACAATACTGAGAAATGTGCAAAGAACCAACACAAATAATATAAGCTAGTTACTGTTTGATTTATGTTGACTTAATTTGAACAGGTACTTACTTCATGAAGTGCTTTAAGTTCATATTAGATGCAAAATTTAAAAATTTAAAAGCATGATGGCACTCATCCTGAAGATAATTTTTTAAGTGTATTGGACGCACAGATAGAGCAACAGGAGCAATGAAAAGTAAGAAAATGTCTCTCTTTTGGCTCAGTTCATCTTTCATGATGGACGTTCCCAAGACTTCAAACTCCTGGACATCCTTATTCCTAGCTTGTCTTTGAGCCTATAATTTTCTGGTTTCTCATTCTTTGACTATATGTCTCTTGCATCTAGATTGATTTCTTTTTACTACCATATGACTTTATTTAGACCTTCAGATACATCGACTGACTCTATATTTCAATACCAGCTTTAAACCACACTCTCCGTTGTGTCCTCTTACTATGAAGAAGAGATATGTAAAGAGGAGTGAGACCAAGTCCCTGCCTGGTTTCTCAGAAGTATGGACTTGGAACCATCCCCCTGCAACTGCATCAGCCAATATTTTAAATGAGCTGGCCACGGCACAGCCTGTATGTCCTTGGTTTGATGTGAGGTCATAACAATGTAGATACATACAAGTGTCTGAAAAATTGAGGGACTATATTAACCAAGCTGCTCCTATACACATTAAACCCAGTGCTTATTGTGTTGTGCATAAACCTAGTTAAATGGGGTAAGAGAATGAATAGCTTCCAGTATTGGCTGTCAGCAGCTCTGTTTTTATTTTTTTTCTTGCTCATATCTTGTAGGATAGGGTAGACACTTGCTCATCCACTGCTGCTGACTTGGAAGCTTTTGGAATCAGTTAAGGTCATGAGCATTCTCTTTCTGTTCATTTACAGCTGCCATGGAATGCTGCTGCACCATTAAGAAATAGTTAAATCAGCCAAATGGTCCCACTTAAACTTTCATAAACTGATTCATTGCATTTCCTGGTATTTTACAATAAACTAAGATACCATTGATGATTTTTAACTGATCACCCGAAGTCAGTGGCTGTGTCCTGTTTGTATATAGGAAATATAAATTTTATCAGTGTTATAAACTTTAACAACTGCAGAGCTTTTGCCTTGTGTGCATCCTCTTTAACAACAGTAATCTTCAGATACCATAACAAGCAGAAAATAATCATCCTCATTGAACCTAGATCCCCCTTAAACCTAGATCACGCAATTCCACGAGCGGCTCCCAGCATCTTCCCGCAGGTTGAGAATACGACATCAATCATCAAGAGTAATACATATATATTTTCATTTGTAGGGCTCCTGATAGCTTACTTCTTTCATGGCATTCTTTAGTAAAAACAATCTCTTTGTGATTCCTCTAAAAACCACCAACTTAAAACATTAAGCCAACTGAAAAAAGTCAGAGTAAAAGCCCCTTTTCCTCTTGATATTAATCACTGCCTGGGAGTGAGCCAGAAGTCTGCTCTGCTCTGACTTCACTCCTTTGCCCTCCGGGCAGAATTCTAGCCTTATTTGTGTCTTCTGGAGCACCCAATACACTGCTGGAGCTCCATAAATAATTAATTCTCCCATAATAAGGGGAAGCAGCAGTGTTCAAGAGGCTTCCTTTCCCTGCACTGTGAAACTGGTGTTATGGTATTTTGACTATCAAAACAATGATTAAGCAGCTTTGGCACACTTCATATTTGGGCTAAATGCAATTCTGCTAATGTACCATCTCGTTCCTCCCTCCCCCAACACTCGTGTTTTAATGATTTCTAATTAATATTGTAATATTTCTTGAATAATTCATGGTTTTAAACAAGAAAGGCTGGCACAAATTTATGTCAATCTGTTTGTGTATCGCAGTGCTGTGCATAACAAACAAACACAGTCTGCTTCCCTTGGAGATGGGGAGGAGAGGCAGGAAGGCAATGCACAGGACAAAGGCTCTGGGACAAGGTTCCTCTGCGCAGGAGAAAGGCCCTCATGTAGTCCTTGGAGCTTCCCCAGGGCACCTTTGTCTTTGCCATCACCCTTTATAATTTTATCTTTTCTGCAGGCACATGCCTGAGGCCCTCATATTCCTTACCTGGAACCCTTGTCATCCCTGAGCTCTGCTTCCCCTCTGTCCCACCTGTCTTTAACTTGTCTTTTAGATTAACTAAACATTGCTTAGGGATAAGTGTAAACTATACTCTGATCACGAGGCAAGGCTAAATTAATAACAATTGGGTATGAGTTTATTCATTTAGCCAACAAATATTTAATGAGCACTGCTGTTGTCTGCAACTGTGGAGCCTCGGGGGCACAAAGATTAGAGCCCTTTTGAGGGAATGTTGGGCAAGTCACACAATTCTTTTTTGCATAGATTTCTAAAGGATCCATTTTTAAGGAAGGGAAACTCCTAAGGTTCCTTAGGGTCAGCTGCTGCTTTTCCTTTCAGTCTATGTCACATTTGCTCCAATGTGAGGTCATTATTATTATTATTATTATTATTATTATTATTATTATTATTGTTATCATTATTATTGTTAATTTTATCTTTTAGGAACAATCAATATAGAGGCTACCAGAAATATTTCAGAATAAAAATATAGCACAAACCAGACCCCCCTGCTGACTCTACATGGTGATGGCCTTGTTCTGGACGAATTTCGTGTCCTGTCGCACTAATTATAAATTCTTCCAGAGAGACAAATGCTGAGACTCCTTCATGGATAGCAGTTCTGTCTTCTCCAGGGTCAAGAAGGCCACTGCTGTAAAGACTATTTGCCATCTGTTGTCAAGTGACTTCCAATTCCACCCTCACCCTTCTTAGTGGTTAGAAAAAAAATAAAACCAAACTTTAATATCTATCATTTCTGTTGGCATTAAGACACTACCAATGCTGTGCTGACCCTGCTGCTGGGGCCATTAATGTGTGACACTGTTAATTAGTAGCCATTGGAATACTGAAGCTGGGACATGGTTCACTGAGATAGATGCGCTTGTTTTGATTGCTTTGCTGTGGTTGGCTTAACTATCATTTGTACTAATGATTTCCAAGTAGGTAGCAAAAGGGTAGGAGGGAAATGGCTTAATTTGATTTTTCCCTCTACTGTCTCTAAGAGCAATTTCAGTTGTGAAAACACGGTGGAGGCGATGGCTCCTGGATTCCTCGAGGTCCTTGGGAAGACAGATTGTTATTAACTGACCATTAAGAGATAGGGAGTGTTGGTGATTATGTATACAGTATAATCTTCCCCAAATAGAGATAACATACCTGCGTTCTGATGTACTGCAAATGGCCTCTGTGGACACAATCATTCAGTACACAAAAAACAACTGCTGTTGTTGTTGCTGGTCCTAAACTAGAAACTGGAAACTAGAAATAAAACAGGTTCAGAGTAGTGAGATTACGTGCCTTGGAGCAGAGGGAATGTTTTACTTGTCATGACGGTCATTACAGAAGTTTGTACCTTTGAAAACTCCCAGGAAGCAGTACTTTCACCTCTGCATCCAAGTCTGTGTTGCTATCTCCCAACTCTCTTGGATTAAAAGAATGTCCATTCTTCAGAAACCTGAATTTAACCAGAATCTCATATCTCTAAGCTCAACCATATTGCCACACCAAGGGGCCATTTCAATAGAAAACCCAGTGGGTGTGGTTCCTGTCTTGAGACTTTCCATCCAGAAATTTCTGTCCTTTTACCACTTGTCTTACATCATTTCATTGTCTGCTAAGCACACTGACAGATTTCACCCTCCCAATTTGTGACCACCTTCTACCTGACCAACACTGTACTCCCCTCCGGGGATGAGGATGAGACCTGTCTCTTCTCAGTTCTGCCCTTTTTTCTGTTTTACCTTCTCCTGGGTTTTAAGCTTTACCAGTTTAACTGACTGATTGGTCTCATGGCCTTTCCACCAGAAACAATTCTTATGTTGTTTTTTTTTCACTTGTTCCTTGAGACGAGGTCCCCTACAGCTCAGTCTGGTATTCAGCTCACTGTCTATCCCTGACGAGAGCAAGAACATCGATACATATAGTTAATGTAAATTTCTAACTATGGTCCTAAGCCTATCTCCCCAAGGCTACTCATCTGTGCATCATATTCTAGTTGAAGATCAGGTCTGGTCTCTAATAGAAGTGTCTGATTTGAAGGTCAGAATCCTGGAGGAAACAGGTGGCATATCTCCAGATGTGCAGAGCATTGCTCTTAGTCTCTGCTTATATACTGTCCAGTGGGAGTCATGAGGTTCAAGGATAGTGAGTGATATCAATGAGTCCTGGTTATCAGGTGCAGCCTTGGGTATAGTGGGAATCCAGACTAAGCTGTTTTACATGTCTAAATGGCATTGTTTACTATGCTCATTACAAGCTCAGACTGTCCTTGAGGCATTGATCTTCCTGCCTCAGCATCCAAAGTTCTCAGAATACAGATATTAACCACTACTGGTTAAATACTCTTAATTTTATGTCACATTTTTCCTTAAAAACTTCATTTTCATTTTCCTTCCTAACAACATTTCAAAAAAAAAAAAAAAAAGAAAAAGAAAGAAAGAAACCTTCATTTCTCACTTTATAATTGTTTTTCTAACAAAGGTAGGCTTCTGCTGCCTCTATCATTCCCTGCAAGGCTGTAAACCACCTCCTATTGCAAAATACTTGGCGATTTCCAACCTACCTGAATCTCTACAATATGACTCAGCTGGTTATTATTTCTTCTCTCGTTGAATCTTCTGTTTGTATGACGTCTATCTCTCTGTCCCTCTGCATTTGTCTCTATCTACTTCTTTGTGGTCACCTCTCAATCTTGTTAGCACAGATATACTGTTTATCACTTAGATGCTTATGGCCTGGATGCCTTCTCATTTGCTTTCTTTGTTTTTAGGAAATTTGTTTTCACGATTTCTGTTACTGCATACAAGCTGACTTTACCTCTCATTTCAAGTATCTTTGACTCTTTTAGCATTTCAACTAAAAGCCTGTGGCTTCTACTGGGACCTCAAGTCTTTTGTGGTCATGAATACTCAAACTTAGTCCTTCTTTACTCTTTGCCAAAAATCTGATCTTCCTCTTGTTTCCCCAGTTTAGAACCTGGTAATTATCTACTCATGGTCCAACTCCACCCTCCCCTTCTGTAACCTCTATTTTCATTCATCATATTCGGTGTGTAACTAAATTCTTTTCATTCTGTATTTCTTTGCCATCCTCAAGGTCACAGTTCTAATTTGCATAATGTCCTCATTATAAAGGTTTATTTATTTTTTATACTGTGAATGTCATGTCCCTGTTTAGAAATCTTGAATTCCTCCAGAGTCTCACAAGACCTATGCTTGCCATCCTTTCCATTGTACAGCCTCCCTGTTTGCCATCCTCGAGGCTCTCCATGTTCCATTGGCTCCCTACTTAAAGTTCCAGGGTGACACTTTCAGTCCTCCATGGTTTGGAAAGTTGGGTTTTCTTTCTTAGTGACCCCTTGTGTTTTTCATGTTTTCCACATCATTGTCAGAAAGCTATCATACTCCTTAAGCATTCCCTAGCAGCCCAGGGGATACAAAAGGCTATTTTCGCATTGTGTTTTGTATTGTATATCTTCCTACCTACTGAGCTTTAAGCACTTTGAAGGAATAAATTCTTTTTGCATATGTAATGCCTGATGACTGCCTAGAATGATGTAAACGATACATTTGTGTGTGTGTATCTGTCTGTCTGTCTGTCTGTCTCTGTCTGTCTCTGTCTCCATTTCTCTCTCTCTCTCTTTCTCTCTCTGTGTATGTGTGTGTGTCTATCTCTGTTTCTCTCTCTCTCTCTTTGTGTGTGTGTGTGTGTGTGTGTGTGTGTATCAGGAGTTACATAAGGATTGCATACTTACTAAAGGTTATTCTATTTTCTTCCACATTAGAGTCACTTTTTTCTTTTAATGTATTGTAAGACGCAAATTAGTTATAACTCTAGATGCAGAAAGCTAGAAAACAATTGTCTCTTTGTAACTTAATAGACATATGACCTGGGCTAAATAACGTGTTTTATCTTTCTCATCCTCAGATGTTGTTGGAGATACCCCAAGGTTTAAATTATTTGTGAAGACTAGGTTTCTGAGAGGCTGACAAGAGGTTCTTTACCCTTCTTTGTTTCATAGAACAGCTTGGCTTCCATAAGCTGCAGTTATCATGATGTTATGTAGAATTTTTGTTAAGCTAAATATCTCACTTCTTATATATAATTTAGAAACCACTTTACAGGGTTATTGCTAATTCTTCTCTAGCTGAAAAATGTCTGTGGTTCTGTGAGCTGCATAGGAATATTGGCTTGACAAAGCACTCTTGGTGCAGCACAGTGGAAAGGCATCATGTGATCACTTCACAAACATTCCATTTTGCACTTTCTGCATAGATAAAAGAGGTGGGCACAGAGGGAAGCACATATGGAGAGAAGCGAGTTAAGTCCACAGAAGGGACGGCTCTGAATGAGGCGCACTAGCTCTGGAGTCAGCTCTCAGTAGATAAGTCCCTTGTTCTTTGTCATCACAGGTACTGGAAGAGCATGCTTATGAAGTCAGCTGAGCAGAGAAAAAGCAGCCACTCTCAGTAACCTTCCCTATCATAGTGACAACTAAAAACTGAAGAGTCAGAGAATCAAAGTAACACTGCAACAGGCTCCAGAATGTGAGCCAGCACCTTCATGTTGCATAAAAAAAAAATAGGAAGGTTCAGTTCCAGAGCTGAGGGACAAGCAGTTTAGGATTTTCAGAACACACTTGTCTCCTAAGATGATGCTCTGTGAACTGGTCTATGTGTGCCGTTTCAGAGCTGTTCGGTGTGTTCGGCAGTCCAAGTAAACTTGTCATGATTGGAGCTGGCGTTGTGCTAAAGGTCTGGAGGTGCATGATTTTCTTTGTGAATCGTCAAGAACTTTTTCTTTAGAAGGTGCTACATGTAAGGCACACTGTTTGTCACTTGGTACAGTGGGGATTTGTGGAATCTCTGGAGGAGGTGCATGAAGGGCAAGCAGAGGACCAGGAAGGTCCAGGCAAGGCCCGGCAGAGGCCAGAAAAGCCCTCACTTGCAGCAAATTTATGATTTTATTTAGATGTAAAAGGGAATGTTGTTGACTCTTAGGAAAGTCAAATACATTAAAACAACATTCTTTGGATTTTTAGATAATACATAGACAAGCCTGGAACACGCATGTGCTTCAGTGACCTTGACAGAAAACGGAACTTTTGCCCAACTATGAAACCAAGGAAAGAAAAAATGAATCTAGATGCCGAGGGGTAGAAAATGAAATGTTAAAGGTTTTCTAAGGCAGGCATGTTTTCTATTCAAGGACTGGAGTGTAAAATCTCATGAAATATGCTGTGTTAAGTCAGATTGTCCTCAGAGCCTTTATCTGGAAAAATAATACAGGTGCTGGCTGATATTCAGAATATGAAATAGGCTGTATGTTAGCAACCTAAGTAATGTCGAACTCTATTGAAGGGCTGTCTGACATTTTCTACCAGGTTTCCGGAGACTCATGGGTTGGTGTGTGTGTTCCCATCATCATTCGCCTACTAATATGGCCAGTTGAAAATCCATAATTGCTTACCAATAGCGAATTTGAGATCTGTTATTTTTTCCTGTAAAATATTGCTGTAGACAGCGGAAGAGGTCAGATGTAAACTTTCATTACCATAGTTAATGTTTATCATCCTAAAGCCTCTGAATGTCAACATGCTCCAAGCCATAAACTCAATCAAGTGACGCCTTTTTTTTGAAGCAACAGAAGAAGTAGGTTTCACAGTGTGCAAATCCAGTTTTACTTAGAAACATTTCACTAAATGGGAATATCATTTCCTTGCTTCTTTAATTGGCATTAGCTACTTTCCAGTACTTGCTCCAGTGAAACTAGCAGGTCATAAAAGATCTGACTTGGAAAACACAGTGGCACCTGTGCTCATGACTAGAATCCATGCTTTACTTGGCATACCCAAGTTTGATTGTCTGATGCTTGTAATGAGAACAAGTTAGTTTCTCGTGAGCAGACTGGTTCTGAACTAAGATGTGGGGAATAGCTCCTGGGAAGTTAGGGCTGGTCACCACTCTTTTCTGTCTCCTTCTCCTGAGGCATTTTCATGGATTCTGGTTTTTGTTTTTCCCATACCCTAAGAAAAACATGGTATAGAACTAACTGCCTTTGACATTAGATACCAAACCACTCAGTTTCTCTGGTCTCTGAGCAGTGAAGTTTGTTTGAAAATAGCTTCCTTTGAATTATTTTGTCTCTAAAGGGTACGCATGTCTCATTTGGCCTTGAGTTTTACATGTATTGTGTTTGTAGTACAGAATTCATCACAGATGACAAATGTTCTGGGCCAGTCTCTTCCTTCTCATTCAACAAGTTGGGATGCATCACAGGTGTGTGAGATTTGACTTCCTAGTGTCTGTGTCCAACAAAGTCAACATCTGGGCGCAAAGCTCTTGCCCTTCAGAGGTTGTACTCCAGTCTCTGAAGAACTTGCCACTGGTGAGACTTTGTATTTACTTGTATGATTGATTCCCTACTGGACTCCTGTGCATGAAAGTACAGACCATAGCTGCTTCATTGCTATGTTTATCAACTTTATGGAATAGTCATATTTCATAGGACACATGGGAAGTATAAAGTGAACTAAAACAGCCATTGAAAAACTAAAAGAAAATATATATAAAGGTATCTACTAGCATGCATTCTTTCCTGCATTTCTAAGGTATTTTCGATCAGTGTTTGAACAACCTTAGTAGTTTCTGAATCTATATGGGAATAAGTACATATATTTTTTGTCTCAAATTTTTTAGACCAGTCACACGTGTAGAAATGTTTTTTTTTTTTTATTTTATCCCTATAATGGAATGCTACAGTGCTATAAAGTAAGAAAATGCGGTACCTTCAATTTTGGTCTTCATTAACATCGTTTCGGTTCTTTGGGAACTTTTGGGGGTGTTTATGAATTTAGAATTTATTTATGTTTCTGTTTAAGGTGGAATATGGCTCCTTAAAAATTTATGGTGATTCTTTAGAAACAGCTAAAAAAGAAAATTACTTTAATTAAAATAAAAAATGGTTTTAGTTTCCTTTTGCCTTCTTTCTACCCTTAAGGAAAATACTCTTTCTGAAAAGTAATTTTAAATAGTCAACAAAACTGAATCAATGGCATGGCTCTTTCTCATATGCTTCCTGACCCATATGTGCAGTCTCCCACGGGAACAAAACTCAGAATGACACATTTACTATCATGCTGAAGAACGCATTGGTATTCTGTTATTCTATGTTCAAATGCAGGATATGTGTTTTTATTCTTATCAAGATTATGTTTCATGAGAAGAGATTCTCTGAAGTTCGGGGTCTCGATAAGTGATTGGGTTTAAACTTCTTTGGAATTTAAAATAAAATGTATGCCAAAGATTAAGGCTTTGTTTAGGATTTACTTCAGAGAGGTCTTCAATTTCAAGGAGCAAGGTAGGAAAAGAGGCCTTGAACTAAGAAGGTGAGGCATTCAGGGAGTCAACCTTGCTTAAGAGAAGTATCAGATTGTGGCTGCAAGCATGTACAAATTCTGTGTGTAATGGTAGGTGTTCCGTTCACCGATGGATGTTGTCAAATTACAGCTTGATGAATGGGAAATATACATATACACATACACATATAGAAAGAATGAGTGTAGAAGAAAAGGTCATAGGTTTCAGCAGGGTGAAAAACTGAGAAAGGCAGAAGAGGAACAGAAAGTATGGAAGCAAAGGCCTGAATTTCATATTCTTAAACCTTTTATTGAATTATTACATATAATATGCAAACAAAAATATGTCAAAGTAAAATTTAAAACATACCCAAGTACCAGTTTTGGGGTACACATATAATTCTTTCTAATTAACATGTTTGAGATGGGAAAGAAAACTTATTAGCTTTTTTTATGGTTTCTAAAGCAGAGTAAGAAATATGCCATGAAACTGTGTGGCTGGAACTGGCTAAGGGAGAAAAGAAGCTTCATAGTAACCTGTTCTTGGGTCATCTAGTGCATGCATGATTGCCCCACACTGTACTGGAGATGGGTTGGGCAATGTAAGAGACCAGTGTGAGGATTCTGTTACACCTGGGGAAAGGTCACAACCCCCACATTAGACACATTAGACAGCAGTTACTGACCCTACAATTCTACCATTTCTCAGCTTACTTTTCTATATAATGGAAACGCATGCCTGAAATCTTTAGGCTCTATGAAGGCACAGAGATAGATACAGATATAGAAAGTTAAAAACATATAACTTTTAAAATGATACTACATTAGTCATTAATTAGATCAGCAGTTTCAATCTGTGCATCACAAATACTTTAAGGGTCAAATGACCCTTTCATAGGGGTTGCATATCAAAGATTCTGCATACCAGGTACTTACATTACAATTCAAAATAGTAGCAAAATTACAGTTATGAAGTAGCAACAAAAATAGTTTCATGATTAGCAGTCACCACAACATGAGGAACTGTACTAAAGGGTCACAGAATTAGGAAAGGTAAGAACCACAATTATTAAATGAAGCCAATCTATGACTTGGACTGTTTTTCAAATTCTGCCTGTAACACAAACAGATAAGTGATATTACTATGTTTTCACCTGTCTTTTATTAGTCCTTCTTATGCATTCTATAATGCATCAACAGTCCCAAATATTTGGGGAAAAGCTTTTCTAAAATACTAACACTGTATCCTAGAAATGGAAAACATCACCTATTACCTCAAACAGTGCCATACTTTTCAAATTCTACTTTATAGCCTGATTTCCAAGCTTACAGGAACATTTAGAGTTATATTGTGTCTGTTAATTTTATATTGGTTGATGGAAAACAGTTGGAAACATTGCATCTATTTCTAATATCTTTCATAAACCTTGCTGAATATGCATGCTTTATTAACCTATTGTGTATATATACCTTACAAACCAGGTATTTAACTTGTTACCCAAAAGATACGAGATGACTTCCATTACAGACTGATCTTTTGGAGGACAGTTATCTCTGAGTGCCACTTGGCCACTTTAGCTCATAACTTAAGACGGAAGCCTTTCTAAAGTCATTTTTTAAAAAAAAATATTAAGTTTATTTATTTATTTATTTATTTATTTATTTATTTATTTATTTATAACTATTGACTATTCTAACTTACCTAATACAGAAATTTATTCCAATAAACAGAAGCTAATATGCCATCCTGTTTAGTTGCCCCTGGTGTGAAAGCTCATCATTCTTGTCTTCTTGTAAATCATCTCTATAGATCAATTTTGGGTCATTGTTTCTTTGTTTTGTTTTTTGTTTTTTCTCACTTCTCTCCTCTCCTCTCCTCTCCTCTCCTCTCCTCTCCTCTCCTCTCCTCTCCTCTCCTCTCCTCTCCTCTTCTCTTTTGTTTTTTTCTTTGTTTGTTTCCCCTGAGTTCTTTTTCTCTTCAGCTGTTATTTAAGTGGAAGAAAAGCTGGAAATAACAATAAACATTTATTGACTCCCTATGTGCCAGGCACTGGGCTGGATTACGTGAATTATCATAGCAACTTTGTGATGGGAACATTGCTATTTACCTATTTTTATTTTTTTCAGGTGAAGATACTGAGGATTGGAGAAAAAATTCTATATCATCAAAGACAGAGTGGGATACAGGACAACTATCCTTGATCTAGATAGAGATATACCTGGAGAATATGCTAAGAGGAAGTATTTACCTCAACTGGAAGGCTGGAAAGAGCAGAATTCACGTGGCAACAACTTACGTAACAGTACAGTGCTGTCCATTCTTGAAACTGGAACACACACACACACACACACACACACACACACACACACACACACACGCATGCACACACGCACATACTCACTCATAAAAACATTCACACACAAACGTATATGTACATACACATACATAAATACTTATGTGCCACATACAAACACAAGCACACATAAATATGCATATAAAAACCACACACATACATATAAGTAGACACATACATGCATGCATAAACACATACCCACACATACATGCATACACAAACACACACAAAAAAAACATTAATATTATGATATAAAACAGATTTCAGAGTCTACCATCAAAACAAAAGTTGAGTATCTAAGAAAGTATAATTCCTTGAGTAACACACACTGGATTTAGGGAGCATCAGTTAAGTCATTATTCTAATCCATGAGCTAGCACTCTGCCAGTTCATACTATAACCTCTGTTATACGAATCTCCTGAGTGTTAGGTTTTTGTCTAATTCTGATTAATAGATGCTCAATGCATGAACTACAACTCAGTGTTGACACTCTAGTACAACTAGAAAGACTCATAAGTGCTATCTCACAGATAGTAATTTATTTCATTGATATATATTGATTTAATATTGAACAATATTTTGGCCATATTGGGCTAAAGGATATATTAATGTAAATGTTTCTTGTCTATTTTTGCTTTCTACATTGAGAAACTCAAGGTGTGACTCACATTTGAACCTGATGTTACATTTTTGTTGAACTACTCTGGGCTAAAGTATCAGGAAGTAGGCTAACCCAAGTAACCAGATAGTCTGTGCTTCAGATACTTCTCAGTTTTATATGCATATGAGAGCTGAAGTCAGAAATTCTAGAAGCCTTGGTCTTTTCTTTGTAAGTACTTCTTGATCTCAAATCTTGAATACATTTCAGATCTTATAAACAAATTTGCTTAGTAGTGAAAACTCAACCACTCCCTAAATGGTTAGTAGATAAGTTAATGCTTCTCAAAATAACAAGCATGTAGATCCATGCTGGATGGAAGGAGACATTGTTGAGGGTGGACTCAGTCTTAGTTTGTGAGGCATTGGGTTTGGGGAGTATACTTAGTGAAACCACTTGGGATGCTTTAGTCCTACAAGACATCAAAATTTGGGAAAAGAAACTATCAGTGGGAAGCCTGTCTCCTTAATTAACTTCCTCTTCTTTCTTCTCTTAGATTGAGCTGTATCTATAGAAGGTACAATGAACAGGCCACAGTCCAACTAATCTCCTCAATTCTCCTGTTGCAAAGATTGATGGAGACCATTGTGTGATCAATTTGGTCATGACACTGGATATCAGTCATGGGCCTGACTGAAATGAATGGAATCACTTTATTCTACTCTGCTTTGCTTTCACTGTGTAAACTGAGCTGGTCCTGAGGTTTGGGGTCAGAGAAATCAGTGCTGAACCTAAGTCTACTAACCTCCTGGGATAATTTATTAAAGGAAACTCAGCTTATTCATGCATATTAGTTAGCAGAGGACACATCAATCAGTTCACCTGTCTTAGTCACATTCTCTCCTCACAAGGTATGCTTACCTTCTACAGAAGTTAGAAAAATGTCACACTATTAATCTGTATAAAAATGAATTGCTAAAATCAGATAGTGGTACCTAACCTCAAATTAATACATAGACCAGCTCAAAAAGGTGATTTCTCTAGAAAGTTTATCCATGCTCCAATAAGTTATACAAAGTTTGGGATAAATTTACAGTCCCTAAAAGTAGCAACCTCAAAGAAAAAGCTCTCTACAATTTAAAAATATTTATAATTAATGTCATCACTTAATTTTCTCCTTACACAAGTTCAGTGTATCACCATGGTGAAAGTGGAGTCGTCAATCATGCTACCGCTGCCCAATAAATTTTTCATTACAACAGGGGTTTGGAAATTTTTTGGATGGAAACTCTAAGTTTCTGTGACCTTGAACTACATTTTCTGTCACTCATGGTGTCAAATTACTTTACTCTTGATTCTTTTCCTTGTTATTCCTGCAGAGGCTTCCTTATTTTCATTCAGATCTGGTTCAAAACACTGGCTGCTACTTTGACCTACACTGACATTTCAAAGGCTGAAGAATAATTAGTGAAATAAAAACCTCATAATTACTTTCTTGCACACACCCACACAAAGCCTTTTGTTGAGCTGGCAGAATGGATTGAGATTTTGTTGTGCTGTGTTTTGTTCTAAATGACTGAGCAAGGAATTAAGGGAAGTGACAGGCATTTTCTAAAGGCACAAAGTAATTCAGGAGCTGTGGCCTTCAGTGCTCACCTAGCAGTGTTGAAACTTTGAGAAGCAACCTTGCATCTCATTTTTAACCCTAAATTCTAACAAAAAAGAAGTTCTTCTTTGGATATGCCTTTAAGCTAGATATGGTATATCAGTCACAATGCTGTGTAACTTAAGCTGGAAGCTTTTGGCTCAGTTGGAAATTCTTATCTATGGATTGCTTTCACTTGGATATTAAAATGGAACAAACTACTCAGTATCTTAGGAAAATATTCAACAGAATGGACATGATGAAACAGGCTCTTTACGCCCCTGCCCTTTCTTTGAATCTGATTTACCAGACTTTGCATAGGAATCTGACCATAGTTGTAATAATTGCTAGATTGCTTATACATGGCTTTCAGTAAAATGAAGAGAAAAGTCAAGTGGATTCTGCCTCTTCTAGGTTGAATTCTTCTGGTTCTCATATTTATTTATGGACAATTATCATAGCATATAACCCTTGGTGTGATTTTTTTAAAGAGCCTTGCTGCCAAGAACTGCTGGCTTGTGTGCCACACTCTCTGCATTTAGATTTTCTACAGAAAGGTTTGCCTTTGTCTATTATGTTTTATATTTCTATCTGTTTGTACTACTTGTAAAATTCTTTATTTTTTATTTGATGCAATTTATATATTGAACAAGCATGGCTGTTGTAAACAAAACACAATCTAAAGTGGGCACTTCTAAAATATTTTCTCAGGTTCCCTGTACTTTCTTATAATGGCTGAGTGTTGAGGGGCTTCTCATAAGTGTGTTTTAGTTACTGATTATGAAGATTAAGTTGAGAAATTTAAATGTCCATTAACTTACCTAAACTTACCTAAAATGATAGCAGATAACTATATTTGCACAATACCCTTTTTCTCTTTTATTGAGAATAGATTCTCTTTTGACATATATTTTCTAATTACACTTTCCCCTCCCCTTACTCCTCCAGCTCCTCCTGACCTTCCCTCCTATTGAGAATCCAACCACTTTCTATCACTCAAAGAACAATATTTAAAAAAATAGTTATAATATAATCATTGTTTTATGTACTTTTCAGATTTATTTAATATCTACTTCATTGGTGATAAATAAAAATATAACAGGTCTTGTAGCCAATAGAAAACTGTAGTGTGTCTGACAAGTAGAATAAAAAATAATGTCTTATTGTTATTATAAACAGGATTTGGACCTCATAGATTCTTTGATATGTCTTGGTAACCCCAAGGATTCTTGAACCGTATTTTGAGAACTTCTGGTTTAGGAATGAAAATAAGATGATAGGTTAAAAACTTTATTTAAAAACCCTAGGAAAATGTAAAGTCATATCTCAAAGAGAAAGCATCCTCTTAAGAATGCCAAGGATGTGTTTTTGAGCTGCCAGAATAGACCCTTGGATCTCTGTGTGTGTGTGTGTGTGGGGGTAAGCAGACTTCCAAAATAATCATTCACAGGGGTAGATTTTCTTCTATTAAAATGAAGCACACAGATTTTTAACAGAATGTGGTGTTGTTGTGAACACCATCACCTTGAATTAGAAGAGACAGAGATTACAAAACGAAACAGGGCCTTTGAACCTCTAAAATTCTGATAAGCAGGAAGCAGATTTAGAAAAATCCAGCCATTTATCATGAGAAAGGAAGAATAAATCAGAAGCTGGAACAAAGTCTCCAGAAGCTCAGTTCAGTGCTGTGGAATATCCTTTCAGAGTCCATCTCTGAGGTTCCCATGGTCAGAGCTCATTCAACCAGTTCTTATGTCTGTCTGGTAACACAGTCTCACAGCCCCTCCAATGGTCTTCTTCAGCTTCTTTGATAGGGGTAAGAGTTATACCAATCTGAGGGAAAAGGAAATTATTAGAATGCAGTTAGAAATTCTACTTGTTTGAATATGTGACAGTGGCATGGTTCCCTCTAAGTTCCATTGGCCCCTAGTTGGTTCCTTTAATGTATATGTGTGCAGGTCATACAAAATGGATTTAGTAGATTATCTTTATATATTTCCATGTGATGGCTAATCTTGTTTGTCAACTTGACTACATTTGAAATTAACTTGTAAAACCCAAGCAGTTGGACATACCGATGAGAATTTCTCTTGGCTAGGTCTTTTGAGATAGGAAGATCCACTTTAAATCTGGACCATAGCTTCTGGTGAAAGCCTGTGTAAATGGAAATGGAAGAATAACATTTTCCTTATGCGCTTTTGCCCTCACTCTCTCTGGCAAGCTCATCTACCCATAGCTGAGGTGCTCCTTAGCTAGTACAAGAACTGATTTCTTTGGAATTCTAATGCAGATTAAAAAGCAGATGCGACATAAAACCTTTGGGACTGAACACCTATTGGATTCTTTGCTTTTGCATCAAAAGTCAGCTATTGTTGTACGAGCTGGATCATACCCTATAAGCCACTCTAATAAATCTAATAAATAAATATAAACTCTAATAAATAAATAAATAAATATATATTCACTCATCCATTCCTTCATTCTATCAATTCTTTAGGGAACTCTGATCAAAAATTTGTATGTATTTAAAAGTAACTGATATTTGAAGAAAACTAGATCCTGAATTTCAAAGGGTGTAAAGGAGGAGTTAGAAGAAGGATAGAGAAAGTATGAAGAATTGGAAACACTGTAGTCATATATCAAATTCTCAAAATGGAAAAAGGTACTGAATTTTCACCATGGATCCTAGAATTTCTCCCCTAAGTGGTTCTAGACATCCTGGGAAATGAGCCCAGGAGTTGAGGAGCTGTGACTCTGTACAAGTGGAACCTGTATGTACTGTGCAGCATGAGACAGATCCTGGAAGCTGATCTTATCATTTCTTTCCTACGCTTTGGTTGTTCTACAAGCGTTACAAGATATGAAACTTGCCAAACTTTTTGAAATATTAAAATCTGGTGTTAAGCTCATAAAACTTTAACCACGCTATTCTCTCTACTTTCCTTCTCTCTCTTCCAGTTATTCTTTTATCACTTGGGAACAATTCCAGAGTCACGGCATGCATGCTGGTCCTTCTATCTTCCCTTTTGTGCTCTGCCCCCTCCAGGAGCCTTGGCTCATTTGCTTCTCCAAATCATATAAGTATGTTACCCACAAGCTCTCAAGGGGCAGAAGCACCACACATTTTTTTTTTTAAATAGCTAGGCTTTCAATCTGTATAACCCTTCATAATTTGAAAATGCTGGGTATTATAAATGTAATTAAACATACTTTTCAAATTATTTGAAAATGTGAAATTTTCTTGCTTTCTTGGTTTGTTGTAATTTTCATTAAATTTAGTGAAACAGCATATTTTGTGTCATTTTTTCATGTCAGCAGTTGAGAAATCCTATGTACACAAGACAGAAGAAATTTTCTTGCCAAGAGTGAAGCACTCATAGTCCACTGAAATTTTTCTTAACTTGAAAGAAACAGCTTCACATTTTAGTACTGTAATCAGCAATAGTCCTTAGTTTTGATATTTATTTTGTAAAAGTGTATTTTAAATTAACTACATTGTTGAAAAAATATAGTTTTTATTTAATTGTTGAAAATTACATTGTTGAAATTAATTACAAATTACATTGTTACAATTAATGTTCAACATTAATTACATTGTTGGAAAATGTATTTTATTTAATAAATTCTGATAAGCTATCAGCCATAAAAATACTAGAAGTTTTGCTAATAGGCTATATTGGTGCTGTTAGCAACATTATCACATTAAAACTTAAAATTCAGACTAACAGATTGACTTCTAATTATTAATATTATTTGTTATGTGTTAAGTTTTTTCTCAATAATTGGTAAGTTCTGAAAGCAATTTGGGAACTTAAAAAATGACATCCTTTATATAGCAAGGAAAGGTAATGGAGAGGAACGCCGTCCTTTCATATTAGTGTCTTGCTAATTCAGCAATAAATATTCACCAAAGGGTATGATATCTTGAGATAAGGTCGCTGTGACCATCCATTCCATTAAAAATATGTTTATTTTACTTACAGGTGTCATCCATTAAGACAGGCAATTGACAGTTCAGCTAGTAGCCTTTGTCAAGCAAATGAAACTTACTTTTAATGGAATGGAACTTTTTTAAATGACCTAATCTCAAGTAGCGCGCACTTTGCTGAGTATTTATTTATTATGAACTAGTCAGCTGAAAATACAGTTTGTGCTGTGGTAGGTGATCTGTTTATTTACGAATTGCATTATATCACTTGTGTTCATCTACTTAGAAAACCCCCAAACTAGACTCAGAAAAGCATGCTAGTGTTTAACAATCTCTTCAAATTTTCTCATATCTACCTTTTTTGCTTCCCTCATCTTCTTTACATCATCTCCCTGTCAATGCATCCTACCTTTCTCTCTCCACTTAATCTTTTTTTCTTCAGTTCCAGTCATCCTTGTATTTCCCGGAGATAATTCTAAAGTCTCAGCATGAATACTTCTATTTTCCTTTTCACTCTCCCTCCTCCAGGAGCCCTGGCCCATTTATTTCCCATGTTACAAAAGCACCTTGTTCTTGAGCTTCTAGGAAGCAGAAAGACCAGATTTTTTCAAGGGTTGTTAGTTTCAAGCCAAAGAATTATACAAATAGTATCCTAGCAACAAAAGAAAAAAATTGTGAGTCTTACACTCCTATGTAATATTTTAATCTTAACACTTTCTGCTTCATTTTGCTTTGGTCGCAATGTAGAAGCACAGTAACCACAACTGGACTTTCTTCTGATTCTTAAAGGCAGACAAGTTTTGAGTTTTCCAGCATCTTTCTTGGGTCAGCACCTACTATACTGCTTTTGTACTGATTAATGATCTAATGATCTAATGCCCAACACTATTTCTTGTTCTTTATGCATTCTAGAATGGGCTTTCTCAACTCTAAGTTACAAAGTTATCATGTGACTGTGTTATTAAGTTATTAATTAACTATGGCAGCATCCACAATAATCAAATCAATATATTTGGCTGTAAAGTTTCCATGCTACCTACCATACATATTTGATATGTCCACTCTCCCTTCTGCTTCCTTACCTTTCCCTTTTCTTTCCCTGAGAGTACTTCTTCTACTTTCAGGTGCCCTCTATGATATACATGTATAGGAGAAAAGCTGCAACATTTGGATTTCTGTTTCTGGATGATCTCACTTAACATGGTAATTTTCTATTCTTTCTGTATTCCTGTGGATGTGATCAGTTCTTCACGGTTGAATAATACTTCCTATGTGCCTGTACACACACATGCACACACCATACCTTTTTTCTATCCATCTATTAATGGACATCTAGGATGGTTCTATGTCTTAGATATCATGAATAGGGACACAATAAATATAGGTTTGCAGGTATCTTCGTTATAGGTTGACTTCACATGCAGAAGTTCTATATTTAGTTATTTAAAGAAAATCTCCATGCTATTTGAAAAAGTAGATATACTAATTTATCTTCCGTTGAACAAGGAACAGTTGTAATGTGACATTTTGGGGGGAAATGTAAACAAATGTCTGCTAACCCAGATGCAGTACCAGACCAAAGTAAGGTATCACTAAAGTCCACCTTGAAGAAGAGAAATGTCGATTGGAGTTACTTTACAGGAATAAAGGGTTATTTGCAAGACAATGGATCTGGATCGTGTAAAAGTCGAGGAATTCCAGAGTGGTTGATGTGGACTGCTGCATTCCTGAGTTTACTGAATGACCTGTAGGCAGTTAGCCGCCTGGTGGAAGGTGCTCATCTACCCAGAAACTCTTCCTTGTTTGTGTGACAGGGGAAGAGGTAGTGCAAATTCTTTAAAGCTTCAGCTTTCTGGGAGTTTAAGTCTTCCTTCCTCAGGGAAGGAATGTTTTAATTCAGAGGAATTTGCTAGGTGACTGTGTAAAAGGAAAAGTTCCTGTTTCTTCACCATGAATTGGAATCTCTGTAAATCAGATTGTACCTTTCCCTGATAGTCACATAATTTTTCCCAATTGTACTTCTTTTGCAAACTGTCTGTTCTGAACACCTGGCAACTATTCTAGCTAATTTACCTAAAGCACATTTCATCATTGATATAATAAACAGCTCCTTTTTTTGTCCATCTGTGTTGACTGAGGACTTTGGTCATTGTAGGCACTTAGCCACAAAGTTTTGGACCCCTCTTTAACATATTTATTCTTTTTGTGGAGAAGTAGTACATAGCGGACTAGGTCACATCTTTCATGAAGAATGACATTGTTACTCATACTTCGGTAATCAGTGTTACATATCCTTATCTACTTTACAATGAGTTGGAAACTAGAGACTTATCATGAGCTTGAAAACAAATGAGAGTACAATTACACCTGGCCCCTATCACTACATGGGTCTTTATGTCACCGAATATTGGAAATTGTTGGTTCAAGGGTCACTGTGACACCATTAAGCTATTTTTTTTTTCTTGACTGCACTTTGGGAATGGATGTTGGATAATCTGTAGGAAAATTAAAGGTAAAAAGGTTTGAATATTACTCCTGGAGAGAGTTTCTTTTCAGCTTTCATGTATTTATGTGTGTAGTAGGCAATGTTTGCTTTTGACAAAGTCCTTTTGATTCAGTGTTAGTAGGAAATCTGTCTTGTATTTGCACAACAAAGTATTAGGTAGCCCATGTTGGCTTCATATTTGTTATGTGGATGGTGCTATGCTTAAACTCCTAATTTTCCTGACTCTGCCTCCCAAGCTATGGGATTGTAGTCATGCACCACCACTCCTGACATTGTTTAAGGTGTTAGGAAGCACATATTGATCTATGTCTGATTCCTTCGCAGACTTAAGTTTGATTAGTTAAAAGGGCAGATTTGATGTCTGGAGGTTATACTGTAAATACACAGGCAATGAACCAAGCTTCTCATGGGAGCTAACTTTTCTGGTAAGTACAGAAAAATACTACGTTCTCTTTGTAGGGTTGATTTGCTGTTTTGTGTAATATATTTGAACATGGATGTTCCAATGGGATGCTCCCTCAGATAGTCACAAGGATTAGCAGTGACATTTGCACAGCTGCCAAACAATCAAGAAGGGAAACAACCCCTATAAGGTCACACAACTTTGGAGTGTCTTCATTTACTTCCCTTCATCTGTTAACTGTGGATCAGTCTGTACACAGTAGTCACTTCAAGAATGTTCTTGTCTTTGTGGACATAAAAGGGTGAAAACAAGGTTTTTAGTAATAATCATTGCTATTTGAGGAGCCTCTCCATGCTAGAGATGATAAGGAACTAAGGAACATGGATATGCTAACTTGCTTTGTTATTATCAGTAATGATGTAAGATAGTGTTATCACTCCAATTCACAATTGAGGAAAATGACTCCCAGACCTCATATATCATCCTTTCTCAAGATAATCAGATATTCTAAGTAAACAGATTTAAACTCACATCTGTCTGATACAAAGGCTTGGGTGCCAAAGATGTGAATAACTTCAGTGTATTGCCATATAAGCAGCTCAGATCTGTGTGAGAAAATATCAGCATATCTTTGTTTTGTGCCTAAGGAGAAAGCAAGCAGTTATTACAATTGAATGATTATGATTTCACGATCAGGACCCCGATACTGCTTCATTGTGTTCTTATAAATACCATGATATTAGAAGAACCCAGAAAGTACTATCTAAACTTTGATGTATCTCAGAATATTTTGGAAAAACTAATAAAGAACATAAGAACATGAAGGTACAGAATATATATATATATATATATATATATATATATATATGTGTGTGTGTGTGTGTGTGTATAATACTGTATATATATATATATATATATATATATATATATATATATATATATATCATGTGTAACTTGTGTCTGGAGTCTTGGTACTTTCAATGAATTTTTTAAATACATATCTATGATATTAAAATGTTTAAGAAACACTTTGATGAGGTGTTTGTCAAGGAATCACTTGTGGTATTAGTTCTAAAAGGTGGCATACAGTTGAAAGCCAAGTGATGGTAAAACCAGAATTTTTTGCAGATGTGCTTATCAAATATTCAATGAAGACTTTCCTGTATTGCTCTATAGGATGAAATTTTAGAAAGTAGTTAATACAAGTGGTATAAATATTTTGTTTCCCACCCATCTAAGAAATGCTAATTGTTTGATTTCTTTCATGAATATTCATAATTCTCTATAAAATATAAATAATTCCAATAATTTCTGAACTAAAAACAATCCAAGCTTTTATTGAACTAAATTTTAGCAACTTATAAGTTTTTAAAACTTATAAGTTTTGTAAACTTATACTTGCTAAACCCAAGTATACTTCAATATTTCAACTACGTGTACATGAATATACTTAGGGCACCAGCTTGAGAAACATCAATGCAGGAACAAAATAACATAACAGAAGGCAAAATTAAATTTTAGCAGAACTCTGAATTGAAAGATATTAGACTATTCTTGCTATGTGTAAAATGTAAAATGCAACAAAGTACTGGAATATTAACAAGGAAAGTGTCATGAATATATAATGAAGGGCTATGTTGAAACAGTAAATATTTTAATGAGTACAGTTGTGATGCCATGACAAGAAGAGTATGATAGAAAAGAAAAGTAAGATTTGTGACTTTCAAGATTTTAATGAGATTCGTGAAGAGTTCTATGTAATAAGATGTATATGTTAAAAAGCTGTAATGAGGTGAATACGTGAGAGGGTTTAATGAGCTATGTCTCAGGAAGTGTCCTGTAAGATGGGCATCCTTCAGGCTGAAATGAGATGGGTGAAAGGAAAGTGTAATGAGCTGGTCACATAAAGGAGAAACATTATAATTAGATGCATAAAGGAAGGAAAGAAAAGTATATAAATTTTCAAAATATGTAAGATATAATGGGAACTAGGTTTTAGTGTAATAGGATGCAGAAATGAAATGACAATGAGATACAAAAATGGAATCGTGTAATGAGATATGTAAGGACTGTGTAATGAAATGTGCATGTTTAAGGGGTCTAATGAGATGCAAGATGGGAAAGGTGTAATGAAATGAGCACGTTAAATAATCTAATGAGGGGCATGAAGGAGATGATGTCATGTCACGGGAAAATTGAAGGAAGAAATGAGATGTGCATTTTAAGGACTATGATAAAGTGGATAAAAGAAACAAAGTAAGAGGAGAGTAAGAAGATGTGAAACCTTGTTATTATGGGGTGGGCTGGGTAAGAGAGGAGGTGTGTCCCTTTGTGTTGTCATCTTTGAGATCATTCTTTTCCAAGCATTTATTCTTTCTTAGAAACCCAAACATATAATAGGCACATTCTTTCTGAAACTGTAGAGATTTAAATGATTCCCATTTTCAATGAAGCATATATACCTACAGGAATATTCGAAGTTAGGTAATAATGAAGTAAAAACATTAGAAGAATAGAAATGTTTATACATCAAAATATTTCCATATTTGAGTGTAGTATTGCCTTGCACTCATTCCACTTACTTAATTCTGTTACATGTTCATCCTTTTGGTTCCTCTACTATTTATTCTCACATTAGTTGTCTTTTCATCTTGTCTTTTCAGAAACTCAGTCTAATATCAAAATAACCTATTCTATTTAATTTTCATCTTAAAACAAAACAGAAACTAATAAAATGTGACGCAAATATATTTTTATAATTTGTTTTCTTTAAAAGATGGTAGAATATAGCTGGTTTCCTGAGCAATGACCGTAAGATAGCTGCTTGCTCTTTCTAATGAGGGTTAGACCTATTTCAACTGTTTTCATCCATTGACAATTAAGCTGAATATTTATTAATTCCTGAGTAATTGGTAAGACATAGTATGGAAGATATTACTCATAAGACTTGAAATAAATAACACTGGTAATACTGACCGAGCAATAGCAGGTAGAAGTTAGAAACAGTTTATGTCTAGAGAGTCTTCTTACACAAAATCCATATTCTTCAACATACAACACTTTATTCATGTGTCTCTTGAAAAAACTGTCCTTTAGTATAAAGCACCAACTCCTCAAAGAGCACGGCTTGTTTCTTATCAGGCGTCACTTCACTTCATCTACAAACACTTCTGTATATTCAGAAGCTCAAGTGCTATTTTAATCAGACTTGGAGAGAAATAACAAAGTGATTCATTACTGATCTCCTCAACTTGAGTACTTGTTGTTTCAGATCTCACCCTTGAGGATTCTTCAGTCCACAACAGCCTCCTGGGACGACAAACCCAGAGAAGTCTGCAGTGGCCTCGCTTTTTGTTTTAGTGTTTGTATACCCGGTAAGGTAAAATTCACCAGGGAAAGCAGACAATGACAGGAAAAACCTTGTTCAATTACTTACAAACTCAATGCAGCTGTGATGTACTTGTAGTAATCTCACTCATTTACATAGAATGACCCACGACAGGCAATGAATAACTAATCCAAGACCCAGAGACAGCCTCAACTTTGTTCCAGGAAGCATACACTTGACAGGTAGTAGAGGAAGCTCAACTCTACTTTCTCAGGACACTGGCCTGTTTTCACTTGTCGTTGGTCCAGTAAAACCTTATCTAGGGAATTGACTCATTTCACCTATTTTTCTCAGCTTTTTTATTTTTCTTCATTCTGCTTGACCTTTGAGCTAATTCTGATGATATATCTCTTGTAACTTCAGCCAACTCTTCGGTCATACAGATCATAGTTGCCTTCTCCGGCAAGGTCTATCAATTCACCCATAGATTGGCTTGCTCTTTAAATCATGATGAGTCTTGACTTCAGCATTAAATGTTCTATGTAATATATGTTCCTGAGAATAGGTTTTCTCACTTTATCCAGTCTTGACTGGTCAGTGCACTCTAGGTACTCCAAGCACTCCTATTGTGTGCTTTGACACTTTTGGCCTCTGCAGTTTCTCCTGCTAGAATGAATACACAAGACGCCAGACTTGTGAAACAGAGGTTACTCCTACGTTCAGCATGGATGACAACCCATTGTCTAACTAGCAAACCATCAACTCATGTATGCAATGAGTCCTTGCTTTCACCTGCTCTCCAAGCTTTCCATCTAGTACTCTGATTTGTTTTTGTTCTTCATTTCTTTTTTTTTAAATGTTAACTGAAGCAGAATTATATCAGAACCTGCTTTCTTCCTCCAGCTCCTTCAAGCTACCTTTCCTTGAACTCTCCCATGTCCCTGTTTCAAGACAATATCTTTTTATTTTATTATATGTGTTACATGTATATTTATATTCACAAACTCTTGCCTCCCCCTCTCCCCCTCCCTACCTTGGTCTCTCTCTTCCTCCTTTCTCTCTCTCTCTCCCTCTCTCCCTCTCCCTCTCCCTCTCTCTCTCCCTCTCTCTCTCTCTCTCTCTCTCTCTCTCTCTATATATATATATATATATATATATATATATATACATATATATAATGATTTCAAAGTTAACCACTCTATATTGAACAAACAATAAGTGAGCTCAACCATGGGAGAAGCTAATTGTCCTTCTATAACACTCAATAGTTGCTAGCTTTGTTAACTTGTTTATTTGTTTATTTGTTTTTGTTTTGTTTTGTTTTGTATAGGGGTAAGACTGATAGAAGGGAAGGAAGAAATTAAACAATCCTACAGAACTGTAGCACCTGTGCTCCACAATGGTTATCATCCAGATTAAGATAAGCATTAAGTGGCAGGATGTGGCATTTATATTTGGTGCCAATGAACATCTGTATTAATTTCTACTCAACAGACAGGACATCATTCCTGGTACTAAAAATCTAAGTAGATTCCTGGGGCTAGTGAGGTTACAAAACTTAGAAAAGAACCTACTACTACTACTTTGATAGACAATCTTAAAACTTTTGATATTTTAAAACTTGTTCTTCTGCTCACCGATAATTGTATCTACCATTACTCCATTCTGTGTGCAGTCACCAAAGTAGATGCTGATGTGGATACCTGGAAGTGCATGCTGACAGGAGCCTGATATAGCTGTCTACTTAGAGGTCTGTCAGAGGCTGAAATATACAGAGGCAGATGCTAACAGCTAACCATTGAATTGATCACTGGATTCCCAATGGAGGAGTTAGAGAGAAGACTGAAGGAGCTGAAGGAGTTTGCAGCCCTATGGGGAAAGCAACAGTACCAACTAACCAGAGCTTCCAGGGTCTTAACCACCAGCCTCGGAGATCATAGGGAGGGGCCCATGGCTCCAGCTGTATATGCAGTAGAGGATGGCCTTGTTGGGCATAGATGGGAGTGGAGGTTCTTGATCATGTGAAGGCTAGATGCCCTAGTGTGGGGGAATTCCAGGGTGGGGAGGTGTGAGGGGATGGTGAATGGGGACACATCCTCATAGAAGCAGGAGGAGGGGAGGTGGGATAGGGGATTTCTGGGTAGGGGGGAAATGGGGAAAGAGGATAACATCTGAAATGTAGATAAAATATCCATTAAAAATTAATTTCAAAAAAAATAAAATCACAAAAAAGGAAGTTTCTTTTTATGGCAAATAGAGACCGTCATAGAAAACAATAATTGGACACCATGTAGATATCCATAGATCCTGGGGAATCCAGAATCTATGAATATATCTACATTATCGATCTTGCATCAATGGCCCAGAAAAAAAATGAGGAAGAGAGGCAGAAAGTTTGTAAGACCCAGGGTACCAGGAGTTGGTTGTGAAACAGTGTCTCTAAGAAATGACTGCATAAACAAGACTAGAAAAATAGCAATAAGAAACAATATGATTTAGACAAAGACTGATCTAGTTCAGTTCTCAGACATCTGCATCCTGGAATGCCAATTCTCCTGATCACTTTTTCCTCCAAGGAAGGACAGTCACTATGGAGCCTCATTTCATCCTTCAGAGAAGGCAACCAGCAAAGTATTCCTTTGCCTGAATTTGAACTTTGCCTTCTTTACTAATGACAAAGCTTCTGGTGATTATTAAAATATGTTATCCATAATGTTAGTACAGCTATGATTGATGTTTTTACCATGTACTTTGCATAAAGTCCTTTGTTTTAGTAATTTTTCTAATGCTTCAGTCCCTCAGGAAAGAGGATGCTGTTGCTAATTACTTAGAACTAAGATTAAAACCTTTCTTCATATTAAATGTTTGAGATGTATCTTTGTTTAATTTTTGTTTTATTTTACCAGTAATGAGGCTCAAACCCAGGACCTGGCATGTGGTAGGTAATAATGTGCTACTGAGTGCTTTCTAACCTCTGAAATATATCTTAAATCTTATGCTGTTTCTTTATTATATGCTGACTCTCTGTTGAAGAATATGGATATTTTAAAAAATGTTTTAAAAATTAAAAGTTGAGCATCTCCAATAGAAAGATGATAAAGCTTCTAAGAATTTGTAAACAAAAAACAAAACAAAACAAAAAACCCAATCTGAGTACTAATACGATGCCACAAAGAGACAATTCTATTGAATGTATGTGATGACTTTCAGTTAAACATGGTTACACTACAAACAGAAAAATTACATTCGGGCTTTTTATGTAAAATATATTTGAAACAAAAATGAATTTACATTTTGACTGCAGACTTATACCTACTATGGCTTGTTGTAAATACTTGAAACTATGTGTGTGTGTGTGTGCGCGTGTGTGTGTGTACATATATATTCTAATATATACTATATTCTAATGTATCTATATTCTAAATTTCAGCTATTTCTAGTCTCAACTATTTTGAATAAGTGATGCTTAGCCTGCACTAGAGAATTTATTTAATGAGAATCAAATTTGAACCTTGGCTTATTTCTTGAAAAAAATAAATTTATAATTTAAAACATGAAAAAATATGCAAAAAATTAATCTCATGAGAAAAATAAAGAATTTACCAAACAAGGATATGAACAACTCACTACACTTAGATCAGGAGGCCAGGAAGGAGGAATGGAATGAAAGTAGAGGAGGAAGCAATGCAGTAATTTAATAGTTACAGAAGACAATTTCCCCAAGCTGATTAAAAGAGGAAAAAATGTATATATTTAAATACTTCAGCAAATTCTAGGTGTGTTGAACAAGAGAATAGCTATACAAATTTTAAAATTTTAGTAGTAAAAGTAAAAATTTTAACTCTAAAATCAAGGAGATGTCCTGTAAGATTCTAAATGTAATCATAGTTTGCTTAAAAGAGTTTACTGTTGTGGTCAAAATTATTTTACTTTAAAACTTTCCAAACAAGAGATTCAGCTGCTGCCATGAAAGACAAATATTTGTGAACAGACCTTTTTTTTTTTTTTTTTTGCTTATACATATACAATATGAGAAAGACATTCAACAAAATATTCTAAATAGCTAATTACTCATTTCCAAAAATTGCAAAAACAAAATAGAAGAAAACAAGGAGACTGAAAGCCAGTCTTCTCTGTTCTACTTTTTCAGAACTATGAATATGTTAAGTAAACAATGATTCTCCAAATATAAAGACAAAGTACAAGGGAGTGGATTGAATTAGAAAAATGAAAATGCCCTGAAACCTAGGATATTAGAGGAAATGGCTGGTTACTTTAAAGTGTCCTCAAGTTCTCCTTCTACATGTAGGTGACCAACTGTAGAGGCAGGGAGAAACATTTTAGTATTAAGAAATAATTAAATAGACGACATTACTAAGAGTAGAAAGATATGCTTGAATGTGAGAATTTGAAAATGAGGTATACACTCAAGAAAAGCAAAGGCACAGAGCTTATACACTATAAAGAAAAAGAATCTTCAGAGTTTTTTAAAGTAGTCAGTGAGGAAGGAAATGCAAAAATAATCATCAGGTAAGAGAGAGGAATGAAGTGCAGCCAACGAGTGAACCAACCGAACAGAAGAGGGCTGACTTCAGCTGCTGAAAATACACATTTAGTGCTGTGCTAGAAGTCAAAATCCAGTTATACACAGATCACGAGAGCCATCAAGACAAGTTGAAAAATAATGAAATGGGAGAAAAGATACTAAGAAACGCAAATAAAAAGAAAACATGGATTCAACATGAATATTAAGCAGGGTGAAGTCTAAGAAAATAAAGACTAAATAAAATAAAGAAATTATGTGATCCCTAGAGCTATAATTTATCAAGAAGATATGACAGTCATAAATCTTTCAGGTCCAAAGAACAGTTCATCTAAACATGTAAATTGAAAAATAATAGAAACACAAAACCTTGATTAATATGCTCTTTGATAAGAGCACTTTAATTGAAGTTTTTCATAAGATAGTAGAAAGTTATTAGGAAAAAGAAAAACAATAAAATAACTCAATCATCAAGACTATTTTATAAATATTCATATATCTTAACATTGTCTAGAAAGGAAAACATAATTGCATCATTTGCTCTTAGAGCACATTCAAAAATTCTACCAAGTATTTAGCATAAACAAAATCTTAGCATTATATAAGGGGAGCTACAGTGTATACTGTATGTAGAGGGTAGTCTAGTGAATTTAAAATTTGAAAGAATAAAACAAAATAACTAAAATTAATCTTCTGATATAGTCTTGGATTATTGAATATCAAAACCCAAATTCTAAGCAATTTCCCTAAAAAGAAAATGAAATTATAGTGATAAAGCTTAGGCAATATAGCTGTAACTTAGAGGTGCTGCAAGAGACAAATGTTTTCATAAATTAAGAAAAGCTAAATAATAATTCAGGTAAAGAATCATAAACTCTTTAAGTTAGGAATGATGGTGGAGTACTTTATCTAATTGACAAATATAATGGACTGGAATAAAATTGACCTAGAAAAGAAATAATTTAAAAAATATGTATTGTAATTTAATAAATAAGTAAATACATAAATAAATACATAAATAAATACATGATGAAACAATAATGCTGTGCCTTTGAAACATGCTCAAGATACAATACCCACTCTAAGAAATGTTATCCAGTGCTATTTGAAATGCTGCAGAGATGCATCTGTATGCAAAAATTAACTTAATAATAAATGTATTATTTTAATGAATGTATCCAATAAAATTTATCTAAAACTGTAGTTCTTGTACAAACACATCAAAATTCAGACATTTCAAACTATCAATGATTTCCCATTATTTTTCTCAAACACTCTAAAGATTAGAAAACAGAGTCAACACTGCATCAAATACTTTAAATCTTTAAAAACAGAACACGGGTACTGGATGATGATGATTAAAAATCCTGTTCTAAAGAGGGAGACATGTAACCAGGAATTGGTGCAGTATCCTGCTTTCCTTTTACTTGTCCATTGACTTGCCTTGAATAAACTACGCATTCCACTCTGCTCCTCCATTCCTGCTTTGCAGGAGAGGTACCCACTGAATTATTATGGCGGATGACAGCTGACAGGGAACTGGCTTTCCTACATTCTCAAATATCAATTCTCTTTTGTTTTCTACGTGCTTGAATCTTTCTAAGCCATCTCTAGATCACTCCAGCACTTCACCAGGGACGAAGAGTCCCGTATTTGGTGTCCCATGCCATGCCACATCTTATGGAGTCTTGTTAATTTTCTTATTTCTTGGCATCAGCATTCGTGTCCACTGTTTTGCATGTTTTCTTTCATTTTTTTAAACAAAGGAAATCTAACAGAAATATTTCCTACTTTTTAATTTTTAATTCAGAAATGTCTTGTTTGAATTCGACAATGAGAAGTGGGATCGGGTGCTGTGCTCCGAAGACAGCCCTGTGAGTGAGCTTTGGCACCCGGGCCTTCAGTGAATCAGCCTTCAAGGCTATAGGAAGCCAGAATAACTACTGCTGTTGTCAGTTGGTCTGGGGAATCTCTCTACTTCCTTAAAACTAACTGATTTTCTCTGGTTTTGATTTCTTTCTTTCTTTCTTTCTTTCTTTCTTTCTTTCTTTCTTTTTTCTTCTTTCTTTCTTTCCTTCTTTCTTCCTTCCTTCCTTCCTTTCTTTTTTTTTCTTTTTTCAATTTCTATTATTTTATTTATGTTCCCATTGTTGTACCCATTCCTCTCGGACACCACCTCCCTTTCTAAAGTTCCTCATCCCATTCCTCCTCTTCTTTGCCTCCAAGAGGGTGTTACCCTCACACCAGGCCTCTCACTTACCTGGGCCCTCATGTCTTTTCCCACTAAGGCCTGTCCAGGTACACCTCTGCTCTTTATTTCAGGGACCTCAGACTGGCCCTCGTATGCGCCTAGTTGGTGGCTCAGTCTCTCGGAGCTCCCTGGAGTCTGGGTTAATTGAGACTGCTGGTCTTCCTATCAGGTCACTCTCCCTTTTCGCTACTTCATTCCTACCCCTAATTCAACCATTGGGGTCCCCGATTTTAGTTCAGTGGTTGGGTGTAAGTATCTCCATCTGTCTCAGTCAGCTACTGGTGGGGTCTCTTATGGGACAGCTATGCTAGGTTCCTGTCTGCAAGCACATCATAGCACCAGTAATAGTGTCTGGCCTTGGTGCGCTTCCATGGGTTGGATCGCCTTTCCTTCAGTCTCTTCTCTGTTTTTGTCCTTTTAGACAGGAACACATCTGGGTCAGAAATGTTGACTGTGGGTTAATAGCACTGTCCCTCCTCTTGAGACCCTATCTATCTACTGGAGGTGGGCTCTTTGAGTTCCCTCTCACCAATGTTGGGCATTTTGTCTAGGGTCATTCCTAATGAGTCCTTAGAGTCTCTCACCTCCCCAGTCTCTTGTACTTTCTAGAGGGTCCCCCAACCCACCCACACTACTTGATGCTTCTAATCTCCATTCATTCTCTTGGCCCTCTGGGCTTCTCTCCTGTCTACACCCCTCTGATGTCTTATCTGATTCTGTTCCCTTTTCCCCCCTCCCTCTCCCCTCTTTCATCCAGATCCCTCCCTCCTGCTGCCTCCCATGATTAGTGGTTATTTCCTTTCCCCTTCTACATGGAATTGAAACATCCTCACTTCCTTTGGTCTGTGAGTTGTGTCCTAGGTATTCTGTAATTTGGCCAATGAACCACTAATCAGTGAGTGCATACTATGTATGTACTTTCAATCTGCAATTCATTATGTCCTCATTTTTAATAGCTGAATAGTATTCTATTGTGTAAATGAATGACATTTTCTGTATTTGTTCTTCAGTTAAGGGACATCTGGGCTGTTTCCAGCTTTTGGCTATTACAAATAAGGCTGCTATGAACATGGTGGAACATGTGTCCTTGTGGTATGGTGGGGGCATTTTGGGTTATATATACCCCAGAGCGATTACTTATGCTTCTAAATGGTTCATGAATCATATGATTTCTATATTACACTTCTTGCTTGCAGTGTCTGATAAATATAAAGAGGAATTTTTTTTTAGCTATTTCAGAAGTTTCAAGTAATTTGTCTTTCTTGAAGTACACATTTATAATTTGCATGCATATATATATATATATATATATATATATATATATATATATATATATGTACTAATGGTTTATAGCAGACATTTTTGAAGCACAACAGAATGATTTATGAAAACAACATATATTTTAACTTCAAAATAAGCCTCAAAATTGTCAATAAGGTTATATATCTCAGTTCTTTGACAGACAACAGGATTATAAGTTCATAATAAAATATTTGAAAGAGAACATTTATAACATTTTTTAAAAATACATAACAAGTTCATGAAAGCATCATTACATAGTTAGAGAAGTACCAAGTCATTATAAATAAATTATGTCTCAAAGTAGGTAGGCTATAGGTCACGATAATATTTTTCTTTGATAATTTACGGAGAACACTCACAGGAATCAGCACATAGCTTTGTTTACATCTATGATTATTAGGAAAATAACAAGGGGAAAAGTCATGGTGAATCTGGGAAAAACAAAAGGACCTTCAAATGGGCTGTTTCTGGTAAGCAAAGGGGTGATGTTTAATGCACCCAGAAACATGCTAATGCCAAGTTTCCAGTCTTGGAATATCACTGAAAACTTAATGGACAGTTATTTTGGTAAATTGATATATACACATACATATACATATACAAACGCATACAGATACACATACACATATACAGATATGGTGCTATAGTATTCCATTCATGTAGTTCTTCAAGGGAAAAATTCTACTCCATAAATACTTGGATCAAAAGAGAAGTCAAAGTATGGAATTAATGTGACAGTTGACATTAAATGAAACAGTGAAAAAAAATAGAATTTAAGGAAATAACAGAACTATAACAAAAGCTAGGTAAAGCTAAAATTTGACTAAGTTTTCTGAAAAAACAAATAAGATAAAGGTTCGAAAACTTGAAGAATAAGAAAAATAAACCTGAGTGGGAATGAACATGGAAACCTACCTGTAGCATAAAAATTTAACTGTAACATAGATGTATGAAACTTTTTTTTTTGTAAGTTGGTGTGGCAGTTGAGTCTACTTGGCATACTCACAGAGTCCATGTCTGTTTCCTGAGAGTTATGACAATTCTACCAATAGAATAGGGGAGGAGAATGGGCTGCTTTTTATCTGGATTCAGAATTAAAGATGCCTCTGTCACTTGGAACACTGTACTTGGACCTGAGACACGATGCTGTATTGAATTCAAGATATCCACATGGAGAACAATGGAAGCTCCTGTTCCGCAGGGCAGGCTCAGGTCCCAGTAGAGAGCTTCCGAGCCATGAGAATGAGCGATCTTGGAAGTGAACTATTCGGCTTCTGCAGCCTCAATATTTAATGCCATGTGGGGCACACATACTCTATCTAAGTAATCCTTACCCAAAATGCAGATGAGTGAGTCCAGTAAATTATGGTTTTGTTCTAATATACTAGATTTGGGGGATGTTTGTTGGACAACAGTTGTCGAAAAATAGTGATGAAATAATTTCACAAGACAAAAACACATGTCAGTAAATGTAATCATGACAAAGATCAAAGCCAAATAGCTCCCAGTGGAGGTGTTAAGCTGTGGATTGTGGCTCACACCTTTAATCCTGTATTTGGATGCAAAAGCAAGAAAATCAGGGTTAAAGACAGTCCTGGTTACCTAAGACTTTATATATAGAGAAAACAAATGGGAAAATGAGAAGTTAAAATTTCCCATGGAAATCAAAGCAAATCTCTATACAAAGCTCCTACATTCTATTCAGACCGAGATCATTAAGTAAACAGAAGAACAACAAGTGTTGGTGAGGATGGACAAAGAGCACCCTCTCCACATTGCTAAGGTAATGTAAGTTAATGCAGCTGCTGTGGAAATCAATACCAGAGATCTTCAAAAACTTGAAACTAGAGTGACCATATGACTCTGTAGTGTCTCTTCTGAGTTTACACCTGAAGGATTCCAGTTAACACACCACTGAGGTATCTGCATTATCATGTATGTTGCAGTACTATTTACAGCAGTAAAGTCATAGAGTCAGTCCAGAACCCTATCATGGGACAAGGCATAAAGGAAACCTAAGAGAGACAGAGTAATGAATGCATGCTTTCTTATGCTTAGCTTCCTTCTTCATTCCCAGCTCATGAAATAGTGCTACCAACACTCCAGATTTTACTACCTCAATTAACCAAATAAAAAAAAATAATAATAGGCCAATCTAATGTACACTATTTCTCATTAAGTCAGTTTTCCCAGGAGACCTAAGTTGACTGTTGCTATTCACTAATAGCATTGTGATTGCTACACAAGTGTGAGGATCTAAGAAATTGACATTGCCTTCCAAACTCCATGTACATGCATTCAATATACATGCATACCCACCCACAAGCACATGTGTACCTGTACATATGCGCATGACCATGTATTTATATACCATATATATGTGCACACAGAGACACAAATAATGATAAGGAAAACCACTAAAAAGTGTTCATTACCAGAATATATCAAACAAAGACTTCATTAGTTTTATAACATTATAACATACAATAACAATAAATTAAATTGTTAATAAACCATCATCAAAGTTTACCTTACCTCAAAAATGAGAGCATGGTTTAGGAAAGGAAAATTTTTTAGAAAAGTCTTTCACTGTGTTAATATATTAAATTATAAATGAATGCATATAATATCAAGGCACAATCAAAGCAAAATAATACAAAATGAAACAATACACTGACAGTTACCTAGAATCCATTAACGAATGAATCAACACTCCAGAAAGATGGAAAGGATTTCTTTAATTTTAGAGGAATTTTCTTACATTTCACTATTTAATTCTTAATTTTACAATTGTAGTTATTTAAAGATAATTGGCATGTTTGATATAAAATTCTATAGTTTATCAAACAATTTCCTTATTGACCAATATAACTCATGAATAAATTTTTGCACAAACTTGAAATGTTTGATGAAGAATGAGGTCTCTTATGACTTGAATCATAAGTCTAGAATCTTTTTTTTTTATTGGATATTTTATTTACATTTCAGATGCCATTCCCTTTCCCCATTTCCCCTCTCTAGAAAACCCCTATCTCATGCCCTTTTTTCCATTTTGCTTTTATACAATTTTTTTAAATGTTAGTCAAAGGCTTTATAAGTATGGTAATGCTCAATCAGAAGTGTAACCCAATATCCAACCAAGATATATAAACTGTCTTTGACTGGTGGAGACACGTGAACTTCTGCCTCCATGCCCCCTCTCTCTTTCTCTCTCTTTCTCTCTCTCATCACCTAGCTTCTCCTCTACTTCATCTTCTCCTCTCCTTACTCCATCTTTTCCTCTCAGTGCTCCTTCTCCCTTAGCTCCTCCTACATATCACCCTTCCTGTTAAAATAAAACTTTTCTCTCAAAATACAATTAGAGCATAATTATTCCTTTTTGTACCAGTGAGGTACAAGATAATCTTAATACCCAGTCCATCCTTTTGTTGATAAGTCTAGAATCTTTGAAACATTCACAATAGACATCTCATTGCCTGATTGAGTATGTGTTGCAACTATGCATGGAAAAAAAGTTAAAGAAAATTCTTTGTGAAGTTTAGTGGTAGAGTGTCTGTCCAACAACAACAACAACAAAAATAGCTCAAAACAGCCCTCATTTTTACTGCAACTAGATACGTCAATAGACTGCACTTATGAGAATAGTAATTTTGTGATATTAAATTTGCTTATGAAAGAGACTAACACACCTCTTTTTTTTCTTTACTTTTTTGTTTTAGTCCAGAGGGCAGCAAGCATTCTAGTATGGCATGTATGGTAGTATAGTATTAATGGTAAGATAACAAAGGCAGAAACACCTGTCTAAGAAATGTTTCTATTCATTTTCGTTATGTTCTTCAGAAGTTATAGTGAGTATTCTTGATGCCCATATCTTTGTCAAATTTTGATAGTATTCCATCTTTAAATTACTACAATATCCAAAAGAATCATTACTCCTCTGTAGAGGAATTTTAATCCAGCAACATATCTTCTCTGGCATGAGACCACACACTTTTAATCCCTCTGTTGGAATATAGGCACACCTGTAGCACACACCTTTAAGGTAAAACTAGTTTGTAGAAGGAAGCAGCCACATTTGAAAGTGGCATCTAATTGAGGGGCAGACAGAGTGATGAATCAGAGACAGATTTGACAGAATGAGTCAGAGATAGGATATATTTAACTCTCTTGATAACAGCACAGGAAAGAAAATCTATTTAAGAGCAGTGCGGGGAGAGCGAGTTAGTTCTGTTCAGTCAGTCAGTTCAGTTGAGTGGAGTTGACTTCACTGAGCCAGTGGGGAGTCAGTGCACTGAGTGCAGTGCAATATATGGAGTTGAGTTTGTTCATGAGTTTGTTAAGTTTAATGCAGGTCAGCAGAGGCAGTTGAAGCCAGAGAGTAAGAAGAAGCCAGAAGATTAAAGCAAATTGCCAGAGTTAGTCTGAGACCAAGCAGAGCAATTCAGTAAGAAGCTGAAAGAAGCCAGATTTAATCAGGTAGTTTGGAGAGGAGTTTGAGCTATAACAACTGAGTTGAACCAGCCATCCCTGGTTTAGAAAGAACTAGAAAGAATGAGCTTATTCAGCAGTAAGCCTAGAAGACGAAGACAACAATTATGTAAATTGTCTGGTAAATAAAGGCTACTTTTACCCTTCTCTATATAGCTACATAAAACAGGCAATTCCATTGTACACTAGTCTGATTTTTGTTGCTATGGTATGACCATGACCAAATGCAGCATGGAGAAGAAAATGTTTATTTCAGCAAACAGCTTGTAGTCTATCAAGAAGGGAAGTCAGGCCAGGGATCCATAGTCAGGAATTGAATCAGAGGCTGGGCATACTGGCTCACTCTCTATGGCTTATTCAGTCTAATCTTTTACACAACCCAGGTCCATCTGGCCACCACCCACAATGGACTGAGCTTTCCCACATAAACCCTTAATTAAGAAAATGTCCTACAGGTATGCCTGCAGGCCAGTTTGATGGAGGCTTTTTCTCAATTCTGGTTCCTTTTTTCCTGATGACCCTAATTTGTATCAAGTTTACAAACAACCTAACTAGTGTCTATCCATTTTGTTCTAGAGCTTATTACAAGAAAACCCACTTTTCTAACTTTAATTTGTTCTAGCCAATCCAAGTGTTTCTTTCCCCTTTGATTTCAGTTAAAAGCAGCAGAGCTCGCCTGAACCCCCACCTTTCAGGGTTTCAATCTAGCTGCCTGTATTAAAATACATTGCATGTTGGGGCTGGAAGGGTGACTCAGTGGTTAAGAACATGGACTGGTCTTCCAGAGGTCCTGAGTTCAATTACCAACAACCACATGGTGGCTCACAACCATCTATAATGGGATCCAATGACCTCTTCTGGTGAGTTTGAAAAGAGTAAGAGTGTCCAGGGTACTCACATACACAAAATAAATAACAAACCTTTTAAAAAGCATATACTGCAAGTATTCTAAAATTATTTTTGCTTTCTAGCAGCAGCATGTTCCAAACTCAATTTTTTATTTATCTAGGTTCAAAGAACAGGGTTGCTTCTAACAGGAATTGGTCTACGAGGATATTCTTATAGAAAAGTTGACTCCCCTCCTATGTTTTTCTTAATGTTATCTTTCAGCATATAATAATATATAGCTTACTTCAAGCATTGCTAAGTTTTTGTTTACCATTAATAAAAGTATTTATTTTCATCAGAATATTCTGTCTCTATCTTCATTTGTTCATCCAAAATGCAATGTTTCTGTTCTCTATAATGTTGTCAATAAGATTTTTAAATTACTCTATACAATGAGATAAGAAAGCAAAAATAATTGCAATAAACACTGAGAAAAATAGTTGAATACAGTAACGTTCTTTCCTAAATTAGAATAGCTTAAAAAAACAATAAGTTAACAAACCCTGAACAATTAGTAAAGAAATTTAATAATGTAGTTGGATGCAAGGTTAATATGAAAAAAGCATTAACTTTATATTTATTGCAATAATATTGCAGAAGGTGCTGTACATATTACCAGAAGATAAAAGTACTTTTAATCGTACCTAGCTTTGAACTTTGAGAGCTACAATAATGCCTGTCCTATGAAGCTACAATATTACTATCACTGGCATAGAGAGCAATAATAATGGCATGCCTGCTAACATAAACCTACTGGTGCAAGAGTGGTACAAACACCATGAAAAAAACTAAACACTTGCTACATGGATTTAAATATTGCTTCGCAAGATGAAAGCCATACTTGACACAGTCATCAAGACCAACAACATTGGCTAGAACAGTCCAAGGCCCCAGGGGAGAACCTGCTACTATCATTCTGCTAATGAGATCTTGTATTAAAGAGACTCTTTATGATTTCTTAATATATTCATAGATTTAGTGGATTTCCTATGCCTCATCAGAGAAACGCTTTTTTTTGTTGTTTGTTTTTTTGTTTTCAACAGTAGGTGGAAATTAATGCCAAGACTCACGCTGGTTAAGGTGCAGAAATAAGTGATTTTAGGGTGGTTAGGACATCTAAATGGGACATCTGCATCATAGCTCCTCCCCCCAGTACTCAGGAATCATTGTTGAAGAAGAGGTAAACAATTGCAAGAGCTGGAGGTGGTGTATGGATACAGGGAAGCTGTGTTTTCCAGGCACAACCGGGTGTTTGCACATACAAAGTAATGACAACAACATGTACCAGACATGTGCAAGCTCCAGCTGGACAAATTCTAGCATGGAGGGGAAACCTGGTTGCCAAACTCATTCCTAGGTGAAGAGTTATTAGCAATTAATAGCTCCTTGGAGGGATGGTTAATTTTCTTTAAAGGTCTGGTTCCTAGTAAGCTTAACATACTCCAGTGGGTAGAGTGGGTAGCCGCACCTCTGAGTTTATAGACACTGCTGAGGGGAAGGAATGAGTTAAAGCAAACAAATGAGGAGACGGGGAAGGTGGATTAAAAGAGAATGTATGACATTCTCATAAAATTAATAAAAATATAAAATGGAAAACCCTGTGACATTTCATCCTCTTATATGAAATAAGTTCTGAGAAAAGTGGAAAGACATTCTATATTTATAAATAGCAATGTGTTTTTTTTTCTTTTACTATTTAGGTATTGTAGATATTATTAAACTTTGTATGAAAACATTTATCTGAAAATAGCTAAATTATGTGGAAAGCAATAGGTATGAGCTATTTTCCAAGTTATTAAATTCTGTGCATTAAATACATTTATACTGCATCAAATAGGTTTTGCTGTCATAATGTATACCTCAAGCTGTCCACATCTCAGTGGCTTACAGAAGAATCCCTTTTCCATGTCATGTGTGTACAGGCCGGCAGAGGTAACTACTTTATATTAAATTATTGGCTTTGATCAAGGTTTCTAGTTGTTTTAAACCTGCTTAATTGTTTCTTCACATTATTTTTGGGCCATCAGTTCCCATGGCAGCTCACAAAAGGAAAATGACCTTGACTCAAAATGAGCTTGTTAAAGCCACTGCACAGAGCAAGTTACCTGCCCAGGCACGGCATCTCTGCATACAGTACCATGTTTGTTAGAACAACACTTTAAATTTGGATGCACAGACATCCTCTAATTATATTATCCATTGAAAGATAAATAATTTCCCAAGATATCACAATGAGGGAATGGGCCAGATGGATCCGGACTCAAGACAGTCTCATCTCACTTCTCTCCATTTTACTTACTGTCATTACCACTACCATTGCCCCGCCCCCCTGCCTGCCATACTGCAACTCCTTCTAGCAGGTATCTTGTTTAGATGGTACTATCTCTGCTTTTGCTACGGAAGTAGCCATTATTCTTTATGACTATGTGGACTATTTTCTAATGTCAAACATTGTAGGAAAATGTTTGTTGGTAACTGTATACTAGTATTCAAGTTTTCATAGAAAATACATCATCCTATAAATATGTTAGCATTTGGATAGATTGATAGATATTTTAAATAAGTTTATATTTCATTAATCACTTAAAACCTATAGTCATTTTAAAACAATAGTGACACAGGCTAGCAAATTATCTCATTTGAAAATGCGTGGAACAAATGTGTATCTGAACATTCTAAATGAGAGTCTGGGATCTCCCTGGGGAAGTTCTCCATCAATACGGGATGTCACTGTCCTGTGAGATGTCAGCATTTGTTCTCCCTGTTCTCTCACGTTATCAGCCTCCAGTGTGCACAGGCTGACTCTCACATTAATCGTTAATCTATATTGATCTTTGACTTATTAATTACTTCAGTTCCAGGCTCATTCTGCATTCACTGCATTATCACAGCTACTAAAGAACACAACGAAAGCTGATATTGAATTCAGCACTCATACTTGTCAGCACTGTCTGGTCCTGAAGTAACCATTGAGATACTTGTTTTTAACAGACTCTTTTCTCCTAAGCTCCAAGCCTTGAAACAATACTCAAAATTGCTTTTTTCAATCTACTCAGCTTCTTACAATTCATTTTTAAACAAGTGTCTCTTTACGCCTCCAGCTTATGTTTTATTTCTCATGCTATCCATCTAGACCACTACCTACACCTTTACCAACTCAATCATAGCACAATTTAATCTATTTGGTTATATAGCTAGTGGTCTACACAGTTTATGGTTTTGGTATAATGTGGACTGTAGGAATGAGAGGTAAATGATGAAGAATTTCTGACCTGTGTTTGTTAAGCATAGGAATTGTGCTTCCTGTTTACCGTGAGTCATAATTCTAACTCAATCGATAGTCTTTTGTATAATTTAGTCTTTTGTATAACTAACAACCTGTATTTATAAAATTTTGCCATTGTCATAGAACTTTTTTAAAATAACACTTGTTTATAAGAAGATGTCATGTCACAAATAAATTCTTGGCATAGCAGTTGCATCATGAGGGGTTTGTGTTCCAGAGAATTCTGTTCTGGTCTCCACACTGACTAGGTGTCAGAAGCCAACCTGTTTTATTTTTTCACAACTCTATTATATTTTTATGCACAAATTATATTTGCTTTTCTTCGTACTTTCTAATTTTCTTCTACTACTGGATTAGATGTTTTAAAGACATAGTTATTTACCAGTATGTGGATAGATACTATTTCTTCACATTTTTCTATTCTTGTACAAGCTCTGAGTGAAATTGATCACAACCCTAGAAATCATACTTAATTTCTCACTATAAGGGAACATTTCTGTAAAAGAACAAAAGTCAATAGTAGTAAAGGTAAGATTTTTCTTACCCATAGTCACTTGGGATCAATAAAGTCTGATAAATAGCAAAGTTTTATAAGACATGTTAAATCTGAAAAATTGTACAAGAACCAATGACTAAGTCCTAAGTGAGTTACAAAAGAAGCCATGAATGAATATGCAATGAATTTAGAGGGTCAAATAAAGATATTATTTCTATCTTTGTCTGATATAATAAAAATAGGTTTTCATCAACAACACTTACTATTTATTGAATAAATTATTGCATCATATAGTGACATGTTCCTTAAACCCCAGCATATAAGAGAGGAATTAATATATATTTTTGGCTATCCTTGTCTAGAGAGCAGGTGCCAGGCCAGTCATGGCAACAGGGAAGACATTTGTCAAAAGAAACAAAACTGGCTTTCTTTGCTTTTTGCTTGTGAATAAAGATGTGGTCTCTCAGCATATTTGTCCATAATCTCGCCACCCATTATTGACTCCATGAAACTTCCTTCTATTATTTGTTTATAGTATTTTATCTCAGCAACAGAAAAGTTACTAATATATAAGTTGCTACTAAAAGTTGGATGTTGGGGTGAAGAACTTGACCATGTATATTTTGAGGAATGCAAGAGATTTTGGAACTTTGGATTAGAAAAGTTGTTGAATGCTGTAAGAAGAATTTAATCAGCTATTGCAGTAGAATCTGGAAAGACAGTAGTGCTGTTAGTAATGTGCATTATAGCGGTTCAATTGAAGACATTTCAGAGGAAGCAGGTACTTTAATAGTAAGTGAGCTAATGGCTATTTCTGTGACATTTTGTCATATAATCTGGTTGCTTTTTGCGCATGTCCTAAGAATTTGCCTGTGGCAAAATTTAAAAGTAATGGACTAATTTCTTTGGTAGAGGAAACTTCAAGATTTTATAACGTTGAGTCTGCACTATGGTTATTATTAATTTCCTTTATGAAGGCCTATGATGAAAATGAGAAACTGCAGCAGAATGGAATATAAAATGAACAGTGTAGAGAGGAAAGGGCATCCAGGAGCTTAATGTTACAGTCAAACTATATGCTGAAAGAAAACCTATACTTGCTAAGAAGATTAGCACCATTAAAGAGAAACCATTTTATATTATAAAGATAAAAAAGTACTTCCCAGGCAAGAACCCACTAAGACCAGCTTCCAACTTGTGACCGAAAGCTGAAGAAACTTTCAGCTTCAGGAAAACAAAAAATATTGCTGCATAAGAGACTCCAGGGGGTAGGAGTCCATCCCAAGCTGGCAGCTAAACATGACAGGGTCATCCATGTAGGCATAGCTTTAGAGGCATAAAAGAAGTAATGATGAGGGATGTGTGGATTTTCTTTTCTGAAATTCACTGAAGCCAGGTAACATGTGTCAAGGGAATCCCTGTGAGAGGCTTTTTATGAGGTTGTGAAAGTGAACCATGGGTTGTAGTGAACATCCCATGATACTGGAAATGACCATTCTACTCAACATCTGCCCAGGAGTACAAACAAGGTATGTAACTCGTTCAATGCATCTTCTTATATGTTGATTAAACTATACATTATACCATGGTTCAGAAACGAAACCTGTATTTTCTACAATGGTTTCTATTTCAAACTTTAGATGGAGGTTTTATCTATTTAGTTGGAATTGTTTTAAAATTTGAACAATATTTTGACAGCTTTAACCCATCAACATGATACTTCCTAAAAGGGATTCAGTTAAGGACAGTTTACATTGGGTTAGTCTATGAGCATTTCTGTGGGGATTTGCCTTACCTAAGTTTATGACATAAGCCTGACCCTGCCATGTTTAGCTGCCAGCTTGGGATGGAGTCTTACCCCTTGGAGTCTCCTATGCAGCAATATTTTTGTTTTCTAGAAGCTGAAAATTTCTTCAGCTTTCGGTCACAAGTTGGAAGCTGGTCTTAGTGGGTTCTTGCCTGGGAAGTATTTTTTTATCTTTATAATATAACATATAACAATATGACAATCTTGAGACTACTGTGGGTAGTACCATTTTTTAGTCAGGGTATTCTGAACCATATGAGAATGGAGAAATCAAGGTGAGAGCAAGTAAGCTAGTGAGCAGGTATGCATGTTATTTCTCTTCACTCTTGGCCGTGGATATGTTATGACTAGACTTTTTATATTCCTGTTGCCTTGACCTCCCTATGATAGAATGTAGCCTGGGACTGTAAGTTAAATGCATGTTTTTCCTTTATGTTAATGTTATCAGAATATTTTATCACAGAAACAGTAGTTAAAATAGAACAGACATACTACCATTTCTATACTACTAAGAATTAGTTATAAATTTAACATATTATAAACTTCTAAGCAACTCTTACCACAGATGGTACGTAGATGGAAATTAAATAAACCTACTGCATGAATAAATGAACTGAGTGAAACCAATTCATTGATGGAGAACACTATTTTTCCTATGATACCCACTGACAATCCCTCTGATAGGTAGGAAAATTACAATAAAATAATGAAGAAAGATAAAACATTATTTTTGCTTAACATTCATTGATAGAATTATTAATTCAAGCACATTTTCTATTATTTTGCCAGAAACAATTACAGTTAGCTCTAATCAGAATATCTTAGCCTTAGTTAATTCATTGACTGAATTTGTAAATGATATGCTAATCAAAAGGTATTATGGAGGACACAGAACTGGCAATAATTTCTAATATTTTGCATAACATAATTAGTATCTAAAATTAAGTTCAATAGATTTAAGCATAGTAATAATAAATATAACATCCTACATGTATAACCAATTAAAAGGCCTAAATCCCTAATAAAAATTCTACTAGCTGAAATATCATAGGTAATGACAAGTTATACAATTCTCATATCAACTAGAGAAGGAAAGAAAATTTACATGTTTAAAAAAATATATAAGATCTTCAACAGCTCTTCAGACAAAATTTTCTCCGTGACGAAATGAGCTTCCCACATATTTTCTACCTAGGGCTTTGACCATGTTCTAATATGAATGTGTCCATTCTTGTCACGAGGCCAGGGTCGACTGGGGAAAACAAAAGGTAGTTTAAGGGCAATGACCATGTAAGGTAGAGAGCCTGGAAGACAGCGTTACCTCAAACATAAGATATGTTTTTATGTGAATAGTTGCTGAATAGTGGAACAGTGATGTGGGACTTGGAGGCCTCAGTTACTAGAATTAAGTCTTCATAGAATGCATACTCCTTAGAAAAAGAAGTCTCATTCGAGAGAGAGAAGCATAGATCAAATACAGAGAATCTCATTGGACAATGAAGTTGAATGATATTTTTAAAATTTCAGCTTTGACTACACTGAATGCCTGACAGAGTGTGAAGGTCAATCCCTCAGCTCCTCATGCCAATACAAGACATGGTAAACTTTTTTGGTGAAATTTCTATCAATTAGAAAATTTTAGGTTCATGTATTGATTTATGTGTTTATATGCTCTATACAAGTCCATGTGTCCTGTGGTGCATGGTAGAGATGATAGAATATCTTGTTGGAGTGAATTCTGCTTTTCCTTCTTTTTCTACCTTGTGGACACTGGTAATCCATCTAAGACCTTCAAGAAGTGACTTTACCAACTGATTCATCTCACAACCTTTATATAAAAATATAAATTCAGTTTATCATACATAGTCTATTTGGTACAAAACTTAAAATTTAACTCATGCTAATTAGCAAAAAGTATGCTTAATAATTTAGAAAAAAATGATATCAACAGGAGAAAACAGATATTCAGTTAATAAAGACTGCACTATAAAGAGATTGACTAAGAGAAAAAGAAGATATAAAAGAAAAAAGGAAAATTCATTAAATGATTATGGCCTATAAAATAAATAAGTACTAAAATACTTAATAATTTCAATTAGTTTGAACATGAGCTTGAACAAATTAGAAGACTGAATCTACAGACATGAAAAAACTTTCTAAGATGCACAGAAACAGGAAGATTAAAACGGTGAACAAATAATGCATAAAAATATAGACAATTCCATTAATGTGTCACTAGATCATCAGTAAGATATGAGCTGGCAAATGCAACAGGAGCAATATTTGAAAAAGATAATGACTAAGTTTCTAAAATAGATGAAAGAAATCAAAGCACAGACAAAAGCAACACAGTGAGCATAGTCTAGCTGGAAAAATGCAAAGAAACTGACAAGTGTATTGAGACCAAACTGTTGCAGACTGAGAATAAGTAGAAAAATTTAACACCAGACAGGGAAAAAAAAACTCTCTTTATTTTTAGGAAGCACAGAACCTTAGAAGAAAAATCTAAAACTCAGTCAGTCCATCAAAGGATGTGTTCTTACTGACGAAAAGGCAAAGAATAATAGAATATTGGTATTGTGCAGGAAAGCTCCAAGGGGGTGACTTACCTGATTAAGACCCTCCTTTCCTACGACCTGTGTTTGAAATGCTGGGCATCTAGAAGTTCTGGTGTTCCACTGTGGTGTGGAGCCTAGAGAAGGTTTAAGAAATGCAGCTCAAGGGGAGTCCCCAAGGCCTGACACGATTACTGAGGCTATGGAGTGTTCACAAAACGGGACCTATCAAGACTGCCCTCCAAAATACCAAACAAGCTGCAGAATGGGTCATAGGCACACATTTACACCCAACCAATGGACAGAAGTTGCTGACCCCTGTGGTTAAATTAGAGGAAAAATGGAAAAAGCTGAGGGTGAGGGTGACCCTGTCAGAAGGCCAGCAGTCTCAATTAACCTAGACCCCTGTGAGCTCTCAGACACTGGACCACCAACCAGGTAGCATACACCAGCTGACATGAGGGCCCAACACATATAAAGCAGAGGACAGCCAGGTCTGCATTCACTCAGAGAAGATGCTCCTAGCCCTCAAGAGACTAGAGGCCCCAGGGAGTTTAGAGGTTAGGTGGGGTTGGGATAGGGGGTCGGAACAGCCTTGTGGAGACTGAGGAAGTAGGAAATGGATGGGGAAATGTCAGAGGATAGACCAGGAGAGGAATACAATCTGGAATGTTAAAAAATAAAAAAAAAATGAAATAAAATTTAAACCAAAAAAAAATGCAGTGGACTAGAAAATATCATTAACAATCCATATGCCTGAGGAAGGATCAGTGTGTCGATCACTGGCTGGCACACCCCACCCACATAGACACAGCCACTCTCATGAAGGATAACAGGTCTTAGGGCACATAGATATTATCCTAGCATGCAAGATACTGAGGTACCAGGGTTTCACATGTGGTCACCTGAGACTACACTGCATGGAGGATGAGTTCAAGGATTGAATAGCCTCCAGAATAAAACCCTGTCGAGAACTAGAAGTGTCAAGAAAGGAAAAAAAAAAGGAAAGAAAACTGAACTGGTATGTCTTTACTTCCATCGCTATCCTCTCATTGTCGCCTCTTTTTACTATGATCTATTGCATCATACAATTGGGATGCACTGGTCGATTCCCTTTCATACAGATTTTACTATAGATGACATTTTGGATTTTATTAAAATTATTCAATTCACAGTTTGTAATGCTTCTTGAATGTTATAGTGTCTTTTCCTTCTCAGCCTGTATCATCCCTTACACATATTGCCTTATACGAGTGTTTATCTGTATCTGAAGAGTTAGGTAATGTTCATCTAAGTTCCATCATTAGAAGCACCTACAAATCAGTGACTTTGAAAACCACATTATTTGTCACTTATATAAGATCTATAACCAGACTTGAGGCTAGTGTCCTTTGTAGAGTGACTTGGCAGCCTTGGCAGCTAGAAATTTGTGCCTTTGTTTTCTTGTACATGACTACTCTGACAGATTGACTCTCCCATGGCATTAATGAGAACTAGTCACATGAGCATATATAATATAAAAGGTTGCAGAATGGGATGCTGCTGACAGTGAGTCTCAAGTCGTCCACACATGTATAGTTCATAAATGTACTTTTAAACATTAACAACTCAATCTCTCTGATTTGTTTTACTTAGATCATATATCTCCTCAGGGATATTTTTATAGTCACTTGAGCTGCCTGTGTTTGAGAATAAAAAGTTCATGTTATGAACTTGCCAAATAAAGATTGTTACTACGTTGTTTTTCTTGCTCCTGTATTCTTCATGTTACTGTGGAATTTGGCCCGCTGTAAAGGAAATGGCTGATTATTCCAGCATCATTGAACGCAACTTTCCTCTTTGAATCTTAAGTATTCAGATAGAAGTCACTGAAAATCTGTACTGTTATTGATAATTGTAATTCCTTCACTCACACATTGTGTTATTTTAAATATTTTCATATATAACTTAATTATCAAATACTGTATATTGGAAATATAATAATTGTTGTGTTATGTTTATATGTAGAAGATGTTTTATATAACTGAATAATATAGTTTAGAAGCAAACGACAGTGAAAGTTTTTAAAATGGAAGTCAGCTAGGCACTTAAGTATGTACTTATACTATGAAAACAGAAGAATAGCTAAGGGAGCTTTCTAGGGGAAACATTTCTCCAACAGTATTGAAGAGTTTCTATCTCTGTCTCTCTGTCTCTGTCTCTGTCTCTCTGTCTCTCGCTGTCTATCTCTCTCTCTCTCTCTGTGTGTCTGTGTCTGAATCTCTCCCTCCTTCCCTTTCTCTTTTTTCCGTGTGTGCCTATGTGTGCGTGTACACACACACACACACACACACACACACACACACACACACATACACACACACACACACACACACACACGTATATGTGTGTGAATATTTGTGCCTGTGTGTTGGAGAAGGTACTGCTGTTGAGGTCAAAACAGTGACACGGGGAAGGGGGAGTGCACAAACTTGTGTGAGACACAGACTATTTCTCTCCCTTCTGTGGTCTAACACTGTGAGATTTCAAGTTGACAAGTTTATAAAAACCATACTGACTCATGGAAAGCCAGACTGAAAGGGACCTGCAACAGAGGGTGAGTCAACAATTAAGAAGCTATTGAGACAGGGTGAAGGATGTTGGTTGTATGGACAGAGTATGTCTGGTAGAAACGAAGAGGCATTGTTACATTCCTTCACTGATTAGATGATACCAGTGAGAATGCCTGTAGATGTGGGATATGAAACAGAGAAAGAATGTTAAGTAACTGCAAGGCTTGGGCTACAATACTCAGAACAATTAGAAGAACATACTGCCATGAGAGGAGAGACATTTGGGGTCTCATTTGTTGTGTTAACTTTCAGACTGGGCCAGGAGACAGAAGTGTGGACTTAGTTGTAGGTACTATGTCAGTATACTGCTAATTTGAACCCATAACACTAGATGGGTTCAACAAAGACACTGTTTTAATTGAAAAGTACAGTATATTTAAAGCTCAAGGTCTAAACCTACTTGAGTTTTAAAAGGTCTTGAGACAAATAGGAACAAACAAGAAGAAAAACTGAACTAAAATAAACAAGAACAACAAAAAGAGCCAGTGTTGTAAAGACAGTTCTTCAAAGAGTTGAGAGTGCCAACTCTGCCACTGTGTTGCTGTTATTACAGCATAAAATAGGAGCTGAGGACTCAACACTGATTGACCTTGCAGTCACTGGGGACTGGGGTGACACTGTTGGTATGGGGTTATGCCATGTAAGTAGGAGATCTGTGAGTGGGCAGTGAAAACACACTCCCTATAGCCTGCTTGAGCTACTCAACACATCTGTTTGTACGTATAATTATAACTTGCTGTAGTGACTTAGAAAATACAGCTATTTTTACTCCATCACTTTAGAGAAGCACTACTCTCCCAGGTGAGAGCATATGCTGTCTGAAGGCCTGATCACAAAGTCAGTTTCTGGAGTGGAATCAAAAAAGAAAGACTTGAAGAACTAAAGACGGTAAGGATGCACAATACTCACCAGTGCAAAGCTTACAATGGGAAGGATGTAGAATCAAGGCAGTATTATTACTATTTCAGAAATCTTAGTTTATTAGGCAAATGGAAAAGCTCAGTGAAGAAAGGCTTTCTATCCTTGATTCTGGACAGGGTGTATGCTGTCATCTCCTTTAATCTTTCCCCATGGGGGGGGGGGAACAGAGGCAGGGAGTTAACCATATCTAAATCTACACATTTTTCAATTGTTCATACTTATACTTACAGTACCCAAAAAATGCCCAGCAAACGGTAAACAGTCAGTGGGAGCTTTCTGAGTATAGCTGAAGTCTGAGCTGAACTTGAGTTCACAGTCCTTGAGCCCTGGATGGAGGGTCCCCAGGATGCTTTTCTTCATCCATATACACAGCTCTTCATTTACACGTCTTTAGTTTAGAGAAATTGAATCGGAGGGCATATTTATTCACAAGCTAATGTCTCAAGAGCCTAGAGAATGCTTTTCTATTTCTACATGTGACCCAGGACATGTTTGGCACCATTTTAGTGTTCAACATAATCACAGATTTGTACATTCAAAAGCCACCTCATTATGCCAGTTATATTAACATTTGTTATCCTGCCAAATAATTCATTCAATAAATTTAAAATTTAAAATATGTCTTAAATGCTGATGTTTTACTGATTGTAAAATAACACATGCCTATTATAGGAAGTGTGGAATATGCAAAAAAATATTCCAACGAAGAAAAGCAGTTCGCCGTCAGTTCCAGAGTCAACAGAAAACACTTTTTATAGATTTGGTGATTGTTTTTTTTTTTTTCTTTGCCAAGTCATTTAAAGTTCATTGTTCTGGAAGTCATTGTAATAATAACTCCACTGGTTATTCATACATGAGGTAAATCACCTTACTTAAATATACTAAAAATCTTTGAAAAAATATTAATAAATTTCAGAAGAGACAAAAGCAAGACAGGAAGACTGGGTTGCCTGCTTAATGGGACAGTTTCAGCTCCACTGACGCCCTTGATCTCACCCCTCTGGTTTCAAGTGCTGTTAAATCTAATTTTCTCTCAGTCTGATAAGGGTCTGTTCTGCTTTTAAGTGCCCATTGCACACACTTTAACAATTAAACATTTCTCTTGAAAGCCATCATTGATTGAGCACATCAAAGACATAGGTTTTTTTGGCCTTGCTTTCTGATCCTCAAACACAATTTATAAGTATACTCCTGCGTTTTAGGTTTGTGGTCTCCTATTATTTGTATGCATAGAGAAAGTTATTTGAACATGATGTAAATTATTGACAAAACAGAGGTGCTGAATAAAACAAATTGCCCAGGTGGTGACTTCCTACATCTTGCTTCTAACCAGTGAACTGCATCTGGGGTCCATCATTCTCTTCCCTGCCTTGAATGTCAGGAAAGGGTAAGGTGTGACAGGATTTCTCAGGCTTTTCCTTTTCATGCAATATTACTTTAAAAATCTTATATGGTAAAGGGTTTAGTGCTTTGTAGTTGGAAGGCAGGGGAAGGTTTGTCAGACATGGTTTGACACTTCATGAATCCATCTTGTGGATAACAGTGACAGTCATTCCTCAGCACCATGAGTGGTTTTCTCAAGAAGATTGTTGTTAGACTTATTTTCTGTAAATGAACCCTGTTGTGTTAAAAAGGGAAATAAATACCTTGGTTTCATTTTAATCTTATTTTTTTTCTAGAGGAGACAGAATAACTTCTTTGAGATACCCAGCTTTGAACAGCCTGCCAAGGTTGCTATTACCATCATTTGTTACAGTGGCTTTAAAAACCAAAACAAAAGATTCCTATATTCAGTGTGTCTCTTCAGAACTTATTTTATTTTTAACACCCAGTCATGCATCTTTGCTGATCTTTTGTACTGCGGCTGTGCTGGCACTGGCTTTGCTATTTATGATTTCTGCATTTCCATTATGATGCTCACATGTCCATTGCAGAAATATATTTGACCTGCCCTAAAAAACCCAATCCATTAGAATACACATCTGTCACCCAAATCTTGATAATCGCATCTACATATGAAAAGAGAGGGAGGCCCCATTTCAACCCTTTGAAAAGTGAAAGTTCCTTAGTTTGTCTCAGGTCTCCAGAAGGCTAGTGATCTATTTTGGGGAAATACTGTAATTGTTCACCATAATGAAACAGTAAACCCTGTTTGCAATTTTACCTGCAAATGTTAAGACATGGTCCTTCCCCATTTAGTGAATGACCCATTTAGTGCTTGCTTAAGTTTGTATTCCTGTATTTGTATTTGTACGTGGTGTTCTCCTGGATAAAGCTTAAAGACCAAGGTTGAAAGCTTTCCTTTGCTACTCAGTAGCTAGACTGGGAAAGAGAGATAGCATCTATGCTTGATACAAGGAGTCTTTCTTTTTGTTGTCACAGGCTCCCAAACTTTTTTTTATTTTCTTCGCCCACTTCCTACCTAACATACTTTTTTTAGGATTAAATGTTAGGCCATTTCCTGACATTTCTGGTTATACATAAGAACTAATGTAGTTTATATTTCCAATGTAATATATATATATATATATATATATATATATATATATATATATATACATATATATATATATATATATTTAAAGTTCTTATGAATTCTATTTGTCCAAACATGAATTAGGCAAGTGGTTTCCTAGCATGAAAACATTTGCCTAGAGGATGACCTTTATAATTCTTTAATCTATTATTATTATTTTGTGTGTATGATGTATGTATGGGGTGGGAGAGATGTTTTTCTGCCAGGGCAAGAGGGTGGAGGTCAAAAACACAACTTTTGGAGTCAGTGCTTTCCTTCCACCATGGCCTCTGGGAATTGAGCTGAGGCTGTCAGACTAACGCAGAAAGCAATTCTACCAGCTGACCCATCTCATGGGCCTATCATTGACAATTCTTGAATGCCTTGAATGAGGTGGGAAGCATATTACTTTTTATTGGAGGGCGAGGTGGCATAAAGCACTCAAAGATGCAAGAATAAAAAGTCCCTCACATAGAAGAGTCTGTTCCAAAATGTCCTCAGTGCCAAGGTTGAGAAATTTTGCTGCTGAATTCTGGATATGAGAGCTCAGCAAAACAACAACAAAAACTTAACTCAATAAAGCAAAGGTTTTATAGGTAGTATGGAAAAAAAGGTATCACTGCTTAGGGTGGAGAAGGTATAACAAGTGTTACTCAGTGGAGGACTGTAAAAGGACAGCATGGTTTGTGGTTGAGCACCAGCTAGAAATCTCCAGAGACCCCAGGTGATCCTAAAAGACAGCATGCATTTCACTGTGCTCCCAGACTCCAGGCTTCTGACAGGAGGCCACAGACCTCCATCAATCCTTTCAGTCACTTAGGAAAATTCCCACTATCTCCTCCACAGGTAGAGGGTGTGACTACAGGACACAGAGACTCAAGACAGATCTCCATATTAATGAGATACCTAATGGCCAGAGGGGCATAGCCAATTAAATATTCTTTCCCAGATCTTTCTCCTTGTAAAATGTACTTAACCTCAGGCCCACCCTGAAAATACTGAGGTATAGTTTTCATCCATTTTCTGCCATGACAATAAATATCTTAAGACCATGGACTACTTCTCATCTTTGAAATCCACCATGGGGAACAGTGGAGCAGGCCTTTGTCTATAGATCTGCCTTCTAATCTCCTGCAGAAGAACTCTCTGCGTTTCCAGCCATGGAAGCCACCAACCCAAACAAGCAAGCCAAGCCAAACATGACCCAGCCAAGTGAGTCACTGTGCCCAAGAACTCTCATCTCCACTGGATGCAGCCAGAGCTTTTCCTCCTCCCCACTTTCAGTTACAGGCAAATCTAGCCCATACACCCTCACTTCAGTCTTGGCCCTTTGGTGGTTCCCCAGCGGCGCATGTGAGGCCAACAACCTGAGAACCAGCCTGTTCTAGGCTACCTTTTTTGTCCAGGGACCCCCAAGTCAAGATCTCTGACTCCATGCAGGACCTCAGACTATGCTCCCCATCTCTGAGGAGTGTCCCACTATTTCACACAGCCAGATGTCTGCACAACACCAGAGTTGAGTGAACACAGTCAGAGGCCCCAGGAGAGGCCTTACCCAAATGGTGAGACAGAGGCGGGACCCACACATCAACCCAACAAGACCCACGCACACCACAACCCAACAACTCAGACTTCTGTTTGGAAAATTTTTAGAATATTATTGAGGAAGAGAAAATACTTTGCCAGGTGCATGTGTAAGATCTGGACATTTCTCTGGGAGTGTAGGGATCAGGTAAAGAGTGCACTGCAGGCTGAGTGCGAGAACGGAGCAGAAGCAATGGCAGAGGTTGACTCCTCAAGTTTAAGTAGGGTGAAGGCATGACAGGAGCTGCCATTTAGAGATCTGTTCTAAAGGCACACATTCTCTTCTCCATCACTGCTACTTTTCTTAGGAATAGTTCCTACCAAAGTACAGGAAAAGACAGAGAGTAAATATTTGGACACTATACCTATGAGTTCAACAAAATGATTATTTTCATAGTGTGGCAAAAAAAAGTGATGGAACTGGAGAGAAGCTGCAAGTCCACAAAAGACACCCACGAACATAGACACTCGCTGTTTCATCTTCTCCATTGCCACATTTCAGTTAAAAGTAACTAGACGATTTTTCTCTCGGGTCAAAGAAATGTTTGCTATAAAAAGGCGATGAAGCACATCTTGGGCCCATGGTTTGCTCTTGTCTACCGGGTAATCTTAATTTTCCTTAAAAGTTAATCTGTAGGTCGTAAGAGAACATGTGTTTATTTTTATTTCATGTATATAAGTGATTTTGCCTGCAAGATGTCTGTGAACCACATGAATACAGTGCCTGTGGATACCAGAAACAGGCATTGGATCCTCTGGAGCTGAAGTTGCAATCAGTTGTTAGCAACCGTGTGGATGATGGGACCTGAGCAGATGGTGAGCCATCTCTCCAACCACAAAGATGAGAATCTTAGAATATATATATATATATATATATATATATATATATATATATATATATGTATACACACACACACACACACACACACACATATATATACAATATATATATATATATATATATATATATATATATATATATATAGGAATATACATATATATATTCCATAATCAATATTGACTTCCATTTTCTACAATGGGAATTCAACAAAGAAGAAATGGCTAACTACAAGGAAAGAATAGAAGGCTTTCTTATTAGTTGTTGAATTTCCCTTTGGATGCCAAAGAAAAGGTATTCATGAATGTTCAGAAAAAGTATGCCAGTAATGAACTTCAAGGTCCCGAGCAAATGTAACACAAAGCAATAAAATAATATTGAGAAACATAGGAGTACAGACAGAATTCTGAGGAGATTTGTGAGTTATAAGCCATCCAGATCAGAAGAATCAGGACTGCCCTAGAGGAAGATAAATGTTCACAAGGAAAGCCTGGTGTTAGAGATGTGAACAGAAATGATCTTTGTGTTATTATATACATCTGAAAACTGGATTAGGGGTAGAATCAGATTACTTGGTTTTTTTTATTGTTTTGTTTTGTTTTTTTCTATTGGTTATTTTGTTTATTTCCATTTCAAACGTTATCCCCCTTCTTGCTCTTACCTCTGCAAACACCCTATCCCATTTCTCCTCCCACCTGCTTCTTGAGGTTGTCCCCCCCCCACTACCCCACTCCTGTCTCCCCGCCCTGGCATTTCCCTATGCTAAGGAAGGCATGGAGCCTTCACAGGTTCAAAGGCTTCATCTCCCACTGATGGAGCCATGGGTCCCTTCATGTGTAATCTTTGGTTGGTGGTTTAGTCCTTGGGATCTGGTGGGGGGGTGTTCTGGTTGGTGATATTGTTCATCATATAGGCTATAAACCCCTTCAGCTCCTTCAGTCCTTCATCTAACTCGTCCATTGGGGTCCCTGTGTACAGAGACTTCTTTCTACTTCCAAATTTGTTATAATATGTGTATATTGTTTATAAAACTAACACTATTTACATGTAATAGAACATAACCTTCTCAGAAAAATGTAATTATATATTTTTTGATTTTATTCACCCTTGTAATCTCCTTACTATCAAAGCAAAGCAGTCTGCTAGCTTATGGTTTTCACTTAGACTCCCTAAATTTGGAGGATTCACTACCTTCAGGTTGATTTCCAGCCTGCTGCCTCCTTTTATAAATGTCTCCTTTGCTGATTCCCTTAATCACATGGAGACAATACTTTAAAACCAATCACTTCATATGTAAAGTAAATATAATTGTGAGGGTTTTCCCTTTTTACTTTCATTGGTTTGAGTGAGAATAGTCCCCCTAGGTTTATAGATACAAAATACTGGGTCGCCAGGATTAGAAAGGATTTGAAAGGATTAGGATGTCTGGCCTTGTTGGAGGAAGTGTGTCACTAGGGGGAGGGCTTTGAGGTTTCAAAAAGCCCATTCCAAGCCCAGAGTCTGTCTTCCTGCTGCCTGTGGATCCAGATGTAGAACTTTCAGCTACTTCTCCAGCACCATGCTTGTCTGCATGCTGGCATGCTCTCTGCCATAATGACAGTGGACTAAACTTCTGAAATTGAAGGGCAGCTCTAGTAAAATGCTTTCTTTATAAGAGTTGCTGTGGCCATGGTGTCTCTTCACAGCAGTACAACACTGATGAATATAGTTTTACACTGCTATTATATAAGTAAATGATTTGTTATTAAGTAAAGTTCTTAATTATCTTTTACAGCTTACCTTTTCTAATATTCTAATGACTTTTTATCAATATAGTTACTTCTACCATCTTAGGACTGGCTTTTGTGTTGCAGTTTGTTAGAATTATAATGCCTCTATTTAATGTACATTTTATTTAGGCAGTATAAAATTGGGTCTTTATTCTTTTATTAATACAATAATTATACATATTATTCAGAGACATGTGGTTACTTTACTGTTTTCAAATAGCATGTAATGATCACGTCAAGTATTCCTCTCCCTTATAATTCCTTTATGATAGGACTTTTTGTACCTCCTTTTTACAGATTGTCATAAAGTACAGAACATATTATCATGAATTATAGTCTCCCAACTGTACCCACAAAGTCTAAGTTTAAAATTCCCTAGGTTTTGGTACCTTTTATGCAGTAGCTCTGAGGTTTGACATTTTTCTTTTACATATATAGCAATGAACACATTTCTGCATACAAAAGAAATAAGTAGTGACGAGACAACCTACAGAATAGAAAATATTGCAAAAGACACACCTGTCAAACAACCCCATGACAAATGAACAAATGATCTGAATAGATATTTTGCAAAAGAATAGGAAAAAATATTATTAGCCAACAGTACAATGCAGGTAAAAACCACTGTATACAGTCACCTCATCCTCTGCTTTTCGTCTTCTATTTTGAAAGTTTTATTTATTCATATATATTTGTGTGTCTTGCACCATAGTTTGTTATCTTTCAATATTTTAATTGACACATGGTATTTCTACATACTTACAGCATACATTATGATAATTTTACACACTTTCTTATGACTAATGGTCTAGCATTTCTATCTTCCCAGACAATAATCAGGTACATATGGTGGAAAGTTCAGCCTTTTTTAGTTTCAGTTCCCTTCTATGCTGGAACACACTAGACCTCATTCCTCCTGACTGTTACTGTTTAGTTTACATGTCTCCAGCCGACTCTTTAAATATATAAATACAGTTGAAATATGTATGTTATATCTTCTAATAATTCTAAGATATGTTCTGTGTTTTTGTTGGTTTCTGTTGATTGGATACCCTCTTCATGGTTTCTGTTTTTTTGCCAGATTTAAACATTTGATTAGATGGTGGACAGTGTAAGTTTTTCATTAGTGGTTTATAAATTATGAAAATTCTCAGTCTTGTGGCCATAAGTAGGCAGTCTTTTAAGTCCTCTCTGGCTCTTCAAAATTGTTGCTTATGGTATTTCCCCCCAGACTTCAGTGGTTTATTGATAGAGACATATGCACTAGACCTAGTTAATATTACTATGAGCTTAGCTGGTTAGGCTTATGGCTACCTAATTATAATACCTAACATTTTAAGTTCTTTGTATTTTCCAAGAACTTTCAACGATTTTAAATAGTTTATGGTATTTGATAATTATTAACAACTTACATGGTCAGAATAAAGAGCTCAGTGGGCATTCACTGCTTTCCATATTATTTAAATTCACTAATGAACAGAGCATCTCATGGAATTAAATAACAGCCTTGTACCTGACCACTAATGAAGTTCAAGGCTGCATGTCCTCATTAAATGAACCACTGTGACTCTAATGGAGGCTTGTTCTGGATAAGAAAGAGCCTTCCAGAGACATTTCATGATCAAAGAAGACAGCTGAAACAATCAGCCAAGGAAGAGCAAAAAGAGTAAGAGGGTAGGTGGTCAATGCACGTATTCATCCATCTTAGAGAACATGGAGATAATAAGTGAAAGATCATTTTATCATGTACTTATGCCAGTTGAAAGAAAGAAGGAACAAACACACACACACACACACAGAGAGAGAGAGAGAGAGAGAGAGAGAGAGAGAGAGAGAGAGAGAGAGAGAGAG
>JANHMN010000010.1:21379748-21395646 GCA_030674055.1 Rhabdomys pumilio | reverse complement strand
GAGAGAGAGAGAGAGAGAGAGAGAGAGAGAGAGAGAGAGAGAGAGAGTTTAAGTTTTTTCCTTTTTTCTGGAAACACATTCTAATGGAATATAGAAGAGTAATCCTGATCATAACATTTCACCAAGAAAGCACACCACCTTCCAATGGTCTAGCAGGCAGCTCAACCAACTGGTGCTTCTTTATATCTTATAGGCCCAGGAATGGTAAACTGTTAGAACTGTGGGACTAACACAGCTAGGACTGCAAAATGATGACTTCATTAACTGTGGTAGTGAGTGGAAGTTACTGGGATATGGTTTTACAATGATGAGACCGAATTAAAGACTTTGCTTTTGGTCCTGTTGCCACCCCACCTTAAATTAAACATAGTGCAGTGAACTGGTTTCATCCCATGGCACAAAATACTGATGTCATGATTGGGCTTTCTGATCTCCACTTACTGCAGTGGTAATTGAAACAAAGGAGAAGAGTTCGGCTGTGGTGGTTACTTCTTGGGACTGAGATACCTAGGTTATGCTGTTTGTATATGGAAATAGTTATATTCTGTGGTGGCAGCCACAGATCTGTGACTATAGGCATTCAGTTAGAGGTCTTCAATAGTGTCATGAGAGACTGTAGAGTTCAGGGGCTGTGCATGCAAGCATTAGTAACAATTATCACTTGTTGTAGAGTACTTTAGCATGGTTAGGGGCAATACTCAAGTATTAATCTATACAGTTTAATTATATAGTCAGGTAAATTAAGTAAGTCTTATTGAGTCCTGTTTTGAACAAGACAACATTGCAGTTTTCACAAAAGATTAATGAGTTAATTTATGGCCCATCTGAAGAAAAAATTATATGTATAGTTTTGTAGAAGGAACCAGATGACTACAAAATCTTTACCGTGTAAGTCAGAGAACGAAGCTGTGTTTTTTATGAGTGCTGCATACAGATATGTAGTTAGACTGGGTTTTCAGTAAAACAATGTATGATAATCCCAACGAGTCTGCAGTTTGTCTTGTTTGCCTGATGCAGAAATGCCTTGAGAAGGAGATGACTTCAAGCCAGTGCTCGAATGGCAGACAGTATTTGGAACAGGTATCTTAGGAAGTAAAACCAAGAAGTGGAAAGATATAGAAATGTTTTTAGGCTGGATGTGTTACTGTAGGAATTGCTGCAGAGAAAACTGGAATGTTTGGGGAAACAGTGAGGATTTTATTGACCATTAAAAGTAATTCAGAGTTTTAATGGAGAGACATGAAGTGTTATCACTCTTTGCATTGTTTCTCTAGTTCTAAACCATTTGGCCTAATTAATATCACACATAGCCCTGCCATATTCTTAGCAGATCAATAAAAAGATAGAGTAGTTTAACAAATGCAACACTTCTCACCTCTATCCATAAGCCCAATGAAGCCCAGCTATTGTAATCACTTTCCATAATCCCAGGAGTTAGATGTCATTTTCCTTGTATTTGTAACCCATTGCATTGACACCTGGATTGCAGTCGGCAGCTTTGGTGGCCTCTGGCCTACATCCTGTAAAGTGTTCTCTGACCTGGGAATAGTATGCCTATCGTGATTTCCCACTAACTGAGGTGTTCTGTTCTTTGTCACCAGTTTTAGGCCACTTCTCATTCTTCTTCCATTTTTAAGCATATTGTTTGACAAGGAATTATTAATATTGGGGCCAGATTCATAGAATATGAAAGTCATATGAATTAATAGTTCGACAACAGTTTATGGGATAGTGATGCAGAAATACATTTAGAAGGCAAAGTGATACTGTGAACTTCAGTAGCATCCTCTGGAAGGAAAAATAATGAAAGGCAGCAAATCGTAATTCAAATAGCACAATGGAGGGCTAACGCTCCATGAGGAAAATAAATAAGGTTGTAGAGGGAGAATAAGGTATGATATAGAAATAATGCACAGAAGTTACAGCAGACTTGAGTGCTGTGGTTGGGTTGCTGGAAGTGTAATGATACAGCTCCAATCAGGTAGTCCAAGCTCATGGAGAAGAGAAACGAACAAATAAAAACCAAGCAATCATCATCATCATCATCAACAACAACAACAACAAAGAAAAGAAAAGGGGAAGAATTTGAAGTCACTTGCTGAGGGTTTGAAGCAAATCATTCTCTGCTCTGATAAAGTGAGAACGTGGAGAATTTAGTATGGAAAGCAGTTTTTCTAGTGGGGAAATTTTATTTTTTTATAAGTCTGAAGGAATATACTATTTGTAGAGGAAGATTGACAGGATACAAACATATCAATGTGGGAATCCAAGACTTTGATAGCTCTAAGTTATCTTGCTAAAAGTGGCTTGAAGAAATAAAAATCAATGTACTGAGTATGAGGTTGAGGTGCTGCATGCTAAAGTTGCATATATAAGGCCCTGAGTTTTTCTGTAGTCACATGCAAACACACACACATACACACACACACACACACACACACACAGAGAGAGAGAGAGAGAGAGAGAGAGAGAGAGAGAGAGAGAGAGGACATGGTTAAAGGATGACAGAGGAATAAAGTATTTTTTCAAGGAAGAAAGAAAGATAGTGATGGAAGGAGGAAAAGAAAAAAGAATGGAAGGGATAAAAGGGAGGGAAGAAGGAAAGACCTGAAGGTGGAACTTTCATTTCATCATTTGTGCTTTAAAAAAGGCCAGGAAGAGGGCACAGCTCACACCAATGGTAATTAAGTTTGGGAAGAGACTCGAGGAGGGAAGCATTCAAAATGTACAATTAATTGGGAAACCAGTGTGTTTGCTAAGAAAACTCAACTTCATTATTAGTTCCTTGGGAAGTTTTTCTTTACCAAAATAACTCTTTGGTCAGTGAGTATCTTATATAAAGTTGCTTAGCTTCCAATGTCTGGTGTCCAACATTCCCAAGTAATCTATTCTATTACACCATCAAGAGTGCTACTTTAACAATCCAAGTGGTTCAGCATTTAAAATTGTATGTGATTCAACCTACTACTACTACTACTGCTGCTGCTGCTGCTGCTGCTGCTGCTGCTGCTGCTGCTGCTGCTGCTGCTGCTGCTGCTGCTGCTACAACTATCGAGGACAGATTATCAACAGAAATAAGGAAAGAAGACATTCCATGCCAGTGTATGTGTCTGCTTCTTGGATCTCAACTAGGTCTTATATGCTGACACCCTTAGTGGATTACTTAAGAACTGTAAGAAACTGTTCCACAGGAGCACATACCACCTGAGTTCCTGTGGTTTTCATAATTGGTTTTATCTGCTTTTATCTATTCTAACCCTATAAAATTTTTGCCAAGCTTAACATGGTAAGAGAATAGTGGAATGTGTGGTCACTGTGGAGATTAATAAAGGATGTGTCTACTATAAAATTAACATATTCATATATATGGAAGGCATCATTCTAGTTAAACTATCTTGGGAGAACTGTTATTTGAAAGGAAAGAAAAGGAAATGCTCTCCAGAATAAAAATAGAAGCAACAACCCGGCGCCCTGTCTGGAAACACAAGGTAGCCGAGCCAGCTACATGCTGGTTGACATGTTGGAGATCTTCCATATGTTCCAAGATTATCTTTCAAGTGTTTCAATGCCCTCTGTAGGCCAGGGGAGTGCAATATCGTCTGGTTTTTGAGATACACCACAGTGCCTCACTCATCTCTTTTTTAGAACCCAATAAAAAGTACATTTTTCTCTATTTTGAAAAAAAAAAAAAAGAACATTTAAGTTTAAACTTAAACACTGTGGCTAAAGAATGAGTTAAAGGTTAAATTCCTGCATCAAAACAATCTTGATATTGGTAACCTGAGACAATATTATAATGCCCTAAAATGGTTAGAGGAGTATCATGTCTCCATCATTTTGATAAAAGGTACACTTGAGATGGTTTTTGATTTTGTTCTTTTTATATGCATGAGAAATGAATGGCTAGGAAAGGTTTCTACAAAGGCTTACTAAACTTTGCAGAGAACACAAAGAAAATGAAATCATTCTTGTGATAAATTCATTTATCATGTAACGCTTGGAGAGGTTCTTATCTGCATATTAAAGGGCTTTTGTCATTCTTTTTGTTTCTTTTGTCTGATTGGCTACTCGATGATGTCTTCTGGAAAAAAATGAAAAAAAAAATTCAAATTACAGTACTTTAAAAAATGCTGGGTCCTTTCACAGCAAAACTGACAAAACAGAGCATTGTGTAAGCAGTGGGGGTGCATACGACAAGAGCTGAGAGAAGAATTGTGTTTATCCCACTGTCCTAAATGCAAACAGACCTACCAGTATGTATTTCCTTAGAGAAGAAAGAATATAGCATTTTACTGATGGACAGTGCTCTGAATTCAAAGCAGGGCAGCATTTCTATACATAAAGAGAATGCCTGATCTATACATTATGAAGAACAGATTTATGTCTACTTCCTGTTGCCTGAGGAAAGGGGATAGTCAATGTTTTCATGGAAAAAAATGGTGGCTCCCACTTTTGGTTACTCTTGCCAGTTTTCTCTAAAATGCTTAAATACATTAGGCATTTAGTGTAGCTTTCTCTGTCAAGGAGGGTTCAGGATTATTATAACTTCTATCGTGTGTCTATAACTAAATCCATACACAGAAATATAACACCCAGTATAATTGTGTTTAGAGGTGGTATGTCTCAATGGTTTTCAGTTCATGGGAGTGGAGAACTCACGAATAGGACCTGAGTTCTTCTAATTACACGGGGGCTGAATTCCAAATTCTGAATCACTGTTTTTGGAGTCAAGAAATGAACATTTTAGAGGATCAATAAAATAATTTTTTGAAGCTTAAAACAAAACTACAGAAGATTATAACTATTTTGTTACTTAAATGAACTTGAGAAGCAGAGGAATGATCTTCCCCAGGGGATAGCACTAGTTGTGTTTCATCCCATACTGAGCTATGAAGGAACAGCATCCTGACCCTTTCTCTGGGGAAGCCCTACTTGGGTATTCATCCCTCTCGGACTCACAGATGATTCTGTTTTGTACAAGGAACTCCATGGTTATTTTCAGAGATAATAATTTTTCTGTATGCATGGGTATGCTGTATGTATGTATGCACATATTGGTGTATGGGAGAGGGTGCACACCCATGCACATGTGTGCAGAAACTGAAGGAGAATATTGAGCGTCCAGTTTCATCATTCTCTTCCTTATTTATTTTAGTCGAGATCTGTCAATAAACCCACAGCTCACCATTTTTGGCTAAGCTTTCTGACCAACAAGCCTCTGTAATCTTTAAGTCCTCCCTCATTCCACTAACACAGGGGTTACAGGAGCATTTGGCTACAGATGCCTTTACATGGATGTTGAACATCTTTGGTTTCCATGGCTATGTAACGAAATGTGCTTGTTCACTGTATTGTCTCTCTAGCCTTAGAGCTAAATTCTAATTCTGAAATGTTGTAGTCATTTTTGGATACCTACGAAGATTTACAGCTTTTGTTCTGGCTTAAAATTTTCTTTGTAACACAGAGTGAGTGTGAATGTAGTGTATGTTGTTGGAGATAGTCAAATCTAGGAAATGCAGTCCTTTTCTTGTGAGCATTGATACTAATTGGCTGTGTGTGTGTGTGTGTGTGTGTGTGTGTGTGTGTGCGTTTCTCAAGAAAGACTTCTTTTTTTTAAAATACAAGGAAGAATTCTAAAACAACTAAACAGTGTTTAGCAGGAGCTTGAGTTGTAGGTGGTTGTGAATTGCTTATATGGGTGCTGAAACTGAATTTAGGATTTCTAGGGGAGCAGTAAGGCTTTTTAATTACTGAGCTAGCCCTAGCCTTAATAATTTTGTTTTTGTGGTTGTTTTGTTTTTAATCTATTGTTTCCTACCTGAAGAATGTGAAGTGGGGGTTCGGGCTGGCTTTCTGTGCTGGATCACATGGTTTTCTGAGTCTGAGTTTTCCTCTCTCTGTCCAGTGACCTCTGAGTCTTTCAGTGAAGATTCAAGCTAAGAAAGCTCTAAGACATTTAGCTATCACATAGATACTAAGATTCCTTTCCTCAATTAAGTTTGAGATCTGTGTATTTGGAACACAATGTTGAATTTAGCTGAGTTTTTGAGAAAGATTTCCTGATCCATGGAAAAAAAAAAAGCACCCGCTTCAAAGGATATTCCAAAATGTATGACAGATAGAGACAGAGACAGAAAAGGAAGCAGGCAGAGAGAGAGAGAGAATATGTACATGTGGAGGTCAAACACAATCTACATTATCCATCTTTGCTGTACTGTAAAGATGGGCAGTTAGAAGGGGAGGCAACAAGGAAGGAAGATGAATGAAAACAGCATTTAAAATGTCATAGTGAAAACCTATCTTTTGTATGCTCCATTGTACAAGTTAATAAGGCAAACAACAAAAGCAACAAAAAGAACAGGGTTGGAGTGGGAACACAGGTCTTATCCTTTCTTGGCTGTAGGTACAGAGTGTTCTCTGTTCGGTGCGTTTCTTGAAAGCATGCATTTTTTTTTAAATGGCCATCACCATAACAGGCCAGCTGTGGAAGCAGACACCATGCAATACAGATGTGGACTGCTACACAAAAGTACCAGAGGGCAAGTTTTAACAGCCAGGGAGAGAGATGCAGAGAAAGGATTTGCAAACCTTTCAATATACTCAGTTTCAGTTTAAGCATTTCAAAATGCCAGATTCACTACCAGCTGGGAGAAGGCAGCAGCAGACCACACTCCCCGACTCCTGACCCATGTGTAGATGCTCAATGTAATCAAGAAAAAGGTTTGGCATCAGAAAGCCAACAGCTTTTCTTTTGTAGAAGGCATGTTTGAAAAATCTTGTGATATGTGGTCTCTCCTCACATCTAAATGCACGGCATAACCTTCATCTATGAAGTGTTTCCATGTTGGAATCTCAGCCGTCAAGAAGAGAAATGCCAGTAGAATTGTTTCTGACAACAAGATGATATGCAAAATAGTTTGGGATATCAGTTCTCCTGGAAAAGTCTCAAATGTGAAAGCTTATTTATTTGGAAGAGAGGAATTCTTTTCAGCAGCAAACAGAGTAACAAAACAGTCAAGGGGGGAGTGAACGTGATTAAAAAGAAATAGAGTCAGGGAAACAGCATTACATTATATTTTCCTCTAAATCTAAGCTACTATACCTGAATAGGAGCAGAGAGCAGAGAAGCAGGTATGTAGAAAGCGTGCGTCCATCCTAATATCCAAACACGCTGGATGTAAGAAAGCACCAGCTACATGCCATAAGATCTAATTACCAAGAATTGCCTTTCCTGCCCCACAGCAATCATTTTGATGACAGGCTTCTCTGCACTGTAAAACAAAATGGGGAACCTGAGCTGTATAAACTGCCTCCTGCTTCTCTCCTTCCTCTGCTAGCAGACTCCCTATCTCATTTATTTTCCACACATTAATGGTAGCAGTCACCTTGAGCTGGTGATGCAGAGTAATTTTCACAGAAACCTTGATCAGAAACCATAAATCAGCCTGATGTGCTTTTATGGTCTAATAACATTCCGTTTGCTCCTACAGGTCTGTATGTAAAACTGCATTGCAGTGAGTCCTCTGGATATATTTTCCCCTTTTTGCACAGCTCGCTCTTGCTCTCGTGCACTTACTCTCCCTCCCTCCTTTCTCCCTCTCCCTCTCTGCCTCTGTAGCGTGATGTTTGCTAGGCACACACAGGCACACACACACACACACATCAGCAAGTCACATCAGTATACTTAATGTCCCACAAAACTGCATTTAACTGGTGTTATATGAATGCTGAGGTAGCAGGGATGCATATACTTTCAGAAGGGTAAAATGATATGTGTGTTAGCTTCTCAGTGGTCGTTCTTAACAATGAAGTATCTCTAACCAAAAAAAATGTGACATTGAAGGAGTCTTTTGGGTGTTTGGAATGATTTAGCTACATGTGCTTTTGCGAAAGCGAATGCCGCAGCGGTGCAGACTGTGCTGTGGCTTGGTTAACGTCAGAATGAGCGTTTCCTCTGTGTGACCGTCCTCTGCAGTGTACTGATTGACAGAGGCTTGCACTCTCGCCTCACTCCCTCAGACATGGTGTAATATGGGGTGGAGTAAACGCAACCAGGATGGCAAGAAGGAGATCTGTGAGCACAGAAGCAAAAGAGACTATGAGTCCAAAGAAAATATAGTAGGAGAAAGGTACAGAGACTAGTTGGGTTAGCAGTACAGGATTTTATTAAGGACGAGGGAACTGAGCATGTTATGTAGCTCCGATGGTGCCAGGACTGATAAGGAAGCCTTAGCATCTCTTCAAGCTGGTGTGACATATGTGGGAGTTAAGCATAGTGACCACCCACCTCAGGCTGCAACATAATCAGAACATATCTATGCATTTTGGCTCAAGGGCCAAATAGTAAAAAGCAAGCCAGCAAAAGGCCAGTGCGAACCATCTAAGCCACCTGTGAGCGTACCAACTAGAAATCTTCTGGGTATGGTATGTACATTGTAATGTGTAGCCATTTTCTTTTCTTTTCTTTTCTTTTTTTAAACTGAAGAAAGAACACTTGTATCAGTGTTTTCAATAGGATAGAAGCATCTGCAATTGAAAAAAAATGTCACTCATGCATTGCAACTTGGTGAATTAGTGCAGGAAATGAACAAAGACCCTTTGACTTAGGCTGGGAGAAAGTCAAGCTTTGCCTTGGAGGTGGGGGTAGCAGTGGGAAGCTGGCAACAAGCTCTGATTTTTCACTGCTAATGTAGTGAGTGATAATTACTCCCCAGTAGACCTCCATAAATTCTAACATTCTTAACTGGTGCTTCATGAATATACCAAAGGGCTGAAATGTACCCGGGTGTATTAATCAAAATTTCTAAGACACTATTTCTTACTTGGTTTTAAGATACATCTCCAATTATTCATTCCTATATCTATTTTAATATCTGCAGGTCCTGTTCATGTGCATGCGAGTGGCCTCTTGTGTTTGGGATGCTAGCATAGCAAACATTCATAAGGACACTCAAAATATCAATGAAAGGATAACTGTAGAACACAGATATCAGCTTCATCTATGGGGCTCTTTGTTTTCAACTGTAAATCCCATCCATCCCCTTGTCTCACATGTAATAGCCCTCACTTTAGGCAGTACTGATGTGTTCCTATTTGTTTAAATTTATTTCTTTTATCAAGAAAATATTTTTTTCTTCCATTATATCACAGCGTCCTGTAACCACTGCTGTACCCCAGTCTTCAGTAACAGTTCAGCATTGAATTTTCAGAAACTGACAGGCAATTTCTCCTTTTTGCAATAGCTGGGGCTTTTCAGTGCCGTGGTAGCAAAGGCTAAATGTGAAAAGGAAATGGGAGCGAGCGTAAGTCCTTTCTCTCCTGTGTCCACTGCCCTTGGATCCACAGCCCAGCATTTGCTGTCTGTGTAAGAACAATTTCTAAACCCTCGTCGCTAGAGGCAATGTACACCAGACCAGTGGGGTGGGAGTAATAAAGGAGAAATTCAGTAAGGAACAAATTCTTTTCAGATTAGCTGATTGGCAGCTGTGAGTAACTGGGCTCTGGCAGTAAGGCCGCAAAGAGCAGTCTCAACCTTGGCGCTCATTATTTAGCTGTAAGCCTTTCCTGCCAGGAACATTTTTCTCTTTCAAGTCTTAAACTACTTTAACTCCTTAGGATCCAATTCTGGATCAAAAAGAGTAAACTAAAAAGATCTTTATACGAACCGCTAGGTTGTTGATGAAAATTGATTGCAAGATACAACTGCTTTGTCAAACAATTCCAATCAGGACGTGAATTATGTTAGGAAAGTCTGCATTACCCAGTATGTCATAAAACATTCATCCTGTGACAAATCTGACACACATCTTGAGAAAAAAGAAATTAGCAGCATACATAGATTTTCACAACTGACTTCATAAAGAATTTAGCCTATCCAAAGGAGCAAGAGGGGACATGAAGTAATTATTTCCTGATTCTTAAAGTTGTCTCTTCTTGGCAACCAGGACAATGCAGTTGACCAAAGAAGTGTTCTTAAAGTATTCTAACCTAGACGAGAAAGCATCATCAGACCAACAAGAGGTCAGGTTGACTCTGAACTGCCGTAAGACAAATAAAAGAAAAATTAATCTTTAAAGCTATAGTCTTACTATTGAGCCACAATATGTTTATGCATATTCAATTAAGATATCCTATTGGCAGAAGAAGAACTTCTAAAAAACCATTTGTTTCTCCACACATACCTCTTGGGTGTATATTGATATATTTCTATAGATATTTATAATAAAACTGTTTTTATCATGAAGCTCAAAGATTCCATTATAGTTTTAAAATATTGATGCCATTTTTCTTACTATAAGTCAATAAATGTTTAAATAAAGCATTGAATAAGGGTATAATTTGTCTAAAAACTGCTTTGTCAGATATTATGCTTGTAAAAATAGTGACTTCCTATCTTCAGTAATCTTAGTGATTCTGCTTAGAGGGAGGAATTAATGGATCCATATTGACAGAACCTTGTCTATGGTTTATTAATTCTTGCAGTGCAAAAAACAAATCTAAGTGTGGTAGTTTACATCTGTCATCTTCTTTTTCAGCCTTGTAGAGTATGTGCTTGCATTTTTGTGATTAATACACATACTTTGTATAAATGTAGGCTATAGGTCCTTAATAGCTAAGAAAACATACTATTCATTTGTAAAGAGAGGTGTTTTTCTAAATAATATAATAAAATAACATATCTTAAATATTTTTATGCAAAAAACCAACAACTTGGGCAGAATTCAACATTCTTTTTCAAAATGGCTAGCATTTAGTTTCATCAGGCTCCTTTCTGATGTAGTTGCTAGGAGATTAAAAGATCATTTTGTGGTCTAATATGCAAATATCAGAGGTTATATCTGATTTTTATTATAGCTAAAGTTTTTCTAATGCTCAAGGCCTTATCAATCAACTATTATTAAACAGCTGATATTTAATAATTTCATGTGGTATTCCATTTCTCAATTTTTCAATGATGCCAGAGACATGAGACAATTAAACCCAAGTCTGTCTTTGTAAGAAACAATTCTGGGTCTTTATTGCTTCAGCTGTTTCTGTATAGGTGGCTCCATAGCACATGTAGATAGAATCAGTTCTTTCTAGAAGATATGTGGTAAGATTCTCCCTTATACCCTCACTTCATTGACATTCTGTTAACTGCTCTTATACTATAATCCCATGTCCAAACTAACAATTCATGTCCTGAATCTGTCCCTACTTTCCTATCTGCATTTTTGTGGCAGTGGTTGACTGTTCCACCCTTTCATATACCACAGTGGTTCTTAACCTTCCTAATACTGTGGCCGTTTAATACAGTCCTTCATGTTGTGGTAACCACTAACTATAAAATTATTTTTGTTGTTACTTCATATTTATAATTATGCTACTGATAGGATTGTAAAGTAAAAACATGATGTTCTGGATGTCTGATATGTGACTCCTGTGAAAAAGTCCTTTGACCCTCAAAGGGTTCTTCACCCATAGGGTGAGGACCACTGAGTTAATATATTATGCTCCTTGATTTCCTTAAGGACATTTCATTGTCCTTACAAGTCCATCTTAAATAGCATCTTCTCAAATGAACTGTTCATCTTCCTTCTGCAGATATGCCCATCTGTCACTTTGAGCTCTGTCACTCTCTCCTTACATATCGACAGCTCATTTCATGGGCCCACAGTGCAGTCTCGGTAGGCTTATGCTTTTTATTGGGCTGATTGCCAATGTTGACATTTACATAGTTTTTATAACTTCACACAAAAGGTAGTGAAGCATGGCTCATGTCATAAATCTAGCTGTGTCTACTGCTGATATACAGTCCTAAGCTTTTGCCCTCAGTATACTTAGTTTCCATTTATTACACTTTTCCTTTCTAAATATCCACAAATTCCATTTTGTTCATCTTTGTTTCTCTGAGTCTGGTAGCATAGTCTTACAAATGGGTAAGATTCTATAAAAATTTAAATTTAAATTAATTTAATATAACCTATATAGAAAATATAAAATACAATAGAAACATAATTTTTTTATATAAATTTCCTTTCCAAATACTCAGTATGGTTGAAGGTATAGGAACACACAGAATATAGTTTCTTCTTTTTAGGAACCTATTTTTTAGGAAGAGCTAAACAAATAATTGCAAGTAAGTGCAATTGAATGTAAAGAATAGAAGACTATGGTTTGCCAATCTTTTATGAGAACTCATAGAGGCACACCTATTAGAAAAGTTTTTTATTTATTCCTCTTTATAAACCTTTTCAAGATGATTCACATTTCTGAGAAACAGAAGTAGAAAGGAGTTAGAAAAAAAGAAAGAAAGATGATACAAGAAACTGTAGAGGCGAGAAAAGGAGACAAAGAAAATCTTATGTACAATATTCTACACATCTGATAAAAAGCCCTAAGCAGTAAGTGGCCAACTTCTAAGCCAGACTCTCAGAAGGATCCGTAGAATGAAGCTCTCTTCCTAGATTGCCAGGAGCAACAGCAAGCACAGCCATTACTGCACTCTGATTTTGTATCCCTGGTGTCAATATTTTTATGAGTTGCCAATAACAACTCAGTTGTACAATTTGTGCTCTGTGCAGAGTAATATGGAATTTGAAAGCCTTATTAACTGTCCATAATCCATCTAAAAATTCCTTTAATATTTTTTTGTTTTTTATTATGTCCTGTGTATGTTTTTCTGTTTACTGTCATTTCTGTAGCATCCAGAACAAATTCAGCTTCCTGACCAATGCTTTCCCCAGTCTCTCACAAATATTGGTTAAATGAATGTGAAAAGAGACAAGTCAGCCTTTTAAAAAAGGTGATCAATACATTTTCCATTTCAGGATAATTCCGAATGTATAATAGAGTAATTTGGTGTTCTTCATAATTTACCTAGCCATCATTATTATCCCAGACAAGTGAGCATGTGACCATTTCTCAGGATGAATCAGGCCACATTTTAATAGTTAGTTCCGGCAGTTCAAAGTGGAATGGATTTATTTCAAGAGGTTCAAGCAAACCTCATTTTGAAGGCTCTAATAAAAAGTAAGGATGATAAAGAACACTGTTTTTCATGATAAGGAAAATTCTGCCTTTCAAGAGAGACATCATAATTTCTTCTAATTATAAGAAAAATGTTGCTGCCTTGAGTGCTCTTATTCATGTGTACAGCCAAAGGGATTTTCTGCATAAAAGAATAATTAGGTTCTATCCCTTCATACTAAAGAAAAAAAGTAATCTATTTTCCTTTTCCTTTATACCTCCCCTGCCTCATATTCTTTGACCTCTACTCTGCTGAATCTTTTATATGTCATGGATAGAGAGATTTAGAGGCTTTGATTGCTCAATGCCTTCAGTGCCTGGCAGTGTTTGCTGTGCTGAATTTGGAAGTGCTTAATTTGGGAGTTCTGTTCATGTGGGGCTATAAACTGATCAGATTTCATTTTATGTGTGAAGATCACTTTCAGTCCATGAACTTAAGCATTTTATTTTTTTTTTCTGAGATGCATTCTAAATAATGCACTTTGGGCTAATTCTTAGGGAGCATCAAAGATGACTTGTTTTTTTAAAGACAAATTATATTGAAGGAGGTTTTTTTTTCACTATCTGAAAATTCAGAAAAAGGCTGATGGGTAAGAGTTACACAGAAGTTCTGGACTGGTGACTTCAGACCACATCTGGAGCTGTGGACCTGAAAGAAAGACATAGGAACTAGACTAGGCACAAAGCCACACATCTGTAATCCCTCATGGGATGCTGAAGCACAAGGACAGATAAAATCTGAGGTTAACTTGGGTCACACAGAGAGTTCCAAGTGTGAGTTCCAGACACCACAGTGAAGGACAGTTAGAACTTCTCATTGATCAGATTTCTGTGGCCCGTCACTTTCAATTGTATGGGAAACCACTGTGACCAGAAGTGTGCAGCTATAATAAATTAAATCCAGTAAACAATGTTAGCAAAAAGATGAGGGACTACACAAACCTACACTGAGTAATAGTAAAATTTTTTGAGCTTTATGTTGTTGTTGTTGTTGTTGCTGGAGTTGCTGGTCAGTGACAGGAATACAATTATGGGCTTTTGAATAGGCTGATCAATGTTAAATACAGACTGGAAAAGAAGTCCTAGGTGTTAAAAATGCCCTTAGCAAGTCTTATGAGTGTTGAAATAATATTAATAACCACCATTTATTGATTATTAGTTCTGGACTGGATCTGATTTTAAGGATCTGAGAATATTATCCTTACTCCATGTAGTATCTTCAGGAAGTGAAAAATGCAGGCTGGACAAAGCAACTGATTTATTTAAAAGGCTACATGGTTAGGAACTTGTCAAACCTGAAATCTAAATGGTTTTACATGCTATCAAGTTCAGCATGTATAGAAAGGGGAAGCTTTCATATGCAGTTTTGTTATATAAACTATTCTGAGATATAGTTATGAAATAACAGGTTTACTTTAAGATAATAGCACAACTTTGATATATCTTCTAGTCAGTGGAAGACTGAGTTACAAGGCGTTCAAGAATGCTTTGTCCCTCTGCTGATGAGGGCTCTGTTTCAACTAATGTCTGGTGAATTCCCCCCTTCTTTTGTACATTTTGCTCTTCCATCCCAAAGTTTTATTTAAATTAAGCTCCCTGTTATTTATAAAGCTATATTCACTATTATATCAAAAAGGGATAAATGAAGTTGGTTTGCATACAAAGAACAAGGCCAACTAAGGCAGGATGGTCCCTGTGCTAATGAGCCTGGGCATTGTGTTCAGAATGGTAGGTTAGTGAGGCAGTTGAGAACAAAGAGTAGACAGCTGGTGTAGGACAGACTTCTAGTCACTATATATGTGGTTTTGGATAAGACATTTACATCCATGTACTTTAGTTTTATCACCTGTAAAATATTGCTCACCTCATAGAATATGAAAGTAAATGTATTCATGTACAGATCATGTTGAGAATAGCTGATGATACACAGTAAGGGGTACTGAATAGATGATTGTGAAATGTTTAGATTCTTTCACTGAAGCCTCATTATATTGTACAATGAAATTCATTTTATATTTATTAAATAGATTACTAAATGAACCTCATATCAACTGGCTTGTTGATAATCAGCTTGCAAGTATTCAAATGTAAATGATCAGGATATCAAGCCAAGTTGGTATATGAATCTAGACTCTGGGATATATTACTTTAAGCCTAGATGAGACCTTTAAAAGAGCTAGTTATCCTACTCGAAAGAAAGTCCAATATAAATTTTATTATCTTCTGGAATTCAGTGCTTAAACTATTTCAGTAGTAAGGCTCTCATATATGGCTACCTGATTGTCCCATTTCTGACAAATAGTAATTCACCCGTCATAGCCTTCCATCTGTGCACACATACAAACCAACTATAAAAATATCCCTCCATGATAATATCTATAGTGGGAAAGTAATCTTTGCCTTTTGTAGTTGCTGCTAATTTGCATAAAATATCCTTGGAGCTTTAATACTCATACAGGCCACCCAATCACTCCTCAGATGAAGATAATATTAGAGAAACTTTAAGATTCTTGTCCTCTTACTTTGACTGGATTATATATTTAACTTAAAAACCTCATCACTTCATATGGTTATTACTTGGTATTTCCACTTACAGATGAGAATTTCTGATAGTTAGGTACTATCAATTTCTTCTACATATTCTATATCAAACACAGGGGACTATTTGTGGAAAGAAAATAGGCCAGCAAGGGATGGGTGAAATTGGGAAAATAATGGTGGTGAATAAATCTGTCTCTGTCTCTGTCTCTGTCTCTGTCTCTGTCTCTGTCTCTGTCTCTTTCTCTCTGTGACTTGCTTTCTCTCTCTCTCTCTCTCTCTATATATATATATATATGTATGTGATGTATATGTATATGTATATGTATATGTATATGTATATGTATATGTA
>JANHMN010000010.1:21328878-21379738 GCA_030674055.1 Rhabdomys pumilio | reverse complement strand
ATGTATATGTATATGTATATGTATATGTATATGTATATGTATATGTATGTATATACACATATAATAAATACATATATTATATATACTATGTATTATACGTAATATTATAAACAAATAATATATATAACATACTTCATATATTATTATACACTTCAAACATACATATACACACAAATATACATATATACATGCATATAAGCATACATATATTTATATATAATATGTATGTGTGTTTTAATAAAACATTTTATGCTTAAAATTAATAAAATCTTAAAAATTGTGTAGTCTTAAGATTCATAAAAATATGTCTTCTTGAATTTATGCTTTAAATTGAAAGTTTCAAAGTTAATTTAAATGTAAACAATAAATAAACATTTCCTATCATCACTTGGGAATGTTTAATATGTCCACATACAGATAGTAGGAAGAACAATTTTTGAATGTTATCTAGAAGTGAAGCATAATGCTTGGAATAACAATCTATATTTTAAAACAATGTTTTGGCTTTCTAAATGTTGTCACATGTATTATCTTTGAGGTTCATGATAACTTTGAAGTAAATAAGACCAGTATTTTTATCGCTATTTTACAAATGAGAAAACTTGGGTATTAAGATAAATGGCATATATCAAACCAATCCCTCAGAAGTAAAATAATTTTAATTTCATTGGAGATCTCTAAAATATAAACACTTAGGCAGTTACTACGTGAAGTTATTTCGATAACATAATACCATTTTCAGATTTTTACAATAAAGCTAAGTAAGATATAGAAATGAATAAAATATATTAACTCACAACAATGAGGCAGCAGTTTATGCACATGTATTCATAGAATCCTCAAAATAGCGGGGCAAGTAGTAATCATTAATGTATCCTACATGAAGAGAAGAAACATTTAAAAGAACAATAACAAGTTATATCACCTTAAGTGGTAATGTTATATTTTCACCAATATTTATTGAATACAAGTATGATTAATATTAAAATCAGATACTCAGAAAGCCAAAGCAACATGGTCACCTTGAATCTAATCTATAGTGGAGTGCATATCCCATGAGTTTAACCTGACACATGGAAAGAACTGGATGGAAGGGGTTTCTGAGAAGTCTATTTAGTAGTTGATGATAAAAGAACAGTATCATGATTGTTTAGGGACCTAGACAAGTAAAGTATTTAATGAGCTAACCAGTGACTTTAAGGTTTGTAGATGGACAGCTAGCTTAATGGGAACTGGACACGGAGGTAGAAATTAGGACAAAATATAAATCATACTGACAGGTAGCAGATGAAGATGTGGCTCATTTTTCTGAAATGGACTCCTTCTCAGCACATCCTTTAAGATTTCTTCTATCTCCATTATCTACCAGGAAAGGATCGGTCACCATGGTCCATGCATGATTTCTATGTCAGTGTCACCCAAAAGACAGTAACCTACATCTGTCCACTGTGTTCCACACGCTTTCAATAATCGCATGGTGGTACTTCAGTGATTGTTATATAGGCCTGGTCTCAATAAATGTCACAAAGTTGCTGTTATTATATATCATCTTCCAGAAATTTTCATATAATTTAGATTTCAGTATAATACATCATCCTTTACTCATTGATTCATTCAAGAAATTTTACTTATATATCTAAATCTCATTAACTTGATTTTACCTTTATCTAATCATTCCCCAATCTTAGGATTCTGTATCCTTAAAAAGTTTAAAATGGCTTATGCTCACTATTATTCTCAGCTCTCAGGTTTCTAAATTACTCTGGAATAAATGATTATCATTATTTCTGCTGATCTCTACCAGATGATTCACAAAAAGATAAGTCTCTTTGGTTTTATTATTCCTGTGCTAAAACTTTCAGTTTTCCCCCATTGTCCTAAAGATGAAGTGTGAACTCATTTTTTTCAGATTTATTCATGTGTATATGTGTGTCTGAGTGATTATATTATGCATGTGTGAGGGTGCCTGTGAAGACCAGAGGATGTCATCACATCTTTTGGAACTGGAGTTTCAGTTGATTAAAAGCCATCATGGGTGGGTGCTGGGAGCTGAATTTGGATTTTCTACAAGACCAGTATGTACTTCTGATTGCTGAGCCATCTATGTAGCTCTAAAATCTTAACTAATTTTGTGTGAGATACAAGCTTCATTCTGACTTGGTCTTTGTCAACCTGGGTCACTCCACAGTTTACATTTCCATGTTGTGCTTTGGAGAAAGATTTTAAAGTTTCTGCATATCCTCCATTCCTCTGTAGCTAGATCGAAGTATTCTTATGTTCTCACCGTATCCTTTCTCATATTTACATTTAATGTAACATTTATCATAATTCAATGAAATTGTTATACTTCTTGCTAAACAGTGGTCAGTAAACTCATTAGGAGAAGAAGATGAAATGCTTTCTATTGTTATTGTGCATTCCTGGCACTTCTCAAAGCAGTTGGCACGTAATCATGACCAACCAAATATTAGTTGAGTAAAGAGAATGAGTCCTGGGAGAAGTCACTCTTTCTTCAGCAGCATGGACCAATTCCAAACTCACTGTCTACAGAGTGACAGTCTGATAATGGCTATGGCTCTACTGACCCAATGCCTTAGAAACACAATCTGTAGCATGAACTTCTTCCACAGCAGCAGCAGCAGCAGCAGCTGTCCAATGTGGTGGCAGCCAAGTGCAGCTGATTTTAGAAGCAAACGATAGATGTATTCTACACTTAGATCTTTATTTCTTTGTGCTTCTTCCTAGAACAATAAACAAGGGGTTTGCTCCATGATGACTGAGTGATGGTCAATGCTGTATTTTAAAAGTTTGCTTCAATGACCTAGTCTCATTGTTCAAAAGATTCACATGTATAAATGATTCCTGGGACTAAAGTAAAGAAAGAGATGCTGCTATCAGGTGGAATTAAACAAGTTTGCAGATCTTACATTATTGATTTAATTGAGACAAACCATTTACTTCTTTATGTTAAGTTTTACATAGTGAATACTAGAGTCCCTTAAGAATAGTGCAGTAAATACATATTTCTAGTGGTGGGACACACCGAGAAAATTCTGTTTTCGTTCATATAGAAATATCAGAGAAAAAAATCCACCCATTGGCATGAGGTGAATTATATGTTTCCCTCCTCATACTTAATCTTTTGGCTATTCCTTTGATCACCAGTACAAATCCTAATTAAGGTTTCATCTGATAATTTGATTTCATCATAAAAATCTATTCTGAATCAGGAGCTTTGCCTCCTTAAAAATCTCAAGGTTAATGAAAATTGCTAATCCAATGGATAAACAGGCAATGGAAAAGTCAAATCTATGACTTTCATGTTTTCAGAAATATTTTTATTTAAGGATTTGGGGGCCTTTACTATGAAGAAAGACTGTGATGTAAATTTCACTGAGAAAAAAAAAAGTAAACTTTGTAAGTATGAATGGAAACTAGGAAAATGGCATTACTGTATTAAAAAAACATTATAATTTCTAATGCTGCAAACCACAATAATGTTGAGGTAGTTTTCTTCCTAAATACAAGAAAGGTTAGGAAGGTGACCCTGAGATGCATAGGATAACAAAACGTAATATTCTGAGAGTGGAAGCTGGGGCTCTTTGTTCTACACGCTCTTCTTCTATGGCTTCTGGGTTTCTAAGAAGATGCTTCACCTATGAGTCAGAATAATGCTGAATTAATCAATAAAATATCATAGTTTTTTCATCAGGCACCAATGAACGAATTAGGGAAGTAAACGATAAATTTATCTTTTTGAAACCCCATGAGTTTGGGAAAATTAAAAAAGACTTTTACCAAATTCCCCAAATATCCAGAGCTAATAGCAGCGCTAGCATATTAACACAAATAGTATGTTATTAAGGTGTGTGCAGTAGGATGAAGCCACATTTATTTCACAGAATTTAATTAAGTATGAGAAGAAAAGAGAACCAAGAGGAACATAGAGGAGATAATATCAATGTATGAGGAAATGGGATAGAGAAAATCTCTAGGGGTGGGGTTAAATGCAAAAACACCTATAGTTCACTATTTTGAATATTCCTGTGCAATACTCTAATTCTTACTGAATATAGATAATCTCTTTACTTCCCTTCCATTTCATTTTCTTGTTACATCAATCAATGAGATGCATATTTGTTTTATATCACTTAATTATAAAAAATGCAGAAAAGCATTCATGAAACACATTTGCACAAATATGCCCTCAAAAAAATAAGATTAAAAACCATATATGCTATGGTGCACAGTTTCCCCTGAAAAGTCACTGCTTTTAATTGTTCAGCTCATGTTTTGTAAGAATGTACATAGATACTTCTACTGTACTCATGAGAAAATCTCTTCTTTTCAAGTATAGAACTAGGGAGTAGGGTGTGAAATACAATCCATTTAGAATTATAGAAAGATATTAATGATGGGAGAGCTACTGCCTATTACAGCCTTCAGGAATACTTTTTGAAAGACTTTTGTGATTTGTGGCTGCTTTGAATTGAATGTAAATCAGCAGTCACTGAAAACTTTAACACCAAATGAGTCTCTTGCCAAAGTATAGAGCTAAGAACCCTACTGGTTTTTGGTTTTTAAATTTGGTGGCTGTTTCTCAGCAAGGTTCAGAATGTAAAAAGACTTTTAGGGAAATGAGGCAGAATATAGAATGAAAAAGAATTTATCCTCCATTACTCTTTCTTAGTGTAAAGGAATAATATTCATTGTTATGTGAAAATGTGTGTGTGTGTGTGTGTGTGTGTGTGTGTCCTGTAATTGTACACAGGTGTGAACATAGGACAGGGGTTGTGAAGAAAATACACAGAACTGCATGTATACACACACACACACACACACACACACACACACACACACACACATATTTTAGGATTCTCTCTTTTGTAGAAAGAACACAGCAATTTTTATTCATATAACACACCAGAAACTGAAAGTATCCTCTTAAAAACAAAAAAAGTATTTGTATTTGTCTCTTAGTTTTTTTAGCCAGATATAGCTTAAGCTATATCTAAACATAAATAGAAAAAAAATCATGTACAGTGGACTCTAAATGCAATATATTTAAATGCAAAGTAGGAATAGAACACTTGAATTGTATAATAGATTCTTCATTTCAATACAGAAGTAAATAACCATCACACACATATAAATAACTTCTCTGTGGGAGCTCTTCCTCTACCACTCAATAAGACAACTTAAATTTTAGATCCAAGAATTTTCACAGACTAATGGCTTTTATGAAGTCCAATTACCAATAAAATCATTGTGTATTGCTATCACACTGAAGCAAAATAATAAATGCTTATTGACAGCTTTCTATATATAGCTATGCTCTTAGATATGGTCAAAAGATGCAGTGTTAGATCAGACTAGACCTTCAGTGACAAAAATATTTGCTTTAAGATAAACACTCTTTCTAGATGCTACATAATGATAAAAAGATGAAGAAAAATTATATCTATATCTATATCTATATCTCTCTCTCTCTCTATATATATATATATATATATATATATATATTCAATATAATTAAGAGTCAGTCAGAAGTAACCTAGTAGATAATGATTCAGATTCAAACCAAAGGGCATTGATTTGAATTCAAACACTACAACTTTATTCCTATTTGATCCTTCTGCATGTTAGTTAACACTTGAGCATCTTTATTTCCTTTTCTGTAAACTCAACATAATAATAATAATAATAATCTCTGACACAGAGCATTAATGATATATGTTAAGGGCTTAATCTATGCAAAATGTTCATCTTATAGACAATGAAATGTAATTATTTTGTGTATATCTGTCAATATTGCAATTATTATAAAATGCAGAGCAAATACCATACACACATGCATAGGTAATATACATATACATGATGTACAATTAATTCATGACCATATACCCACATGGAGTTAATTAAATTTGTTAGGAAAAGAGACATTGTAAAGATGTGGTACTGAAGTAAAAAATCCAAATAACAAATTGAATGGTACAATTGGCTAAAAATATGGCTTCTCCAACACACTTATCTTTGTTTGTTTTGGTTAATTTTACTTCATAAATGATATGGAAATCTCAAACATAAATTTAAAATTCTTGATCTCATATACACAATAATTTCTATAAAATATAGATAGATATTATTGGGTTTTCATTTCAACAATGGAATATATTGTTTAATTATGGTTCTAATTAAAAATGAAGCCATGGCTATATGAGAATATGAATTTTAATATAGCATACGAGTGATCAATGAACTATTATAAATGATAATAGAAAGCTAGGCGTTGTGGTACATGCCTGAAATGCCTGTGATCAGAAGGATCAAGAATTTTTAGTCATTCTGGAAGTCCAAACAGTTTCCAGACAAGCCTGTGATGTATAGCGAGGCATGTCTCAAAGAAATAAACAAACTGTTACTACTCTAATTGGTGCAGTAAACCTGGGAAAGTAGGACCTAGAACTGAGGTGGACTGAAGTCTACAATAACTAACTTTATTTAGAACATCAGAAAATTTAGCTATTGTAGAGGAATTTTAATGCAGCAACATAGCCTCTTTGGCAAGGGATCACATTCAAAGACCTTGTAGGTTTATGTGATCTGGCTAGAATGACATACCTTTAATGTCTCTGGCAGGAATATAAACACATCCTTAGCACACACCTTTAATCCTAAGCAATGAAGATAAAGTTAGTTTGTAGACGGAGGCAGCAATGCTTGAAATTAACATCTAATTGACAGGCAGACAGACGAAGTGATGAATCAGAGAAAGAGTTGATGAAATGAGTCAGGGATAGAATATGCCCAGTTCTCATCAGAATAGACAGGAAAGAAAGCCTACTTAAAACAATGAGAATGAGTCAGGCAAGAAGGGCAATTCAACTGAGTGCACTGCATCACACTGCAGTGGAGATGAGTTGAGTTCAATCAGGTGAGGCAGTTAAGCTGATATAAGGGGGAGGTTTGAGTTTGTGCAGTTCAGTGCAGGTTGGCAGAGGCAGGTGAAGTCAGAGAATAAGAAGGAGATAGAAGATTAGAACAAATTGCCAGAATTAGTTTGAGGCCAAGCAGAGCAATTCAGTGAGAATCTGAGAGAAGCCAGATTGAATCAGTCAGCTTGGAGAGGAGTTTGAGTCAGAACAGCTGAACTAGCCAGGCAGTGTTCAGAAAGTTCAGAATTAGAAAGAGTGAATTTATTCCTCAGCAAGCTTCCAAAAGGACAATTACATTTGGTGAATATAAGTTACATTTACAGAATACAAGGGCATTCTGAAGGGTAAACAAAGCCATGTGAACAACTTGTATTCAAGTTGTAAGCAGTCACAAGGGCAAGGTCATATTAGTTTAGGTTGTATACAGTCAGGACAATGATTCTTCCATGAAAACATTCTGATTAACAATGGGTAAAATGATGTCTAATCCGAAGCCAAAACCATTCCTATTTACTACACCTGGGAGTGCCACAAAATCACATTCCAAGAACAAATCCATGTTGTGGAAGAACAGAGGTTACAGTCTCTTGTTTTGTTTACTGGGAATTTTCTTACAAGCTCTCAGAAATCTCCTCACACAACTCCATTTATGGGCCAGGTTCTGACACAAAGAATCATAATAATATAATCATAAATAATCATAAATAAAACATATAAACAATCATAAATAAAATATAATATCTAATATCAACTACACCTGTCAATGCTTAGTTACTTAAGTATTTTTTTCTGTGCCATTGGAAACTAACTTAAATATTCACATTCGTTATTCAAATTTGCAGGAGAGATATTCTACCACATAAGATAAATGGGTAAAGACTTCATTCAAATTTATTCTAGCAAGGAAGTGAGAATAACAAAATAGAAAAGGGATATTAAATACAATTCTACAGGAAGAAAATACTAGGCAGTATCTGAAATAATCTACTAAAAAATATTGGCAGGCCTCACAGGGCAAGTGCATAAACGGATTGAGGCCATTGGTGTTTGATGTGTAGTGTTGATTAGAATTAAGCTCCTGAACTCCCACAAAACCTATAGATCAAAAGAAAGCAGAATTTTACAACTCCATCCTCTTTTAAAAGCTTTACTATTATTATTATTAATTTATTTTATTTATTTTTTAGAAGTTCATACGTAGGTACGGTTTTTGTCACTGTTCTATTGCTGTGAAGAAACAATATGATGACAGAAACTTATAAACTAAAGCATTGTATTGGGGACTTGTTACAGTTTCAGATACTCAGTCCATTATCATTATGGCAGGGATCATGGAAGTACACAGGAAGTCATGGTGCTGCGGAAGTTGCTGAGAGTGCTCCATCCTGATCTGCAGGCAGCAGAGAGCTGCATGGTGCCACTTCAGTGATCCACTTTCTCCAACAAAGCCACACCTTCTAATCCTTCTCAAGAATTGCCACTCCCTGATCAGATACTAAGTGTTTAAATAAATGAGCCTGTGGAAATTTATTCGTATTTAAATTACCATAAGTAATATATTTATATCATATCCACCATACTGGCTTCTCATTTCCCCATTCAACTCATTTTTTTCTGTTCTCCACACCTCAACATAATGAGCTCTTCTTCCATAATTATTATTAGTAGTACACACATCCTGTAATTAACAATAACCACTTGGGGTTGAATAGCCTATCAGTGGGCTTGTCACTAGAGAAACTAATTATCCATCCTTCTCTTAGCAACTACCAGCACCTTTAGCTATTCATCTAGGGATTGGGTCTTTGAGATTATTTTCATTCACTTTGAGATGTCAACTAGTTTTATCATTATACAGGTCTTGTTTCAAGGGAAGTTGAGAAAATGGAGGGGAGGGAACTTTGTCTGGGGAAGAAAAGAGACTAAAGTATACTAAGGAAAATTTAAAAAGCCATAAGAAAAATATATTATTTTGTGTTTATTTTTAGAAATGCATAAGTATATGTTCATGTACACATAAAGATTAAATTTGATCCCTCTGAGCAATGGAATCAATCTTACAGAAATTCAAACATATTTTGTACATTTATAATATTAAAATATTGTCAAATGCTGTTCTACTCTATTTAAAAGCTGGCTTTGTAGATAAGATTTGGCTTGCTCATTCCAGACACAAACATGCTTGTTTAAAAGTTTCCTCCAAAACCTATGTCCTGGGTCAGTCTTGCCACCTGATACTATGACAGGGAAAAGAACAAAACACAACAACCCAGACAAAGGACACTGATCTTCAGGACAGCTGAGAGGTAAATATCTTGAATAGAGGTTATTAATTGCTAAATGTAATCACAGGAGTTTAACTCTCTGAAAACTGCCCCCATTCCTTGAGTTTGTTTACTATCTTTGAAGATCTGTTGAAATGCAAACTTTCTGTATCTCAGAATATGTAAGACCATTGAAGTATAGTTGAAGAACATCTGTCCGATCTAAGGCCATGGATATCTTTAAAGGTTTTGTTGAAATGAAAACTTTTTTTTTTTTAGTCTCATGATTTGTAAGACCACTGCAGTGTAGTTTAAAAGCATCTATAACCCTCTAAGCAGAAAAAAAGTTAGCTTGAAACTTGTAACAAAAAGTATTGATAATTAAAAATCTACATATAGGTAAAATGGATTACTTTATTTTCCCTAGACTAATGATACAACACTAGACCTAGAATCACTTAAAACCTTACCTACAACCCCTACAACTTTCCATTTCCCCTCTGTAATGTTCTGACTATGCTCAGTTCATAGACGGAAGCTCATCTCACAACTCCACTGGTTCCTATTAAGTGGGCTATGCCATTCTCTCTTCTGATCAGACTATAGTTTTTTTAAATACAAAGACCCAACTAATCATACAGCTTTGGAAAAATAATGTCTTTTTCTGACAGCGCTGCTAAAGATGTCAGCCAACACCCCTAAACTTCTTCCTCTATTTTCTTGGCTCCTCTAAGTTTAACTTTAACTTACTCCAAGTCCTAATAATAGGACCTATCTTCATTAGACAATTCAGAAGTCCTCCCACCTGCTGCTACAACAGCAACCAGGCTTCAGCCAGCTATTCTCTAAAGGCTGCCTGGTCAGTTCACCCATGCTGGCAAGTCTGCTTTCACCTTACAAACATTTTAGCTTTACGTTAATTTTAGGTGCAAAAGATGTACATGAAGCATCCTGAGGACACAAATTTAAGAACCTTAAAGGAGAGTTTAACTTGCCCGAGTCTCTTAAATAAAAGAACTTTAAAACAGAGGCTCCATTATCCACTGGCCTAAATTGGTTTCAAGTGTAAAAGTCAGACCTTACGGTTTCCTAGAGCTTATAGAACAGGTTTTGGAGAAAAGGCATGCTGTTGTTATTGATTTGGAAATTGCTTGTACTATTCCTTTATGCTCTAATTATTCTTGGAAGAGGACTTTTTTTTCAGTGACTACTCTCAATAAGAAAGTTGCAATAAAGGTTTAAATGATTAGATTTTTCAGATTGGGTGGTGGGTGGGTTATATGCATTTTCCAGATCTAAGAAAGCATTTTAAGGTATAAGAAAAATGAGACTCAATATTCAAAATTCAAAACTTCTATTTAAATCAATGGACAGGTCATAAATCATTAATCTAGTCTTGGCAACAGTTAGAAACACTGGCTACCAAAGCTTTCAGTGACAATTATAAGCACCAGCTAAAGACTGTTCATGCTTCTATCATGTTGTTACTTTTCTGGCTTTACTTTTACTATGGCTCAAAAGCATCAAGTTGCTAGTTCTGTTTGCATACCTTGCTTTCTCTACAATAAGAATTTCAGTGCATATAATAGTCAGTTGTCTTGTCATATCTAAAACTTTTATATCTGTCAACATAAAAAAATAAATAAAAACTTTAGAGAGAATGGACTTTCTCTTTTCCACTTAGTTATACTCTCTTTGTTTTCCCAAACTCCCAGGCAGTGAGATAGGCCTAAAATTTTTAAGTAAAAATTCTCCTAAGCTTCTTAAGTTCACCTTCTCTCTGTAGTCTTTATCCATCTAAGCAGATTTCTATTCAGCTGACAGACACCATCCTGGAACCAACAGAAGCCCCACAATTGCTATGTAACCAGATCACTTCTCTGGCCTTGATGGTTCTGTGAAACTGGCAAGCCTTCATTTGTTAAAGTCAATGTCAACCAGTCTGGCCAAGTGCAAGAGGGGACTGAAGACTAATTTGAATTAGCTCACAAGCTGCAGCCTCTGATGTCCAACTTTCAGAGGTCTCCTCCTAGAATCCCTTGGGTCCCTGGTTCCAACCCTTCTTACCTGGTTGGTCTCTATCCTTCTCATAATGATTCCTTCTTGTCTCCTCAGGTTTCTTCAAGAGAGAATTAGTGAAATAACACTAATAATAAACTGAATGTTTCTGACAAAATTACCTCAAGTCTCCTACCATCACCAGCTTTGAATCAGCATTCTAGTCCCCTCTTCTGATTCTCAGAATCAGCAAAAAGTAGACATTGAACTGTTTGGTTTCTGATCTAGACAAGGGACCGAGGTACATAGTTTACATACCAAAGCAGACCTGGCCTCCAGGTTCGCCCAGCATTCCTTAGTCCCTATCTGGCATATGCTGTCCCCGAACCTGAACTTTACAACCCAGGGACTGGGCTGCCCTTTCCATAGAGGCTATTTGCTATATAATTCAGACCATTTGGTATCATTCTCTCACTTGTTCTCTTCTCTCTCTGTCCCCTTGCCCTCTCTCCCCATGGTCACTTCCCTGGCCTCCATCCTTGGGGCCAGTGAATTTGCCGGAAAGTAACTTCCCAATAAGACTACATTTAATAATAACCTGGTTTGAATTGACTCTTTTCACCAGAGGACAAGTAATCTATCTGGGACCATTGTCACCACTTATCATGAACAAAAGACTGGAATGTTAGGTCCTACGTTGTCTCCTCAAATGACAATACTCTAAATAGACACTGGTCAGGTAAACAAAAAGATTGTTATTGTGCAAACAGAACCCTACATGCAGGAACCTCCCTTAGTCCATATCAATGGTCACTTATCTTAACAATTACATCTAGTTCCTGATTAATACTGATAGTCTGAGTCAGCTCAAGAAGCACACCTTGCTGACTGTCATAGAAAATATGTTTGTTTTCCACCATTTTGCCCTTTACCCCAAGCTTCAGGAATTTGATCTCCATGAAACTATTCTTTTGCCTAAGCTTTTGCAGTTTAATCTCCACAAAAACCATTCTTTCTACTGATGGAGTGGTCTAGTTTGGTGGTTTCACAAAGCCTTCACTGACAGTAAGACTCTATTTCTGATGATACCTCATAAGTTCACCAGTGGACTTGGAGGAATTGATCTGGAAGTCATGGAAGGCTTCTCTCTTAGGAATAGCTGTCATTTCTTCCAAGCTATGTAACCTGGCAATGGAGAAAGGTTATCAATAGCCCTATCCAAATGGAAAGCCTATGATCCAGAGCAAACCCCAGCATTTGAAGATATCTGTAATGATGTGCTGAGTGGGAGGGAATTTTAATGGAAACCCAGTTAACTACCATGGTTGTTGATTTCATGGAACCTCGGGGGGAATCTATTACTGCTTTCCTAGAACACAATAATTCCTAACTGCATTCAAAACACCTCTACTTATATCCACAGATAAGTATAGCTCTCACCCCATATCTTGGGCAGCGTTCTATTGCTGTTAAGAGGTACCATAACCAGGAAAAATATTAGAAAGTAAAGTATTTAATTGGGGTTTGCTTACAGTTTCAGAAGTTTAGTCCATTCTCCTCATGGCAAGGAGCAATGTGGCATGCAAGCAGACATGGTGCAGGAGAAGTAGCAGAGAATTTTATATCTGGTTCTGCAGGCAACATGAGGAAGGAGCCACTAGACCTAGCCTGGGCTTTAAAACCTCAAAGCTCACCCCCAGTGACACACTTCTTCCAAAAAGGCCACATCTCCTAATCTATAAATGGTTTAAATAGTGACACTCCCCAAGCATTAAATATGTGAATGTATGGGGGATATTATTATTCAAATCACCACACTCCTCATCAAAAAAGCTTATTTTGGCAGTAAACAGAGCCCATTACAGAAATGAACAACTGTTCAAAATGCAGAGAACGACTGACCTTGGAGTTTACATCCCAATTAATGTATTTACAACATAATCCCTCCACTAAGGCTCAGAGACTATCTCAGAAGATGGTGCAGAAAGACTGTAAGTGGCAGAGGGTCTGGACATTTGCTATGAGACGATGTCTTCTATATATGACAGAGAGTTGTACTCACAACATCTTAACAACATGTTGTTGCTTTAAAGCAGAGTCTCACTCAATCATTCTTGATGATTACTTCTCCAAGGAATGACTCCAAGGTCTCTGAGACAGACATTTCTGAATTGCAAAACTGGCAGGAACCAGGGAGAAGATTTGCATCTGAAAGTGTCAGAGAAAAAAGTTTACATTTAAAAGCTTGAAAATGAAGGAGGTCAAGGGGTCTATAGTTAGGATAAAACTCTTCTGAAGTTTGTCAAGCTGAGGAAAATGTAAAAGACATCTTAAATCACCCTAATCATGGGAAATTCCTCACACCCTCAATATAATCAAAAAGTAAAGGTCCTATAATTGGAATAAAAATATTAGAATATTCAATTTCTAGATTTGTACTATGTACTATGTACTATGTACTATGTACTATGTACCAATGTACCAATGTACGTACTACGTACTACGTACTACGTACTACGTACTACGTACTACGTACTATGTTCATTTGGCTCATTTACATAGACTGGCATACATCCAGGCAGGTGTGGTAGACAGGCTTTACTATTCTTTAGTGGTACTGAAACCAACACAGCTGAGTAGTTCTGGGATGTCTCATTACTGGATGCATAATTTAGTCATTCTGATATTACTACTAAAAATTGATAACCTGGATCTAATCATCTTAATTAGAAGAATGCACCAACCAAATCTTCATTGAAGGACATTTTCTAAATTAATTTATACTTCTCTCAAATTTTATCTATATTACTGAAGAAATAACTATCTATTGAGTAAATCTAAAATCTATTTTAGATTAAAGGGACCTGAAGAGATAGAACATCAAGAGCAGAACACGGTCAGAGGTTCTTATTCACTTTGAGAGAGACTGTGGCTGTTGTTGTGGCAACTTGAAAAATCTAAAAACATAACTGCAGACTAGCTAATGATGCTTTACTAAAGATAATGTTCTGATTTTGTTAAATAATGCAATGACAAGTGGAAGGTGTGCGTGTGTGTATGGGTTTGTAAGTCTGTGTGAGTGTATGTGTGTGAGTGTGTATGAGTAAGTGTATGTGTGTGTGAGTATGTGTGTATGAGAGCACGTGGGAGTGAGTGCATGTGTGTGTATGTTTGTGTGTTAGTCTGTGTGAGTCTGTGTTGAAGTCTGTGGGTGTGAGCAAGTGAGTGTGTGTGTGTGTGTGTGTGTGTGTGTGTGTGTGTGTGTAGGTCTTTGCAAGTAGCCACAGCTGCTGTGTGTCCCTGTCACGTCCAGAAGACACCATTTGGCAGCAGTTCTTCCTATCTTCTGTCTTCTCCACTTTTTCTGCTCTTTTCCACTATGTTCTCTGAGCCTTGAGGAGAAGGCTGATAATGCACATGACTCAGTTCAGGCTAATATTTGGGACAGTAATTCTATTAAATGATCTAGGTATGTACATTTTAATCAAATCTTGTAGAAAGCAAGCAGACGTGTCATGTTCAGAAGGAGAATTGAAGATATTGGGCCACTGGCTCCAAGATAGAAGAGTAAACTATAACACAAGGCACACAGAGAGCTTCCAGAGGTTTCTAAATGCAAATAAGAAACAGCTCTGCTGACATTTAGATTTTTGTTTACCAAATCCACAAATTGCTAGTTATTTGTTCTAGCAATAATAGAAAACTAATTGGAATTTTTGAAACTTTTATGTCAGTTTGAAATTATTGTAAAAATGAGCTTTGAAAATAAGTTTCTAGACAATATCATTTAAAATGAGAGTCATCTTTTAGATTCTGATTTATAAAAGCTCAGAGGTAAGGTTTTTAGTTACAATTATGGAATTGACATAAAAAGAGAGAGTTACATAAAAACTTCAGAAGCTACTCACTGAATGTCTGTCCTGAATGGAGAAGAATTTTTTCATACCTTAAGAAAGCCAGCATGCCAACATTTGTGAGCAATGAGTAGTAATGTTTTCAACTATGTCAGTTATAAATGCTATACTTCATTCCGAAGAGAAATAACCATTTTAATTATAACTATTTCAATGGTAAATGTTATACTTCCTTCAGGAAAGAAATCAGTTGGAACAACAACTGTTTTTCATCCTATCTAATTCTCCCAACCAAGTCACCATTTTTTTTTTGAAGACAATTGTTCAAATCTTCTCTATCACTAGTTAAAACAAAAAAAATATTATATATTTTTCCTTCAACAAAATATGTAAGAAAAGATAGTCAAAAATACACAGGTGGATACTAAAACGATAAATGAAACCAGTGTAAAATCATCTCTCCAAAGACTGACTACTGCACAGCTCAGAACCTGTGGGTAATTTTCGACAAGAGCTGGGCAAGGCTTCTTTAGAATGCTATGCTTAACTTATGGCTTTGAGCTGGGAGTGTGGTTCAATACCTAGCAAGTTGTTGAAAATTACAGTTTTTGGAAAGAGCTGAAAGAAATGATGGCGAAGACAAGGTTAGTTGATGGGTGGTTTAATAAGCAAATATCTAAGTATACTGTGAATTTAGGGTGTGATTAATGCCAAAAGTTAAAAACTTACACATTGGGATTGAGTTAGAAAGTCAATGGGAATTTAAATTCTAAAGTTTGTTTAGCTTCTGAAACCACCAAGAAACACTGACTGCAATTTTTCTATTTTATCTGTAATGTGTAAATGGCTTATTTGGCATTTCACTACTACTTTCATAGTCATAGCTAATTACCTATTAATTACAGGAGATTGAATTAAAAGTATTTATCAAAGTGAGTGTGTGCTCAGCAAGCAGCAAGCAAAAGAAATAGGCCATACCTGATGCCTTAGTATATACTTTGACTCTATCTTGTTAAAAGTAAGAACAGATTCTATAGTGCCACAGATACCTGCTAATTACCTTACTGCAAAGAACAAACATATAGAGAAAATCTCAGTCCTGTGTAGGGGCTGTTTGTGTCTTTGTTGGTTTAGGCTAGACCCTTGATATTATTTAGCATGGTTTATTGTACATAATTAGATTCTAATTTCTGGAGAGAGACACATTTATTTTCAGCACTGAATTGGTAATTCGAGTGAGGGTAGTTTTAAATCCAGCCTGACTGTTATTCATGCTGTATACTAACATACTTTAGAGGTAATTGTTTCTACTGCTTTTTAGGACACAGCTTGATGAATAAAATAAATTTGGAAAAGGAGAGACACAAAATGCAGAAATATAGACCATTAAAAAGCTTATAAACCCACAACAAATACTTTAATTACATTGGATGAATATAAATCATGAATGCCGAGCAGCTGGATGCTATGAAAATGTAAATGCAAACGAATCAGTGGAAGTAGAAGAAAGTTGGTGGCAATATAAATCAAAACACCCATTGGGGGAGGGAACATCCTTCAGGCAGTTTTTATGTTGCCAAACACTGGGACATTCCAGCATATATAAAACACCAAAGATAATAGTAAATTTTTGGATTGGACATCAACCTTAACATTGCTCCTTGGATTATTATTTCCATAATAAGCTTACTTGAAACATGCACCTGATTTAAGTTTTATGAAGCCACTAAGCTACCCTTGCTATTTTAATGATTTGGCTAGAGCTACAATTTGAAGCATTTTTTTTCTTTTGAGCTCTTCTTGTGGCATTCATAATAGTATGGGAGGTGAACAAAGGCAGGAAGTGAAAGTTTCAGAATATCATTTGATTAGTTCACCTGTGTGCTCTCTCGTGCACATGTTCTAAGAGAATAGGAAGTCACCAATATTCTTGGTTATTCTGGAGAGTAACATCTAATTATACCAAACCCAGGTGCAAATTTGCCTCTTATTAGCTTATTAATTTAACCCTTCACATTTCTACTGTAAGTACAAAAATCTGTTCTCTCTACCTGTTTTCCTACTATAACAAAAACAGACCTTCCTTCGGCTCTGGGTGGAATATATATCAGAAACTAGATTATAAACAAGTAGCAAACCTGTGAGTTTCTTCCCCAATGTCTTCAGAAAAACATGTCTTTCTCTACATTTTGGCTTTAGTGATTTCCAAGCCTCACTGAATGTTAACTTTTTTTCTGGGGAACTTTTAAACCTACTATGGTTGGTCCCCTTTCCCTGGAGATTTCATTTTAACTGGCTTGTTGTAGGTACTAAGAAATCAAAACTTTTTCTAAAATTTGTGGATGATTTAAAAAAAATAATGTGTGAGCTTGTGTATGGGGATGTGCATGCAAATATATATGTAAATATATATGTATGTGGAAGCCAGAGATCAACTTCAGGTTTCTTAGAGCTGACTCTGTTGTTTGTTTTGTTGTTTGAAATAGGATATTTCTTTGGAACCTAGTAGTTGTCAATTAGGAGAGACTAGCCTGTCAGCAAATCCGAGGTATCATCTTCAATCTGTAATTGTAAACTGGGCTGTAAATCTAAAAAGGGTGCAGCTACCCACAGTTTTTTATATGGGTCTGGGAATGAAACTCAGGTCCTCGTGACTGCAGGGTAACTCACTTTGTCAACTGAGCTACCTCGTTAGTACCTTCTCTGTGAGTATTATTATTTATTATTGTTACTAATAATAACAATGTTAATTGACTGAATTCAAACAGAATCTGGCCATAATATAGTACCTGCTGTGTCTTTGAGCTCCTGGGCTCACTTAGTTTTCCCTCTGAAGCTCTTAAGTGACTAGAATTTCTGTAATATTCTGCCAAATCTGGTATCTAGACTTTATTTTAATATGCACAACAGTTGCCAGAACTGTGCTAGGTCCTTCAGAGTAGAACTTTTCTGTAGCAGTGAATTAGTTAAAAAAGCCTTGGCTCCTGGCACATTGCCCACGTGCGCCGCACCAGCCCAAGAGCACTCTGGATTGTCTAATGAAAGATACACTCCAGCTAATTTTGATATGCCTTGACTAGATTAGTGTCTGGGCACTTCTAATCCTCCCTGGGGCTAGCAAACATTCCCCTATGGTATTCCTGGATTAACATCTTCTGAATCTATATGCTTATCTTTGCTCCCTTGTTACCTTCAGGGGAGTCCTCCCCCACCCCCTAGAGGGCTGCATTCCCTTTCCACCTACATCGCTGGATGCTCTCTCTCCTGCAGCTCTTATATCTAATCCTTCTCCATCCAAGTCATTGCGATTTTCCTCTTTTTCCCCCCTACCCTCTATGTCCCTTGCCCACACAATCAAAAAGTTTTGCCCCGTCTCTTTGCCCAGATATTGGCTATATCGCAATTCTTCATCAATCAATCGAAGGCAGCTGGGGACAGGGACCCTCAGTTCTGGAAGTACTGCTTTTAGGAGCCAAAATAAGAGAAAGCATTAAAACCAATTCCCTTAAAACACCTTTCTTGTGAGAAGTCCCTATTTGTAGAGCATTCTAGAGACTAAGAAACTTCATCTTCATTCTTATCAATGGACTTTCTCTCTTGTTCCCAGAAAAAAAATCTCTAACTCTTTCCAAGACTCAAGATTTAATTCTTTTTCTTTCTTTGCTTATGGTTTTGACAAAGAAACTTTACCTTTTACTTTTTACCTACTCAAATCATTACTTCTTTTCTTTCCACTTTGCTATACTTTTCAGTGACTCTCACCTGGAACCTTAGATGTTTAGGTTATCACAAATGCAGTGATCACACTCCTCATGCCACAATGTTCTTATTGGCCTTTTAAGTTACTCCATCAACACCAAAAGGCTGTAAGATTACAGAATGCCTTCCACCTCTCTTCCCTTCTACAGGTCTACTGTAGAGAAGTGGTAAGTGGTGGTTTTTTTTGCTAGGTTAATGCCTATTAATACCCTGAAATGTTTTTAGTTTCCATAGGATGTTGGGCTGATCAACATGTCTATACTTACTATTCTATTTGTTTGTCTTACCTTTTATGTGTATAATGGGAAGCCAAGATGTTTATTTTGAATGCAATGAAACATTGAACGCATTGAATGTGTTCTATTTCTATCAAAGAGCATGAAGGCATTGGTAAGACAGTGTAAATAACCCCTTGAGCTGACACTGAAAGTGAAAAATGAACACTGGAAGAGATCTCTAAATCTTCACCAACTTTGTAGTCTTGCCCACAAAACTCAAGGAAATCTAAGAAACTCATCATGAATCTTTGGAGTAGAGTGAATAGGGTGTACTTGATAGGATTTTAGGCCCATAACCCCTTGATTTAATCTAAGTTTTTCAAACTTTACATCTGTTCTGATTACTGAAGTGCTTTATGAAGAAATTTGGAAGACTTTCATCAGTGAGGGATAAACAGTCACCAAGAAAATTAGAGAATCAACCTCATTCAAAGAGCTTCAGAAAATTCTGGGGGCTTGGCATGGATTACATCATAATAATTAACATCTAAGTTGGGCAGTGGTGGCACACGCCTTTGATCCCAGCACTTAGGAGGCAGAGGCAGGAGGATTTCTCAGTTCTAGGCCAGCCTGGTCTACAGAGTGAGTTCCAGGACAGCCAGGGCTACACAGAGAAACCCTGTCTCGAAAAGAAAAAAAATTAACATCTGTTGTAGTACAAGAAGAGCCACAGTCAGCTCACACACAAGCTTATGATTAAGACAACCAAGAATTTAATTTATTTTTAATTAATTTAATTTATCTAATCCCCATTTCTTCCTGGTTGAAAGATCAAAAAAGGTTTTTATTCAGATTAAATTATTAGAAGTTTGACTTATGGGTCTGATAATATAAGGACACTTTAGGAAACAGATATCCCTGTGTCTGGGAATGACTCCATCTTGGCCTTTGTTTTTCCTGTCTACAACATGAACCAAGGCACAACATCAAAAGGACAAAAGAATAGAGGTAATCTTAGGGTATTACTTCCATCAGGGAGAGTAAAGTCTCTGTCAAAGACAGAGCATAAATGTTGTAGTTTCACAGGTGCATAGACTCTACAGCATCCTATCATATTTATAGCAATTGTGAGGTAACTACCAGAAAAGGCCATGGGTTTAAGCCAATTGGAAGTCTTTAATAGCTTGCCAGTGACTACCCTGGGTTTTTGGGACCTCATAGTAACTTCAAGCCATTCCCAGAGTAGGATTTAAGCACAAGAAGCATATCTTATGTTGAGTTACCTCAGTTAGCAAGAGCAGTTATCCAGAAGCAGAAACATAGAAGTCAAAGAGCGACTTTAGTCTATTTATGTACTTTCCCAGTATTATGGAATTTGATGGATTAGGTCTTTGTTTTTGTTTTGAGAGAAGTGTGCCTACGTTCTGGGTTCCGAGGCTTGACTGGTACTTTTGTCATGGAATCACTTGTGATAAAGTATGGATTCCTGTTACACAATGGAGTAGATACTTCCATAGGCAATATGTGGGAGAGTTGCCATGTGAGAATTTGGTTTACAGCCTGCAATTTGCTCACTTCTGATACACTGTAAAGGACTCTTTGGTTTATTAAATTTTTCCATTTCATATTCAGTAATTACAGCAAGACACTCTTAAGAATCTCTAAATTTCTAACTTGATAAAACAAAACCAGATAAACCAGCTATATACAACTTGAAGCATAATGTAGGAAAATATTTTCTATTAGTAAATACCAGTGAGGATTTAATTAGATTGATATAAACATATTTTACATCATGTCTTTACCTCTGTCATATTTTTGAGATATATAATATATTTGTTATATAATTTAAGATAAAATATATCTGTTATATAATTTGAGATAAAAATAGGAACATAAATAATTAATCTATAGGTTTTCTTTTACTTTTAAAGCAGAAGAGAACACTGTCCAACATCTGTATTGAAGATCTTGTTCTGTAGAATGCTTTTAAGATTCTCAATGTCATCACTCTCATTTTTAGCTACTACTTTATTATTTTCTTCTATTCTATTAGATTTTAAGTCTCTACCTAACTCATTAAGCCACAAGTTAGGAACTATGACTATGTCCTTTCCAGAGTCTTACTCTTAGTCAGCTCATCAGATTCCACTGATGTTACTTTGTATGCCTCTCTTGAGCCTGTTTTATTTTCCTCTTGCTCATTTCTATTTCTACACTTCAGTGCAGACTCTTTTCATTTTTTAGTAAGATTATTGCAAATGGCATCTTGGTCTGCAATCTTATTTCTTCCAATTCGTTCTTCACACTGCTTCTAGTGATCCTTTGAACTGAAAATTTTATAATCATATTCTTCTGCTTTAAATTCAAGAGGTTCCTCTTGCCACAAAAAAAAATATATCTTGGTACTGTGTACATGACTCTCTGGTCTCACCTTGACTGCTGTTCTCTGACAATCTCCCACTCAGCTTTGATAACATTCTACACCTCTGGATTTGAATGGGATGACTTGAAACAGGTTTTTATTGAGGTATACCTGAGTTCTGCCAGGGATTTTAAAGATAATTAATTGTTTCTATTTGTCTTCCAGGGAATTTGTCCTTGAAATAAACATGGAATAAACAGTGTATTTATATCTTGCAGTCAATGAGTTTCTGAAGTCATCTGAATTGCATTCTAGGTGAAGGAGATGAAAAATAGCAGATGGGCTGCAGGCCTAAAAATCTCTCAAATTTAATTTCATGGACCTGAATCTACAGACAAGAAAGAAAAACCTTTCCAATCATTTTTATAACAGAAAATAGACAGATATTTTTGAAATAGAGGATGGGGCAGAATATAGATATATTCTTAATGCATATCTCAGTTCTTTTTAGGGCCAAGATGAATGTTGAAATCCAAAAAAAAAAAAAAAACCTCCTTCTCTGGGATGTGCTCAGTTTTTCAGATTCATGGAAATAGTGAACAATACAAATACAAATAAGGCACTAGATATCCTGGAGCAAGACAAGTAGACAAATAGTGAAAATCTAAAATCACCTAATACTTGAAAATAGCATTACATTCTTGATCATAGCTAACACTTTTGCTCTAGTTTTAAAATGTTTGGAAATCAAAAGAATTAATTTCTGAATCTTTGCATCTATTCCACAAGACCATTCTAGATAAACTTTACTGAAGGTCATCTGACCAGATCTGTTTATACAATGTCCATAGAGCCAGAGAGAAACTGAATAATAATATTCAGGATGTATTACTCATGTACTTGGGCGCAGCATTTTACTATTTTGGGGTACAGTTTTAGAAAATTGTGTATTTTAAAGTAGTGGACCATCAATATACATTAAAGCTTATACGATAGGTTGTAGTTTTATTCTACTGTGCTCTTCAGAGGACATAGCACATAGGCTCGAATGTACCTGATAGTTAATAGATAGTAACACTTGTTATTCTCATTTAACTGAGTCACATTGATTGTAGATGTGTAACTTTTGGACTGTATACTGCAAAGCTAATATTCTACCATCACACTTATGTTCCTAACTCTGCATGTGCACAGAAAACATATGTAATGTCTCCAGTTTTTCTTTGTCTTCAACAATCACGGACCATGTCGTCAAAAAAAAAAATGTTTCTCACAATAATAGGATTTCCATTTCATTGGTAACTTAAAAAACTGCATGGACCCAAAGAAAGAATAGGGTAGTGATATTCGAAGGAGTTTACACAAAGATCATTTCTGTTCAAATAAGCTTCCAAATTACCTAGGTAAGGCTACTGAAATAGTGCATGCATCTGCATAACAAATCGGGAATCATGAAAACTGATGGCCATGTGTGGAAGTGAATGTGTTGACCGTTTTGTGCTCAATCATACATCCTAGGACCAGATTAGATATGCTGAAAGACAGCCCTTTTCCAAGTAGTTTTTTCTTTATCCTTAATTATGATGCTTCAACTTACATTTTCAGTGTCTTTGACTAGACAATGACAATCTAAGCACATTTCTACAAAGTGTGCAATTTCCATAGAAATTGAAAGTGCACTCATAAATTTAAAGTTCAGCTTCTTGCCCATCATCTGATACTTTATTTCCCACATGAACCTAAAGCACCTCATTTGGGTGTGGAGCTGAGAATGAGTACACTGAGAACAAATGTCTCTCTGATCATTAGAATATACTGCAACTTTGAAAAAATATATAAAAAACTTTGAATTCTTTGTGTTCTTTTATTTAAATGCCTTCTTTGAAAATAATTTTTTTTCTCCTCAAGTTTTATGCTCTGTACTTTAAAAGGCCGTGAATAATTATTTAAGAGTAAATTAAAACATGACAGAATTTCTTAAAGAACATAGTTTATTAAGGTCATGGATTAAAAATAGTATTTCAAAGAGCTTTCGCAATCACATGTAATTCTCTAGAAAATTATCTAACAAAAAGTGAAATATAAACTATTTATTTTAAAATTATTATTGTTGTAGACTCCCCCACGTTTCTCTTCCATTGCATGATGACTTGTGTGTACCAGTCTTCTCACCAGAAGATACCCAGTGTGAATCTATGTCTAAAATGCGGGATCTTTAACTATGGAGTATGTCACAGGCAGGACCTGTTACTGCCTAACATGAAACATGAAGTGTCTTTGTGTTTTACAAAAAACATATTGTTGCTTTTTTCATAAGAAATGATGAAAACATAGTATCAAATATGCTTGATTGCATTCATGAGGTTATTTTCTGACAGAGTTCTACGAAGTGCACTCAGTAATTCAGGCATCTTTACTTAGCATTTGTTCTATGCTGGGTACCATTTAAAGAAGGGGTTAGAGACGTAAGCTCTCAATTAATTGAGGATAGTGAGTTGGATGAAACAGATGACAAAAACAATCCTTGCTGGTGGAGACATGTTATAAAATATAACAAAATAAAAAAATATTGTGTTAAGAGATTTTGCGGATTTCTTATATAATAAAGAACACACACTCAATGGGTCAACTAAAACAATTACTTCTTTTACTCAATAGTTTGCCTTTTTTTTTGTAGGAATTGGCTGAAGAGCACACCCTATCTACATGATGCCAGTAGTGGTGACTTGACTCCATTTTGTCATTGATTACTAGTGCTTCCTCTTCACAGGAGTCCTTTGTAAAATAATCTTGACTTTCTCATTGTGACTGATGAGTCTCAGAGTAAATGTTCCAAATGATCCCATGAGGAGGATGGCAGTCTCTGACTATCAGAGTCTCCTGAAACTTATAAAAGGAGTTTACTGACCTGTTGATGGGAAGAATATCAGATAATTTAACTCAGCCTATTACAGAGGTAAAAGAAAGAAAGTGGTAATAACCGAAAGAAATGGCCAGAGAGAAACTCACTGATGAGTTAGTCTTTAGTCCAAGATCTGATGGATATAAGGAACCCAAGATTAGGGTTTCACTATTATTCTTTCAATGAGAACTGAATACTTTTAGCTTACAAGATACTTTAAAAGGGCTTAAGTATATATGTATAAATAATGTATAATAATTATTTTAGATTTTTGCATTCAATGGACAGGGCATTTTATGTAAAAGAATAATGAGACAATATAGTAAATTCTTTAAGACAACTGTATATAGATGTGCAGTTACATAGGGAAATATTATATGAAGTGTGCTTGCAGAAATCAGAAGTGACTTGTCTGCAAGTCATGTTGAGATACACTTTAAATGGATGGAAAATGAAATGGAAAAGAGAGCAACTGTGGTGATGGTAGGAAGGGGGTGAGTATTTTAGAGAATACAAGCATGTCTGAGAAAACAGCACCACTCAGAAAATTAAAGTGACCAATTGGTACTTTGGGGGACAAGGCCTGAGTTGAATCTAAAATAGAGAGAGGCTTGGGCTGGATGATAAGCAAGCTTTAGCATCCAGACTGAAGTGTTCCACTGAGAGTTAGGGTTTGGTCCAGGTTAATGAAAAACCACAGGCACCTCAGTTCTAGTAATATTCTGCCATTAGAGTCAATATAGCATAGAGAATTATGTTGAAGTATTTTAAATGCCCAATTTTCCTATTATATTACATAATATGCTCAGTTTAAACTAGAGTTTCTGGAACCAAGATGAATGAGTTAAAATTCTAGTACCATTACTTTTTTAGTGTGACTTTGAGTGAGATACTTTATTTTTCTATGTCTCAATTTTCTCCCCTGAAAGATAAAAATAGTCACATTGGCTTATGCAGTGTTTAGGAAAACCATTGTTTCTGCATCTGCATAGGAGGTATTTTGTTCTCCATGTTTTCATAATGGCACAATGCTCTAATCCCTTTGTAGACTTTTAAAATGCCCACCTCTGTCCTCTGAACGCTGCACAGCTATTGGAGGACCTATACTGCTGACAGGGTTCTCTGCTCACAAGCCTTCTGGAATTCAGATTATTTATTTATTTATTTATTTATTTATTTATTTATTTATTTATTTATTTATTTATTTATTGTGTATGAGTGTTTTACCTGAATGTATATCTGCATGTCAGAATAGGGCATCAGATCCCATTATAGATGGTTGTGAGCCACAATGTGGCTACTGAGAGTTGAACTCAGGACCTCAGGAAGAATAGCCAGTGCACTTAACTGCTGAACTGTCTCTCGAACCCTAGATTTTTCATTGTAAAGAGTTGACTATAAATATAAATTAGACCATGGATCTTATCTCTACCATATTTAACATAAACAATGATAATTGTTTTCCCTTTTAGAAAAACCCTCTTAGTAAATTAGTCTTCTAAACACAAAGTCAATTAAAACACAGCTGGTAAAATAGTCAAAAAAAATAGACCTCCATGCATTTTGTTTTTCATTGCTTATCCTGTTTTCTGAATATATTTTCCCCTCAAATTTCATCCCACCTTTCCTCTTTTCCACAGCTTCTTAGTTCCCTGCATCCATCCTCACAATATATGCATTTCCCTTCTCACATCTAATTAAGGAACATCTATTTATTACTATATTCATTTAAAAATCCACTCTGGTTTTATACAGATTTATTCTATTTATTTTTTTCTCTCATATATTACATTCTGATTACAATTTCCCCTTCTTTCACTCCTCCCAATTCCACACCTCTCCTCTCCCTCTTCCTTGTCCCTTCAGAAAAGAACAGGATTCCCAGAGATATCAACTGAACATGGTATAACAAGTTAATAATTGACAATGCTCTAACTTGAAGTGATGTTTTGTCTGCTAGTGCTAGTGCTTTGAAGCCGACTGCAGTAGAAGCTTTTTATAATATTTGCATATGCACATATACAAAGGCTTTAAATAAAGTTATCCCATAACAGAAGACACATGTATCCCAGGCACCATAGGCTATCAATTAAAAAGGTTAGTATCTGTTACGGGTCATATCTTTTCAAACTGTTGGTTAGTGGAGTCCCATAGATTTCCTCCTAAAACAAACTACAAGCTATTGTGATTGCTATTGGCTACTCTTTAGAACTTGATGGTAAGACCCTCTTGCTGAAGATATCATGTACTTAAATCAGAAGACAGCATGTTTCTTATGAGAGGAAATTAACCGATTTAAAGGCAAAAGAAGTATTAAAAATATACTTCAAGCAAGCAATTCTAAACAAATTGTTCTCACTATGTGGAGCATATGGCTAAGTTCATAATAATTATTCGTGACCAGAATAGATAGTGAAAGGATATGAAGTTTTTCCTTCAAACACCCTGTTATACTGATGGTGATTGGGTGGCACATTTGCTGGGCAATGATGCTGGGCCCTGGTATGCATCGACTTCTTTGCTGAGACCAATGGCTTTTGTTGTTTCTTGTGCTGTCATGTGAGCACGTGCGTGCAGTTTCTCATTCTCTGCTTTACTGCAGTGCTTCCTGACCCATGCAGCAACTAGTTAGCATGGTTATCCAGGAGCAGCTGCTTTGATTTTTCTGCAGTAAACTAAAGAATAACCAACAGGAAACAGACAATGCTGCAAATGGAAAAGATACCAAAAGCCAGTGCCATTGGTATGTAAACTTAAAACAACTATTTTAATTTCACTCGTGGAAATCCCAAGCTCTATATGGTGTTATCATTGTTTTATTTTATTTTATTTTATTTTATTTTATTTTATTTTATTTTATTTTTTAGCACTTATCAAGTACCAACTGTGAAACAGATTCTGAATAGAATATTAAGAACCGAATCATGTTTCTCAGGAGATCTGTAACTTAAATAAGACAATCAGCAAATGAGGAAGAACACAAGTCCACACTGATAAAAGATTGTGCTGACTGATTTCTCACACATAGAAGCTCTTGTTCAGAGGACCCGATTGCCTTTCATTTTCCTTCATCGACTCCGGCATGTACAGGCACACCAGGACTACTGATGTGTTCACACATTAGCCATACTGAATAAATGCTTCAGATGAAGGAGAACTGATGACTCAGAGCTATGAGATTTTAAAACTCACATTGAATTTTAGGGGAATATAATGTATATTGGTATATGTAAGGATCTAAAAAAAAACCCTAATTCTAAGCAAATTCAGATCTTCTTTCCTTTATAATGCTACAACACTCAACTTTATTGACAAATGTTCAGACGGACACTAATCATAAGAGTGTGGGAGTTTAATAATCTTATGAAAGTTCAAAATCAGCATCCTCATTGTTAATTATTTGTAATACATGGAAATTTGTTAATTCCTTTTTCCGTTAAGTCTGTCTTCATATTTGACTTGTTCATTTGAATTTAAAGTATATATCCAAGCAGAAATTATATAACTACCAAATTACCGAATGCAAAGCCCACAGACTTATATTTATTTTTTCTACCAATAAAGAATACTCTGTGTTCCTTGTCAAAGGTCACAAGTATATGTTTTTAAAACAAAGAAGTCAGCAGAATTATAAAAATTCTATTTCAGAAGCAATTCTTTCCAAACAACCCCCTCTCAAGGATCACCAGTTTGGCAAGCTATCCTCTAGACTTTATGGTCATTTGGCAGTGACCCTCCCAAGCAAATGTGAAAAGCAGTCAATTGTAAAATGCAAAAATAAGATTGGAAATAATAATGGTTCTTTAAATACAAATATTTAAGAGTTACTTGGAACAAGGAAATTAGGCTACAGTCTTCCTGTTTATGACTAAGACCAAGATATTTCCCAGAGCTTTTCTATAAATTCTTGATAGGATTCATGATGATGATGAGGCGTGAACTTGCAAGTTGTGCTGAATGAGTTTGACATCAGAGTAGAGACCTTTTCAGAAACACAGGAACACATTATGAAATACCCCCAAAGACATAAGGTTCTTATGAAATGTTAAATTCTGATCAAGAATTTCACTTACCTACCTCAAGTATGCACATCTTACTTTAAAGCTCTAATTCAGGACCAGCATGTTGACACACTTTCAGTTCTGTCCCTGTAAACAACTTTCTTGGCCCCCCCCCAGTCCCTTTTTTTTCTGACTTGGGATAGAATTCTATGGAATCATTTCTATACCAAAACTGCTTTGCTTTTTAATTCAAGAGCCCCACCAGACCCCTACTCCCTGGGGCCTCAAGTTTTTGAGGATTACATGCATCTTCTCTCACTGAGGCCAGACCAGGCAATTTTCTGCTGCATATGTGTTGGGGGCCTCATATCAGCTAGTGTTTGCTGCCTGGTTGGTGGCTAAGTGTCTGAGGGATCTCAGGGGTCCAGGTCATTTGAGACTGCTGGTCTTCCCACGGCACCACCCTATTCCTCAGTTTCTTCCAGCTTTTTCCCAATTCAATGACAGGAATGTCTAGCTTCACTCCATCAGTTGGGTGCTAGTATTTGCATCTGACTCAAAGTATTCTTCAGAGTTCTGTGTTCTCCCCCTGACCCCTTTCAGTCTGATTTCACAAAAAGGTGTTCTATGTACTACAGATTTTTGTTTGTTTGAGTGTTGGTTTGTGTTTGATTTTTCCTCCTCATTTTACATCTCAACTGCAGTTTCCCCTCCTTCCTGTCCTTCCAGCTCCTCCCCTGACCTCCCCTCTTTTCCTTCCCCTGCATCCACTCCTTCTCCATTCTTTTTAGAAAAGGGCAGTCCTCCGACAGATTTCAACTAACCATGGCATAACAAGTTGTGGTAAGACTAGGTACCTCTGTATTAAGGTTTGACATGGCAACCCAGTAAGGGGAACAAGTCCAAAAGGCAGGTGGATAGATAGAGAGATAGCTCCTGTAGGAGTCCCACAAGAAGACCAAGCTACATAACTTTAGCATACAGGCTCCCTGGTTAATAGTTCAGTCTCTGTGCATTCCTACAAGCCCAGGTTTGTTCTGTGGGTTTTCTTGTGGTGTCTTTGACCCGTCTGGCCCCTACAGTCAATCCTGCTTCTTCTCTTCCAAGGGATTCGCCAGGCTCTGCCTAATATTTACCTGTGAGTCTCTGTATCTGTTTCCATCAGCAGTTGAGTGAAGTCTCTCTGATGACAGTTGAGCTAGATGCCAATCTATGAGTATAGAGCAGAATATCATTAGAAATCATTTCATTACCTGTTTTGCCCTTAATATTTGGCTCTTTTGTAGATTTCTGGGTTATCCAGCCACTTCTTTCTGGCCCTGTAGGCAATGTCAGAGATGGGCTCACTCTCATGGCATGGGTCTCAAAATGGATCAGTCATTGGTTGGCCACTCCCACAATTTTTGCTCCCTCTTTACCCCAGCACGTCTTGGAGGCAAGACAAGTAGTAGGTCGGAAGGATTTGTGACTAAATTGGTGCCCCAATTTCTCCCCTGGATATCTTGCCTGGTTATAGAAGAGGGCCACTTCAGCTCCATATCCTCCCATTCCTTAACTAGGGTCACAGTCATTGCTTCCTGGGAGGTTTCATTGCCCCAGGTTTCTCTCTAGCTGATCCCAGATTCCAGTAGTCCCTCGCAACACTCTCTTCCTCCATACTCCCCCTAAAATAAATCTGTTTGTCCACACTGTGGTCAAACTGGCTGCCCTCTTACTAGCAAGGTAAGAGACAGAATTGCAACGGTTTCAGATTCATGTTCCAGCTCTTTAGGTGTTTTTGTTGTGTTTTACACATCAGCCAACAGCTACTGTTAAAAGGAGGTGTGACTCTGTATATCAAGGCTTTTTGGGCATGTTCCTGACTTTCTTCTAAATAGGTGTTCCACTCTAAATAGCCCACTCTGTTCACCAACCCAGGAATTAAATCTACTCTTATCCATTCCTCTACTGTGTTTTCACCGATAATATTTTTAATTGCACTGCCATGCATTTGCTATGCCTTCAACAGTCTCAAAAATTTCTCTAAGCTTACATTGACTTAGTTTTAAAAATATAGCTCTGTGAAAATTTCATACAATGTTTTTTGACCATATTAATCTCCTCTCCCAAGTTCTCCCAGATCAAACTCTCCTTCCTTAGACACTCAACTTTATGTCTTCCTTTTATTTTTTCATAGCTATTAAATCCAATATGTGATGTGCATATAGTTTTGCATGTATGGCCTTTCATTAGAGTACATTGGGTCCTCAAACTCTAAAACAGTAACTTTTTCTCTTGGTGGTTGATCAAATAACAATAGCTCTTAGCTTAGTGATATGTGCTTACCTTCACTCTCAATAATGGGCTTTGTTCGGGTCTGGCCTGCACATGTCTTGAGCTTGCAGTCACATGTGCAGCTGTCATGCTGTGTCCAAAAGACACTCTTTTCTTATAGTTATTTATGACCCCTGGCTCTCAAACTCTCTGTGTCCCTTCTTCATTAATGATCTTTGGATCTTGAAAGAGAAGGGTATGATCTCGATGTGATTCATAGAACTGAGCATTCCACCGCCTTTTATTTTCTGTACCTTGAGCAGTCATGGTTGTGTTAATCATCATGTATTTTAAATATATCTTTTCTGATGACTGAAAAGTACATGAATCTATGAGTATACCTCATATACAAAGAAATGAACATTTATGTTATAACCTGACTCTAGGTTCCTGCCTTGAATTCCTGCCCTTACTTCCTTCATGATGGACTACAAACTATAAAATGAAATAAATCCCTTCCTCCACAAGTTGCTTTTTATCTTAGTGTTTTATTACCACAGTCCAAACCTAACTAACACAGACAATAAGGTGCTAATGCCGAGGATACCATATATTTGAGTCATAGAAGATAGAAATACCAAAGCATAGGAATCTGAAGGATTCATTCATTTATGGCTTTCACTATCATATTCAAAATAAACTATTGTTGAAATTTTTCTGAAATTCTCAATAAAATATATTTATATCAAGGCTTTCATGCTTTGAGTCATGTAGAAATTGAAACCTACTAAGGTAGCAATATATTCATGACATTTAACTCATGTTGAAGTCTATTCAGTAGAATCACTTCAGCATTTGAATAAATGAATTTTCAATGTTTTCCTCTGGTGTATGGACTAGAGAACTTTTATATTTTTGTAATGTGTAAAATGATGTCAATATGGCAGAGAAATTTCAGTTACCATATATTTTTCCCAAATGAATAAGTTGTTAATGTAATATTCTATCATATTTGTCTTAGAATCCTATAATAGCACAAATGCCATTCATTTTATACAAAAAACTATGACCATGATTACCAATATCAAGGATTTATGGAAGCATTACATTTTAATGTTTGAGGACACTAAAATATCCATATGTAGTAATCATATGTAACCTGTGACTAGAAAATTATAACAGGATATAATCAATAATAAGATACTCTACAATTCATTGTATCTAGAGTCACAAAATAAAGTTTCGAGGTTTAAAATGATAATACATGAACTAGTAAAAATAAATTGCTCTAAATATTTTTAAAATAATAGCTATATTCTAGGCATTAGTTCCACATCTATTTTTTACCTTTAGCATTTTATAGCTATAGATTATTTACTAATATTTAATTTTTTCCCATGCATTCTCCTGGATCTCTGGGATTCTCTCCTGTTTCCCCCCATACCTGCACCTGCCCCATTTCCCCTCTACTGCCCATCTTCTACCTAGGTCCCTCTCTCCCTTTGCCTCCCATAATAATTTGGCTTACCTTTCTACGTGGAATTGAAGGATTCTCACTTGGATCTTCTTGTTAAACTTCTTATGGTGTGGTGGGTATATCATGGATACTCTGTATTTTTGGCTAATATCCCCTTATCAGTGAGTACATACCATGCTTGTGCTTTTGGGTCTGAGTTACCTCACTTAGGATGATATTTTCTAGTTCTATCTATTTGCCTGCAAAATTCATGATGTACATACTATGCATGCCTTTTGGGGTCTGGGTTGCCTCAATTTTGTTAATCAATGGAATAAAATAGAAGAACCAGAAATAAACTCACACACCTATGGACATTTGATCTTTGACAAAGAAGCTGATGCCATACACTGGAAAAAAGAAATTATCTTTAATAAATGGTGCTGATTCGTATTCATCACCTTGCACAAAGCTCAAGTCCAAGTGGATCAAGGACCTCAACATAAAACCAAATGCACAGCATAGAATAGAAAGTGAGAAATATCCTAGAATGCATTGGCACAGAAGAAATTTTCATGAACAGAACACCAATGACTCAGACTCTAAGATCAACAATTGATAAATGGAACCTTATGAAACTGAAAAGCTTCTGTAAGGTAAAAGACATAGTCAATAGAACAAAATGATAACCTACAGATATGAAAAAGATCTTCACTAACCTTATAGTAGATAGATGGCTAATATCCAAAATATATAAAAAATAAACTCCAAAAAGATAGATAACCCATATTTAAAAATGGGGTACAGAGCTAAACAGAGAATTCTCAACAGAAGAATCTTGAATGGCCAATAAGCACTTAAAGAAATGTTCAAAGTCCTTAGTCATCAGGGAAATCCAAACCAAAATGACACTAAGACTCTACCTTACAGCAGTTGGGATGGCTAATATCAAAAACCCAGGTGACAGCAGATGCTAATGAGGAAGTACAGTAAGAGAACACTCCTCCTTTGCTGGTAGGATTGCAAACTGGTACAACCACTCTGGAAATTGATCTGGTACATCCTCAGAATATTAGAAATAGTTCTACCTGAAGACCCAGCTATATCTCTCCTGGGCAAATATCTGAAAAATAAAATGTTCTACCATACCACAAGGACATGTGCTCCACTGTGTTTATAGCAGCCTTATTCATAATATCCAGGAATGCAAAGCAACTCACATTTCCCTCAACCAAAGAATGGATGCAGAAAATGTGGTTCATTTACACAATGGAGTACTACTCAACCTTTAAAACCTACAGCCAGCATCAAATCTTCAGCCTTCTGGCCCAAACTCATCTGACATACTTTAGTGCTGCAGAATTATTAAGGGCTGGTTACTCTGTCTAGGCAGATATAATCAGTCGACTATTCTGCAAGTGTGTCCTTTTCTGTAGATGGAGAGAGGCAATTCTTGCCTGGTGGCTGTCTCACCACAACAGGAGTAACTCCAATGATGCTCAATTTCTTCTTAGAATCCAAGACAGGAAGCAGTCAGGAGCAGACAGGTCTCTAATCAAAATGAACATTAATATAGAAATATTTGTGACGTCAATTCTATGGATTTCTGAAGTTTTGAAATCCAACTATCCATGTAAGGTAACCTGGACTGCTGTCTGTTATCTTCTCTCAGCTATTTCTAAATGAAATATAGAAAACACCCTAACAATAAACTCAAAGTCATGAATTTGCTATAGTCCCTTAACTCACAGGCTAGTCATCCCAAGTCAGTTAAAAAAGTTAAAGAAGGACTGGGTCTAAGTCTTGTATTTCTAAATGTGTTATACAGGCACAATGCCCATGAGAGTATCTATATTCATTTCACTTTCATATCGATGAGAAGCTTATATCAACGAAAACCTTAAATTTGAAATCCAAGTGAATTTTGTACCATTTAAGAAATTATAACTTCATCTTGATACTAAATTATACAGATTTCTGTATCCCGTGCAGTCGTCTCACTGGCAAGAACGCACACAGACACACAGGATCCTTCCACAGCATGTGTTTTATTCCCAAGCATGGAGGAGGAGAGAGGGAATTGAACATGGCGCCACCTTATATACCCCTTGGGGTGGACATATCTGATTGGCTGCTTGCTTGCTCAAATTCCCATGTTCCTCTGCCACTGTACATGCACAGTTTTACTAGTCCAGTGGAGGATGTGACGTCCCGAGCTGGGTGGTGACTAGGCGTTCCTTTGCCACTGCGCACGCGCAGTTTTGTTATCTCTCTCACGTCAGGTGTCAGCGTAATCAGCTTCCCACAGATTTCTACCAATAGGTTATGGCTATGCCATAAATCCTAGCTAATCCTCCCTGTTCCAACAAAATCACTGCTGTTCCCCAGAGAGCCAGCCCCATAGTAACCACCTTAGTCCCCAAGCTCCAACATTCAGTAGTATAGGGGTTGTCCAGGTGTTCAGCGGTTTCTATAAATTGGCTAAGGTTTTAGAAGCTATGCTTATTGCTTCCCATAAATTCAGTTAATTTAGTCATTCTGGATTTCTGACGGCATTGAAGACCTATAGACTCATAACCAATCCAGGCTATTTACCTTGAGAGAAGAGATCTGAGTGGAGGGTTCTCAGCTGACATTCCTTCTAAAGCCAAGAAAAAGCCAGGTTCAAAACTAAGTGTTCTAGTCAAGAGAGATGGCAGAGGTTCTGGCTAGTCAACAAAAGGATGGACTGGGTATTAAAACTATCTTGCACCTCACTGGTACAAATAGGAATAATTATGCTCTAATTGTATTCTGAGAGAAAAGCTTTATTTTAACAGGAAGGGTAATATGTAGGAGGAGCTAAGGGGTAAGGAGCACCGAGAGGAAAAGATGGAGTAAGGAGAGGAGAAGATGAAGTAGATGAGAAGCTCGGTAATGAGAGAGAAAAAGAGAGAGAAAGAGAGAGGGGGCATGGAGGCAGAAGTTCACGTGTCTCCACTAGTCAAAGATAGTTTACATAGCTAGATTGGGTATTAGGTTACACTTCTGATTGAGCATTATCATACTTACAAAGCCCTTGATTAACATTTAAAAACTTGTATAAAAGCCAAATGGAAAAGCGGGGGGAGCACGGGATAGGGGTTTTCTGGGGAAGGGAAATGGGGAAAGGGATTGGCATCTGAAATGTAAATAAAATATCCAATAAAAAATTGAAAAAACATAAATCTTAAAAAAAAAAAATAAACTACAGCCAGCTATTTATACCTGTACAGGTGACAAGAGAATGATGCAGATATAGATATTGAGACACTGCCACTCACACTTACAAAGTTTATTAATATATTCTTTTCCTGTAAAAACAACGATCTCAAATAGCAAAATTTCCCCATGGAATGGTTACCACTAGCAACTGTATCCTGTTGCTAGGCAAGTTCAGGTCAGTTCTGAGAGTATATATGCAATCGTCAGTTGCAAGAGGCATGGGAAGAATCATAAACAGCTCCCCATGACCCGTGTAACACATTGTGGTAGCCATTGGTTTATATCAGCTCAGGAGAAAGGGACAGACTTGTTTGAGGACCTTACTTGATTAAACTCATCCACACTTTCAAATGCTAGCCGGCTTTGATAAAAAAAAAAAAAAAAAAAAAAAAAAAAAAAAAAAAAAAAAAACTTTTTTTTTTTTTTTGTACAGAAGCCTTTGTTGATTGAAGAGAACCTTGAATGCTGAATATAAACCAGTAAAAAGATACCATTTTCATGTGCCATATAACTAAGATATGCTTTTATAAATCTAGAAGGGGTTGAGAATACAGTTAGAAAAAGACTTAAAAAACAACTTCAGAACACTGTAGCTCTTTGAGGCAAATTGTGATGCAGATGATCTGTAAGAGTTTACTTTACAGAAGATGGTGTTTTAGTTGCAGTGTCAAAGCTGAGGGTATTACTGTATGTAACACTATTGATCTGTCTAAATGTTACTAATGGGGACATGAAAGCCTGAGTCGAAGAAAATTTTTATTTTGCTTACTGTACTTCTCTATGAAACTTGGAAGTCTAGAAAGCAGAGGATTAAAATGTTTAGATTACAAGAAATTTTTTTCACATTTTTGTGGTTTTGTATATATTGAATATTTTACTTGGGTAGAAAATTTTATTAATCCTTTAAAATATAGTTGAGTTTAATAAGAGATAGCTTAAAGAAACCCTGCTCACATTTATGAAAGTGCTCCTCTGTTGGAGCTAGTCATTCCTTCTTTCATCTTTCCATGTAGTTTACTCCCGATGTAATACAACCATTATCTGGAATCTCTTTAAAGTTTTGGCAATTTTTTCTAATATTTTGACATATGAATCACGAAGTAGAAACACATTATATTGTTTCATCATTTTGTCACCAATTCTTCAATTAAAATTGGGAATGTAGCTGTCTATATCTCCTCAAAATGAATTTAGAATTGTAGATAGGTTGGTGAATAGATAAGGAGTATAAACATTTACAACAATTTTAAATATCTGTAATGTATACCATCTTTAATTATTCCAACAACCTTATTTATTTGCCCATTGAAGTACTAAAGATTGGAGAAATGGAACACAGTTATTTCCTGTTGCACAAATATTCAATGGCCTTCAGAGCAACTTCAGTGTCAACCAGTACCTTGAGTGATTTGGGTAGAATTTACTACTGCTAAATAGAGGAACAAAAATGCGAGTCTTCAACATTCCTGTAGTTCTAATTGAAAGCAACTTAAAATTTTAATTATGAGATACTTATTGCATAATTTTTGTATGTGAAGAAAGTAGAATATTTTGGAGCCATTCAAAAAGATTTTTATTTTGAAGATGACATACCAAGCAGGATATATGAACCAGCAATACTTCTTGAAAAGATAATGAATACTTTTCTATATATTCTCTAATCAATATTTACTATATTACTTTTAACACATTAGCTCTGTGTATCCATTTTCTTCAAAGTCTTGATGATTGATAACGGAATTATTATAATCAACCATTCGAGCTAAAATGTCAATAAACAAAATAGACAATATCTTTTATTTTTGACTGACACATTGTAATTTTAATGGTTGTGTTTTCAATGTTATAATTTTTGATACATTTATAAATTGTCTGGTGATCATATCAAGATAGCTGGGAATACATCAACTTAAGTTTATCATTTCTTTGAAGGACATTTGGGATTTTTTTTATCTGTCTATTTTGAAATACATACAGCATATTATTATTAAATATACTTACCTTGCTCTGCAAAAGAAAATAAGGACTTATTCTTATAGTCTAACATTAACCTTGATGGATAGTCTAGGTTCTCTATATCCACTGGCGTACATTATGTTGAAGCTGTATTGTGGAAATTGTGAGTAGTGTTGTGTAAATTTTAGTGTAAAGTATAAAGTGTAAAGCTAAGAATAAGGTAGAAATCAGAGTTTTTGGCAACTCTTTGGCATATCTAGTTCCCTTCCATTAACCATAGAGCTGGATTGCATGTAGTTCTCTCTGTATTGTTTTTTGGAAACTTCATCTTATTTGCATAATGAATCTAACAATTTACATTCCCACTAAAGTTCAAAGGGTCAAAGCGTTCCTTTTTTGTACAGCCTCATCAATACTTTGATTTTTATCTATACCCATTCTTATCAGGTTGAGGTGTTATTTCATGGATTTAGTTTATATTCCTTGACTATAAATGATACATTTTTTCATATATCTCATACTCATTTGTGTATCTTTTACCTATTTCTAAATTTTGTCACATCGATTTGAGCATGTTCTTTCTGTTTCACAGAAGGGTCTCAGTTTGAAGAAATCCAAGTTGTATAATTTTTTCCTTTATTGACAATAGTTTTGATATTAGACACTCAAAAATCATTGTCAGATCCATTGTCACTGAGCTTTTTGTCTCTATTTTTTATTAATAGTTTTATATCTTGTGTATTAACATCAATTTTGTTTTTTCCCTCTTCTCTCTGTCTCTTCCTCTCTGTCTCTCTGTCTCTGTGTGTCTCCCTGTCTCCCTGTCTCTCTCTGTCTCTATCTCTCTGTCTCTGTCTATCTCTCTGTCTCTCTGTCTCTCTATCTCTCTGTCTCTGTCTCTCTTTCTCTCTGTCTCTCTCTCTCTCTCTCTCTCTCTCTCTCTCTCTCTCTGTGTGTGTGTGTGTGTGTGTGTGTGTTGAGTTTCTAATACTCTATAATCTAATTCCTCAAAACTTATTTGTTAAAATACTGGCTTTCTTCATTACATGTTCTTGGTATCTTTGTGAAAAGACAACTGATGTAAATAGGTAGATTCACTTCTGAACTCTCCTCTATTCCATTGCTCTGTTTGCTTCTTTGCTTACTACAGACATGCACAATCTGAAGTTGAGGAATGTAGTTTTGACAGTTTTATAATTTCTACTTAGGATTATTGGAGCCAGTGGGGGCTTCCCATATGTATGCTGGGATTTTATTTCTCATTTTGTGATGAATGTTGAGTAGTATTTTGACAGAGAGTGTTTCTCATGTGTAGGCTGCTCTGGGGAATATGGACCTTTTAGAAGTGTTTTTCTAATTTATAAAATAATATAAACTTTCATGTATGTATCTCTACTTCTTCCTTAATTGGTGCTATAGATTTGAGGTGAGGGTTTTTTTTTCTCTCTTTGGTTAAATTTTTGCTAGGTATTTCAGAAGGAGAGATTCTCAGCTATGATTTTTGTCACTCTCTTGATAACTCTATATGTATTGGGATATCTACATATGCTGAAATTATAGGTCATCTGTTAGCATTGTTCTTTGGCTCTAATATTTTATCTTCTTCTATAAATATATTCATTTTCCTCCCTGGGAGTTTTAGTTTTTAAAAGGCAACATGAGAAAGCCTAAATAGGATGATTCCAGATTAATTAGTTCCATTTTCCAGTTCCCATTTCTTAGTCATGCATTAACAGGGAGCTTCAGAATGTTGTGTTCACTTTTATATACACAGAGCCAAACTATAAACTAGACAGGCAATGACACTGTTAAATAGAAAACCAAGAGATACATAGCCAAGTGTCCTTCTAATTGGGTCCTAATCTTTTCTGGATAAGAACACTGCAGTGTATCTCTGAATCTAATCTTGTTTCCAGTTCCATTTCTTATATGCAGAGCAGAAACATCCTTGGCAATGCTGCCCTGACCATGTCTCTCTCACCTTAGTTTAAGATTAGTTAATGCCCACCATTGAAAGAGGATAAAATATAAATTGCTTAATTTGTCTTATAACATTTGGCTTCAGGATCAGACTTCTGCCTACATTTCCACTCTGCCTCCTTCCACTCTTGCTCTCAAAATTGCCCAGTTCTCTCAGGTCCTGTTGCTACTTCCAGAGCAGAGACAAGCATCACAATAAGTGCTCTGGTCAAGGAACATAATTTAATATTAGTATTTTAATCAAGGTTTACATAGTTAAAAAAAATTCATTTAATACTTCCTTTCTATAACACAAGCAGTTATGGTTCCATCAGCTGTAAATAGTTTTATTAATTCTGTATTTGTGTACAAATACTCATCAAACTTATGTACCCATGTCTATTCTATGATTAGGTGATGATCTCACAAGTATAACATTCTATTGTAGACCCAAATAACAAACAGATGCAAAACTGAAGTGAAAAGGAGAAATTTGGGGGGGTGGGGAACCTAAAAGAATGCTTGAGAAGGTACTCCTGGTAGGAAGTTAGAGGAGGTGCTAATGAGAGTTCTGATTGAAGAGATAACACAACTAAAGAAAAGAATAGAGCCACAAAGCACCTGGAGTCTATTCAGCAGTGAGGAAGTTCAGCTCATCTGGGCTTGGTCAAGCTGTGAAATAGCCAAGAGGATAGAAAAAAGAAAAATGATATACTGAGCTTGGAGACCTGGATCCAGCCTGATTTTTAACGGCCATGTTGGTATGGTTAGACTATATTGTAAGGATTAGATATAGTATTAAATATATTAATATATATAATATATAATATTAAATACAAATATTAAAATATGCCCAATGAAGATTTTAAGGACAAGCAAGCCAGTCTGACTACTAATCATTGAATGCAGTTTAAAATTAGCTCTCCTGGTTTTGGAAGTGGGAAAAGCCTACGTAGATCTAGTTTTCCAGCAACACCATGGGTTCTTACATATTGTCATGGTATAGTTAATGACAGTAAACCCTTCACTCTCAGTGGTAGAATGACTAGAAATCTTAGGCTCACTCTGAGTAGTATATATGTTTGTTTGTTTGTTTGTTTGTTTTCTAGCTAGTGATATTTCTACTATACTATACCATGGTTCTTAATTGATTTAGCACCAAACTTTTAGGTTATTATGTGTGTTTTTCTTTTAAATAAGGTATATATTTTTATGTATGAAATACAAAATTATGAAAATATCACTTTGGCTAAATACAAAAACACACATGCGTGTGCGCGCACACACACACACACACACACACACACACACACACACACAAACACACTCCTTGACTCATGTGTTGAAGTCCTTTCTTTACCATTAAAACTTCTTCAGTGGATACTTTTGTTCCATTTGGCTAGTGAAATCAGAACACAAATAGCTTGAACTCAATCTCTGGACAATTGCTATGCGCTCCAGAGTGAAGACACCATGTCTAATGCAGTTTTTCCTCTCAGATCCCGTAACATGACCAGATACAGAATAGAATTGCATTCAATATTTCTTAATAATACTTAAACAAGTGAGTAATAAGAAACCTGGAATTTAAAGACATTTAATAAAATTTCAACACCAGTTTTATTAGGTCGACACAGTATAATGACAAGAGATTTAATGTGTAATACGAAACATTTTATTGCATTCTATCTTTTTAATGAAATCTGACTCCTAGAACTTTGTTTTTGTACTGAATGCGTTTCCTGCTAGATGATGTTATTTTTTTATTTTGCATTAATAACAATAAACCACACCTCCTGGGTAATGGCAGCTGATATTTTTGGCATGTTTATGCAAAAATTACAATGACATTGTAATCTGTGCTCTAATTGTTACATGTGTGTGTTACATTTATTTAATGATAGTGTACAGAGTCATCTGAGAGGTATATTTTGACATATATGATGAAAAATTTAGGTAAACATTAAACTTAGAAACTAAGAAAACATTTTCAAGGTGGGGGTTCTCTACAGTTAGTGGTGTTGAATTACATTGAAAGTCCTTAGCTCTTCTTGGATTCTAAACTTACCTCTCTATTTCTAAGAAGAATAAACATGTCTCAACAGAACTTCTCACAGTATAATGAAACCAGTTTCAATGTAACACACCCTTAATGATCTCTTTCTACTCCACTAACTTGTCTTAATTGATATCAATGACGTTTTCTCAGGGTTTGCAAAGACTTAAGTCATATAGAGGAACAACAACTATGATCATCGCAACCTGGGCTAATATTCTTCCTCAGTATAATTATGCAGCAATGGATTTTCAAAGTTTGCTGGATTGTTTTTCTTCTCCATAAAGCAGAGACCTTTTCCTGTAATATCCTAAAACTCAGGTCTCAAGTGAGAATCAGCCTGAGTCCTCTCTAGGTGCTGTCAGCCCGAGTTTTCTCTAGGTGCTGTACTCTAGGTATGTACTTCTTACAGGAAAATGCATTTTAGCTTGTCCATCTCATTTTTGTACTACAACATATTATTAGGAGCTTCCAAGTGGGATCAACTTGCTCTGTAGAAACAGATGTAACTATGGGTATCTCTCTGGTGCAGCTTCAAGAGAGAACTGGAGGAGCACCAGTCCTATAAGTTGAAACTAGAGGCTCAGTGCAAACTTGTTTTTTCTTCTGGCTGGTGATGTGACCTTGACTGAATGTCCAAGCTCAGGATGCTGTCAGTTCACTCGCTGCTAAAATAAATGGATTACGGTGAGTAATCTGAAGGTCTTTTCTAGCTATAGTATTTTTTTTTAATGCTTTATTTAGTTTAGAAATAGAGGTCTGTCTAGTGGCTTATGTTTGACCTGGTGGCTTAAACCTTTTTGTCTTGCAGCCAATTCTCTATAAAGTTAAATGTTCATTCTCACATATGCCACGGTTGATTAGAAATGACTGTCAGGAAATGTGCAGAATCCTATATTTAACATCTCAGAATGGGATACTAGTTTGATATAAATAGCAAGTTGTTATCTGAGTAGATTACAATGGATTTACTATCAAGCAAATTAAATCACTGGGGACAGATGTGTTTTTAGAATTGTCTGAGACAATCAATCTGTGAGTAGAAAAAATTTTGGTACCTGCCAAGCTGTCCTGTATAATTCAAAGATACGTCACCCGAGAACTTCCTTTATTGTGGCAAAGAAAGAATATTAACAGGAAAGGATTGATCAGAAAAGGCCAAGTACACAATAATATGAACTGTACACTGGAGGCTTCCTCGAGAATGTGGAGCATTTAAGGGAATGAACAAAGGCAGGCAGAACAGTTACATAGGAAGGTACATATTGAGAAACAAGACACATAGGAAGGAGAAATAGGAGAAGGAAATTGATTGGAAAATACTGGCTAGCTAATAATATGTTTGAATTTTACAGAAAGAATAAAGTAGAGCATGCTAATAAGTAAATTCCTGAGAAGAAATCTTATCTGACCTGTCAGAGTCAAAAGAGAGTGGTGATGAAGAGGTGAGTGATCATGAGTCCAAGGTACTGTAGAACATGAGTGGGAGCAATTAGGACCATGAAGCTCAGGAAGCCTTGGAGGTAAAGGATGCTTCTGTTTTCAAAATAATTTCCCAATGGAATTTGAATAATCATTGACACTATCAGTATCCATGTCTTTATATTATAAATACAGCCAAACTTGTCCAACTAGCCCCTGCTTTCCCAAAGAAAAAATGTTGATTACTGACCTAGGCTCTCCTGAAAGTGTGTTTGGTTGACCAAAGTGAGCAATCCTACTCTGTAAGAATAATTTTAGTCTAAAAATGACATTTATTCCTTGTTATTGTTTATTTTGCCAATAACATGTAATTCCCATCTTAGGACATTATTACTTTATTATCCTATATTTCTGGTAATCTGAAGGCCCCAAATAAAGATATTAGCAGGGCTAAAGCTCTTCTGGGGGGGTCTTGGAGAGAATTCACTTGTTTGTTTTCAAATTGTTGGATTCCCGCATTGCATCGACTGAGGCCTTTTTATCTACCTTCAAATAAAAACCTGTGCTTCAGATATCTTCTTTTGGTGCTAATATTGGGTCCACTAAATTCAAGATAATCTTATTTCAAAATCTGTAACTGAATTATACATACAATGTCTCCTATGTCAGCAATACTATCACATGTTTTAGAAGTTAGGACATGGATATCTTTGGAAGCATCTATTTAACAGATGGGAAGTTTGATCTCTAGTTGCAATCATACAACCATGCTATTCTAGAGGAAAGACAGCCAGAGAGAAAACGTAAAGCACTAGAGAGATGATCACAGAAAATCTGTATTTTGTTATTCATTTCATTGAAAATAAATTTTTTTCCTTCACATTATATATCCTGATTACAGTTTCCTCTCCCTCTGCTTCTCCCAGTTCCTCCATCTCCTTCACTTCTGTCCCTCATTAGAAAACAAATAGGCTTCTAAGGGATAATAATGGAGTTAAACACATTAAAACAAAACAAAAGCTAACAAATCAAAGTTGAACAAGACAAACAAAAGGAAAAGAGCTCAAAGGCATTAGAAGCAGAGACTCACTTGTTTGCACACTCAGGAATACCAGGAAAACACTAAACTGGAAGCTGTAATATACATAGAAGATTTGATTCAGACCTCTGTAAGTCCTGTGCATGCTGACTCTGAGTTCATATGAGCTTTGATCATGGCAGTTTAGAGTGCCTTGATTTCTGATTTGGATTTGAAGTACCATGGCCTCGCGTTCAGAGTTCCCTGAGTGGGCAAATTTAATAAAGACATCCCATTTCGGGCTGACCATTTCAAGGTCTCTCACTCTGCATAATTTCTGCATTTGGATCTCTATATTTGTTTCCATTTCCTGAGGGAGGAAGGTTATCTGAAGATCGCTGACCTATGAGTATTGTAAAATGTCATTGTATTAGGAGTCATTTTATCTTTATATGATTTTTGATGATGTTGTTTGTTTTTCAAACAATAGTGTTTTGCTTTATCCTAGGTCCCTGGGCTATCTAGCCTTTGACACATGGTCATCCAAGCAGTGTCATGTATAAATTTTATCTTATGGAGAGTGCTTTCAGTCAAATCAGATATTGGTTGGTTATTTCCATGAGCTTTGTACCACCATTGCCTTAGCAGACAGGACACTATTGTAAAGCAAAGGGTTTATGGCTGGCTTGGTGTTTACATTTCTCTTAGCATGTAAAAAGTAACTCTTTGTACAAGAGACATTAAGATATAGTGGGGAAGACTCTATATAGTCAGAAATTCAACATCTCCATGTTCAATGAATTGTGCAGGTGTTATATTCTGCAGTGGGGCATCATGGTCAGTTTGTGAAGGGCAATCTACACTCTTGTCAGCAGCCTGGGTTCTTTGGAGTTATTCATGGAACTCCATTGGCCAACACTTCAATTATATATAATGCATTGCTGGTATTGGAAGCTTCTTTTGACGACAAGTGATATCCACCTGAGGCTCTCTGTCTTCCTCATTACTTTGCGAATTTATTTAGTTCATCTTCATACATTTATATAATTTAGGAAACTTCTATTTTATTAGGTTTACATTATTTTCCTCAAGTGGCCTCTAATATTTTCTGTCTTTCTTCGTATTCCCTACCCATTCCCATTTCCTCTCTTTCCAGCTCTCTATCCATCTGTAACTACCAATTCTATTTCCCTTTTCAAATAAATCCCCCCCAATTCCCATATTTTCAAAGACAGACCATGAGCTGGACTTAATGTTTACACTATAGTTTGGCACCTCATAGAGTTGAAGTTTTCAGAAGACAACTTCGGTATTTCAAGTGGGAGCAAATTTAATACAAAGAATAAGAGATTTATTCAAGCACTGCAGGAGCTGAAGAGAATGAAGAGAGCACGTGGCTATGTGTGATTTCAGAAGTTCCCAAGGTAGCAGCATGAAGGAAGAGAAAATTGAGGCCTGTCATTTGCATCACTGGCCTGGACAATCTTTAGGAGGAAGCCCTGAAGCTCTGGAGCTCTGTAAGAAGACACAGCGGCTAGAGGTAAAGATGATGAAGTGCTCTCTTCTTCCCTCCAGCCTTCCATACTTATGATGAATGTTTCTGGGATGGAATAGAAACAAAGGCCTTCTGGCAACAAAATCCGAGGGACCTAATTTTCTTTGGGTTGAACTTAGGAGGGTTTTGATGGTCTTTAATACCATTAGATAGTATATAGAGAAGTAATAAAATTTCCTTAGATATATGTGTGGTACTAAGAAATCACAGAAACACGGGAGTAATATTTGCTGAAGCATGAATGAGATTCTTTCTACTCAAGGATATTGCCCCATTGTATAGTGCTTTTGGTTGTAATACAAATGTGTAAATGTGCATTTTTGTTTGTTTCTCTTTATTTTGTTTTCACAAAGTAGACATTTGTGGGCTGTTACTATAGATGTGAGCTGAATTCCAGCTAGACCCCAGTACTGTTTCCATGTCTTTTTGTTTGTCCTACCATGCAGACATACCTTAGCATTCACTGCATTAGTTGCCTTGCTCATAAGAAAAACAAATTCTCATACAAACTGACATATAATTTAACTAAAAAGAGAATTTCATGATAAATGTACTTAGTATAAGATTGGTGGTAAATATGTAGTATTTATCCTTCCTTATTACTGTCTGAAGATGGATATCTTAGAGAATTTTAAATAAGAAGTAAATTATCTACCAGATATTCTTTCTTATCGTATCTCCCTAATTTGCTCATATTTTTAAATTCAATTATATATATATATATATATATATATATATATATATACATATATATATATATATATATATATATATATATATATATATATATCTCATATATAATGAGTCAGGTATGATGGCTCACATCTCTAATCCCAGATTTTGGACTGATTCAGCAGGACCATTCCTGTATGAGTAAGGTCATTTTGGGTTACGTGGTAAATGTCAAGGCAGTTGAGACTACAAAGTGAGACTGATTAAAAAAAAAAAAAAAAAAACCAAGATTTCTGATTATAGCAATGGATCTAAGAAGAAACCATTTTCAACCTTCATATATATCTATTGCAATAACTTCTAAATCTTAGATGTCCCCAGAAGTTCTAGAGGGAGAAGTTTCGACTTCTGTATTTTCCTCACCTACTCCTTTCCTCAGCTTATTCTGATTCATCCTATCTACTAGGGAAACCATTTGTTTTCAGAGAAAGCAGGTAACATATATCTTTTCATGTATCTTTACTAGCAAGAAATCTTCAGACAAAGTGAATTAATATGAGCTGTGTGAGAGCATGTCTATTTTTATATACAAAAATACATGTCTATATTTTTGTATATTTTTGTGTACAGGATGCAATCTATTAAAAGAAAAAATTAGCTCATGAGTATGCATGCTAAGTTCTATGATATGCGACCTGCAGAAATCCAAGAAAGCTATTGATAGTCTGAGCGCCAAAGCTTGAGTTCTAGGGGTGCAGATGCTATGGTTTCCATTTCACTGGTGGGAGACTGATAGCCCATTCAGTGCATCAGAGATGGAGAGTACAACTTCCTGCTTTTTGCCTTTCTTACGTCTCCAATGGATTAATGGGTGCCACCCTCATTGTGTTGTTATTTTTCACAATTCCCTCACAAACACAACCCTAAGTAATACTTAACCAGATGTCTGGGCATTCCATAGCTAACACAAAAATTAACCATTATAATGTGATAAATAGGACCCAAATCATATGGTCATACTGACTAATTTTGTGGAACTGGTGATCCTTCATGAAGAAAAGCATTAACTTTTAGTTTTTTACCTTTCCAGTTTAGATAAGCTGAGCTTGTGAATTCTGCTTGCTGTGTTCCTTTTGTCCAAGGCCTGCGGTCAGATCTGCTGGAAATGAAAGAGGCAAATTATAGGATTCATGCAATAAACTGTACTCTGTATCTTGAACAGATGGTTTGAGGTACTTTCTATTATTACCTTTGGTTAATAATGACTTTCATTTAAAAGTCTCTCAATACAAAACCAAAAAACATGCTTTACCTTTTGCTTATTACATAATATATATAAAAACTTCAGCAAAACCAAAATAGATTCCTTATAAACTTGGTATTTTAATTTCTTTGTTTAGGAGAGGGCATACTTTTTTTGGATAGCAAGCTGATTTTAAAAAGTGGATCTCATTAGTACAATGGCTGATATCCTATAAGAATGGTTACCTAGCATGGATGCATATACCTTTGACTTTTCTAACACATTACATATTTTATGTATATAAAAACTTCTAGTGTTTCTATTATCTTTAAAGAAGACAAAGACTGAACACATGTAGATTTCCCACTGATTATATAAATAACTGTAATCATGTGTTAAGAATTTGTTAGAGACAGAAATTTAATTAAGGAGTATTCACCTATACTGTTTATGGTATTTTTCCCAACTTTAGTTCTTTATTGTTCTAGCTCAACTGGTTGGAGAGTATCCTCACATATTCATGCCTAGGAACTGCTTGCAGCCTCCACACAAAGAGGTGCCCTGCAGTGATTCTGAAATCAGCAGTACAGCTCAGCAGAGAAACCCTCCACTGAAGATCATCCCAGAGGCAAGAGCAAGTGAAGAATTTACTGTCAGCTCCTGGCAATCCTCCCCTTAGAAGAAAACAGTGCTGGTTAATAGAGGCCAGAGGTCTCTCTGGCCCTGGGATGAATTCAAGTTTTCAATCACTGAGCAGTGGAAGGGAGAAGACCTTGCCTAAGGATGTGGGTAGTAAAACCTCTCCTATGAAGCAGAAAATCAGCTGGAGCAACCCACTCATAAGTGAAACACTAGCGTCACTAACTTGTTCCAGATGACTCTAATTACTGTGCAGTCTATCACTCAAACAGAAAGATGAAGCACATCTTTAGCCATCCTGCAAGCATTTGCTGCACAATTTACAAAATTACAAAATTTGTTTTCAGATACTCATTTTCTTGCCATTGTTTTCTGACATTTTATAAGAATAGGAAGCATCACAAGTAATATGAGGAGAAAAGTTAATATACGGGAAGGTAGACATATATAAAATCTGGAGGTTATACACCTTGCTGAAAACATGGTGAAAAGGAGGTCCTTCTCAAAAATTTGAGATTTAAACTTGAGGCAGAGCATATTGACAAATCAGAGGATCACATTTTATATCAGAAAGTATAAATTTCAGTATTCCAGGGCTGGAATTATCATTTAATTTCTATAAATTAATTTTTTATGATTTGAGTTCTCCATGAGAAATGTAGGGCCTGCTCTATCAATTTACCAGTTTTGATAAATGCAAGTTCCATAAAAACTGAAAAGTCAGCTTGTGTAAAAATATATTAAATACCAAAAAATCATGAAGATTGGGCATATTTCATTTAAGGATCTATCTCACATTAACTTAAAGTCAGCCTTGGCTTCTGCCAATGATGATTCCAACACTACAATCCAAAATGAAGTTTGTCTCCTGAGCTATCTTTGTACAAGTTCACAAATTCAGGTTCAATTTAAAAAGACACTTTGAGGATACCATGAAAGATGACAGAAGGGTGAGGACCACAAGGACCATCATTTCTGATGTTGCACTACCCTTTCTTCCATCAGCATCAATAAGAATAAAATTGTATGGAAAATCTACAGATGTTGCAAAGCCATGTATTTCAGAGTGTCCTTTCTGCAAAATGATGCTGTTAAAAAGAAGTAAGTGACATACTAAAGATTATAAGTTAATCCTTAATAGAGACTTAATTCACTCCAAGATTAAAACATGAGGTGCCGCTTAAGTCTTACTTGGTGTAATAGAAAATAATTGGAGGTGAATAAAGACACAAATAAAACTATTGTTGTTAGCCAACTAGCATTGTTTAACTGCATTTGCATTTGGTTGTCTTGTCGTATAATCCCTGGCATCCACATGGAATTCACTTCACAGATGGAACATGACAGGTAGACTTAGGATCTGTACCCTGCAATGTATAACTGAGAATGTGGAAACCCCACAACTAGAAAGCCTCTCTGTGTGCACTGTGACACCTATATCACTAGTCAGTAGTCAGTTAAATCATGGGATTTTTGTTTCTGGGTTTTTTGTTCCTGCTTAATGTACTAAAGAAACCAGGATCATTCCCCAAAATTGTTGAATGTATCCTGACCCTGCTGAAAAAGCTAACATGAAGGAGACTATACAACTTTTAATGAAGAGCCATACCTGTATCACTATCATCTGATTTGTCCCAGCTGCTAAGATGGCGATCAATCATTCATGGTAGTTTTCATACAAAGAAATTCTTTATACTTCAGAATGCTAATTTTTAAACTCAAATCTGCTATATCCTCATTTTTGTTTGTGTTCCTATTTATTTATAAGAGGCAAGTTTCCAAAAGGTGGTTGAGATGGTATCCTTATATAAACCACTGAAACAGGGATTTAGTTACAAAGATCTGCTTACAAGGGTATACAGCAACGAAATCATGTGTTTTGTTCAGCAATCGAGGTTTAATAACTATCAGTTCTTATAACTCCCATTCCATAGGAACTAGAAACTTATCTGATTCTGGCAGAAGTCATATGGAATTAGTAGCTTTGGAGAGAGCAGTAAACAGAAGATGAACTTTGGAGGAACGTAAGAACAAATACTATGATCTCAATTGTTTGTCATATATATGTGTGTTATACATAATGTATATATACATATAAATATGTATATATATATACATATATATGTGTGTGTATGTGAGACAGAGACAGAGACAGAGACAGAGACAGAGACAGAGAGACAGATATAAAAACGAGTCTTGAATTGGAAAAAGATGGAGGGATACATAGGAGGCATTGGAGAGAGAAGAGAAAGGAGGGGTTAGTTATAAATGTAAAACTAAAAAATTAAATGATTATGATATACATGAAAGGCTTCAATAAACTACAAGTATTATAAAACATTTATCCAGACATCATAACACAGTTAAATGCACAATTGTCCTTATAGTGAAGTAATTCAGTCTACCATCCCTTAAAATAGCCTCCAGTCTATGACAGAAATGAACACTGTTCTAAGTTTTATGCTTATTATCTCTGTGCTTTGACCCACAGATTTTCTTCTACTGTAAATCATAAATATGCAATACTATTCAATACATAATGGTGGCAACATTCTTACTTAACGGTGTATAATAAGCAGTCTGTTTGTACTTAACTATTTTCTCGTTTTCAGGTCTAGTGTCAGAATGCCACGATGGATTTGATTATTCCATGCATTTTGATATATGCTCATTTTTATTTTCTTCTTGATTCTAAATCCATACAAGAATTCTCTTAAAAAATTTTTTTTAAATTTACATGATTTGTCAATTATACATTAATAAAGCCAAAGACAGAAAAATAGAGAGATAAAGAAAAGTTCATAGAGGGAACACACCAAACTTTTATATTAGCAAATAAGACTATGGGAATCTGAGAATGAGCAGAGAGATTTGCTGCTTCCATGTATGAACAAAGAGTCTCCCATGTAGTCTTTGTTACATGGGAAAATCTCATATAAGAGAATGACAAATGACTAAGTAAGTTTTTTTATGTACCAGTATTATTATATGTATAACCATTGGCTGCCTACCTAAAATTCTGTGGACACCCCAAAGCATGGTTATGATATATATATATATATATATATATATATATATATATATATATATAT
>JANHMN010000010.1:21306460-21328868 GCA_030674055.1 Rhabdomys pumilio | reverse complement strand
ATATATATATATATATATATATATATATATATATATATATATATATCATATATACATATATCAAAACATATATATAAGAAAACATATATATAAACATTCATATATATATGAAAACATTTCATATTACATATCAAATTGTGCTATGATATTTGAACAATGCTTAATAAAGTTAAAATCATGTTTATTTACTGTCAGTGCAGTAGATACACAGAAACCTATTGAAAGAAGGTTCGCTTGAGCCTGCAGAGCTACTCATGTTTTCTGCTTTAGTCAAACCACTGGAGAGTTGAATATGGTTTATTTCTCTTCTGTCATCTTATTATTGCTTAAAATATTTTGGGGGTAATTACAATATGTTTAATTCTAGAGACACTGTAGACAAAGCGTTCTCCTGTTAAAACTATAGCCTCAAGTCACACTGTAATTCTTTAGTAACAATGTGTGGTACCGCTTAGTCTTTATCTTCTTGCTGCCAGGTGATAAGTAGGATTTATGAGCTATTTGGTGTTTAATTAAACTCTTGATGCTATAAAGGACCATTTATACCAATGATTCAAATAAAATCTTGATTGAGTTAGAAAATCTTGAGCTTAAGTAGTCTTGTCCTTTCTATTATTAGTAATAATGACCCTGTCACTTACAGAATGTAGATTTTTATGCCTTAAAGGCAAGGTATTTGTGTGGGGGTATGAATGTAGGAGAATTGAAAATGTTCCAAAAATGTTGTATTTTTTGTTAGGAATGACTGAGGACTGGTAAGATAGCAGGGATTACTTGTTTACTAATTCAATTAAAAAATGGCTTAGAACTTCTTTGAATTACACTTGAGGTGAAGTGTGTCCATGTTTTCCATGTTACCAAAAGACAGCAGGGCATCTTGTGACACCTCCCTGGTTTCTTAACAAGCAGTTGCCCCTATGATTCCAAAATAATTTAGTGGCAAGAACATAGAAGAGTGTAAAAAATGTTAGGATTCACATACTAGAAAAGAAAGGAGACAGACAAAGAGAGGGGCTTGACGGGAGGGACAGACAGAGGGAAGGAGGAAGGGACAGACAGAGGGAAGGAGGGAGGGACAGACAGAGGGAAGGAGGAAGGGACTGAGAGAGGGAGGAAGAGAGGGAGGGAAGGAGAGAGGTAAGGAGGCACGCAAGGAGGGAGGGAAGGAGGGAGGAAAGAAGAGAGATATACAGGAACAGTGATAAATCAATTAGTTTCTCTGGAAGTTTGGCAAAGATTTCTAGAGCATTAAACATTTCCACTCCTTGTGCTTTAACTTGGGGAAATATTTGGAGATATTTGTAAAGATTTATGTATTATGATATTTATTCCAGTGTTATTTAAGAGTACACAGTTAAAAAGAATCCACATAAATGTCCACCAGTGAGCACTTGGCAAAAAATAAATTAAAGTATAGCTATGTGATTTATTACTATGCAGTAGTTTATAATCATATTTTCAAAGACTAGCTGATGGCATGGGGAAAATGTTCACAATACAATAAATTAAAGCTGTCAGACACAAACAGCATAAATAGCTATCACTTATTGAACATTAATTTTGCACTATCTTTATAAGCACCTTATTTAATGATCTTCCAACAAATCTGCAGCACAGCTATTGTTATTCTTAATATATATGCTTTGCATCAGAAGTAACAGAGTTAAGGTGCATTTCCCATCTAAGTTCTAATACTATGCAGAACATCCTCTAATGTGTAGGAGTCTCTGGGGTAAAAATCTGCACGTAACTTTCTAGGATCTGAGACTTGAGCAAGTGTTGGAGAAAGCAAAACTAGTATTCCATCAACTAGCATATCTTATGTTAGCCTGGTATTTGGCAAAGATCCATCAAGAATTTTAAGGAAGAAAGATGATCTGATTGTTTAGGATAATAATTGAAGAATTGTTTAAATAGTAAAATTATCATAAAGTATTTGAAATCATTTACACATCAGCTGACAAAGATCATATCTGTAGGACATAATGAAGAGCTGTAGAGAAAGAGAGAAAGAAAAAGAAAACCTACTAGTTATGGACACATAATAAGCAAAGACTTTACCTCTAAGACAAGGAAGATGTAAATTCTAAGGTTCAGAAGATAAGAATGCAGATAATACCTAACATGATTTGCCATAGCTACAACATATCTATTGTTTAAACACAACCTAGATCACCTTGAATTTGTTTTGAAGGTATTTTATGTGAGAAAAGTTTTTACAGAAGGCATCCAGAAGAGATTATTTTGGAGTTCCAAGAAGAATACTAGTATATTGGTAATACAAATGAGAGATTTATTTGCAAATGAATCATTTAACACAGAAGTAGTAGAAATTTACAGCAGAAAGGATGTAGAAAAGAATTTCTGGAGATGGGGGACAGCATGGGAAGTGTCAGGATTGCCTGCAGAGTTTCCTAATTAGCCATTCAGCCACTGTCTACTTCAGAGATTCTTTGCCTTCTCTTTAGAAAATTAGAGACAAGTCTGAAAAGAGCTAAGCTCATATTATTTTAAACTTTAACTGATAGACCCATTATACACATTTATTAATAAAATGAGATGTTTATAGATCCAATTACAATTATTGAAGTGATATTTCCTGAAAGTATTGTAGTCAAGCTAACTCTAAATATGCCCTTAATTAGAGAACGAGTGCGTCAGGTGAGAGATTTCGCTTGTTATGAACAGACAAACCCAGAAGAGCAGCCATTTTACCATGCTTCAACAACAGCATCGAGTTTGCATCTTAAAGTTGTATTTGTAATTACTGCATCTTTTATTTCTCTTCATGGAAAGTTTTTAGGAAAACATATAAGTGACTATTTCATAGCTACTGTAGCCATAACTAGGGGAATCTCGTATGTTTATCACATTGATACAGTAATGAGACAAAGCAGAGGAATCATAAAAGCAAACTGAATGGACTGTATGTATACATGTGATGATACTTGACCTAAGAAATGGAATGCTAGAGAGAAGTGGCCAAGTCATCTAGGTGAGCTATTCATAGGAGAAAGGATATCGGAGTGAGACTGGAGCTCTGTACAAGTGTTCCTTTGGATAAATACTTTAGCAGGGACATCTTAGGTGATCTCTCTTAACTGTAGACTTGAATGAAGGGGAAAATGTGTCAGGAAATAACAAAAAGGACAAAGAAGTCATTTTACACATCTTGCTTGTCCAAGTTGTTGCTAGTTTTAATGTGATATTATTTTAATGACCATACATACTTTAGATTTTATGTATTTTAGAGAATTATGCATTGTAACACATAATTTCCTGATTTATAGATATTATAGCCATAATTATTCATCTCAGGGACAAAGGGCCATTGGATGTTAATTTAGTAAGTGTTTGGTTCTTGAAATCCTGCTTAAGTATATTAGAAAATTTTTACTTGAGTACAGTTTATACTTCAGTCAAATAGGTCAGGTATTACGGTTACTCCCAAGCAGGACATAATCAATATAGACACGTTAACTCTTAGAGTGGGAGATAGATTGTTAAGGGCATTGTTACAATATGTAAAATGCAAGCTGATTGGTGACGACCTGAATTCAGTTGTGATAATGGAGACAGAGAATGGATGAAAGACAATACAAAAAACTTACAGTAGCTATTGACCCTCATAAATACCCTTTACACATATAAGTTTGAGCACGTGCGCACGCGTGCACACACACACACACATACACACACACACATACACACACATTGTCACATAACCCTTGTTCTTATATATGTGAGACAGAATAAATATACATATACTTGCTGCAGAGAAGGATCTAATGTTCTTTGTGGACATTTTTTTTTCTGCAGACAGACAACAGTTTTTCAGCACTACTTTTATAATCTTCCCTCTCTATGAGGTCTAGGTACTGAAGCTGGATACACCTAGAAGCCTGCCATTGGATAATGTTTCTCCTATGTTTGGCTTCAAAAGTCAGTTCTTGAGAGAGTAAGAGGTGACTCTTTTTTGGGTTATGCAAAAAAAAGGAGATATAGGCGTCCTAGTCAGCAAGAGCACTGTATGGAACATTCAGGATGAATGATTTTATGATAGCCTCGCAAAGCATTTATTATTCAACTTCCCTTTAGGGTCAAATGATTTATGAGACTGAAGCGTGGTATCTCTTTTTTGATGTTTTCTTCCAGAAACTAGCTATTACAGTTTGACCAGGCCACAGCTCATTTGACAGCATCATAAAGAGTAATCTTTAAAGTTTGTTATAAATTGGCTGATGTTTTCATATTCAGCCTATTAAACTATGCACTGTCATAAGCTTAGAAACTCGTGTGGCTATACATCATGGTAATCTTGAAGATAGAAGTTCTGCTTGATCCTTCTGCCAGGCATGCTTCTTTTCTGATGTCTGATGCCAATGTTCAAAAGACCAATGCAGACTATATCTGATAAAATGGTGAGAACATTCATCTAGTTTGTACTGTCCACTGGATATTTCACAGCCCTAAGCGTTTTTTAGTTGGATACTTATGTTGCAGGTCTTCTGTAAGACTTGAGTCATCTGTATCATTTTGAATTTCTGACATCAGTATGAGTTATTACTACTATCTTGGGTCCCTTGCTTACTGTCAGTCTTGAAGTTCCATTTTTATCTTAATCATGGGTGATATTTATTACTCATGGAGCAAAGACTTCCAATATTTGTTTTTACACATTTCTGTGATTTGTATCCTCAAATTAATACATAATATTTTAGTCTGTATTAGTCATTTAAAATGCAGTTCCACATTTATATGGGCATCATCATGTCCTCTAAGGCCCCCATGGGAAGCAGCTTGGTGAGAAATAATAAAACTGGAAATTTTTATTTACCAGAAGAGGCCATTGTAAATATACTTTATTGTACAAACTTGTCTTTTTTTTAAAACTGACCTTTAATCTATGGAATCAAATATCTGGTAAATTCATAACCTAATTTTGCCCTATGAAGTTAATGAGAAAATGAAATATAGTGTTCAAGCAATCTTTGGCCAGAGCAAGCACTTATTTTACTATGTGTCTCTTAAAAAGTCCAGCATTTGATACACAAACCTTGTCAATCCAATTTAAAAGGATTATGGTGGCTGAGAGACATTGAGGAAAAGTCACTAACCATATCCCTTGAACATCCGCAAATCTGGAGTTTTATTGACCTGGCATGGCTGTACCTGGAAAACAAATGGAAAGTTCTTTGGCTTTCATTTAAAACTTTCAGTGACACAATTAAAAACAGTCACCAGTGTGCTACATATATCAGAGTACAAGTATAGCTCTGGAAATTCATTTGGATTAGTGTCTCCTAGAGTGACAGTGTTTCATGGACAAAAGAGGGGCTGATGGAAGATGACTTATAGTCAGGTGTGTATGATTTACATGCCATCACAATCCAAATGGCTTCTCTGCCCAGACCTACTGCACATTGCTATAAGAACTGGAAAATGGGCTTAACATGACCCATTTCTTAAGGGCAAAGAATCACCAATTATATAAGCTTTTATTATTATTAGTTATTCAAGCAAGACAAGAAAGAAAAAAATCCTAAGCTATTCACCAAAGAGAAAAGTGGGAGACATGGAGATCATCTAGGAAACATGAAATTTTAATTTCTGAATGTCTGAAACTTCTACAATGATTCAGGTTCAGACACACATTTATGTTTCTTCAGGCATGGCAAATCAGAAAGCAGCTTTGATCGTTATGAAAACAGGAATGAGACCCAACAATGTCAGTTAAGATCTAGAGCCTGGTGTTGTGCAGAGGTGTTCTGTCATCTCTACCAAGGCTTCTAATTTTATGAGTGTAGTACCATTCATGTGCAGGGTAGGCTTTTGCTCTTATCCTTGTAGAAGTTCCTTGACAAGATTCTCCAAGCCCTGTTAGCTTGATTATCACCACTGCTTCTAGTTCCTGAGCATGCATCATTGCTCAAGACTCTGCTACAATGTACGTTAATGATTAGGTAACTGTGGTGGGGTTCAGACAATGTTGCTGATGTGGACTTAAGAATCAAACAGGAAGTAGCAAAGAGTTAGCATAATTTCACTTCTGAAAGTATGCTTATGCAAACTATTTGTTATGTAACATGAAGCTACTATAAAATAAACATTAGACATACTGCTTAAGCCTTAATCTGACTTGTACCTCATTGCCATTGAGTTTGCAGCAACATTTCCTCATTTGAGAAATGTGACTATGTGGGAGACCTGAAAATAAGTAGAGATGAAACCTGAAAATGCGTTTGAATAAAACAGGAGAGCATGCTTAGTTTCTCCCAAGAGAAAAGTTTCTGAAAAAAAAAAAAACTGCCATGTGTATCATTGTGATGATCTTTAGGAACTGAGAAAACTGTTAAAGAAATTTGTACTGTTGGTCCCAACTGGAAGGGACACTGCCTCACTTCAGTGGATAGCTGAGTATGTCTTTCCACAAGGAAGGAATTTGAGTTTCTTGAGAGGACTAAGCAGAGTACTTCAGCATCCTTCCTCAAAGAACATATCATTTGCAAATCTTAGCACAATCATCATCATTACAGCCCATAAAATAGGCATCTCTAGATCTTAAAGTATCTTTTTTTCAGAACATAATGGGAATTTTGAATTGGAGTATAGTGTGTCACAGTTGCAGGTCAAATAAGGTTTTGTGAAAAGGGAACACTGAGCCCCATAGTTAACTAACACAAGGTATAAACGCTCTCTGTTCAACTTCACTCAGTGTTCTTTTATAGTTCACAGAGGCAGTGAACGTTCCTACACGAGATTTGTTAAGTGTGACTCAGCCTCCCAGTGTAGACATTTCCAAGGAAACACAGTAGTCTGTGGCTACAATATTTCTTTCTGTGTTCTCCAGGAAGCAGGAAGCTCTTTGCCCCCCTCATATATATATGTATACACATATACATACACACACACACACACACACACACACACACACACACACACACACCTTAAAGTGTGCTTTACTTGAAGAACTTGATCTCCAATTCCAGGTGACACTTATTTGCATTCATGTGTTATAGAGTTTAATTTAACCAATGTTCTGAACTATGAATTATAGGAAACAAAATAGTCTTTTTTTCCTCTTTCAAATCCTGATGAGCACCATGTTAAACTATTGAGAGGGCACGAGGGTCCCATCCTTTCTCAACAGGTTGTAACATCTTTTTAATCTTATGTATGAAGTTTCTTGACATTTCAAATGCACATTTGAAAAAAAAAACACCAGAATTTACATTTCAAAACACCAAAAAGTAATCATGATTGCCCTTTAAATCTGGAGAAATTAAGATATATTTGCAAATGAAATCAACAGTCATCAAAACTTAGGAAATCGGAATGGCTAAATTACTGGTCATTCATAATGAGTTATCTTAGCTTTAACAATGTGGTTTAAATATTTTCTTTTTTCTATTCATCTTGGAGTTGCAAGTCTTTCTACCTCACCTTAGATGATTACTAGCTATACTCCTAAAGGGCAGATCTAAGTTAATGAGTTCCAGGGGAGGGGACAAGGAAGCAAGAACAAAAACAGCATATTGCCTTCAAGACTATTAATGTCCCTTTGTGGAGGATGGCAACAGCTAATGTCTGGCAAGAGCAGTGGAGGAAGAAATTGCTGCAGGTTCGGGTGGGAGAGTGAGTCACCTTGAGGCAGCACTGCTGATGAGCTTTCGAGAATAATCTTTCCATTAGGAGTGGGATCCTCCTTTGAGGATGGGGTTATTATTAACGTCCAGTACTTGAAGCATTTGATTTACTTCCTGTGTACTGCACAGGAACAAAGCAGTCAAGCCCCTCACAGCACAGAACCACAGCGGACTTCTGCAAGTGCATTTATTCTCTAAGATGTGAGGGATTTCAAAGTTCGTGGGCATTTCTTTTGCATTATGGGCATAAATCACTGCACACAAAGAAAAATTACTGGAATGAGTCAGTAGATAGGTAGAGGTTAGTAAGGAAGCAGGCAGATAGGTAGACAGATGTTATTACTCCTTTTGGTTTTCAGTGGAGAAATATCTACTTGTCCTGTATTTTGTGGATTTTTTTAGCTGGAAAAAATGTGTTTATTTTAGATCTTACAGCAGTTAATACATCATTTCTATAGTACTCATGTAACCAGTGTCTAGTCATAGTTTTTGTAAGCTTGATTTAGAATTGTGTGCCTACCTTAGATGCTGCGGCATTTGGGGGTGAGGAATTAGTTCGCTCTAGCTTAAACTTGTATATTTTATTCATACTTAGTTTTAAATACCCTTTTTTATTCCCTTATTTTTGGTTCATTTGGTATGATTATCATTCCAATTTCTTGCCTCCTGAATAATAGATTCTAAATCATTCTCATTTTGTCTTTGATTCCTTATTAAAAATCTTGAAGCTTAACAGCTAATGATACTATCCGTGCATGGCAATGCTGCGTTTAATGAAGAAAGATTTGTTTTATTATTGCATAATGTCCCTCTTACACCATTGCTATTATTCTTGTGTTTTTCATTGCATTTTCTCTTAAGATGTTTAATAGATATTTATAGATAGTCCATAAAATGACCATATGCCTAATCAACATCTTCATATCTGTATTTAATTATTATTTAAATTTTACATTTATTTTTGACATTATAATTACATTTCTCTTTACCAACTTCCCTCCAAAACCTCTCATATAACTCTCCCCACTTTTCTTCAAATTCATGCCCTCTTTATTCAAAAAGTGTTACTGCATGCATACGTGTATATGTAGATATATGATATTCCTAAATAAAACCTGCTCATCAGCATAATGTTGTCTGTTTTCTAGGCTGATTATTTGGTACTGAATCACCAACTGGTGTGCTCTTCCCTAGTGAGGATCACCTGTTCCACTCTTAGCTTTCCTCAGTTGCCTATAGTTCTTTGTGCCGGGATGAGGGCTTGTGTACTTTTCCCCATCCCATTTGGCATGTCCATTGGTGCTGCCCTTGTTTCTTTTATGTTTGGACATTATATTGGTGTCTTGTATGGGCAGACATGTTCATTTAGCTTCTGACATTACTAAAATACACAGTGTCACAGCCAATTGTCTGATCCTCTGGCTCTTACAATATTTCTCCTCTTCTGAAATGTTTCCTGAGCCTTAGGTATGGGAATGTTTTGTAGCTGGGACTGGGCTATCCAACTCTGCATTTTGATTGGTTGTGGTTCTCAAGAATGGTCTCCATCTGTTGCAAAGATGTTTCATACCTTGATGAGGTGTGAAAAACACACTTATCAGTGTGTATTAATTGCTGTTAGGGATTATTTTATTTCACAGGTGAAAGCTTTCTGAGTAATATTTCAGTGCTAATATACTATGCTACTTTGTTTTACTCTGTAAAAATTTATCTTAAAATATATATATATAAGGAGGAAGTCACCTCAGAAACAGGACAGTACTTTAGATTTCCATTCCTGTGCATTTACTACATTTATTTTTCATACAGTGCTAATCTCTTAGAATATAGTAGCCCTTTCAATGTTAGATAGTTTCCATTTGGTTCCAGATTAGTCAAACGGGTTTTGAATGTATCCTAATGTACTGGTTAGCATACTTTCAAGACGTTTTAAAGAAACATGTGGTTTGTATGCTAGCTTAATTGTACAAGCTAAATTTGTAAATTTTTTGGAATTTTGACATCATAAGTTTATTTATTGAACAATAAATCATTTCCTAAAACATTCTATGACACATAAAGAATATTCATTAACTATGGCTATATGAGAAATTCATGGCATATACTTTTCTATCAAACAACAACAACAACAACAACCAACAAAAACCCAAATAAACCAAAACTCTGCCCAACTATGAGGAAGTAATAAGCTTCCTAATCTCATGAAACCGAAGTTATTATTTCAGAACAATTCCTCATCCCTTTTCAGGATTGAGTTGCATGGCTATGTACTCAAGTCATGAAAGGAATGATGCTGCATTGTGTATGTTAGAAATAAACCATGACTCTTTACGGGAAATTGAAAGAGCTAACCCTGCTTCTCATTTGCAAGTGTTATAGGCAGAAGTTCTCATGTGTATTTTGTGCAAGAAGGGCACCACCCCCATAAGAAAAATAGTGACTAAGACAGTAGAGAGGAATAATCTGCAGGCTGCATTTGTTTTATTCTTTGCTTAATAAAAAAATTCTTAGTTAAGCTTTCCTATTTCTTTATTCTCTGATTTCATCTGCATCAATCAACCTCCTGATTATTATAGACTACTAAGAGCCTTAAGTACTGCTCTGATTAAGAAAAAATAATATTTCTGATTAAAATTAAATAGATATTCTGGTTTCAACTTCACTCTCTTGAAAATTCTTGTGTTGTTTTTTTCTTCCTTCATGGAACAAATCTTTTAATGGCAACCATGTATGAGACATTTTGCAACTTGACAAATTAAAATTAGACATTGTCACTGCTGATGTTCTTACAAGTGAAAGAGCTCTTTCTTGTCAAGCTAAAGTAGATTGGTTACTCGTTTACAATATATATACAGGTCTCAAGGCATCTCAGAAACTGTTCTTCAAGATAGAAATGACCTGACTGCAAGAATCCACCCCATGAGGCCTTGAGTAACCATACTAATCAAAAGTATTAATCTATTCATACTTCTTATTATATGTTACCTTTCATCCTATAAAAATCAGTTAGCACCATGCTATATAAGTTTCTTTTTTATTTTTCATATTACTTGATTTCTCTTTCACTAGACCATTAATCTCTTAAAAGGATAACCTTTGTTACCTGCATGATCTTGTAGATGCTTTGCCCAATGTTTGCATTTGATTAATGACAAGACTAATTAATCTGTCTGTTGGTGACCATTGTTATAGTATCTTGCTTATTTTATATGCTTATGTTGTTTATCCTTAAAACAATCATGTGAGATGGGTTGCACTGATATCCTTATTATAAGTAGGAAATAATTAAAATGCAGAGGTCAGAAGCTTGTTCAAATAATATTCCAATAAATAATAGATGAGATTCAAAGTAGGCAAGCAGCCAGGCACCTTGAGAAGCTTTTATCTTAACCATGATGCTGCATCTTCCCTTGTAATGATGGTGATTAAGTGAAGGAAGAATGAGATTGCAGTAAAATTGGATATGGTTGGGAAGTTTCAGCTTTCAATGGTGTCTATAAACTGTGCTAGAAAAACAGTATATTTCAATGCTGGAAAATAGCACCCATCTTTTCAATTTAGTGATTAATATAACAGTTGTAGCTAGTAACACCAGACTAAGAAGCCAGTGTTATTGGTGTTCTTTTCAGGAAGTTGTCTCGTGTACCAATGAATTCAAGGTTATTTCACCCTTTCACTTCTATTAGATTTAATGTATCCAGTTTTTCGTTGATGTTTTGATCCACTTGGACTTGGGTTTTGTACAGGGTGATAGATATCAGTCTATTTGCATTCTTCTATATAGATCAGCACTGTTTGTTGAAGATGCTTTCTATTTTCCATTGTATGGTTTTGTCTTCTTTGTCAAAATTCAAGTATCCATAGATGTTTGGGTTTATTTCATGCTCTTCAAGTTGATTCCATTAATAAACCTATCTGTTTCTATACCTCTATCATGCAGTTTTTATTTCTATTGCTCTGTAGTATAGGTTGAATTCAGAGATGGTGATAACTTTTTCTGTTAAGGATTGTTTTTTTTTTCCTGGGTTTTGTGTTTTTCCATGTGAGGTTGAAAATTTCTCTGTAAAGGATTGTGGTGGAATTTTGATAGGAATTGCATTGAACCAGTAAATTGCTTCTGGTAAATAGTTACTTTCACTGTGTCAGTCCTACCAATTCATGAGCATGAGAGATATATTTATCTTCTAACATCTTCATTAATTTCATTCTTCAGTAACTTGAAGTTCTTGTCATATGGGTCTTTCAATAGCTTGGTTGGTGTTATAACAAAATGTTTTATATTATTCATGTCTATTATAAATGATGTTACTTCCTTAATTTCTTTCTCAGTCCATTTATGATTTGTATAAAGGAGGATTACTGATTTTTTTCAATTAACTTTGTATCTAGCCACTTTTCTTATGTTGTTTATTAGTTTATTAGTAAAAATTCTCTGGTAGAAATTTTGGGGTCACGTATGTATACTATCAAATCATCCATAAATGATGATATATTGACTTCTTCCTTTCCTGTTTCTATCCCATTGATTTTTTTTAGCTATATTATTTCTCTGGATAGAAAGTCAAGTACTATATTGAATAGAGAGGGAGAGACAAAGTAGCTGTGTCTGGTCCCCAATTTTAGTGGAATTATCTTAAATTTTCTTAATTTGTTTGATGTTGGCTATTGGCTTGTTGCAACCACTTTGGAAGTCAACTTACTGGTTTCTCAGAAAACTAGAAATAGTTCCTTCTCAAGACCCAGCTACAACACTTGTGGAAATACACCCAGAAGAGGCTCTACCACCCCACAAAGACACTTTCTTTGTGACAATGTTCACAGCGGCTTTATTCTTAATACTATCCAGAAACTAGAAACAACCTAGAATTCCCTCAACTGAAGAGTGGATAAAGAAAATGTGTTACATCTTCATTAAAAAAAGTCACCATGAATTTTTCAGGCAGGTGCAAAAAACTTAAGAATATTATCCTGATTGATATAACCCAGACCCAAAAGGAAACACATTGTATATCCTAACTTATAAGTGGATATTATCCATAAAATACAGTATACCCACACCATACTTCACAGACACAAAGAAACAAAACAAGAAGACCCAAGCAAGGATGCTTGAATCTCACTCAGAAGGGGGAAAAATAGTCATGGGAGACACAGGCAGGGAAGAAACTTGGTGGGACAGGGAGAGGAACAGAAGGGAGGTCAGGATCACATATGGTAAGAGATAGGAGAGATGAACAGATGGCCTTGAGAATGAATGGATATCTGCAACTTAATAGGGTGCAGAAGTGGAAGACATCTCCAGGAAGAAACAGACTTGGAATAAGACAGGTGCCCAAGAATCAATGGTGATGATCTTCTCTGAGACTCATAGCAGTGGGGATATAGAACCTGACGAGGCTAACAAAGGTAATTAGGCAGGAGCACAAGTGGAGTCATAGTGACACCAACCCACCCACAAAACTTTAGACTCAAAATTTATCCTATCTACAAGAAATACAGGGTTGGTGGATGGAGCACAGACTGAAGATATGGCCAACCAATAACAGGCGCAACTTGAGGCACATCCCATGGGCAAGCACCAATCCCTGACATTATATACTCTGTTATGCTTGCAGACAGGACTCTATAATAGCTGACCACTGAGAGGCTCCACTCAGCAGCTAATTCAGAGGGATGGAGAGACCAACACTCAAACAGTGGGTGGAGCTTGGGGACTCTACTGGAAGAGTTATGGGAAGGATTGCAGGCCCCGAAGAAGACAGCAACTCCATGAGAAGACCAACTGAGTCAAATAATCTGGACTTTTGGGGCTTTCAGAGACTGAAAAACCAACCAAAGAGTATACATGGGTTGGACCTAGTCCCCACCCACACAGCTCCCAGCACAGATATATCAGATATACAGCTTGGTTTTCATGAAGGTCCTAAACAACTGGAGCCTGAAAGCTGCTGCCTGTAAGTGGGTAATGTTCTTCTACCTTAGCTGCCTTATCTGGCCTCAATGGGATAGGATCCATCGAGACCCATAGAGACTTGAGGTGCCAATAGGGTAGCCAGGGGATTCTCCACTCTCTTAGAGGACAAGGTTACGGTGCAGGGAGAAAGGATTGTTGGAGGGGATGACAGGGAGGAGGGGCAGTGAGCAAAATGTAAAGTGAATAAATAAAAATAAATAAATAAATAAGTTTTAAAAAAGATAAGAAAAATGAAAAAGCCAGTGCTACTACTACTTAGTGGGTCAGGCCACCTATTCTCCAAACAAAAGTACAAAAAAAAAAAAAAAAGATGAAATCATTTTATAATCCGATTATTTCCTGGTCAACTCATGTGAAAAAGTCCTCAAATCGACTATACTATAACATAAATCTAAAGCAACTTCTTAAATAGAACAACTTTTAGTTTGTTTTTTTTTTTTTTTTTTTTTTTTTTTTTTTTTTTTTTTTTTTTTTTTAACAAGGTAGGATATAGGGACGTTTTATATATTCCACTGAATATACTGGAGAGGGTACTGTCCGTGGTCCTGATAATAAGTTGTGACTAAGTGGACCTCACTAGCCAGACTGTGGCACTAGAAACAGGCTTACTTGTTCCTGGAGGTGGCTTCTTTGATTGCCTTGGTAAAAGTATCAACTATAACTATTCCAGGAATTAACACCATAAAGCAATGGAGAGACCATTTATTTATATTTTGTTGCTTAATCGCAGCTAAGAAAAGCAACTAGAACATGTACCTATTGGATCTCAGGTGAATGTAGAGTCTGGTTTCTTGCTTTCAGACTAATCATTTTTCTCTCAATTTCACATGCATGATAAATTATATTCTCTTTCAGGGACAAGTAAAAATTCACAAAGGGTTTCTAGGAACAAAGTTGCTACTCTGCTGAACATCCTATATTTATACCTTTTTAATGGCAATAAAATGTTTGAAATCAGCATGGCCATGAATATTGGCAGAATAGTGTGCTCTTTATTGTGTCTCATATAGAACAATTGCCAAAACTCATTGCTGGCATTCTCAATAATAAAATTGAATTGCAAGTATTATGAACAAAATTCATGGACCTTTGTTTTAATCAGGGAATATATTCTTATGAACTTACTGTGAGAATTCATATTAGTACCTATGTTTATGTAAATAATATCCTTAGAAGATGAATTGCTTATGTCAACAGGTAACATTATTTAGGGATTTAGATTTTATAAACTTGTATTCATGATAAGATGTTAAGATTAAGAATCTAAACTCGTCATGCCTGTGTGTCATTCTAAGGTATTTCTTCTCTAGCAAAATATGTTGAGTCTTTATCTCCTAAAATAGATTTGTTCTTTTTACATGCATACAAATCTCATGACTAGAACTAACTTTTTCCCGAATTTTCCATTTACAATTTTATTATATAAGGCCTTTTACCTATATGAAATATTTTACATTTATATTTACATGATAGTACTGTAGTCACTCTACATAAATAGGAATGAAAATAGAATTATTTCAGTATGAATATATAAATAAATAATCACAAGAAATGCATAAAGATAAATTATTGTATTCACAAACTACAAGGTTATAAAACAAAGAATAGCATCAGAGCCATTCATGTCAGGGGTATATGAGATAAATTTTAGATCCATGATAATTGTTTGTTCAGAATATGATGGAGAAAGGTCTCTGTACATTCTAGAAAGTACAAGAGTTTTTGAATCTTGTTTTTCATTGTATATATACATACATACATACATACATACATACATACATACATACACACACACGCACACACACACACACACTCATTTAACTGTTTGGAATGAGTGAGAACTTGCATTTTATTTTTATATGCTTGATAATTATTACCAGTGTTAATATGTAGTATATTTATTTAAGAGGGCTTCTGTTTCCATTAACTGAAATTAACTAGCCCTAAAATTTATAATCTTTCCTATATAGGTAATTATAAAACATGAATCAAATATATAAGACAACTATTTTGAGACATCAAAACAGAAACATCTTGAGGAAAGTAAAGCCCCTGAGGTGGGCAATACTTTATACCTCTTTTCACTCTAGGACACAGTGGGTAGCAATGAAATGAGACCTCAAAAGGGTCCTTAACAAAGTAGATATTAAATGTTTTGTCTTTGGCATGTAAACAATGAGTTTGCTATGCAGAGAAGCTGCCCCAGAATTGTTTTGAGAGCCTTGAGCACTTGGTGAAAGATACAGAATTGAGTTTGAAAAACCTAGCAGAGGGTCATTTCTAGGAGACTGAGAGCAGAAAATAGGATACTAACTGGATTGTGTAAGGACTGAAATGCCCCAGAATTATGACCCAGTTTGAGTGGAGACACCCCACTGAGCATAAGCACTTATTAAACATCCCAGATACTATGACCTGGGGAAAGAGAAATCTTTTTAGTTTAATAATATAAGTAAAATCAACTCTATAAACTATAAAAACAAACACACAATGATTAAGAGAATCAACCAATCTATGAATGATTTGAGATAATTAAGCTGAATGGCATTAAAATGAAGAGAAGTCCAAGCAGATTTCCTATGAAGTAATATGTATAAAATGATAATCATTAAATGAATTTTTGAAGAGCATCGAATACAAAAGATTCTCCCCCAAATCACAAATATTGGAACTAGTTGACATGATTAATAGATGACATAAACACAACCTTTCTGTGAAGAAATAAGCACCATAAATATCTGTAGAAATAAACTGAAGTTATAGAACTGAGAGGATAAAACATTTAAAATTAAGCTCTACTGGATGGTTTAAACACAAGTTAGACCCTGCAAAAATAAGTTGCTAAGAACAACTTTCATGTAAAAAAAAAAAAAAAAAAAGGTAACTACTTAAAATACTGTATCAGAAAATATAAGCGTAACACCTCTCACAGAAAAGATTGAGACGCATCTATAGAACAGAGAAAGGAACAGCAACTGAACGTGCTCAAATAATAATATATGCATCCATGGGCTCATGAAAAACAGCCAAGTAGTTCAAGTCCAAAGAGCAGCAGGTATGTGGATAACAATCAATTAAAGGGGATTATTGTCAAATTGTGCCAATAAGCTTAAAATCCTTGGATGAACAAAATTAAAAACAATAGTTACTTTTTAAAATCTTTATAAGAAATAAATAGAATAACTGATCTGAGTCTTTCCTGCTAAATAAATTTTTTTTTTACAGACATTAAGGTCATAGTCACCTCACTCATGGATCCAATCAATATTTGATAATGATTAATATATTACCTTAAAACATACCAATTTAAAGTAAAAACAAGTTAGCAAAATATTTCATTTATTTTCACGTGAAAGTCAGAATGATAAACAAGGACATAGCATAGACTTGAGGAACAATATATATTAAGAACACATTTGAAAATTGTCAAAAATATTAGTAAATAGAGTCCAGCATTATAGTAAAAGAGTAAGATATAACATAATCAAGTGGGATTGAATCCAGGGTCATGAGGCTGTGATAAAGTTTTGAAAATTAGTCACATTATCAAAATAAAAAAGATTACAATTACCTTTGCAATTTTGATAGCAAATATGTTGATAATTGTCACTCATTATTATGATAAACTCTCACCAAAATAATCATTGAAAATACACAACCAGTTAATAAATGATGACTGAAATGCTTTGAACTAAAATGAAAACTTATGCATGAAAAAAGTTTTCTTTAGATTCAAGAGCAAGGCAAGGGTTTCCATTCACCACATTTTGCCTACAACAAGACAAAGTAAAAAAAAAGTAACGAGTAGAACATTTGAGACTGTAGAAATAAATTTGTATTCTTCAGAGATGACAGAATAGCATCTCTGTGTATGCAAATATTTTTGTGAAACCTAGTAATGATGCCACCACTAATGAATGAGTTTAAAAAGATTCTATGACATAGACCCAATGTTAATTAGCCAGGTAATAGTCCTCCCAATTATAACATAGTTTAAATACTTAGAATTCTACTTCCAAGATTATTAAACATTGTTCTAACTGAATAATTAATGTTAAGTACATGATTAAACTCAGAAAAATTTCTTGAATAGATATCTTCCAACTAAAAGATGTACAAATATCCAAATGTTGCAATGTACTCAATGTCAGTAGTCATCAACCAAGTTTTTAATAAAGCAATATCATTTTACTCCCCATAAAATGTTTCAAAATAAAAAACATGCACATGGAATTTGTTCACAATTTTGCAAAAAAAATATATGTGTGCAACTGATAAGAGTGTCTATGAATAGACATACTTCAAAACCTGGTGACATAATATGTCACAATATACATTGACATTTTATTGCTTACCTACAGGTGCTGCAATGAATCATGAGGAATTTAATGTAACACATGAATAAAAGTTACTAACTTACAGTTATGGAATTCACAAGTCCAAACTAAAATCAAGGTATAAATAGAGATTCTAGGGGGAAAATCTAACTTTAAACAGTTTTCTGCATTGTGGTTTTTTGGTCTCTTTCTGCCTTCAAAAACAATAGCCAGTCAAGATTTTCCTCTGTGCATCCATCAGATCTCTCAAACATTACCTACTTGACCTTGCTCTTTCTCATGTAAGGATGCATTTGATTGCTTGGGCATACTGGTATAATATACAAACTCATTTTAAGATCAGGTGGGTGGTAACTAAAACTACCAGCTACTTTTAATACCCCATTTGAGATGTAACCTGTGTGTGTGTATGTGTGTGTGTTTCTCTCTCTCTCCCTCTCTCTCTTTCTCTCTCTCTCTGTATGTATGTATGTATGTATAGATGTATGTATGTATGTATGTATGTATGTATGTATGTAGACTTTGTCTTTTACTGGATAGGGGGCTTAGTTTATTTTACTTGACTGCCTGGGAGAGAGATGGAGATGGAAATGAACATGGCAATGGAGAAGGAGAAGGAGAGGAAAAGGGAGGGAGAGGGAGAGGGAGAGGGTAGTTGAAGGGGGAGTGGAGAAAAGAAGGAGGAAAGAGAAAGATGGAGGGAGGGAGGCACGGATTGACTGAGAGGAGTATTAAGCTGGAGATGTAGACAGAGAGAGAAAGACAAAGAGATACACAGAGATAGAGACATAGAGAAACAGGGACAGATAAAGGAAGGTAGATGGACAGATAAAGACAGGAGAGACAGAGTTCAGAGGTGTGTGTGTATGTGTGGCATATATTCAGATGACTTGCACATTTCACTATATCTAAATTTTACTTGATAAAGCAAATTTAAAAATATTAGATGTATAATCCACCTATATATTTACAATTAAATAAGAAAAATAAGCAGTGAAATGGCAAGAAATGGCAGTAGTTAAAGATCAATGTTACTTGTTGAACCTACAAGCTCAATTTGCAAAAGCAAGTCCTTCATGGTAAAATGTAATATCTATATAGACATTTGCAATCAATTTGGACATGATTGGCTTACCTTTTGATCTTGCTGGAAATACTTTAAGCTTTTAAAATTGTAAATTATATAAAACTTTTGGGGCTTTATGATCTATTTTCTGATGACACAGGAGATTACACTTGTGTTGCAGTTGTATGGCAGTTGACCCAGGTGTCATCACCTAAGTAGATGATAAGGTTTCTCTGAAATGGCCATGGTGCCATGCCCTTAACTTCATGCTGTCATGGCTATCCTCCCACATGCTGCTGCATTTAATCACCCACTATAGATGTCCCTTCTCAGAAACCAGGCTTACTTTCCAAGGTCTAGGTTAGAAGATAATTAGAATGTGTAGGAGGGAACAAAATGACAGAGTATTTTTCACTCTTGATTATTCACACTTAACATCTCCTTAATAGTTTGAGCAAATGTCTGACTCAGACCCTCTTTAGCACCTGAGCGCACTATTTGGCATATGTTTATAATTTATGCTAAATGCTACCTACCTTGCCTATTGGAGCCACAAAAGCAAAAGAATTACTGTGGGAAAATCCAGAAAGACAACTATAGCAATAATCCATGTCCACATATTTTCAATTACGTCAATGACTAATAACCATATTTGACATCTTTGTCTGAATAAATTCTTCATTCATGAGCTGTTGTTCCCTCACCAGGCCTCAAAACCGATCCACTTCCAGTTAATATGCCAGAAGAGTTGGATACTGATTGTCTATCCAAATTGAAGTGCTGACCCAGAGGAGATAACAGAAATGGTTAGTGGTATATCCCACTGGGACGAAGAGTTCAAGAGACCAACGTGTTGTTAATCAGCCTTGAAGCACTCAAAGACAGAATCATAAAACAAAGAGATACTTTGGGTAAAGTGAAAGTATTGAGGAGATATAATAGTTACAAAATTCAAGAACACAAACAAAATGTATAAAATAGAGAATCACAGCAGAACACATCATAGGCAAGGTCCTATGTGCACACCTTTAGTGTGCTGCTGACAATGGTTCAAGATTTAGATTATTCGGATTTACAGAGTCAAACACAACTAGATTCAATATTTTGAGGCATCTACTAAATAATATCAGACTATCAAAGAATGCGTTAGTGTTCAAAGTTGTAAGAAAGTGATAGTGAAATTGACCACTAGCAATATACTGATTTTAATATCTGATAAATCCTACCGTTTACTTCATGTTACAAAGACCAGTAAAGGGGTGGTTAAAAAAGAAAAAAAAAACCCTACCCCTAGAGGTGTTGCAGATGTTGCTGTTGTGTCACATATGTGTAAGTAGGTGGCAAAGATCAGAAAAGCTGTCTACACTCAATGTTTTGACCTGTGAACATCTGAAAAAGCAAGTTAGAGACTGGAAGAACCCTACCTGGGAACGTGGGCCAACTGACAGCCACTTAGGAGCCCCCCAAAAATGCTGGCCTGTGATGACCATCACTCTGGCACAGTGGAGGCCTGAGTAGAGGGCAGGGGAAGCAGATCATGCTACGATCACGCCTACCAGGTGACATAATGCATGAGTGGAACATAGCACTCCTGAGACCACTACTGTGATGACTCCCCCAACCCCAAACACCTAGTAATCCCTGGGCACCACCAAGAGAAGCAAATAGGTGACAGACAATTGGAAGAACGTGAGAAACTGAAGGATGTGGGCATGATGCAGAGTGGGAGAACTGGAGATTCAAGGGTAGTAAGAAACATCCTGATGTGAGTGCCAGGTGATACCATCTGAGACCATGTCTGGGTCCATGACCCGGCAGCAGCAGGGGTCTGTTCTCACCAGAGGCCAGGTAGATGTCCCTGGTCTGGGCTGGTGCCTGAGAAATGTTGATGTATGAGGACTGTGCAGAACTGGTCCCAGCCCTCTTCTCGGCTGGTCCTTGGAACATGTAGCCAGCTGTAGTACTCAGGAAAGCAGGCCCTGTGCATTGTAGGAGTTTGGGGAGCCACCACAAAGGATATGAAAGTGTGAGCCGGGCAGTGGGGGCGCATGCCTTTAATCCCAGCACTTGGGAGGCAGAGACAGGCGGATTTCTGAGTTCGAGGCCAGCCTGGTCTACAGAGTGAGTTCCAGGACAGCCAGGACTATACAAACTCTGTCTCAAACAAACAAACCGACAAACAAACAAACAAACAAACAAAGGATATGAAAGTGTGGGAGCTAGCCCTGCCACTCATATCCCATGCTATGGCACTGACAAGGGAGAGATACCTCCTTCCTCCCCTGCTTCTTGCCACCTATGCCAGGTGGGAGAACTCCCTGCCTCTCACCAGCTATACTACTCAGGAGAGAGGACTAGCTCCTAACCTAGGCAGTAAAGTACAGCTGTCCCTAGTGTCAGAAACATGGGAGAGTTGGCCTAGCCACATGTCTACTATTTGTCTGCTACTTGTCTACCATGTGATGATATCTCAATGGAGAGATACCTCTCCCATGCTTCATCAGGTACACCATGCAGGAGAGGGGCTAATTAGCTCAAATACCTCTTAGGGCAAGATTCAGTGCTTTGAATTGATCCACTCCAACATCTATCCCACAGAGGAACTGCTAGAGTGCATGAAGGGTCCAGACCTACAGATCCAAAACTACAGCATCCCCATGACACAGGGCAACAGCAAGATAACTGAGAGGAGTCCCAGTGAGGTTTCAATACTGATAAAGTATCAGAAGTCAGAGGCCTCATACCAGATCAACAAGTTATAGCTATGAACATTTGCAGGTACAGAAGTGTGGAGAAAAAAATATACTGTGGGACACACTATGACATACTACATCTTCAACAATGAGATTGTTTTCCCTGTTGTTAGGGAGGTTCAATGGTGGAGAGCAGGAATGAGGGGAAGGGGAGATTAGTGGGACTTGGGTGCATGATGTTAAATTCACAAAGATCGAATAAAACATTTAAAAAATACCTGAAATAAAGTTGAGAAATGTATTAATTTTAAAAAGTAATAAATTACGTATTTTAAGCACATTTTATTTCTCTACTTATCTCAAGTGTAATTATACTTTAACACTTATTTCAAAAATACTTCTCTTTAAGAAGTCTTTGATTATCACTAAGAATGCATTGCTTCATTTCTAAAATAATTGCAGAAACATTACTTTCATTGTGATGGACCTGAGTAAAAATTAATTAAATTTGGGAGAAAAATAACAAGAGAAGAAGAAGGAGGAAGAGAAGATAAAGGGAAAGAAAGAAAGAAAGAAAGAAAGAAAGAAAGAAAGAAAGAAAGAGGAGGAGGAGGAGGAGGAGGAGGAGGAGGAGGAGGAGAAGAAGAAGAAGAAGAAGAAGAAGAAGAAGAAGAAGAAGAAGAAGAAGAAGA
>JANHMN010000010.1:21263463-21306450 GCA_030674055.1 Rhabdomys pumilio | reverse complement strand
GAAGAAGAAGAAGAAGAAGAAGAAGAAGAAGAAGAAGAAGAAGAAGACCTTCACTATCTCCTTAGAATAAGAAACACAGTGAGACCCACCCAAGAAGCATAGCAGACTGTGTTCTTGAGTCTCAGGGTCAGTCTGTATAGAAAACAAGTTCAATAATATATGAAATGTCAGGTAATCTACAAATTTTAAGCTTGTTAATTTATAAGATTGTAACATGCAAGGTGAACATAACCAGTTCTGCATGCTAGCAATGAATAACTGTACTCAAAACTATTTGAAGTTATTTCAACAGCACTCTCCAAAACAAAGTACTTGACTACAAATCTAATAACATCTCCTTACAAAAAATAAAATACACTGTAAAAGGAGATTTTAAAGTCCACAATAGTGGATTATAAAACTCAATATTGTAAATATATTTATATTTATATTGAATATATATATACTTATATATATTGAATTAGTAAATATAATTTTCAAGAATGATATGACACCTTTCATATTATACAGCTGAACTATTTCACTGAGAGTATGGACTCATGAATTAATGAAACAGAACAGAGTTTAGAAGAACATGAACACGTCGTGTATCTATTAATATTTTTAAAAGGATAACTACAATTCAATTTAGAAAGACTGTTATTCTTCTAAGAATTCTCATTTAAAACATTGAATATCCAGAGAGAAAGCTGACCCACAAACTATATGGAAGATAAAAAAAATGAATTATATGTCTACTTTTAGGCCTAACTGTGTAGGATAATCAATCAAAACAAACAAATAAACAAACAAACAAAACAATTTAGAATTTTTAGATATGTAACTAAAAGCCTGATTCATAAAATAAAAGTTAATAAGTTCTATTTTGCCAAAATTAAAGTATATTTTGCTAAGACAATGTTATATGTGTAAAAACATATTAAAACTGGAAGAAATTATTTAAAAATAATATATTGAAAAAGGTTTTTCTTTCCAGAATACACAGAGAACTCCAAAAACAAAAAGTATGGGGCTGAAAAGATAGCTCACATGTTAAGAGCACTTACTGCTCTTGAAGAGAACTTATACTTGGCTCCCAGCATGCATATGGATGCTCATAGCCACCTAAAACTTCAGTTCCCAGGGATTTTATGTCTGTGCATGACCTTTACAAGATCTCGAATGTATATCATGAATTTATAGACATTTAGGCATATATATATATATATATATATATATATATATATATATATATATATTAAGAATTTTTTAAAACTATAAAAAGCGTATTTAAATATTTCTAAGTTCTAGGCAAACAAGTCACCCCAAAAGGCATAAAGACAACAGCTAAGATTAAGCAGTAAAGAAATTTAAAAATATAATTACAAGATGATGCATCTACACAATTATTAGAATGCCTAACATTACAATAATAACTAATACTAAAGACAATGTATTTGTGTCTGGGGAGATAAGTGAACAAAAACCAAACCAAACCAAACCAAACCAAACCAAACCAAACCAAACCAACAACAAAAACTGGAAGCAGGAACTGAAGCAGAAACCATGGAGGTTTATTGCTGATTACTCATGGCTTAGTCGGCCTTCTCTCCTACTGCACTCAGGTACACCAGCTCTTTGTGGCATCACTCATAGTGCCCTCTCTTATCAATCTTCAATCAAGAAAATGACCCACAGGGTTGCTCACAGACAACCTCAGTTTTCTTAATTGAAGTTTCCTCTTCTCTGGTATGTTTCTACCTTGTGTCAAGTTAACATAAAACTACTCAGCACAAATCCATATTAGAAAAGACAGATAGATGTGTCTGAAGCTTGAGGCTGTAGACAGAATCTCTTATAAACATCACCTGTCAATAAAAAAGCAGATGACCAATGAACTAAGGCAGGGAAATAGGAGGTGGGACACTGGCAGGAAGAGAGAGGATTCTTGGATTAAAGTAAGTCGTGGGAGATTCACCAGGAAAATGTGATAAGAGAAACATGGTACCCAAGCACAAGTAACCAGCTCCAAGGCAAAATGTAGGTTAGAATAAATTTGGTATTTTAAATTATATCTAGCCAGACAGGAGCGTATCTATATGGGCAAAGAATTTGTAAACATATTTTGAGTCTGAGTTTTATTTCTGGGAGAATGGAACTGGGAGAAAGAACCAAAGGCCTAATTTCAATAGAAGGCTAATGAAAGTGTTAACAAAAATAAGAAGGGTACCACGTAGGGGTGTTTATGCAAATGTGATAGAGTATATGACGGCACATTCTTGTCACATGTCACATCCCATAGGCATATGTTTCATGTGGCATAGATTTTACCTACAACCAGTTTTCTTTTTAAACTTTTATTATTTTAAATGCGTGGGTTGTCTCCTGTTATTGAAAACAGATGGTTTTCTCATACAGTATAACCTGAGTATAGTTCCTCCTCCCTCTACTTAACAGATTCTTTTCTCATACTATATAACCTGATTATAGTTTCCTCTCCCTCTACTTCTCCAAGTTCCTTCTCCCTATCCTCTCTGCCAGATACACTCCCTTTCTGTGTCTCCTTAAAAAAGAACAGGTTACTAAAGGATAGCAACCAAATATGACAAAATAAAATAAGGTAAAGAAAAAATTATAATATGAAAGTTGGACATGGCAACCCAACAGAGGAAAAGAGTCCCGAGAACAGACATGAGTCAGAGACTCACTCACTTTCACAGTTAGAAGTCCAATAAAACTACTAAGCAAAAAGCTATAATATATACAGAGGTCCTATTGCAGATTTATGTAGGCCCTGTGCTTGATGGTTTAGTCTCCATTAGCTCATAAGCTGGACCTTGATTAGTCGGTTGAGAGGGCCTTGCTATCTTGCTGTCCTACATCCCTTCTGTATCTAACAATATTCTCAGGATTCTCTGAGCTCTAACGTGAGGGATTTGATAGAGATCTCTATTTTAGACTCTCTGCATAATGTCTGGCTTTGGGTCTCTGTATTTGTTCCCATCTGCTGTTGAAGGAAGTCTCTCTGATGAGTGAAAAGGCACTAATCTATGAGTATAACAGAACATCATTAAAAATCATTTTATTGATAGTTTTTGTTTGGTTGTTTTGTTTTGTTTTGTTTTGATCAGTAGTGGGTGGTTTTACTCTAGATCCCTGAGTGATTTAGTCTCTGGTTCTTGTTTACTCCTGTATAGTTAGGTATGTGTTACTTCTAGTGGAGGAATCCTTAGGTCAAATCAGCAAAGTTGGCTACTTCTACAAGTTCTGTGGCATCACTTGCTCTAGCATAGTTACAGGTTGGAGAGGTTGTATGTTTTTTTAGGCTATTTTGGTGTCCACATTTCTCTTTTGGTAGCTTGCAGAGTACCATTCTTTTAGTTCTCCTGAGTTTTATGTTTGTTCATATGAAGTTGAGAATTGCCCGTTCAGGATATGTAAATAATTGTGTTGAGATTTTGATGAAGATTGCACTAAATCTGTAGACTACTTTTGGCAGAATGGCCATTTTTACTTTGTATCATGCATGGGTAGAATTCCTACCCATAACACTTTGTATTATTTGAGGCTACTGTGAAGGGTGTTGTTTTTCTGATATCTTCTTCATTCCATTTTCTGTTTGTATATGGGATAGCTGCTGATTTATTTCCATTAATCTTGTATCCTCCTACTTTGCTGAAATGGTTTATCAGTTGTAGGAGTTCTCTGTCAGAATTTTTGGGGCCAGTAACATATTAGCATGTTATCTGCAGATAATGATTGTTTGACTTTTCCCTTTCCAGTTTGCATTCCCTTGATCTCCTTCAAAAAGGTATATCTTTTGTATCCCTAATCTCTCCAGGACATTTATTATGAAGAACATTTATCAAAGTTAAATACGTTGTTAAAGACCCTTTCTGCATCTAATGATATGATCAAATGTGTTTTTCGTTTCAGTATTTATATGGTAGATTACATTTACTGATTTTTGTATATTAAACCACCTCTATATATCTGGTGTGAAACCTACTTGATCATGGTTGATGATTATTTGATGTGTTTTAGGATTTCATTTTCAAGTTTTTTTTTGAGTATTTTTGCATTTATATTCATTAGGTAAACTGGTCTGTAATTCTTTCTTTGTTACATCTTTATGAAGTGTAGGTATCAGGGTAACTGGTCTCATAAAATGAACTGAGTAATATTTTTTTCAGTTTCTACTTTGTGGAATAATTTAAGACATATTGTCAGTAAGTCGTTTATGACAATCAAGTAGAATTCTATGTTAAAACCATGTGGTCCTGGATTTTTTCTCAGACTTTCTAGTTTACTATCTATTAAGTTATTTATCTAATCTTTATTTAATTTTAATAAGTGGTATCTATTGAGAAAATTATTCATTTCTCTTAGATTTTCCAATTTTCTATAGGACACATTTTTTAAGTATGTCCTTATGATTCTCTGGATTTCCTTGGTGTTTGTTATTCTGTCCTTTTTATTTTTGATATTGTTAATTTTGATAATCTTACTCAGTCTTTTAGTGAGTTTGGATAAATATTTGTCTGTCTTGTTGATTTCCTCAAAGAACCAACTCTGTTTCATTGATTCTTTGTATTGTTTTCTTTGTTTTTAGTTTATTGATTTAATTTTTCAGTTTGCTTGTTCTTTTTCAGTTTACTCATCTTGTATGTGCTTAATCCTTTTTGTTATAGAATTTGTAATTGTTCTGTTAAGTTGATGGTATGAAATCTCTCTTTTTTTTCCTCTTAGTAACACTTTCATTGTGTCTCATAATTTTGCTATGCTATCTATTCATTTTACTTCCGTTCTAGCAAGTCTTTAATTTCTTTCTTATTTGTCTTGATACAGTAGCCATTCAGTAGCTAGCTGTTTAGTTTCTATGAATTCATAAGCTTTCTATTATTTCTGTTATTGTTACCCAGCTTCAAGCTGTGGTGTCTGACAGGATATTGGGAGTTGTTTCAGTTATCATGTACCTATTGAGACTTGCTTTATGACAGAGTATGTGGTCAATTTTGGAGAAAGTTCTATGAGATACTGAGAAGATGGTATATGCTTTTGTGTTTATGTGAAATGTTCTATAAATATCTGTTAGGTCCATTTGGTTTATGTTTGTTAGTGCCAATATTTCTCTATTTAGTTCTTGCCTGGATGATCTCTCTATTTGTGACAGTGAGGTATTGAAGTCTTCCACTAACAGAGTGTGAGGGTCATTATATGATTTAAGCTGAAATCTTGTTTCATTTACAAATTGGGTTATGCTTGTATTTGAGTCATAGATGTTAAGAATTGAAATGTCATCTTTGTGAAAATTTTATCCGTACAAAGTGTCATTTTCTATCTTTTTTGATTAGTTTTGATATAAGGCTATTTTGATGGATATTGAAATGGCTACACTAGCATACCTGGACTATTTTCTTCAGAACTTTTACACTGAAGTAAAATCTATTCATTATGTTGAGGTGTATGTTTTAGATGCAGGAAAAGGGTGGATTCTGTTTTCTCGGCCTTTCTGTTAGTCTGTTTCTTTTTATTGTAGAGATAAGACAGTTTATATTGGGAAATATCAGTGACCAATGGTTGTTTGATATTGCTGCTGGTGAGGGGAACAGTAGTGTGTGTGTGTGTGTGTGTGTGTGTGTGTGTGTGCTTCCCCTTTTTGATTTTGTTGCTGTGATATTTTTATTTCCTTTGTTTTCATGGGTGTAGTTAACCTTTTTTGTCTAAAATTTTTCTTCTAGTATCTTCTATGTGGCTCAAATTATAAAAAGATATTGTTTAAATTTCAACTTATCAAGTAATTTTTTATTTTTTCTATGTTAGTTGAAATTTTTGCTGTGTATAGCATTCTAAACTAGAATTTGTGGTATTTTAGAGTCTATCACATCTGTCTAAGTATGTCTGGCTTTCAAGTCACCATTGAGAAGTTAGGTCTAATTCTAATATATCTGCCTTATAAATTATTTGGTATTTTTTCCTTGAAATTTTTAATATTCTTCCTTTTTTTTTTGCATGCTTACTGTTTTGCTTATTATGTGGCAAAGGTATTTTCTTTTGTATCCTAGTCTATTTGGTGTTCTGTATGCTTCTTGTACTTTTTTTACATATATATGTCTTTAGCTTTAGAAAATTTTCTTCTATGATTTTCATAAAAATATTTTGGCCTTTTGATCTGGGATTTTTCTTCCTTTATTCTTGTTATTCTTTCTTTCGATCTTTGCATGCTGTACCAGATTTCCTGGATGTTTTGTTTCAGGATATTTTTATATTTAGTGTTTTTGTACTGATATCTTCACTTGTTCTATCATATATTTAACACCTGAGATTTTCTCTTCTATGTCTTGTATTCTATTGGTCAATCTTCTGTCTGTAGTTGCTGCTAAAATTGCTGGTTTTTTGTTTGTTGTTTGTTCTTTTTTTTTTTTCCCAATTCCCTCAGAATTGTGTTTTCTTTATTGCTTCTGTTTCTACTTTCAGGTCTTAAACATTTTCATTCATTTACTTTTGCCTTTTGTTTGTGTTTTCTTCTATTTCTTTAAGGGATTTACTAATTTCATTTATTTTTGTTTCTGTTTTTTGGGTTTCTTCAAGGATTCTTTTTTTCATTTTCTCAAACTGTGTGGTTTTTTTTAATGGATGTTTTTCCATTTTAAAAACTAAAAGGATAATTAGGGAAAGCTGCAAAGAGAATATTTTGTGTATTGTATGGAAGCATCGCTCATCAATTAAAAAGCCTATGACCTATAGCATAGGCAGAAAATAGAGATAGGACATCTGGGAGGAAAATGGATTCTAAAATAGAGCTAGAGATTTGAGAACTGCCAGAAAGATGTAAGAAGCCAGATACATGGTACCTGAGCACAGCTAACCAGCCATGTGACAGAATGTAGGTTAAAATAATTGGGTTGTTTTATTTATGGTCTAGTCAGAGTAGAGCCTAGCTATATGACCAAGGTATTTGTGAATATATTTTGAGTCTGAGTCTTATTTCTGGGCTAGGAGGCAGAATTAGGGCTTAACTATAACAGAAAGTGGAATTGTAAATTGCAACAAATGAACTAACCATATTATATGTGAGTAGAGGAACTGAGTACAATTTAGCGTGGATAATTTTTGTAATTTGACTATATACTGTAAGACTATACAGAGACAGGTATAAGTTTACATTACCTGTGTATTTTTGTATTCTACGTGGTAAATATGTTTCTACCACAAAAGTAGCTTGCTAATTTTGAAATTATGAATGCTAGATTTGTACAAATAATCATGCTGTGATGATAACTGCAAAATTGGGCTCTCTAGAGAAAAACAAAATGCAGAGATTAAGAGAGAAATGCTAGGATGAAAATGTGTAATTCTGTATAGACATCAGTGGTGTAATTCTGTATAGACATCATTCAGTATGAACTTGTGATGGTCTACACTGGTACAACATAAGCAATAGCATGGCTCATATCCCAAGTCTTGGCATGAATCTCTTGAAACCGTACTGATACACACAGTCTAACAAGCATAACAAGACAAGGTGTTACCATGATGACTGATACAAGTCATACCTATTCATCACTGCTAAAATTAATCAGAAAAACCCACGGCAAATTAGGATAAGCTTATCATCTCTAAACAAGTATAAACTGCCACTCATATGAACTAATTGAAAACCAAAGAATTCAGTTTGCAGCAAGAGTAAACAGAAAAACTAAACACTACCTTATGTGATAAGTGAATATTACCAATGATAAATATTGACATAATACACACTTTGAGACTGGCATGTAACCACATTGTTTCCATTTCAAATATACTATGACCTCTAGTTATGAGAAAAGAACACACAAAATGAAATTGAAGGTCATTCTATAAAAGTGACAAGGTCATGAATAGACAAGAAAAAGATGGATAAACTGTCAATGTTAGAGGAAGACCCGTAACATGGCAAATGACTTCATTGTGCAGTTCTTCCTTGAATCCTGGGACAGAAAATGATCACTAATAAAAAATGAACTGAGTGTCTATGATGGATTAAAGTCTAATATTGCCCATAATAATTCTTAGTTTTGATTTTTTTCTCCAGCTAGGTAAGAATAAAGGATTAAGAACTTACTAGGTACTCTCTACATTTCTTTATAATTTGTCTGTGAAATCAAATATGATATTTAATTTAAAGAAAATTAAAATGGCAAAAATCCTCTCTATTGCCATCTAACTTTGGACAGAAGCATGAAACTTACACAGCACACATGTTTACAAATGTTGGGCTTCCTTTAGCATGTCCTAAATGCTGTAGTTCACAAACTCTCAATGTACTTATTTCTATAATTTTCATTTTTAAGGGGATGGTTTGAAACTGAAATTTATAAACTCTTTAACAGCTTGTGAATGTGGAGAAGCTTCATTCCTGTAAATGAAAAGTCAAATTAACTGTAATCATCACCAGATTTTAATCTGTTTAACTTTAATTTACATAGTACTAGATGCATATTCTGTGTTGAGTGAAGTTTGGCACAATCACTGTCACTTATGAAGATCATGAGGAGAGGATTTTCGTTTAGCTATCTGACAGACTGGGACTCCAGCATTTAGACTTTTCATCTCTCCTGTTTATCTTGTAGGTATGAAATAAGGTGAATATTAACAGTAAACATAACACATAACTGCAAACTTACCCTTACTGCACTAACATTAAACTGAATGAAAAGAGAAAACAATAAAATCATCAGTTTCATCCTTTTATTTGAACTTTATCAGCTCCTACAAATTCTCATTTTAGAAGTTCTCCAATTATCTTATTTTAAATAACAATTTTGTGATTTTAAAAGTTTATCTAAATTAACGCACACAGCATTGTTCGCTTTAGCATTTCTCTAGATATTATGAAATGTTTACACATTTACAAGCCACTGTCTGGAAAAACATGACTCTATTTAACAGGTGGACAATCAGCCACTCTCATCCACCAGTTTGCTTACATATGAGATTCCAAGATCAAGGCAAGCAATTTTGTGTCATGTTGATAGTTTTAGTCGCAAAATGTATGGCAAGAATCCACAAGACATGGTGCCTCCAGAGTTTGTTAATTTTTCTACTCTGTGAATGTCTGAAAGCCACCCTCCGGTTTTCCATATGCTTCTTCTGTCCTGTTTCTCAGTAGCATTTCTAGATTTGAAAGTATCAAAGTAAAGAAGTCTGCCTTCATGCATCACTTTTTCAAAGTGAAATCTTCTTAGAATTCTTTTCCTATCAAGTTGGCATCCTTTCATGCTCTACTGACCAGAATCATGTCATTTGTCCCAGTGGTAAACCAACATACTAATGTAGGATTGACACCTACATGGAGAATAGAATCACATTCGGGAAGATGGATATTTAGATGCAGCTAATTAGTACTGACAATGAAACTTGTCTTACTGAATGTTGAATGGGCAGTGTGGTGTATCTACTAAAATAAAATCATCAATTGCATCCTTTTATTTGAACTTTATTAGCTCCTATAAATTCTCAATTTTTGCGATATGCTTGAGGAAAGGGATTTAATAAGTAATATAGGAAAGATCATACCTAAAGTGAGAAATAGGGCAGTGGGGACTGTCATCCTGGCTGAATGTCTGGAAAAGGTGACAAAAAGTTCAAGGAGCTCAAAGGATGGGGAAGGGCTGTATAGAAAGACAGGATCATGTAGGGATCCTATACTCACACATGCTATGTACCACATAGTAATGGGTTGAAAACAGCTGTCAGATTTTAAACACCAGGGACATCTTGAGATTCACTCTACAGAAAACCTGCATTGCACAAGAAGGAGAGACTGTTCCTACTCCTGACGTTTTATGCTATTTATTATCTGATCATATTTAACACTTAGCATTCATGTTCTGATAGGCACTAGTTTTCACAGGTGATGGAAAGGGGATCTTATCTTCTAAACGACATTACCTATTTTAAGAAGACAGAAATGAATGGATGTTTACTCAGTTGTGTACACCTCTCAGCAGAACTGAGACATCTAGGCAAGGCTTATTTTGTCGCCCTTTGTTAACTCTCCCTCCAACTACAAAGATACAGAAATAACAGCTCTGGTTGACAACAAAGTGTGTTGGTAAATTCTAAGAGATGGACTCAACCAGCTCAGCGTTTATGCTCCAGTCTTCTTACTGATAAAGCAGTTGACAGTCACAACACTCTTCAATTTTTTAAGAATTAAGCTTGTTTCAGATGATGTGTGTACATATAAATAAATATGTGAATAAAATAAATTTATGATAATAATGACCTCTGGATTTTTCTCTTGCAAGTGGAGCATAACATTCCTAAGAGCAAGGAACAGTCTGCCTGGTCCACTGTTGCACCCAAGACAGACAGTAGAGTATGACACTCAGTATCACTCAGTAAAACATATTAATTCATGAGTGAAGGAAGGGCTGCAAAACATAGGTGTCACATGACATTTAGAAATAATGACAAATATAGTAAACCTTGCTCACACAGACAGTGGTCTAAATCCTTTGATATGATAATTATAATTAAAATAAAAATTTTAAGTTTATTTTTTTTTTCGTTTATATGGGAGTAAGGCAAGATGTGTCTGCATTGTTCCTTAAGTACCACTGAATTTTTACTAGCCATTTTCTCCTGTTTACTCTAACATTTTCATCATTCCCATCCCTTCTCCCTAGGACCCACGCCTGCTTGGGATGCTTGGGTGTTTTGTGCCATCCTGCCCACGAGTAGAGGTGTAATTCTGAGCCTCACAATACTGAGCTGTAGTTCTCATTCATTCTGTGCTTCAGTCATCTGGTGACCTTTGAAGACAAATGCTCAGACTCCACTATAACCAGGATCTCCAAGGCAGAGTTCTAGTAATAATGTTTCACCCAGAAAATCATATATACCAAAGATTTTGCTGTATGTATGGCTTGAAGTATATGCTTATAGCATCTCTTTTTGTAGATTAGTAACAGAAGCACAGAAACTGTAATTTGTCTGTTTAAGTATAATGAAAATTTAAAAAAAAAACAGGTATACCAAACTAATAATTCCTCAAACTTTACCTACCATTGCAATGATTGCTGGATCATAAATACAACATTATGGGCATATTAGAAAAATCGAACACACCATTTTAGTTAAAATTCACTCTGAGGCACTGCCATATGACATTAACCACCAGAGGTTTACTTGACTATTATTTTTCTTTCTTCTAGATTATTATTTTAATTACATGAATGTATGAGTTTACAATATCTTAATTTGATACATGTTTACAAATGTGTAATGCTCAAACACAAGAATCAACATTTCAATCTTCTAATGTTTCTCTGTGTTTGGATTTCTGAGTTCCTTTTTGGTCAAGAAACATGGAACAAGCTATTTTAAAAAGTCATGTTTTTATAGAGCACTTTTATAGTTATTGCTTCTGTCTGTGCCTCAGTACTTGTTGCAATATTTCTGCCTTTCTTTCATATCATTTCTAGACTTTAATAACCATTTTATGCAACCCATGTGATGCCTAGAGTCATGCTTATTGCTATTTAATTCACAATATGTAAATTATTGACTAATCTCTGGGTCCATCAGTGATGAGTTAATATAGAAAGTGTGAGACTGCACTGGAATATCACTGGGCCATAAAAATAAAAATCCTATTATTTGTAGCACAGTGCATGGCATTGAGAACATGGATGCTAAGTGAGACACGGAAAGACAAGGAATGCTTCTTTTTAGCCATTCATGTCTGTTACTTATTTTTTTCTGTAAATAAAATCCTATATGGAGAACTGTTTTTGTGTTTGGATAAGATGTTCCTTTAAGAAGAAAACAGTTTAGTTTAGCTTATATAACTGAGTAATCTTATCAAATTCAGGGGAAAGAGGGATAATTCAAAATTTCATTTGGAGACATAGTAAAGATTAGCTGAAAACAGGTACCCAGAAATTGTATGATTTTTGTGTTTATATTCAAAATATTTTAGATGTAAAGTTTGTTACCTTGAAAAGTTATTTATGTCTACACATGAAGTAATTCAACTGTAAAATACGGTTAATATTAAAACTCTCTCATAGGAATGTGTGGGGTTCATGCAGGTGAGGTGTGGCTTACTTCTCACTGTGAGAGATATGGAGAAACACCAGTAACCATTAACATTTGCTCTTTGTGATTAACAACAAAGATACATCACTTAGGAGAGTGCTTACATGTAAAGATACTGTCTTAGAAATTACAGGCTAATGTAAAATGTGGTACTCCTTGAAGCTAGCCTAGCATTCTGAGAAGCTTCTCATGGCATTGTATCTATAATGGAGAAGTTTGGCTTTGGTGACTCTCCTGTTCATCATATTAGCTATTAGATTCTATATGACAGACTCTACCAGTGTTAGCAAATAATGATGTCTTTGCTTTTTCCCCTTTAAAAACCAAGTGAACTATAATGATTTCAGGCATTCTATAGGAATTTGCACATTGAACATGCTCCCCAGACAACTTGGATTTGTTTCAAAACTATTAAATATTAAACTATTGCATAGATCTAAAAGAAGATGGATATTCTCTCTGTTTTCACAGCCTTAAAAGCTAATGCTTGCTATGTAAGACAAGTTGAAGAAATTATTGCACTTATTTTTGTGTTAAAGGTTGCCGGGGGTATGCATATCACTTCAATATTTTAATCAGGAAATTTAAAGACATTGGATATGTGTTTAAAAATTTTACAAATGTTGAAGTAGAAGTTAGCAAAGATACTCAAGGGATGCAATTGTATTTTTTAAACAGGTATAGTCACCAACTAACCAGCATTTCTTGTTAAACAGAAGTTAGATGTTAGTTAATAAGACCTCTGACAAAATGTCACCTTTTGCTTTAATTAGCATGACATAGCTTGGATTTATCCTAAGGCATTTTTTCCTAACTAGTTTCCTAGTTTTTTTCTTTTGCTGTGATAAATACATTAAAATTTAAAGAAAATTGAGGGAGGAAAGACTATATTTCACTTTATAGATGGCAAACATCATCAAAGATTTACTGTGCAGAAGCTCAAGGAAGGAAACTGGTTGTAGGAACTGAAGTAGAGACAACAGAAGAATGCTGCTTCCTGGCCTGCTCTTCATGGTTTTCTCTGCCTGCTTTCTTATAAAACCCAGGACCATCTGTTTACTATGGTTTTGGCCTCTCTCATCAATTATTAATCAAGAAAATGCCCAGAGACATGCCCATGGGCCAGTCTGACATAATCAATCTCTCAGTTGCCAGTCTGTTCCCTGATATGTCTGGATTTGTGTTAAGTTGACAAAAAATAAACATCACAGAAAAAAATGAAGCCAAATCTGAACTGTGAGTTGTTTTTTATAGTTTTGACAGCAATATGTTCGTTAATTTATATGTATGTGGATGATTATACTCAATATACTCAATATTGTACAGGTGAAATTCTTTATCATCTCATTCTTAACAGTAAAATTTTCCTATTCCAGATCTACCAAGTCTCATTTTTAGCTTCTTTAGTAACTAATTTCAACTGGTCAGCTGAGCATATAGATTCCCATATTAAGGACTTATTATCCTTTCATGATAAAACAGAAGCCTATCAACAAAGCAGCTATAGAAGGAATACCTCCAACCCATTAACGGCATGGTTATATACTGATAGCAATATGACACTGAACAGTTAAATGCTGAGAACTTTTCCATAAGACCTGAAAGAAAATGGGATATTCAATTTCTAACTTCTTCTCAGATAGTACTGGAAGTCCTAGCCAGAGTGATAGAAAAGATCAAACAGACAAGACATCCACAGTGGAAAGAGAATAGTTAAATATTACTTATTCACAAACTTCAGTAATATATAAGCAGTATGGAAGGTCCTCAACAATTTTAACATAAAACTACTGTGTGGCCCAGTAATCCCTCATTGGAATACATAGTCAATGGAGAGAAAGCCAATTAGTTCATTAAAGAGACACCCCACATTTAGTGTGACTCCACTTAGTGTCGCCAAGATAAGTGCCATTGAACAGGTGAATTAAGAAAACAAATTATGTGCCTTTAATATAATGCAGTTCTCATGTGGATGAACCTGAATGATGCTTCAAGAAAGACAGAAAGGATAAAGGTTGAGTGTCTGATTCACAAATAACACCTCAACTAACTGATGTCCCAGAGGTAGTGAAGATAATGAAATAATGAAATAGTGGTTAATAGCAGTTGGTGTACTATGGAAGTTTGCTGTTAAAAACCTTTATAAGGAAGAAACTCAACAGTTCTGTAGTACAATGTAATCACAATAGTTAATGTCAGTATATTGTGTTTTTGAAAAATGAAGGGAATAGGCTCAGAAGATGGCTCAGCCTATAGAGACATTTGCCGTTAAGCCTAACAGTGTGAATTCAATCCCCAGCACCCAATTTCTGCAAGTTACTCTCTGGTCTACACACACACACACACACACACACACACACACACACACACACACACCTCACACAAATAAATCTTTTTAATTTTATTATTTCAAATAAAATTGAAGGAAAAATGCTAATTATTCTCACAAGAAAATGATACTATGCAAAGCCACCAATTTGGTAATTATATTTATGTGTGTGTACATGTGTGTGTTTGTATATGTTTGTGTGTCCACATATATTTATATTATGTTCACTTGATAAATGCCTACAGTTCTATTTGTTCATTCAATAATTTGAAATTAAAATTTAAAATATATTGCTTTTCTTGGCCAGTGTATGGGCATGTTCTTTATCTTTTCAAAATGTCTTAAACTAAACTTATTTTGTATTTCAACTAATTGCAAATTATACCTATGATAAACTAGAGTAGCTATATTTCTTCATGAAGAGGAAGGTCTATCCTTCATTTTCAGCTTGGACCTGGACCATGCTACCTCTAACAATTTCATGGAAACTCCATACCAACACTTCACTGCCAACTTCCCAAGATGTTTTTTACAAAGAAAAATAGAATTGCTGATTAAGTCACAACCTGTATTTGGCTGTGCTATAGCGTGACTTGTGTCCCTGTACTAACTGATGCACCTATATAATGTCCATCTTATAACTGCTTCTGCTAGGTCAACCCAAAGAGAGACATGCTTATGTTCTGAAGTTTGTATATTTTTTCATCACTTTATCGAATCCTGAATAATCACCTGTCAGACATTTGATGCAAGGTTTTCTGAATTGTAATGAGGTTAAGCCATATGGCCTCCATGATTCTAAGTTGGGCATTCCTGGACCACATTTTTCTTTATTAATGGAAAGTGTTAAATGAGTTCTTAGTTCAAGCACTTAAAATGATTAAAAGTAACCAGCCATAAAGCCAAGCTGCCAAAATGGAAAGTGCAGAGGGAGTGAAATATCAGCACAATTTTAACTTTCTATTTGCAGCAAAGCAGCGATTTGAATGGTACATTAGGCTCTCATTGAGGACGGCACTGACAGTCCATCAGATGACAAGGACTCAAGGCCAAGATGTCAGAGCTACCCACTTCATAGAAATGCTGGAACGAGAAGGCAGTATTGTGCTCCATAGAAATTATCCATTCCTGCACAGAATGAATCTTGTTTTATGTTACTTTTATAGGACTGTAGTTGTTAAGCTCAGCATGAGTAGAAGCAATTTGTAAACATGTTTTTATATTTTCTAGTAAAGAAACATAAATATGTAGCAAACCCTGTGTATTCACGGATAATTTGGACTTTTTGACTATGCAGCTTGCATACATACTCTTTGTTGTTGTTGATGCCCCTTCATTTTACTATGGCAGCCACTCATTTAAAAGATAATTTTCCAGTGACCTCCCTCCACAAAAAAAAAAAAAAAAAAAAAAAAAAAAAAAAAAAAAAAAAAAAAAGGACTGACTTTTTCTAGTGCTTGGATATTGTGAAATCTTAATATCTTTCAAAATATTTGTCTGGTGTTCTTTTAAAAGAATGTAAGCCTATCTCATATAGCAACTAAGTTGTTATAGTGTGTTTGCACCCTAGTCCTATATTAGCGTCTATCAGTCAAGATTTTAAAATAACAATAATGCCACCAGGAAAAGGAGTGCTTTTCCCATCTACACATTATGTCCACCATACAGTGGTTTGTTAGCTTTGAATAGCCTGAAGGAAAATTGCCTTCTGGAAAGTAGCCATATACATCATTACTAAAATCAGCAGTTATATATAAGCAAACTTAATGTCTTAGTTGTGGAAAATTATTCTACTGTTTGGTTATTATACAAATGAAGAACTCTTTCTATGTTTGAGGAAATTCTCCTAAGTTTGCCTTCTCTTACCAAAAAACATACACCATCTCATGAAGCTTGGGACTATTAATACTTTTTTGATGGGTCATAATTTGGAGGTGGCTATCCTTGTTACAGAATAGCAACAACTAAGTACAAAACTTGAAGAAAAAAATGAGAGATACCACAAGGGAGGATGGAAAATGAAGTACTGACTTAGTGACTGCATCTTCTGTTAGAGTGTGTGATGGTAATTTTTAATTATCAACTTGACAAAACCTGGAATTAACTAAAAATACCATTCAAAAGCATACATAGGAGGATTTTCTGCTTAATGTAGATGAGGAAGATTTACTTCTAATCCAATCTTTGAGTTAGGAAGACAGACCTTTAATTTAGATATAATCTGAATCCTGACTTCTGGAAGACTTATGTAAAGAAATGGAAGAAGGGAGATTTGCCTTTTGCTTTTGTTTGCCTGCTTGTTTTTGCTTTGCTAGCATGTCTATTCCTTCATTGGTATTAGAGCTTACTTCTTCAGGATTCCTTTCTAAATATATTTACATGTGATATATATGTATACATATATACATATATATCATATACACACACACACACACACACACACACACACACACACACACACATATATATATATATATGTATGTATATATACTCATATACTCACAGTATGTATGTACTATGAGTTTGGTCACGCCAGAGAACTTTGACGAATACATGGCTTGGCTTATAATAAACACAGACAAAAGGGATGTTATGGAGACATAACTTGCATGGACCTTTGGTACTGGCTAACCAATGATGTTTTTTTCAGGGATGAAATAGATAAGAAACCTACTGATTTTTTCTGTTTGTTCTGTATAAACCAAAACATTCTAAGACAAATGAAGAAAGGGCTTTATTGGATCATGGCAAAACCCAGTCTCAGCTGGTGAATAAATTTCCAGACATGATCCAGATTACAAACCCAGAAATTCTTGAATGAAGAAACAGCCAGGTTCTCCTGAGGAAAGACCTTGATAAAAATATCTAAAAGTTCTACTGTTACCCTTTATCCAGTTCTTCCCCAGAGATACATATGGTCTTTTAGAAGGGAAACTCTACGCTGGAGGATAGAAAATAGTAAGACTTTCTGGGGTCTGTTTGATACTGGTTCTGAATTAATGCTGATTCTGAGGGAGCCCAGGAAAAAATATGGCCCTCCAGTGAGAGCTTATTGAAGTCAGGTGTTTAGCAGATTTGAGTTCAATATTACTCATAGTATGTCCATTAGGTCCTCAAACTCATCTTGTGTTTATTTCCCTAGTTTCAGAATGACTGATTGAAATAGACAAACTTAGAAGTTGGGAGATTTCTCACATTGGTTTTCTGACCTGAAGTGAGGTCTATTATGGTCAGAAAAGGTAAATGGAAGCTTCTAGAGCTGTTTCTGACAAGAAAAATAGTACATCCAAAACAGTATCTCTAGAGGTATTGCAGAAATTACTTCCTCTATGAAGGACTTGAAAAAATGGTAATGTTTTCCACCACATTTTCCTTTAATTCTCCTACTTGGACAGTCCAGAAGACAGATGACTTGTGGAGAATGACAGTTGACTAGTAAAACTCAATCAGGTAGTGACTTTGATTGCAGTGACTGTACCAGAAATAGTGTCCTTTCTTGATCAAGTTAACACAGCTCCTGATACATGGTATGTAGATATTGGTTTATTGAAAGCTGGTTTTCTTTTCTTTTCTCTTCTCTCTTATTTTCTCTCTCTCTCTCTCTCTCTCTCTCTCTCTCTCTCTCTCTCTCTCTGTCTCTCTCTCTGTCTCTCTCTTCTTTTGTTTTACTGGTACCTATCTATAGGAACCACCAGAAGCAATTTGCTTCCAGTTGGCTTGGCAAGGTTGGTAAGGTCAGTTGAATACCTTTAATATTTTACCTCAATGATTATTAACTTTCTTGCCCTGTGTCTTAAATTAGTTAGAAGGGATCTCCATAGTCTGTCTCTTTCATGAAATATCACATTGATGTACAATATTGATGATGTTATGCTGATTTATAGGACATAGAAACCGCCACTTTGGAATCATTGGTAATACATATGCCCATTATATGATGGAAAATAAATCCAACCAAAATTCAAAAGTCTTTTATATCCATGAACACCTTAGCCTTCCAGTGGCATGGGGCATGCAAAGATATAACTTTTAAGGTGAAGGACAAGTTATTGAACCTTGCTCCTCCTACCACCAAGGAAAAGTCTTAGTGGGTCAATTTTGATTCAGAAATAACACACTCTTCATTTGGGTATGTTACTCCAGCCTATATACCAAATGACTACTAGCTATATACCAAGAAAGCTACTAGCTTTGTGTGGAGAAGGCTCTTTAACAGGATCAGGCTGCTGTGAAAGCTGATCTATCACTAGGGACATATGATCCACCAGACCTCATATTACTTGAGGTGTCAGTGGCAAAGAAAAATTATATGTATAGTCTTTGGTATATCCTTATTTGTGAATCACAAAAAAGAACTTTGGGATTCTGGAACAAGGCTCTATCATTGTTTGCAGTCCACCATTTTTCCTTTGCAGTGCAGTTTATGGCTTGTTATTGGACTTTATTGGAAACTGAACATTTGATAATGGGATATTGGGAAGATTTGTATATGCTTGGCCCAGGGAATGGCACTATTAGGAAGAGTGGCCTTGTTGAAGTACGTGTGGCCTTGTTAGATTAGATGTGTCACTGTGATGTGGGCTTTAGTACTATCCTTCTAGCTGCTTGGAAGTCAGTCTTCTGTTTGCCTTCAGAACAAGATGCTGAGCTCTCAGTTTCTTCTGCACTATTTCTGCCTGGGTTCTGCCATGCTCCCACTTTGATGATAATGGAGTGAACCCCTGAACCTATACGCCAATTCCAATTAATTGTTGTCCTTAAAAGAGTTGCCTTGGTCATGGTGTCTGTTCACAGCACTAAAACCCTAACTAATACAGGCATCAAGTTACCATGTAAACCAAACTGTCTATTATGAGCTGACTGTTATATAGCCCACCAAGTCATAAAGTATGATATGCACAGTGACAATCTATTATCAAATAGAAGTGATTTAAATGTGACCAGGTCGAAGCAGGTCCAGAAAGCACCATCAAATTACATAAAGAATTTGCCAATATGCTTATCCTTTTTACTCTTTTAAAATGTCATCTGCTGCCAAATATTCACCAATAGCCTCATGGGGTATGCTCTATAATAAGTTGACCAAGGAAGAGACTAGTGACCGCTTTACTTATGATTCTGCAAGTTATATCAAGAAGTGGAAATCTGCAAAGTTAGAACCTCTTTCTGAGACAATCCTAAAAGTCACTGGCAAAGAAAAATCTTCACAATAGGCAGAACTTTGGGCAGTAATCATGGTCATACAGTTTGTCTGAAAGAAATAAAAAATGGCCATATATGTGATTTTTTATCATTTAATTCATTAGCTTGGTTGTCAGGGACTTAGAAAGAGATTCATTGGAAAATTGGTGACAAAGACATGTTGGGAAGAAATATGTGGCTAGATCTCTCCAAATGGATGAAGGAAGTGATGATATGATGTGGCTGTGTGCAACGTAAATGCTCTTAAAAGATGATTTCAGGTGAAGAGAAATTCAGTAGTCAAGTAGATAGGATGATCCATTCTGTGGACAGTCAACCTCTTTCATCAGCAGTTTCTGTCATTGCCCAATGAACCCATGGACAAAGTGGCCCTGGTCACAGAGATGAGTTTATATATGGACTCAACAACATGGACTTCCACTCACCAAAATTAAGTTTTGCTGTAGTTGCTGCTGAATGCCACATTTTTTTCAACAGTGGAGAACCATGCTGAGCTTCAGATATGGTACCACTCCCAGGGGTTACCAGTGACTTGGTAACAGGTTGACTGCGTTGAACCACTTCCTCTGCTTTGCCCTTACTGAAATATATACTTACTCTGTTTATAGGTTTTCCTTTTTTTGTACATGATGTTCCTGCCAATACCACTATTCATGGATGTGCAGAATGCATTATCCAACCCCATGTTACTCTACACAATATTGCCTCTGATGAATGAACTCAATTTACAAGCAGAGAAGTGCTGAGACAGTCTACTCACAGCCATGAAATCAGTCAGTCATGTTGCCTACCAACTTGAAGTAGTTGGCTTCAAAAATATGGAACAGTTTGAAGATGTCATTACATTGTCCATTAGGTGACAGCAGCCTGGAGGCCTGGGGCAGGCTTCTGTAGAAGGCAGTTTTGCTTCAAATCAGCATTCAGTGTATGGTGTGGTTTCTCCTATAGCCAGGATCCACAGAGCCAGGAATTGAGGGGTGGAAAAGAAAACAGTTTCATTCACTATCACTCCAGGGACCCATGAGAAAAAAAAAATGCTTCCTGTTTCTAGGATCTTAAGTTCTGGAAGTCTAGAAGTTTTGGCTTCTACAAAAAGCCACAACAAACATTTCATTGAACTTGAAAGCTCAGACTTTCCCCTGGCCACATTGGGCTTCTGATACCCTAACATCAATAGGCTAGGAAAGGAATAGCAGTGTTAGCAGGGTGATTGATCCTGACTACCATGGGGAAATTAGGTTGTTACTCCACAATAGAGATACCAAAAATTATATCTGGAGTGCAAGAGAGCCACTAAGACATCTCTTGGTGACACCATGTCCTGTAATTAAAGCCAATGGGAAACTACAACAGCCTAATTCAGGTAAGATGACAAAGGGTATAGATCCCTCAGGAATGAAAATACAGGTTACTACTCCAGGAAAGCAGTGAAGACATGCAGAAGTGCTTGTTGAGGGTTTAGGAAATACAGAATTGGTAGTAGAGATAGGTAGTTAAAAATACATGGTAAGACCATGCATTTATAAAAAAAAGGATTATAATTGACATGAATATTTCTTTTATATTTTGTTAATAATGAGTTTGTGCAGGTATTTATGTTTCCTTTCTTTAATTTTTTTATAATGTGATATAACATTACATTAAGAGACTACATGGTTGTCATATTTAAGTTGAGATAATAAATAATGTCTCTCAAGGTTGTCACTTACTCTATATTCATAATGCATTTGCTGTTGTATGAAGGATAGTTCTATTATGTTAGATATAATCATGACCTAGCAAATAAGTAATTCATTTGTGATTGTGTATGGGATAATTATATTATGTGTAGACATTATTATGACATGACTGTTGTTTTCATTTTGAAATCAATAGTGATCTAATGAGATACGATTATGTGTCAAGATGACAAGTGACTTGTGATGGCTATTCTCGCTTTTCAACTTGAGAACATCTGGAATTAACTAAAACATATACAATTGTGAGGTACTTCTGCTCAATTTGAAGTAGAAAGAGCTACTTATTATCTGGATCTTTGGGGTAGGAAGTTACATATTTAATCCAAATTTTTAACCCATATCCAATCTGGGCCATGCCTTCTGCTGGAAGGATATAAGAAGATGGAAGAAGTAAGCTTTTGCTCACTGCCTGCTTGCTCTTACCTTGCTATCATGTCCATTATTTCACTGGCATTACAGCCTACTTCTTCAGAATTCCAACGTATACTGAAGACCAGCCGAGACATTCAGCATCATGGTTTGAGCAACTACTCAGTTTTTAGCCTTTGGTTCACAGTCACCCTTGTTTTGTTAGCCAGATCATATTCTGTATGTTATCCTTAAAGAATCCTCTTTCCATATATATGGAATGCTGAGTAATAAAGAATGTGACAATCTGTCTGTTGCTGTTAATGTGTATTCACTTAACAACAGTAGCATCTCAATACCTGTAGCTATTAAGGTATTTGCTAGATGCTGGATATCAGCTTGTTTACTGGTGTCACATTTAGCATGAAAGAAGCTTAATACTTTTCACATTAGAAAAATAATTGATACTGGTTTGGACTTTCTATCATGGCTTGCTAGGCTTATTCTTATGACTGCCAAGCATGAAATTATTGCATCACACAATGGGATCCTACAATTTTATTGTTTGCTACTTAGAATTATTCCTAAAATATAGCCAAAGCAGTATAATGTGCATCACCAAATCCTCTAGCCTTACCATGTATTACTTCATCCAGAAACAATTGGTTCAATTAAACAGTAGGATGCCCTATTAAAGTATATTTTACAGTATCAGCTACAGGGGATTCATGAGAATAGAGTATTATCTTACAGAGTGATATGTGATCTGACCCCAAAAGCAATATTCATGCTACTACTACCATGTACAGAGAAATGTAAATCAATATTGGATGAGGACAGCAATTGGTTCTCTTTTTGTTTTTTCTTTCTATTTTTATTAGTCATTTTATTCATTTGCATTTCAAATGATACAACATTTCCTGGCTTCCCCTTCACAAAGGCCCCATCTCATCCCCCTTCTTCCCTTCCCCTTTGCCTCTATGAGGTTGCTTTTCCACCCACTCACCCACTCCTGACTCACCCTCTATCATCCCCCTATACTGGGGATCAAGCCACCATAGGACCAAGGGCCTCCCCTCCCATTGATCTCAGGTAACACCATCCTTTGCTACATTTGTATCTGGAGCCATGGATCCCTTGGTATATACTCTTTGGGTGGTCTGGCTAGTTGATATTATTCTTCCTATGGGGTGGGAATCCCCATCAGCTCTTTCAGTCCTTCACCCAGCTCAAACCCATAACAAAAACTTACCTGGAAGTCACTTATTTGGCAAAGGTCAGCAAGGAACAGCAGGGTGAATTAGACTAGATCATCAAGAACAGGTATATTCAAGTAAGCCACTAATATAAGGAAATATGCCTCTATTTATGGAATAAATGACAGGAGCTTGTGTTCATTGCTATGGCTCTCTTTACACAGTGATGTGTTCTAGATTTGTCTCCCCAACTTGTGAAGTGCAGATGAATGAATGTGGAGAAAGTTCCTAAACCACTTACGACAGTGTCATAAGAGCTCTGCACCAAGAAGAGGAGAGGCAACCTTCCATATGAATATGTTTTATGGAGTGAATAGATGGGTAACATTACAATTTGACCCTTAGGTTTGAAAATATTTGAAGGGAATTGCGACTGGGCAGAGGGGAAATAATTTCCTACTGTACTGGTTTTTGTGTGGAATGAAGCAATAGAAGTTGATGTAGGCCATTCTGTTAGAAAAAAAAAAAAAATAAAAGAGAAACCAAGTATAGAAACCAAGTATAGTTTTGAATTTCAAGGGAAAATTGCATGATGTGATGTCTTATTTTTGTTTCCTCATGATGTGATAAATTGCCCTGAGAAAACTTACCTTTAACATAAAGGATTTTTTTTCTAGGTCTTGATGCCAGGTAACATTCCATCATTCCAGGGAATTCAGGACAGCAGAAACCTGAGGTGGCTAGTCACAATCACATTCAAGAGCTGAAAGAATAAATGTATGTTTGCTTAGCTTCTCCACTGCTATTCAGCCCAGAAACCAAACCCAGGAAATGTTGGCATTCAGAGTGGGTGAATATTCAAACATAAGTAACATAATTAGGACCATTTCTTACAGAGTCAGGCCCACAGAGCAACCGAATATAGACAATTTCTCCTTTGGTGACTGTAGTTCTTTACAAGTCAGATAAATATGACTATTGCAACCCACTCCACCCACCTTTGAAACAAGAACCTAATCCAGTTTGTATCAAAATCTACCTGTTCTCACTTGCCAAGTGTTGAAATTTCAGGCATACACCACGATAACCATTTTATGTGGTAATGAGATTTGATCCTAGTACTAGTACTTTGTGTGTTTAGCAAATACTTTACCCACTAAGCTACACTACCAGCCAGAAATTAACCATCTTTAATAGCAATTAATCTGATAATGAACATATGTTCATTATCTATACAAATGAGTAGACCATCCACATAAAAATTCTGTTTGTTATCAAGGCTTGTGATTCTCCTCCCAGTTATGAAATTCTCTTCAGTGAGTGCTTTTGGAGGCAGAATCTTTCCTCGGCACACTACATTAAAACACTATTATCTTGCCTTAGGCCAGGGAAATGGGATACTTATCTAGATTCTGCCAGTAAGATTAATTTGCTCTAGGTAGAAAAGGAGAAACCAAGGTTCTTTTCAGTTGACATTTAAGATTTCTTATCAATATATACATGTTACCATAATGTTGGGGAAATAAGATGAGTTATACTTTGTCTGTGAGAGGATTCCAATGTGTCTGTTAAAATTCAGACGGTTAATTCCAATGTGTGTTATAAATATAAGGGCAGAGTAACCAAAGTCAGGAGTAAGGTGGAGTAAGAAAAAGTTATACTTGCTTTTATAAGCATTGGGATTGATACATTTTTCCAAAGATGAATCTTTTGTATTATTTTCTGAAAGAAAAACAAATAGGCTTCTATACATTTTAGCAGATATGATTTAATTGCTTTGGAGAGAGAGTTACTTCTTGGTCAACATAATAATTGATTATATGTTGACCATTTTTGCTTTAGAAAGTATTTGTTGTAGCTAAAGAGAAGAAAATCACACAAATGAGAATGTGTTGATTATAGAGTGGTTAAAGGATTAGAGAGACAAAAGCTGCTCTTTTTAGGGGTTTTCCAAACGGAGCCAAACTTGCAACAATGTAAACCTAGCTACAGAACAAGATCAGAGTCTGAGAAGACAGCAGAATTTCCCTTTCCTTGGAGCACAATTCAGCTCACCAAGGATTGGCAGTTATGAAAAGTATGGAGAGTATTTTGGGTTGTATTTGTTTGTTTTATTTGATGTTTATATTATTCTTAAAGCAGCTTTAATTGGTTTTAAATTTAAACAGAAAAAATATGTAACTTATTTGTTTTATGTTCTTTTATATTGGCTTTAATAACCAAACTGTGAACAAAACAGTACAACTGTAACATGTGTATCGTGGGCCATACTGCAATCTCAGCACTGCTATGTTGATGCAGGAGGATTTATGGGACTTTAAGTCTAGACTTGGATATGTAGTGAATTCAGGCCAACATGATCTAGAGAAAAAAAATGATATGGCCACAAAAAACAATGACAGCCACAAATGCAGAATGCCATGGCACCTTGGCATTGTCAGCAGGTTTCATTTATAATTTTTGTTTTATTTCCAATTCTTGTATCACTTTTCAATTTCCCAATACAGTGTTTCCATATTGGCTTTATTGTACATACTCACATGATACCTGTAGTGGAAAAAACAACACTTAATTTGATTAACTGTGACAAGGGAAATTTGTAAGAGTTAAGAGACAAGGTAAGAGTCCAAGGTTCTAGTTAATTGCTGTCAGTTTGGATGTCCTGATGAACTTTAGAAAGAAGATTAAGAACATGGTCAGAAAAGAGATTTGTTCCATAATACTGTAAATGTTTCTCCAGAGGTATTGGAGAAAGGTGAAAAAAACTTGACACATTGAAACTGGAGCCAAGAATTTGTATTTTTTAATGTGCTTAATAAGAAGTGAAATTGATTTTAATTCAACTTTCTAAAAATGGTGAAAGGAAAGGGGTATTAATTAGCTCTCAATATGATGTTCTACATATGTGATTTGAATATAAATTAAGAAATACTTGTATTATCTTATGTATCAAATAATCTGATGCTGTTCATATTTGAAGTACCTTTGCCAGTCAACATTAAGAGTTTTCTTTTAAAATTTGTGAATTAGTTTTTCATTGAATATTTCCTGAGCTTGCATCCAACAAGAATTAAAAAAATATTGCTCAGTCTTTGAGAATTCATATATTTCTTTGGATGTAGTCCTCTCACACATCTTTTTCCACCTCTTTCAATTCACTAACCAGCAATAATGAAAAGTTTTGATTTTTTAGATGAAGCATACTACTTCTACTGCTGTTGTTAAATAAATGATCTGGAAAGTGTTTAATCATCACTGCTTCCTGTAAAATTTTTGAGAGTATTTTTGTTGAAAAAAAGTGCTGACTTCACAATTGCATTTTTTGTAATCAAAGACAATCAGGCTGGCTCCACACTGATGGTCTTTCTGATTTGGTTTCAGGGTGCTAGGGTAACCACTCTGCACCATCATGTCCCATACTGATTTTAGGTTTTATAGGTCTTTAGGTTTCATTTTCTCAATGGAAAAAGCTTTCAAGGAGTAATATTGAGTCATATGTCTCACAGTAATCAGAAGACAGTGTTCCTATTTATGTAAAGATCCAATAATATAATACCCATTGTGTTTCAGAAGTAATTTACTATCTTCCTTATACATATATACAAAATTGAGATTCAATAATTTGATACATATTTATAAATTATTAAAAATAAATCAATTAAAAATTTATAGGCATAAATTTAAGATGACTTTACCAAAGCAGTTAATGGAGAAATACTGATTTAAAATAAAATTTCTCACAAGAAATAGATGTTCTTCACAGAAACAAATATACAATGAATAAAAGATTAGTGTTCTATCATCAATCCAGTATGACTACTCACTAATTCAAACAACTGTCTTTCTGAGAGACCCAACAACAGAGCTTGAGTTTTAAAAAACTAAGCCATATACTCCCTCGTGTTGTTATGTTTTGTTTTGCTGTAATATAGACCTTGACATCTATAAAAAGATGATGTATATTTTTCTTAAGTATTGTAATTACCTGTCTATATTTCCATGGATGATAGAAGTGTGTACACTTATCTCTCTATCATTAAACATGGGAATCTTAATGGTGAGGATGACGTAGTGGCATGAATTTTATTCTTTATTAAAAAGTTAATTTAACCCCAATACACACACAGTACCACTACCAACATGAACATAAGAGGAATTAACAATCATTGACCCTTAATGTCTCTCAACATTAGTGGAATCAATTGCCCAATAAAATGACACAAGTTAAGAGAATGGATATGAAAACAGGATCCATCATTCTCTTGTGTATGTTAAATGCACCTTAAAATCAAAGAGAGATAATACCTCAGAGATAAAGGCTGGAAATATTTTTCAAGCAATTAGACCCAAGAAACAAGCTAGCATAGACATTCTAATACCTAATAAAATAGACTTTCAACCAAAGTATTCAAAAGAGATATGGAGGGATGCTTTATACTCATCACTGAAAAAAAGGCACCAAAATGATATCTTAATTCTGAACACCTATGGCCTAAACGCAAGGGTACCCACTTTCTTAAAAGAAGCATCTATATAGCTTAAATTGCACATCAAACCCCACATATTAACAAGGGGGTATTTCAACACCCCACTCTCACCAACAGACAGGTCATCCAGATAGAAACTAAATAGAGAAATAATGAAACTGACAGACATTATAAATCAAATAGACCTACATAATATCTACAGAACACTTCAAAACAAAAGAATATACCTTTGGCTCAGAATCTTATGAAATCATTTGCAAAACTGACCATATATGGGATCACAAAGAAGCCTCAACAGATAGAAGAAAATTGAAATAACTCTGTATATCTGATCAGAAAACCATAAATTAAAGCTGAACTTCAACAATAACAAAAACAACAAAAAGCCTACAAACTTATAGAAACAGAAAAACACTCTACTTAATAATCATTGTGTCAGGGAAGAAAAAAAATAAAAATTTTCTAAAATTCAATGAAAATGAAGAAACAACATACCCATACTTATGAGACTCAATGAATGCAGTGCTCAGAGGAAAGTTCATAGCACTAAGTGCTGTCATAAAGATACTGGAGACTTTTCTTACTAACAATTTAAAAGTGTGCCTAAAAGCTCTAGAAAAAAGTAGTAAACACATCCAAAAGGATTGGATGGCAGAAAACAATCAAATTCATGACTGAAATAAATCAGTTAGAAACAAAGAGAACAAAACAAGTTATCAACAAAACCAAGAGATGGTTCTTTGATAAAATCATCAAAATAGACAAACCCTTAACCAAGATAACTAAAAAGAGAGAAGGTACCCAGATAAACAAAATCAGAAATGAAACAAAGTGACATAACAACAGACACTGAGGAAATTCGAAGAATCATTATGTCTTATTTCAAAAACCCAGGGGCTTTTGAAAATTGGAAAATTTAATGAAATGGATGATTTTCTAGACAGATGTCACTTACCAAAGTTCAATCACGATCAGGTAAACTATCCAAATAGTCTTATAACATTCTAGAAAAAAGCTTTCCCACCAAAAACATAAGCCCAGGGCCAGATCGTTCTATTGCAGAATTCTACCATTCGTTCAGAGAAGAGCTAATACCAAAACTCTTCAAAATATTCCATAATATAGAAACAACATTACCAATCTCATTCTATGAGGCCACAGACACCCTTATACTTCAACCACACAAAGACTCAACAAAGAAAAAAAATTTAGACCAATTTTTCTGTGAACATTGATGCAAAAATACTCAATAAAATACTCAAAAACCAATCTATGAACACATCAAAGACATCATTCACTATGATCAAGTAAGTTTCATCCCAGAGATGCAGGGATGGTTCAATATATGAAAATCCATCAACATAATCTACCATGTAAATAAACTGAAAGAATAAAACCAAATGGCCATCGAATTAGGTAATGAAAAAGCCATTGGCAAAATTTACATCCTGTTATGTTAAAAGACTTAGAGAGATCATGGATATAAAGCACGTACCTAAACACAATAAAGGCAATATACGGCAAGACAACAGCCAACGTCAAATTAAATAGAGAGAAACTTAAAGCAATCTCAAGGGCAAGAGGAGGCTGTCCACACTCTCACTAATTCTTCAGTATGGTTCTAGAAGTCCTACCTACAGCCACAAGATAACTAAAAGAGATTTAGGTAATACAAATTGGAATGGAAGAAATCAAAATATTGCTACTCACAGATGATATTCTAACATACGTAAGTAACACCAACAATTCTACCAGAGAACTTCTACATCTGATAAACAACTTCAGCAAAGTTGCTAGATACAAAATTAACTCAAAGAAATCAGTAGTCCTTCATTATGTAAATGATAAACAGGCTGAGAAAGAAGTTAGGGAGATATCACCCTTTACAATATCCACAAATAATGTAAAATACCTTGTAACTCTAACCAAGCAAATGAAAAACTTGTATGACAAGAACTTCAACCTGCTGAAGCAAGAAATTGAAGAAGATATCAGACAGATGAAAATATTTCTCATGCTTATGGATCAGTAGGATTAACAAAGTGAAAAAACAGCCATCTTAACAAAAGCAGTGTAGTGAGAGACTCAGTGAAATTCCTATCAAAATTCCAACCCAATTATTTACATACTTGAAAGAACAATTCTTATCTTCATGTGGAAAAATAAAAACCTAAGGTATCTGAAATAATCCTGTACAATAAAAGAACTTCTGGAGGCATCACCATCACTGACTTCAAGCTGTACTACAGAGTAATAGGAATAAAAACTCAATGGAATCGGTATAGAAACAGACAGGTTGAATTGAGTCAAATCAAAGACCCCGAAATAAACCCACATTCTTAGAGATATTTGATTTTTGACAAAGATACCATAATAAATGGGAAAAACGAGAGCATCTTTAGCATATGTCCCTGGTTTAACTGTATATATGCATGTAGAGGGAAGCAAATAAAACCATACTTCTCTCCTTGCAAAAAAACTCAAGATCCAAGACTTCAACATAAAACTAGATACACTCAACCTAATAAAAAAGAAAGTAGAGAATAGCCTTGAATGCATTGGTACAGACAATCTCCTGAACAGAACACCAATAACTCAGGCACTAAGATCAACAATTAATAAATGGAACGGAAATGTAATAAATGGAAACTGAAAAGCTTCTGTAAAGCAAGGAGCATTGTAAATAGGATAAAACTGCAGCCTACACATTGGGAAAAGATTTTCATCAGTCCTACATCTGACAAAGGGCTAATATCCAAGGGCAAATGACTCAAGAAGTTATATACCAACAAACCTAATAACCTAATTTTTGAAATGGGGAACTATTTTAGTTAGGATTTTACTGCTGTGAACAGACACTGTGCCAAGACAACTCTTATAAAGGACAATATTTAGTTAGGACTGGACTACAGGGTTAGCAGTTCAGCACATTATCATCAAGGCAGCAGCATGGCAGTGTCCATGTGAACATGGGGCTGGAGGAACTGAGGGTTCCACCTCTTATCTCCCACTTGGCTAGAATGAGGATCTCAAAGTCCCTGTTTGAGGGAGGGGAATAGAGTGTGTATGGAGGAGTCAAGTGTAGGGTTAGAAGGAAGAAATAATGGAAAAAAGTGAAAGGCATAGTGGGACATCTCTACCTGGTGAGGTCCCAGGAAGTCTATGGTGGTAACTCTCACTGATATTCTTAACAATTGAGGATATGGAGCCTGAAGTGACCACCTCCTGTAGCCAGGCAGGACTTCCAGTGGAGGGATAAGGACACCAATCCACCTACCAAACATTTAACCCAAAATGTGTCCTCCCTAAAATATATTCAGGGACAATATTTAGGGAATTCAGGGAACAGAGGTAGAGGGAAGGGCCAACCAATGACTGGCCCAAAGTGAGACCGTCCACTGGGCACGACCCAATCGTTGACACTATTAGTGACACTGTTCTACTTGTAGACAGGAGCCTAGCATAATGTCCTCTCAGAGCACCACTCAACAGCCAATGGAGACAGCCAATCATTTAAATAAATAAATAAATAAATAAATAAATAAATAAATAACAACTCCTCACTCCTCTTACCTTTCATATTGCCCAATCACTGAGCTTTACTGCAAATGTAGTGGGAAAAAAATCCTGCTACATAGAGATGCACAACTAAATGTTTTATTTAGCTCCAAGAATCTTGCAGAAAGTTGGGGAAAGGATTAAGGACCAGAAAGAGAATAGGGATGGCACAAGAAGACCAACAGGAGTCACATAGACCTTTATGGACTCCTAAAAACTGAAACACCAAACAAAGAGCAAATATGGTCTAGACCTAGGTCCACCACATATATTTAGCAGATATTCAGATTGTTCTTCATGTGGTTCCCCCAATAACTGGAGAAGAGGCTGTCCCTGAATCTGTTGCTTGCCTGGGGATCCCTTTCCCATAATCTAGCCCCTTGTCTGGCATCAGCAAGAGAGGATTTACCTAGTCCTGCAGTGACATAATGTTCCAGGGTAAGGTAGTACTCACGGTTGACCTACCTCTTCTCAGAAAAGAAAAGAGACGTTCAAGAGGGCTGTGTGAGGAGTGAACCAGCAGAAGTGGGGAGGATGAGGATGTAAAATTAATAAGTAAATTAATTAAAATAAAACCTGTGTGGGTTTAACCAACCCAGCTGTCTAATTAAACTTAAGGTCTTATCGAGGAGGCAATTCAGGATACAATTGTAAACTTAGCTGTGAACTCTGTGTAGCTCATATATATTCCTATATTTGCCATAACGAATTGTCTTTATTCCTTAAACTAGTTGGCCTAGTACTTCCTGATATTTGTACCTGGGCTCTCCAAATACTTAGCTGCCAGGTAAGGATTTATTTCAGAAGAGTCAAAGGAACTAACTCCTACTATCTTCTCTAACTTTTTCTCTCCCTGTGCTCTGTTATGGCTCTTAATAAGAAATCCATAAAATCAGTCAATCTGACCTCAAACTTGAAATACCCGAGTCTTCCTATTTAGCACTGGTGTTACTGGTATAGGCCACATTCTTTATCTCCTGTGCTTTTTGTTTTATTTAACTTCTTTTAAGATTTTTTTTTAATAATCATTTCCCATCAAATAAGTACTTTTTTATATTTTATTTTTATTAGATATTTTATTTATTTACATTTCAGATGTCATCCCATTTCTCCATTTCCCCTTCCTAGAAAACACCTATCTCATCCCTCTTCCTCCTTTCTGCTTTTATACCATTTTAATTACATGTAAGTATTAAAGTCAGTTCTAAGTTGAGGAACTTAAAAATACAATAGATGTGAATAGTCAAGGAACAAGCAAGACAATAAACACAAATACTCAAAGAACAAGCAATGCAATATACCTAGTTCTGTGAACACCCCCGTAATCACTGTTTTTAAGCGTTTATTGTATCAGGATGACAAAATATCTGAGCCAACTTCCCTATCTTAGCCCAAAGTCATTTTCATGTCTGTAGCCTACTTCCTTGTTCTAGTCTAAGATTTAGATTCCTGCCAGAAATTACTTCTTTGTTCTAGCATAATATTTAGATTCCTGCCTGATATTAACTTCTTTGTTCTAGACTAATGTCAGATTCCTGCCTGAAATCCACTTTCTTGTTTTTGGCCAATGTTATATTCCTGCCAAGCACCCCATTTCTTTGTCCTTGTCCAATGTCAGATTCTTGCCAAGCACCCCCAAAAGATCTCTGCCCCTCCCCTTTTTTATTTCATAAGCAAGATTGAACCTGTCTTGGGTCTTTCTGACAAGAATGCCTTCCTTACCTACCATGGAATATGCATTATCAAAAGTAATGTACTTCTGTGTTAGGTTGGTAAGGCTCTATGCAGAACATTACCTGTCCTTGGTTCCCCAGCCTGTTAATGTAATAACTATGTCTGGGGGTCCATTTTCAGTTCCAAGCCATGTATGTTGGCTGCCAACATGTTGATGTTGTTAAAGACAAGCTTTAACATGATGAGCAGGAATAAAAGCATTTCCAGAACAAAAAGGGCTAGCATGATCAAGCTATATATGCCATTCTTGAAGCTTGACCAAAATAGAAATACTGACCTTGAGCCATGGGTAATTTTATCAGCAGTATCTGCCATATCAACAAACAGCAGAGCAGCATTCTTTAAATTCATAAGCTCAATATGCAAAGTTAAAACATTCAGAGAGGTGTTAGAATTATGCCAAATACACTGCAAGTTTCTTTAAGCTTTTTCCTAATTATATTGACTACCAATGTAGATTTCAAAATTACCACAAATCCAATGGTATTTGGCATGACACTGGAGATGGCACCTTACTTTTAAACCCTGAACCTCCTCCCAATAATTTGAATAGACAAAGGGCATCAATCGCTGTTCCAAATGCCTATCTAAATCCTCTTGTATACTCAACACATCAGTAACATTTTTTTTGCTAAGTGATTAAAAAAAAGTAGTTCTCTTAACTTCTTGTGTTAAAGCAATTGCAGAAACAGGGATGCTAGCAATTAAAACTGTTATACCAGCAATAATCAAGGCCACTACCCTCTTGCTTCTGCTTAAAGTCTGACTCACTTATTCCAGTACTTGCAACCTTTTGTTTTCAGAATATCAAGGTTCTGTAATACTCAGGGCAATAAAACAAAAGCTGGTTGATAGACCTCCATCACTGACATATCAGATTTCAACACACTAACACAATTATAAAGTGTACAATCAATGCAACTTACATTAAATATTGTAGAAGAAACAAAAGTAATTTTAACTTGACATTTAAAAGAGCCTTAATACATGCACTAACACTTGTCTGAAATCCAGATCCTATCCCAACTCTATGTCTTGCTAACAAAACATCATAGAGAACTCCAACTAACTTCCAAATATGTCTCTGAAAATGTTCAGAACCAGCCTTCCAAATGAAGACTGTTATTTCCAATATTGGATTGATTTCTACACCAGTCCATGATTGAGTCTGAATAACTGATTCCACTGGGTCTAAAAACATAAGGCAATTCCTTTGTTTTGTATTTTCTCTTCAATTTGTTATAATAGTGTGGCAAAATATTTTTTTTATTTCTTAATGATTTTATATTTTTAATGCACTTTATTCATTACTTATCTGTTATGCTCATATGCTCCTTGTTTTTCAACTTATGTTTCAAATAATAATGATATATACTACTACTACTAATACTAATACTAATACTAATACTAATACTAATAATAATAATAATAATAATAATAATGTTTTACCCATGACATACATATGCTCACCTATAGGATGCTTATAAGAATTGAAAGTATCAGAAACTCATATAGACAACTGAAGCAAATTGAGTTTAAGTGATTATCTGCATACCACAGGTACTAAGAAGCAAATTGTGGGTCAAAACCAAAACCAGAAAATTTATGAAACTTATCACTGAGTCTTAGCCAACTCCAAATACCTATCTAAACTCCCAGGGATTAAACACCAACCAAAGAATACACATGGAGAGACCCATGTCTCCAACTGCATATGTAAGAGATGATGACATTTTCTGGCATTAATAGAAGAAGAAACCCTTGATCTTGTGAAGGAAGGCTTATTCCAAGGAGTAGAGGAATGACAGGGTGGGGTGGGAGTGGGTGAGTGGTAGATGAAAGACCCGCATAGAAGCCAGGGGGGGGATGGGATATGGAAGAAGGGGGGTCTCAGAGTGGAAAACAGGAAAGGGGACAACATTTGAAATTAAAAAAATAAAAATGAAAAAAAAATAACTAACATGAAATAAGTCACAATCTTTGGAATAACCAAGCTTAAAACTTCTGTACAACATTGATACCTATACTATCGGAAAATATGGCCCATCTGAGCTATCACTTTCCACTGGATATGGTTTTCATTTAATTTGCTTCATTTTCAATTTTTAGTTTAATATATATATATATATATATATATGATATAAATAATTTATATAATATATAAACCATATATATGTACGAATGTGTGTGTATATATATGTATATACATGTATATATATATACATACATATATGTATATATATACACACATTCATATATATATATATATATATATATATATATATATATATATAATATATATATTCAGTCTTTTCTTCCTCTTATGCTATCTCCTTCCTTCATTTCCTTCTCTGGCTAAAGTTCTTCTCTATAATTCCCATTTCTATTTTCTTTCATGTGTGTGTGTATGTGTGTGTGTGTTTGTGTATGTGTGAGCGTGTGAACTAATTAAAATTTTCTGAATGAGCACTGGTAGGAGTTATTATAGAAGCATGACCAGCTTGTGACATCTCTACCTTCAGCTGATAATAACTGTCAAGTATTCCTATGGGATGGTGAGTGAGACCTCATCAACCTTTTTTGCTTCTGTACTGAAGTGTTTATAAGCACAATCTTATGGTGGTAGAACCGGCTCAGAGAATTCATAAGTTCATGAGTCATTTGCTGAGATTACTTGGTTTAGCACAGTCTTCTCAAACTTCCTTGTTTTTGAAATATTTCTGCTCTTCTTACATGATTTTTTTCTGCTTTGCAGAGAGAGGGAGATACACACACACACACACACACACACACACACACACACACACACACACTGGTTTGTCAAAAAAGTCCATAGTCATTTTTTTCTTGCATTTCAGCAGTTGTGATTCTCTGTATTAACTATGGCCCACTGTATTTTGTATTTTGCCCTGATCAGACCTAGGGCACTGGCTCTGTACCCAATTCCCGAACCCTCAGAAGAGACTGGATTCCCAGGAGCTCTAACACAGCCAGGATCATAGGATCACAAGTTCTCAGGAGCTTGGTCACACCAGGATTTCAGGATCCCAGAAGCAGCCTGACTCCCAAGAGCTTTTACACTCAGGATCTCAGGATCACATTATCACAGAGACAGCTGGACTCTGAGAGACAGCCTCTAGTCAGAGACAGTGAGTGCAGGTAGCACTAGAGATAACAAGATGGTGAAAGGCAAGAACACAAGCAACAGAAACCATGGTTACTTGATATTATCAGAACCTAGATCTCCCACCATAGCAAGTCCTGAATACCCCATGACACCAGAAAATAAAGATTTGGATTTAAACTCACTTCTCATGTTGATAATATAGGACTTTAAGAAGGTCATAAATAACACTCTCAAAGAAATACAGAAGAACAGAGGTAAACACATAGAAGTCCTTAAAGAGGAAACACAAAAATCCCTTAAAAATTACAAGAAAACACAACCAAACAGGTAAAGGAATTGAACAAAACTATCCAACACATAAAAATGAAAGTAGAAAAAAAATAAAGAAATCACAAAGAGAGACTACCCTGGAGATAGAAAACCTGGGAAAGAAATCAGGAGTCATAGAAACAAGCATCACCAACAGAATACAAGAGATAGAAGAGAGAGTCTCAGGTGCAGAAGAACCATAGAAAATATTGACACAACTATCAAAGAAAATGCAAAATACAAAAAGCTCCTAACCCAAAACATTTAGTAAATCCAGGACACAATGAGAAGACCAAACTTAAGGTTAGTAGGTATAGAAGAGAGCAAAGATTCCCACCTAAAAGGGCCAGTAAATATCTTCAAAAAAATTATAGAACAAACTTCCCTAACCTAAAGAAAGAAATGCCTATGAGCATCCACGAATACAACTGAACTCCAAATAGACTAAATCAGAAAGGAAATTCCTCCTGTCACATAAAACTCAAAACACCAAATACATAAAACAAAGAATATTAAAAACAGAGAGGAAAAAAGGTCAAGTAACTTATAAAGGCAGACTTATCAGAATTACACTAGACTTCTCACCAGAGACTATAAAAGCTAGAAGATCTTGGAGAGAGGACATACAGACACTAAGAGAACACAAATGCCAGTCCAGGCTACTAACCAGTAAAACTCTCAATTACCATAGATGGAGAAACCAAGCTATTCCATGACAAAACCAAATTTGCACTATATCTTTCCACAAATGCAGCCCTACAAAGGGTAATAGAGAGAAAACTCCAACACAAGAAGAAAAATTATACCTTAGAAAAAGCAAGAAAGTAATCTTCTTCCAACAAACCGAAAAGAGGATAGCCACACAAACATATCTCCACCTCTAATAACAACAACAACAAAACAAAACAAACAAACAAACAAAAAACAGGAAGCAACAATAACTTTTCCTTAATATCTCTTAATATCAATGGACTCAATTCCCCAATAAAAAGACATAGATTAGCAAACTGGATAAGTAAACAGGACCCAGCATTTTGCTGCATACAAGAAATGTACTTCAGTGACAAAGACAGACACTACCTCAGAGTGAAAGGCTGGAAAACAATTTTCCAAGCAAATGGTCCCAAGAAACAGGCTGGAGTAGCCATTCCAATATCGAATAAAATCAACTTCCCACCAAAAGTTATCAAAAAAAGATAAGGAAGGATACTTCATAATTGTCAAAGGAAAAAATCAACCAAGGCTAATTCTCAATTCTGAATATGCTTCAAATGCAAGGGTACCCACATTCATAAAAGAAACTTTACTAAAGCTCAAAGCACACATTGAACTTTGCATAGTAATAGTGGGAGACTTCAATGCCCCACTTTCATTAAAGGACAGATCATGAAAACAGAAACTAAGCAGAGACACAGTGAAACTAAGAGAAGTTATAAAGCAAATAAATTCAGCAGATAGCTATAGAACATTTTATCTAAAAACAAAAGAATATATATTCTTCTCAGCACCTCATGGTAACTTCTTCAAAATTGACCATATAATTGATCAATAAAACAGGCCTCAAAAAATACAAGAAAGTTGAAATAGTAATGCATCATATCAGTGCACCGGGGACTAAGGCTGGTTTTCATTAATGACAAAATTAATGGAAAGCCCACATACATGTGGAATCTAAAAAATGCTCTACTCAATAAAAACTTGGTCAAGGAAAAAAGAAAGAAAAAAGAAAGGAAGTAAGGAAGGAAGGAAGGAAGGGAGGGAGGAAGGAAGGAAAGAAGGAAAGAAAAAGAAATTAAGACTTTTTAATTTAATAAATATAAAGACATATCATAACAAAATTTGTGAGACACAATGAAAGCAGTGCTAAGAGAAAAAGACATAGCTCTAAGTGCCTACAAAACAAAACTGGAGAGAGCATACGGTAGCAGATTGAAGGCACACCTGAAAGCTCTAGAATAAAAGGAAGCAAATACACCAAAGAGGAGTAGACAGCAGGAAATAATCAAACTCAGAACTGAAATCAACCAAGTAGAAACAAAAAGAACTATACAAAGAATCAACAAAACCAGGAGCTGGTTCTTTGAGAAAACCAACAGTATAGCTAAGCACTTAGCCAGACAAACCAGAGAGAACAGAGAAAGTATGCAAATTAATAAAATCACAACTGAAAAGGGAGACATAACAACAGACACTAAGGAAATTCATAAAATCATCAGATCCTACTACAAAAGCCAATACTCAACAAAACTAGAAAATCTGGATGAAATGGACAATTTTCTAGAAAGATACCAAGTACCAAAGTTAAACCAGGAGCAGATAAACCATCTCAACAGTCTCAAAATCCCTAAAGGTATAGTAGCTGTCATTAAAAGTCTTCCCACCAAAAAAGCCCAGGGCATGATAGTTTTACTGCAGAATTCTATTAGATCTTCCAAGAAGACCTAATACCAATTCTCTATAAACTATTTCACAAAAAAGAAACAGAAAGAACACTACGAATTTGTTCTATGAAGCCACAGTTACGCTCAAACCTATACCACACAAAGACCCAACAAAAAAACAGAACTTTAGGACAATCTCCCTTATGAATATAGATGCAAAAATATTCAATAAATTCTCGCAAACCAAATTCAAGAACACATCAAAACAATCATCCACCATGATCAAGTAGGTTTTTTCCCAGTAATGCAGGGATGGTTAAATATTTGGAAATCTACCCAAGTAATCCAATATATAAACAAACTCAAAAAAAAAAAACAAACCCACATGATCATCTCACTAGATGCTCACTAGAAAGCATTCGACAAAATTCAAAACCCCTTCATGGTAAAAGTCTTAGAATGAACTGGAATTCAAGGCCCATAACTAAACATAGTAAAAGCAATAGTAAACCAGTAGCCAACACAACAGAGGAGGTCAAAGTGATACAAATAGGAGAGGAAGAAGTCAAAACATCACTATTTGCAGATGATATGATAGTATACTTAAGTGACTCCAAAACTTCCACCAGATAACTCCTAAGCCTGATAAACAACTTCAGCAAGTGGTTGAATATAAAAATAACTCAAACAAATCAGTAGCCTTCCTCAACTCAAAGGATTCACAGGCTGAGGAAGAAATTAGAGAAACGACACTCTTCACAATTGTCACAAATAATATAAAATACCTTAGTGTGAATCTACCCAAGCAAGTGAAAGATCTGTATGACAAGATCTTCAAGTCCATGAAGAAATAAATCAAAGAAGATCTCAAAAGATAGAAAGATCTCCCATGCTCATGGATTGGCAGGATTAATATAGCATTTTCAACAAATGTTGATGTTTCAACTGGAGTTCAGCATGTAGAAGAATGAAAATTGACCTATTCTTATCTCCTTGTACAAAGGTCAAGTAGAAGTGGATCAAGGACCTCCACATAAAACCAGATACACTGAAACTAATAGAAGAAAACAATGTGGAAGAGACTTGAATACATGAGCACAGGGGAAAAGCTCCTGAATAGAACACCAAGGGCTAATGCTTTAAGATCAAGAATTGACAAATGGGACCTCATAAAATTGCATAGTTTCTGTAAGGCACAGGACACCGTCAATAGGACAAAACGGCAACCAACAGATAGGGAAAACATCTTTACCAATCCTACATCTGATAGAATATACAAATATAAAAAGAACTCAAGAAATTAGAATCCAAACAATCTAATAACTCTATTAAAAACAGGATACAGAGCTCAACAAAGAATTTTCAACTGAGGAATATAGAATGGCCAAGAAGCACTTAAAAGAAATGTTTAACATCTTTAGTCATCAGGGAAATGTAAATCAAAACAACCCTGAGATTCCAGCTCACACTAGTCAGAATGACTAAGATCAAAATCTCAGGTGACAGCAGATGCTGGTGAGGATGTGGAGAAAAAGGAGCACTCCTCCATTGTTGGTGGGATTGCAAGCTGGTACAACCACTCTGGAAATCAGTCTGGTGTTTCCTCAGAAGATTGGACCTAGTACAACCTGAGGATCCAAGTATACCACCCCTGGGCATATACCCAAAAGATGCTTCAACATGTAACATGGTCACATGCTCCAGTATGTACATAGCAGCCTTATTTATAATAGCCAGAAGCTGGAAAGAGGAATTGATACAAAAAAACGTGGTACATTTACAAAATAGAGTACTACTCAGCTATTAAAAACAATAAATTCCTCTGTTGATAGACATCTGGGTTCTTTCCAACTTCTGGTTATTATAAATATGGCTGCTGTGAACATAGTGGAGCATATGTCTTTGTTATATGGTGTAGTATCTTCTGGGTTTATGCCCAGAAGTGTATAGCTGGGTCTACAAAGTAATGGATACAGAAAATGTGGTACATTTACACAATGGAGTATTACTCAGCCATTAAAAACAATGAATTCATAAAATTCTTAGGCAAATGAATGGAAGTAGAAAATATCATCATGAGTGAGGTAACCCAATCAGAAAAGAACACACATGGCATGTACTCACTGATAAGTGGATATTAGACTAAAAGATTGCAATACTCAAGATACAATTCACAGACCACATGAAGCTCATGAAGAAGGAAGACCAAAGTGTGAGTGCTTTGGTCTTTCTTAGAAGGAGTAACGAAATACTCATGAGAGAAAATATGGAAACAAAGTATGGGGCAGAAACTGAAGCAGGGGATGTCTAGACTGTTCCACCTGGGTATCCATCTCATGTGCAATCACCAAAGGCAGATGCTGATGTGAATGCTAAGAAATACATGGTGACAGGAGCCTGATAAAGCTGTCTCCTTAGAGGTCTGCCAGAGCTTGACATGTACAGAGGTGGATGCCCACAGTTAACCATTGAACTGATCATGGGGTTCCCATGAAGTGTGAGAGAAGACTGAAGAAGTTGAAAGAGTTTGTGGCCCCATGAGGAGAGCAAAAATACCAACCAACTAGCCCTCTCCAGGGTCTAAACCACCAGACTGAGAGCACATAGGGAAGGACCCATTGCTCCAGCTGTATATGTAGGGGAGGATGTCCTTGTTGGGCATAGGTGGGTCTGAATTACCTCACTCAGGCTGATTTTTTTTTCCATTCCATCCATTTGCCTTCAAATTTCATGATGTCATTTTTTAAACAGCTGAGTAATAATCCATTATTTAAATGTACCATAGTATCTTAATCCATTTGCCCTTGAGGGACATCTAGGTTGTGTCCAGTTTCTAGCTATTAGAACCAACATAGTTATGGACATACTTGAGTCTCCGTGGTTGTATAAAACATCTTTTGCATAAATGCCCTAAAGTGGTGTAGTTGGGTCTTGAGATAGATTTATTCCTAGCTTCTGAAGAACTATAATACTGGCTTCCATAGTATTTTAAAAGTTTGCACACCCATCAGTAATGGATGATTCTTACCCTTGTTCTTCATCTTGCCAGTGTGAGCTGTCACTTGTATTATTGATCATAGCCATTCTGATGGGTGTAAGATGGGACTTTAACAAAGTTTTTGATTTGCATTTTCTTGGTGGCTAAGAATGTTGCGTATTTCCTTAAGAGTATCTCAGCTATTAAAAATTCCCCTATTGGGAATTCTCTGGTTAGATGTGTGCTACAAGTTTAGTTAGATTATTTGGTTTATTGATGTATAGGCTCTTGAGTTATTAGTTCTCTATCAGATGTGTAGTTGTGAAAATCATTTTTGCATTTTGTAGGCTGCCATTTTGTTCTGTTGATGGTGTCCTTTGGCTTACAGAAGCTTTTCAGTTTCATGAGGTCCCACTTATTAGCCAGGGAAGTGAAAGTATTATATGCTAAAAATGTCAATTCTCTGAAGTAAAAAATTGAAAGGGATATCAGAAGGTAGAATGATGCCCCATGCTCATGGACTGATGCGATCCGCCTAGTAAATATGACTATCCTATTAAAAACAATCTATACATTTAATGCAATTGCCATCAAAATTTCTACAGAATTCTTACCATACATTGAAGGGACAATACTCATTTTCATATAGAAAAATACCCCACAAAACCCAGGATAGCTAAAATAATCCTTAACAATAAAAGAACTTCTCAGGGTTCTGATTGTTTTTAGGTTTTTATCCCTGATTTCAAGCTGTACTAAAGAGCTATAGTAATTAAAACCACATGGTATTGGGATAACAAATAGACACATTGATCAATGGAACTAAGTTGAAGACCCAAACATAAATCCACACGTCTATAGACACCTAATTTTTTTTATAAAGAAGCTAGAAATAGACAATGGGAAAAAAAAGCATCTTCAACAAATGATACCAGTCTAACTGGATGTTTGCATGTAGAATAATGCAATTAAATCCATATTATTTTAAATAATGCAATTTAATCCATTTATATTTATCCTTCAGAAAACTCAAATTCTAGTAGTTCATGGACCTCACCATAAAACAAAATACAATGAACCTAATGGAAGAGAAGCTAGGAAATAGCCTTAAATGTATTGGTACAAGGACCTTTCCTGTCAAATAATTTATAGTATTGAAATATTTGGATACTTTCATATGAAATGTCTCTAGAAGTTGTGTTGGGATGGCTGACTGAAGTTGATGGAAGAAAATGATGGGTGGAAGTCTGTTGTGTTTCAGGCATTCTTTTTCATTGTTTTAAGGGTACTGTGGAAGTTTTTTCACAATTTTCCTCTCAAAATTTCTGGTACATATTTGCCACAAGAGACTTTCACCTTCATAGAAACTTATACTGTGATGGACTTGGGACTAGGTAGCTGTTCCTGTTTTTTGGCCAAAATGCAAATACACTCAAAACTCAGTGCTTGTCAGCTTTCCATTTGTGAGGGATGGCATTTGACAAATGGTGTGTGTGTGTGTGTGTGTGTGTGTGTGTGTGTGTGTGTGTGTGTG
>JANHMN010000010.1:21236623-21263453 GCA_030674055.1 Rhabdomys pumilio | reverse complement strand
TGTGTGTGTGTGTGTGTGTGTGTGTGTGTGTGTGTGTGTGTGTGTGTCTGTGTCTATGTGTATGTGTATGTGTATGTGTATGTGTATGTGTATGTGTATGTGTATGTGTATGTGTATGTGTATGTGTATGTATATTTCTTTGTGTGGGCCATGGGTAATTTAGCCAACTAGAAATGAGAATGAATTGTCTGCTCCATTAGTGATCTACAGTGCTGGTGGTATTTAGGTTCAGGCATATTGTCCTTTAGTACTCAGATAATAAGGATTTGGTCTGAATGACAAACAATAAAAATATAAAGCAACTGCTGCAGTCATCTTATAAAAATAATGGCATTGTCACTTCACACTTCATCTGTTCTCACTGCTCTTTAAACTATGAATTTCTTATGGATTCATTTCCTCAAATGTCACTCTTTAATCTTTTTTATTCTTTGTATTAAAATAACACTCAATATGGCAATCTTCATCTCACAATTTTTTAATTATATTTTCTGCCTTGTCAAAACTGTTTTTTTTTATTTCCTTCTGTCAAATGGAAGGTATTATTTTTCTCTTCAAAAAAAAAAAAAAAAGGATTTAAGAATCTCAGTGTAAAGTGGAGCCCCGTCTACTGTGCTTCTCTCCTTCTTTATGTAGTTCTCTTACCTATTGCCCATTACTACCCTCTGCTTAGGATGGGGTTTCATTTCATCTAAGCTTATATGCTATTTTCTGCAGATGTCCACACCTATTCATTACTTTCCTCATAAATATTAATTTTTATATCTGTACAGAAAGAACCCTGAGGGATTGGAGGTAATTATTTTTTTCACTAATGGATCTCCTGCATTTATTGGTATAAAATATTTGGATAAGCAAGCTATTAGTCAAAACTAAAATCCCTGTTTGCTTTAATTTTTGTACTATAAATAGGATGTCTGCCAGAATTCCTTTGGAGATAATTTTGTCTAAAAAAAAAAATTAAATACTATGTGAAATGACTGTCAAAAACACAAATGCAATAATAATGTTAATAAGAGTGATAAACATTTATTTTAGCTAGTGGCAATATACATATTAGATTTTAAAATATATTTGATTAACTTCTTTTTTTCATCACTATAAAAGAAAGAAGTGGGAGGGGTTATATAAGTTACTTGCTTTGCATTAACAATTTAATTAATCTGTAACATAAAAGGCCACGGTGTACAACATGGACCTACAGAAGTGTTCATACTTAAGTAAGTACCAAACATTTTTCCTTTCTCAGCTAGGTACCAAAATCCATTTCAGAACTGACAACCAGTACCTTTGTGCACTGATTAAGTCTGTTTATTTATGGGTGGTCTTATTGGTGACTTGTTCAAGGGGAAAAATGCTCTGAAAACCATACGAGATATAACTGTGGAGTATAAATTAGGAGTAAACAAAGAAAAGGGGGAAATAAAATACATAAAAGAGCTTTTGAATTTTTTTATTAAGGACAAATGACTTAGTCGACATTAGCAGGTACTATATGCTTTAGTCACTGAAGGTCCTTTACAGAGAAGCTTTCAAAAATAAATATACAATTATTATTTTAATGTCAAATACCTAAGGTTTAGAAAGCATCATTTCTCTATTTTCTGAAAATTATACATCTATGTTTCAGTTTAGTCACCTAAGGGGTGTGGAGGAAGCAGCAAAGCAGTTAGGAAAAAATAGATTTCTTTATTCTCTAAATTTTAAGAAGGTTTATTCTAGGGCTATTTCCCATTTCCCATCCATAGAAACCCCATTCTTCCTTTTTGCTTTTATACCATATTAATTACATGCAAGTATTAAGGTCAGTTTTAGGTTGAGGAACTAGCAATGCAATATCTTTGTTATTTCATAGTATAGTCTAAACAGAACAGTTAGCATGCTCCTTTTAAATTACAAGTTATGGCACTAGAGAGATAGCTCAATGGGTAAAGGTTTTGGCTAGTCAATCACCCTGGGTTTGATTCCCTGAACCCGTATGATAGAAGGAAAGAACTGATTCTCACAGGTCGTCTTCTGACTTTCATATGTATGCTATAGTATATCATCCCACTTCCACATACTCACATCCATACACACCCACAACAAAATAAATACATGTAAATTGAAACGTAGATCACACCAACATTCTACTACAGGAACATCAAAAGTCTGCAGTTATTCCCATTGTGTTCAGAGGATAAAGTCCTTACAATGAACTTTCAGGGACTCCCAACCTTGCTGGTCTTTTCTTGATACTTTTTGTGTTCCGACTTCCTGCTAGTTTCTTTCTTGTTTATCCTATTCCAGGCACACTAGATTCTTTTTTCCTCATTGACCCCACATGCTGTGGGGATTTTTTATTGGCCAATTCCTTTACTAAAGATGTATTTTCTCTAAATATACATATAGAACAAACTTCTTTATTATCTTGTAAGTTGTTTCATAGACTAGGTCTGTTAAAAGAGTGAAGTCTAACCTACAGCTGATCTGATACTTCTATGTCCAACACTGTGACCAATTTTAAAGGTATTCTATCAACCAACGTATAGCATAATATATAATTTTTAAATTTTACTTTATATTTTTATGATGTTTATGTATCCATTTTTTCCTCTCTAGATTTCAAGGCCTTTTTTTTCACAGATATAATTTAAGTGTAGACTCGACTTTTCAAATAGTTAATAAATTTGACTACGTACCTTGAAGTTTCTGAAGGATTAAATGTCTAGATTCAATTCACAAGAGGAAGATTGAACATATCCTCTTTCAAGGGCAGGAAATCTTTGAACTATTCCACAGGGTTATGATTAGTACCTCAAGAGAAGTATAACTACAAATAACTGAGAAATTGTGTTCACTAAAAGAAAAGATAAAAAGTTCCCTGAAGGAATGACTGACCTTGGAGGATGGGTGATATTCCAAGTTTGTGAGACAAAAGGGCATTCCAGGAAAAAGAGCGAGCCGAAGAACTGACTAGTCAAAAGAAGAGTGGCCAGGAACATACCAGAGGGATTAGCTATGGCTTGCTTTGGGAAGCCTCAAATGTGGTAATGGGGGTGGTGATGACGTAACATTTAGTCACTAGGTAGCTATTTGGTATCTCTTTGATAAGGGAGTGATAGCATTAAAAATAATCCTTGGGAGGATCAATACATTAGTTTTGAGTGAAATTCATTCACATGGGGGATGATGAGTTAAGAGAGTAAAAGCATCTCTGGTAGCCCAAGAGAGGAGTAATGTGGGCTTCCTAGAAGTTAATAAAATATGAGAGGAAGGAGAGGACACTGCAGAGGCAATGAAAATCGAACGGCTATAAATGTAGAGCTGTCCTGGTTTAGTAGCTAAGTGTGATAATCAAGGCTTTGGGTAAAACTTTAGAAATATCCTTCAGAAAATCAGACAGAACTAACTTAGAAGACTGTGTCCTTTTCTTAGATACTGTTTTTATACTAGTGAGAGATGCAGGTGAACAGAGAGCTTTGCATTCAGTGTGGAGGATAGAGATCTTTCTAGAATTTTTCTGTTGTTTCATTTGCATAGATCGTTCCCACTCTGTACACATATACCCCTACAAACACCTATATATGTGCTTATTGTATGGGCCAGATATAGCTATATACCATGAATAGCAAAATATATCTGGTTTAATCTTTTGAAGTATAGTTTGATTCACTGAGCATCCAAAGTGAAAATTTCACTTTCTGCTGCTTTTACTCATGTTCTGTTCCCCTCTATCAACTATAGTTGAACATCTCTGCTCAAGCATAACTCCCAGCAGCATTTGTTCCTCAGGAATACCAACTCCTAAGGAACATTAACAGCTGTAGTTGCCCTCCTCCTTGGTGCTGCTTTTATTACCTCGTTCCTCTTTGACTAGGTCAGGACAAGATTTAAAAAAATGCTTTAATTGCCACCATGATGGGAACTGAATTAATCTACAGCAGATGAAGAAGGATAATGAAATCATTTTCTTTTCTCTTGATGGTCTGTGCAGAGTCATCTCTTCTGATACACTTCAGTGTCTGACCTTTCAAACTGACAGGATGTTCACTGCTGGGGCTGTTTAAAGACATCTATCTCTGCACAGAAAAATGGAAGCCAGACATCGAAGACCGACTCATATTTGTCTGTGAATCAAGCTGTCATTTTTGTTCTGCCGGAGTCTGTTATCATGTCTGGACAAGTAATTATTCTCTAGGTTAGGTTCTTACAACCTTGAATTTTTAGGAAAGTCCTTGAGACTGAAAGAAGTCACTTTCCTGCAGCTATGGTCTCTGCATATTAGTGAGTTATATGGTGGCTTGGCAGCTATAACAGCTATTAAGCATCTAGACGATTAAGTATGCAGTTCTTTTAACTTTGCAGGAGTTTTGTCTCCATCTGTTTCCTCTATTCATTAAAATCTCTATCTAGTTCTCCTACTGCATCTAGGCAACTGGCGGTTCCTTAGTGGGAGCTGAGACATCAAGGACATTGTGGGGAAAAAAAAACAATATACCCTCTAGTTCCCTGCCTGTTCAAACTGGAATCTTAATGTAGGAAGGAAAGAACTCATAGCTCTTCTTTGTCCTTGCTGCAAACAAGGGAACTCTTGTATGTTGCTGGAAAAAAAAAAAAAACAGCAACAGCTCAGCGAAGTGAAGGAAGTGAGGTTGGTGGCAAAAGACAGGAGAAACACATCTCAGTACTAGGAACACAGAACCCAATCTAAACCCATACACCTCATCTGAGTTGTTAAGCAAATCAACTCTGAATTCAATCTTCCAAGTGAAAACCTTAGGTCAGATTTCAGGGGAGAGAAATCCTCGGTGAGAGACTTAATAATGCATAAAGAGCCTGGCAGCTCCTACAGAATTCTGTTTGAAATTGAGAATTTCTAGAATAAAATCCTCATTACCTCTCAGAAGAAAAACCATTTTTAAGGAGTTAGACAGTGATTTGGTCACCGGTATTTTACTGAAAATTCAAGGTTGGATGTCTGAAGACAGTAAATCCCAACTCCTTGAGGATGCTTTTCTCCTCCACTGTTATCCTCATCTACTACCAGAAAGACATTCCCAAGCAGAAACCCAGTCTCCCCTTTCCTTGTCCCCAGCAACAATTTCTGTTTCTTAACTCATCAGAAACAGTAGACTCTGGCACATTTACTGCAGTTTTAATCCTTAGACTATCTTTAACAGTATAAGGTCACAGCCTAGAACTCAGGAGCATCTGATTTTTATTGGAAAGAACAGGAAGATTAGAGGCACCAGATAAGGGTGAAAAGCAAGGCAGCATTCTGCTGTGAAGAATGACAGCACAGATCAAGGGGCCAGGAGAGCCACATGCTCATCTCTGAAGGGTTTATGACTTTGAAAATTCTCCATTCTATATTTCTGAATAGGTACGAGCCATGTGCCCGTCATTTGTACATGTGTGGTTCAAAGAAAATTGAAAATTGTTGACATCAATACATTGCATAAAATAATGTGTTTTGTTATGATTTTCATATTGAATTAGGTAGGGCACTATTAAAACAAAATGAGCATGCAAAGTTATCACAGTTTTTTTCTAAGCAAATGTAAGATACTACGTTGAAGATATTCAATCTCAGTAAGAAAACTAATTCATCCTGAAGAGTGTATATTCAAGATAAATGGGTATTTCATGTGGGATGATATCCTCATCTGAATATTTGGTAATAAAACAACATAAAAAAATAGAACACTATTCATTCAAAACTTAACATAAACATGTCTGTTGTTTATGCATGTCCTTATGAATGGCTGTACTTGACAGCAATCCCTGAGTGCTACCAATGTGAAAGGAAAATTATTATCTAAGATTCCTGGATCCCAAGGATCTACCACTTAGGGGACACTTCCAGAATAGCTGCATGTTGTCACTCAGCACCATTCTTGCCTATGTCTTTTTTATTTGGGACAATAGAAGGCAACTTGTACACATAGCTCTTGGATGTATAATGCAGAGAAGATTAAAAGTTGGTCATCTGTTAGAAAATCAATGGTTGAGTATCAGCTCGAAAAGACTGATTACTTCTTGTGGGGAGTTTTTCTTATTGCATGATTTAAACAAAGATGTGAGAATGAGACAAGAGAACATTTTCACCTGCGTTTTGCCTTAAATTTTTTCATATCAACAAATTTTTCTTTCTAATCTTTTTGTTTCTAAATCTTGTGACTAATGCTTTTTTCTTAAAATTAGGGCTAAAGGCTTTAACTAATTAGGAAATACCCTCAAGATTTTGAAATTATTTTAGGTATCTGAGTTTCACCAAAGAAAGTAGGCAAGAGAAACGGTAGCTGGTTGAGGTGATTAGAAAAGCCAGAGAGCTATCTTTCAAAACTGCAGTTGTCAAATGGAGACTGGTCCTCAAGATAATTCAGGGTTCTTTGTGGTATTTTATTCTGTACTTCAAAAGGAATCTTTGCATTCGAGAACAAAAATGGCAATAATTGAGTGTTGCCATGTGTCTCATCCAATCCTCAGGAAAGCTTTTATCTTTGGAATAAGGTTTAGGGTATGTGGAGGTCATATCTGAGCTGAGTGTAGAGATATGCATCTTGAGATGCCAAGCACTGCTGGGCACTGCAATGCCTGCTATAAGCTAAAATAAACTTCAGGACAGACTTGTCTAATCGGTGACTTTAAAATGTAATTTTGCAGTTGAAAGCTGTTTTCAGTCATCTAGAGGCACAGAGTATGTGCCGTTCCAATGTCGTTACACTTGTGTTCTGCTCTCTGCTTGGGTTCTGTTTTCTCTTTTGACATTTATATTCTGAGATACAGGGACATGTCTAGGACACACTTGTTTTAAGACATAGACACACACAATAAGCCCACTTTGTTTCATGAGTGTGCTGTGGTGAGCTTTCAGAGGAGTGATTCAGAAAGATGTTTCAGATGAGCTGTCTGGACTCAAAGTGGTTCTTTGAATACACATCACTAAGTTTTACCTAAACTCTCCTCCTCTCGTGGATGTTACCTAAGCCTATTGTGTAACCATTGCCCTTGGTTTATGAAAGGACATGCCTGTCTTTGCTCTTGATCATGCCATCTGCCCACAGAAGGGAAATTTCCAGGCCAGTAATTCTCTTTTGCAGCATTCACAGTTTTGCTAACCCCACAATGTAGCAGGAAGAGAGCTATTGTGTAACATACAGATTACTCTCTGCAAATCTGCTGGGGGGTTGAGCTGCCCACAGGGGGTCCTTTCAGGGAAGTTGAAATTAGATATTTCCAAGGTAGAGGCAGACTCAGGAGAGCTAAGGAAATCCCTGACTAAGGGCACTGAGTGATCCTACCTGTGCAGACATGACATTCATGCCCTACAAGCAACTGATACAGAAATATCCTTCTTGTCTACCATAGCACTGACCCTATGCTAAACTGACGACTTCCAATGAGAGCTAAGGTCATTTTCCAGATGGTGAATGAAGAAATCCTTCTAAATGCCATTGCTGTGGCTTCAACCGAGCTCCAAGTAAATAGCTCTGCTGCAATCATGTCGGAGGAAGGTAGTCAACGTCTTTCTCTCTCTCTCCTCAGCACTGGGGATTTTCTAGTAAGTCATAATTCAATCCTTCATTAGAGGGAAGAAAAAAATGTAAATTAAAAAATATCTCAGCCAAGCTATTCCCAGCAGCAATAACAGAAATCTCTGCTGGCTGAAGAAGAGGCCGCCAGACTACTATCTGAGCCTCTCTGTTTGCGATCAGTTTAGACCACAATTAATTTAAAATTTCTACTTCCAAAGTAAAGTGAGGGAATACAATAATCCCAATTTACTTTTTTAATAAAAAGCTTAAGTGGAAGGAGTCCACTGGGGATGCTCAGCCTGGGCCAAGGTAATTCAAATCACGGGGAGAGGCTCCATTTAAAATGCACAGTCACAGGGCAGCACAGTCACAGTGTCTCTTCCCAGAATACTTCCTCTGGGCTTAAACTAATTCTTTTATCTCCCCCCTTCTTCTGTTTTTCTTTTTTGTTTTTCTTTTCTTTTTTTTTTAAGTGAAGTTGGACTTGCAAACACTAACGGTAATTGCCTTAAAGAAAAAGCAATTCCAAAGAACCAGGAAGCCGTTTTCAAAGAATCCTCTTCAAAAGCTGGAGGCAACAAAGGAATCAAGATGAAGATCCTGAAACAGATCGCACCCAGCATACAAAACATTCATCCAGAAACTAGGATCTCCCTGAACAAGTGTGATGAATCTTGTACACAGGAGAAAGGATGGAGAATCTGGATATGCAGACAGATGTGATAGGAGTAAGGAGTCTGTTGCTTATGATGCCAGAGGATCTGGTTAAAGCCAAAGGAAGCTAGAGATCACAGAAGGTCACAGGTGCCATAGTTAAGTACCTGGAATTTCTGTCTGGTGTAAGTGATAAGATAAAAACAGTGCCATTTCTATTGCACCAGAACTAGTGTGGCAGACCCCATTACACAGGCTATTCTTGGAATACAGGATTGGCAGAGCCGATGAAACTTGGTACAGGATGCAAGTGCTGCAGAAGAAACAAGCTGCCTGTCAACATCCTAGGCTAACTATAATGGAAAGAATCCTTATTGTAGTCCATCTGCAGACAATGCCAATCATATCTCTTATCTCCATGACAACACAGAGTTCTGTTTTGCTTTCACATTTTTTACCTATTTTCAGACCTCCTCATTCTGTCATTGTATATGATCATGTGCCAATGTCTCCAGCAGATCCACCTGTGACACCTTTGCCACACACATTCCATTCCTCTATTACTGTATCAGCATGAAATAATGACTTCCAAATTAAGTTTTGTCTCCTCATCTTTTGAAAACTCAGCAGTTACATAACCAAGTGTCTGCCAAAAATCACCTGAAGTTCCTTAAAGGCACCTGAAATCAAATATCATATTCATCATTAAATTTATGCTTTTGGGCCTTGCCTTCTTTATTTTTATTTTATTTTATTTTGTTACAATTTCTTGAAGAAATTGTAAACTCCAGTGTGATGTACCTGAGGAGAAGCTTTTGGCTGGATGAAGATTTGAGGGTGGAATTCTCATTGCATTAGAGAAGACACAAAATGAGAGCTCACAGGAAGATGGCAGTTCTCTCCAAGTCAAGAGCCTGAAGCTAAGGATGGAGACCACCTTGATGGCATCCTTAACTTCTCAGACTTTAGAGCAATGAGAACTCAGTATGAGCCACAGACCAAATCATTCAATCTGGATTTTGTTCAGGTAGTCCCAGTGGGTTAGTTCCCTGTGTATCAGGTCAAAACAAGATAAAGACCAAGCACAGATTTCTGACCTTTCTTCTCACTTGACTTGCAAATTTTATTACTTTCTAAATTTGAATCTAATGTCCTTTTATCTAATGTTTCAACATGCCCTCATTTTTTTCTATCCCTCTGCCACTCACCTAATTCGGTTCTTAGTCTACACTATCTGGATCATTTTAATAGCCTCAAAAATGGCCTCTGTACCTTCAGACTCTCTTCATTTGCACCACACCCCCACTTCTCAAATCTTTATAGCGATAACACACCAATCCTTACAAAATGTTAATTTAACTGTGCTGTGAATTTGCTTAAAATCCTTCAATGTCTTTTTATCAATTTTAGGAAAATAAGAGGAGTAATAATTCCATATTAAAACTGATTTTAATGTTTGACCTTTGTCATTCCATGTCATGCTGTGCTATGCTGTGCCTGACTTGGACTTCCCTAGACATGTTGCATTTCTTCATATTTTGCTGATCATCTTTATTGCTCCCTCTACTTGAAAGGTTACCTTCTCCAAATTAGCCTAACAAATTCCTATTTTTCTTTCAACATGTAGTTCAAATGTTACCTTGTTTGTAAAGTTCTTTTAACCCTTTCTTTTTGCTTTCTTTACCTTCTCTTATTTCACAAAGCATTTCATTTTAATATTTTGAAATTATTAAAAGTGAGCAGACGGAGAAATTATTTGTTAAGTGGTAGAACTGTGTCAAAGATAAAACCTTTTTTAAAAAAATAGTTTTACCTTGTCCAAATTCCCATAGTAGCTAATACTAATATCTACATCCTTTAACAAATGTACAATTTCAGTGGCAATGTATTATAATTGATTTCTAGCCCTTTAACAGAATTAAATAGTCCTCAGGTTTTCTTTTATCTGTTGATTAGAAGAAACAGAGAAAAAAATATTTGAGAGGGGGGCTCATATTAAAATATTATTTAGCAGGTATTCTTTTGATAGCATCTCAAAAATTATTTGCACGTCTGTTATTCTCCACATTGTCCTACAGAAGTACAGAGATTCATGAGGCAACATGAGAAATAAAAAATACATATTTGCAACACTACATGAAACTGCAAGTTGTGTTTTCACAGATTGTTTAGGGGTAAAGGTCACTTTTCCAACACTCTTGTACATATCAGCACCTAATATCACTACCATAATGTTTTTTGTCTTGTGCTATTAAGAATAATTAATGGCAAAAAAAAAAAAAAACACCTGAATTTTCAGAACTTGGTCAAGAGATTTTCAGCATATCTTTTAAAATATTTTCTATGAACAAACCCTGGGTAAGAAACCTTGTAATATAGTGATATTAGTATTACACAATTCTGCCAGAGTAGGCCCTAGTATTATATAAGTCTAAGTAACCTATATTTGGCTGCATTCTGATGTCTGACTACTATTTCATTTACCTTTGAGGTCAAGGATCTGGGAACAAGGTTATTTCACCAGAAAGAATTAGAAATAAGTTATTTCTTTGAATCTACTTAGAAAAGATTATTACAGTAGTGCAATAGAAGTCTTGCCTGGATAGACTTCTATATCTGGCTCTGGGGACTCAGACCATTAATGCAAGATGCTCCAGGATTTTGGAGTTGCAGGAAAGCTAGCATCAACCAACAGAAGGGTGATTGAGTTTTGCCACATCAGTGGCCTTATGAAAAGAAATCATTTTCTGGTAGTTCCTTTGTCATGTCTTCAGCCTCACATGTCAACAAAACAAATATCTTCCTGTAAGTTCTACTCAATACTCCTCCACATTGTTTCAGAGTCCATCCATATTAGCTCAAAGCAGGATGCACAGAAGAGACATGTACAGTGTGTCAATTTAGGGTGGACAGGGTGGATAATTTTTATGACTAACTTGATTATTTAGGAAACCTTCAAGCATACAGGTCGAGTCTGTCTGTGATGACATTTCCAGCGATGATTAAGTCATGAGGGTTTGACCTAAGTAGTGGAACAACCACTTGATTGCCTAAAATGCTTATACTATTGGAAGGTCAAAAAGGTAGACACTAGGAAGAAGAAATAAGATCTGGCATCATGCATTACATCTTGCTCTGGCTTCTTGTTCTAACTTCCGTTTCTGCTGTGTTCTGTCTGCTGTGAAGAGATTCTTCAACCACCTGCACTGTAATCTTTTTTTTTTAGCAAAACAGGTTTGGCAACATAGATCTAAATAATCATGGATGAGTCCTCTGAAACCATTAACCAAAATGAACACTTTTTCACTTAAGTTGATTTTCTTGGATATTTACTCAAGTTGATAAAAATGCCTGACTGATACAGAGGCTAAAGACAATGCAGAGAATCAGAATTCCAGAGCCAGAGGGCATGCACTAAAAGAGGATGCTTCTTTGTAAGCATGACACTAGAGAAAGTAGAAACAATGAGAATTGATTTCATAGTTAAAACACTGTTTCAAAAATCTTACTTGGTGAAAATGTTCTGTATATATAGCATTCACTTGTCAGATGTAATTTTTGTCTAGGAGGTTTACTGATGAGTAAGTTCACTCTTTCTAATTCTTTTTGAACTATGGCTGACTGGCTCAATTCACCTCTTCTGGCTCAAAACTCCACTCCAAGCTGACTGATTCAAACTGGTATCTCTCAGCTTCTCATTGAATTGCTCTGCTTGGAAAAACTGCCCCTGAATTCTACAAAATGAACTTCATCGACTGAACAATGAAGTTGACTGAAGAAGCCCCTGAATTCTATAAAATGAACCTCATTGACTGAAGCACTGACTGAACAAACTGAGTGGAACTCCATAGAACTCAATGAATCTTAAGTGCATTGCCTGCACTGAATAGGATTATGCTCACTGAATTGCCCTCCATTCCTGAGTCACTCTACACTGCTCTTAAGTAGCTTCTCTTTCCTGTTGTTCTCCTGTGAGTTGGCATATCTTATCTCTGACTCATTCTGTTAAATATTTTTCTGATTTGTCATTTTGTCTGCCCCTCAATTAGATAACACCTTCAAACATGGCTGCTTTCTTTTACAAATTAACTTAGCTCTCACAATTTAGAATTAAAGGTATATACTAAGTGCCCGTTTATATTCCATGCCAGAGGGATGTCATTCTAATCAAATCACACAGACTTAGAAGGTCTTTGGATGTGATTCCTTGTCAGAACAGCTATGTTTCTTGATTAAACTTCTTCTGCAACTTTCACGTTTGTAAGTGGAGCTTAAGAGCAAAATGCATGTGATCCAAATCTGGTGAAATTTTGAGTAAATTGCATTCAACTTTACTTACAATATTACAATAATTTTATCTCTTCAATTTTGATTAACCAAATTCAATGATATAACTGACTCAGCAAGTTTATCTCCCAGAACAAACATGTTTTTAAATGCTTAAAGGCTATTACTATAAATATGTTGTGCCACCTTCTTTTTTTTTTTTTTTCCGGTTTTTCGAGACAAGGTTTCTTTGTGTAGCCCTGGCTGTCCTGGAACTCACTCTGTAGACCAGGCTGGCCTCAAACTCAGAAATCCATCTGCCTCTGCTCCCAAGTGCTGGGATTAAATGCATGCCCCACCACTGCCCAGCAATTGTGCCACCTTCTTAATATCAGATTAAGAAACTGTTTATCTGTATCCTTCTTTGTTCTGAATTGTTTAAATATTATTAATACTGCTCAACTGTGAAATTGAAACTTGTCCTCTACCTTTTAAAAAATTTTGATCAGTGAGTATAACTTCTTTATAGGTCTATGTAAAATAAACTATTAAAATATAATAATAAAACCAGACAAAATTGTTCAGAAGTTTAGACTGTTTCTAAGAGAAAAATGCCATAAAGTAGATATCTTTTTCTATATGTTGTTGATAAACAGGATTTAGTATTTAAGAAAGCATTCACAATTTATCATTAAATATTCTAATATATGCACAGTATGGTTACACAATACAGTCATATGTGCAGCATACTGTACAGTTAGGGTTGTTCATGAACATTAAGTAAATCGATTTCTCTTGGTAAACAAGGATTGAAGATTATTTCTTCTACTTCTGACACAGAAAATTTTCTACAAAAAACAGTCATAAAACTTTCAGTGATATTTCCTAATTATTTAACTCCTAGAAGAGAATGATGCCAGAATGTTGAAGTGCCATCTTTATAAGATGAAGGAAACATGTTCATGGTGATATTGATAATTACTAACAGAAAATGTTGTATGTACTCACGTTTTTATATAGTGATTTTGCAACCTTTACAAGAAGTATTATCATAGAATTACCACTATATTTCATAAAAATGACTTTTAGAGGCAGTTTGTTAATATTTTCTTCAAAATCAGACTTAAATTACTCTCATAATGTAGAATAAAAGTGTTCTTACACTTTCAAGTTACAAAAAAGGATAGCAATCAATAATTTATCTATTTAAAATGTCTGTTGTATGTGGACTTTAGTCCAAATATTAAAAATTTTAAATAGCACTCATCAGAAAATTATCCTTTGTGTAAATGTGTAACTTTTTGTGATTTGACATTACTATAGTGCAAAGTTCTATTCTTTTGTAAAGCAGGGAATGTAAAACAAAGCCATCCCCATCTTCACCTTTTTGTCCTTAACTTTGGCAACTGAGTTAAGAAGGTTATGTCCTACCAGTTAAAACTCATTACAAACGCATATACTCCTGTGACACATATGTACAGTGAAGATTTTAGACTTAGAAGTAATAACAAGAAAACAGGCATGAAAAAACTGAATAGAAAACAGGGTGGCTTGATTTTCCTTTTCACAAGAATAAACTTTAGAATGAATATACAGGTCAAAGAATCATCCTTAACCAATCTCAAAAAGCCTTTCTGTAAATTCAAAGTATTGAAGTTTCCAAGCAAATATATAGCATAGGCAGAAACATCCAGAACCACAACCCATTCTGTGTACCTTGAAAGCACGCATAGCTCTTTGTGTGTCATGCTACTTTTATATTGGTGACTTGATAAAATTTTCCATTCTATCTTTTAAATTTTTTTCTGAAAAATGAGAAAATAAACTTGTCAACTAGCAATCTGCATGTAGAAGAATGCAAATTGACCCATTCTTATTTCCTTGTACAAAGCACAAGTCCAAGAGAATCAAGGACCTCCACATAAAACCAGATACACTGAAACTAATAAAAAAGAAAGTAGAGAAGAGCCTCGAGCACATGGGTACAGGAGAAAATTTCCTGAACAGAATAACTATGGCTTATGCTCTAGGACTAAGAATTGACAAATGGGACCTTATAAAATTGCAAAGCTTCTGTAAGGCAAAGAACACTGTCAAGAGGACACAACAGCAACCAACAAAATGGGAAAAGATCTTTACCAACCATACAACAGGTAGAGGGCTAATATCTAATGTATACAAAGAACTCAAGAAGTTACACTCCAAAGGACCAAATAACCCCATTAAAAATGAGGCATTCAGAGCACTAGTTCCTTCCAGTCTGGGCCTGAGCACTGAGCAGATCCCAGGCTTCAGCTCTGGCCCAATCTCACAGAACCCAGAGAAAATAGGCTTCTCAGGAGCTCTAACCCAGTCAGTATCTTAGGTAAGGAAACAGAAACACCTGCCCCAAACAGGGAGTAACTGGGACCCACTAGGAACCAGGACGTCACTCCTGGCCTGGAGCACTGGCTCCTTCCTGTCTGCACCTGAGCACTGAGCAGATCTTGGGCCCCAGCTCAAACACCACTAGTAACACCCACCCCACACAGTTCTGATACAACCAAGATAATAGGAAAAACAGGCTCCAGTCAGAGACAGGTCAGGTAGCACTAAGGAGATCCAGATGGCCAAAGGCAAGCACAAGAACATAAGCATCAGTAACCCAGGGTACTTGGAATCATTAGAACCTAGTTCTCCCACAGTAGAAAGTCCTAAATTCTCCATATCACTAGGACAGGAAGATTCAGATTTAAAATCACTTCTAATGATGATGATAGAGGACGGTATAAAGGACATAAATAACACTCTCAAAGAATTTTAGGAGAACACAGGTAAACAGGTAGAAGCCCTTAAAGAGGAAACACAAAAATTCCTTAAAGAATTACAAGAGAACACAACCAAACAGGAGAAGGAATTGAACAAGACCATCCAGGACATACAAATGGAAGTAGAAACAATAAAAAATATCACAAAGGGAGACTACCCTGGAGATAGAAAACCTAGGAAAAAAACAGGAGTCATAGACTCAAGCATCACCAACAGAATACAAGAGATAGAAGAGAATCTTAGACGCAGAAGATACTATAGAAAATATTGACACAACTGTGAAAGAAATTGCAAAAAGTTCTTAACACAAAACATCCAGGAAATCCAGGACACAATGAGAAGACCAAACCTAAGGATAATAGGTATAGATGAGAGTGAATATTCCCAACTTAAAGGGCCAATAAATATTTTCAACAAAATTATAGAAGAAAACTTTCCTAATCTAAAGAACGAAATGCCCATAAACATACAAGAAGCCTATAGAACACCAAAAAGACTAGACCAAAAAAGAAATACCTTCTGTCACATAATAATCAAAACAACAAATACATAAAACAAAGAAAGAATATTAAATACAGTAAGGGGAAAAGGCTAAGTAACATATAAAGGCAGACATATCAGAATTACACCAGCCTTCTCATCAGGATACTATAAAAGCTAGAAAATGCTGGACAGATGTCATACAGACCCTAAGAGAACACAAATGCCAACCCAGGCTACTATACCCAACAAAACTCTCAATTACCATAGATGGAGAAACCAAGATATCCTACAACAAAACCAAATTTACACAGTATCTTTCCACAAACCCAGCATTACAAAGGATAATAGCAGGAAAGCTCCAATACAAGGAGGGAAATTATACCCTAGAAAGAGCAAAAAAAGTAATCCTCTTCCAACAATCCAAAAGAAGATAGCCACACAAAAATAATTCCACCTCCAATAACAAAGACAACAGGAAGCAGGAATCACTGTTCCTTAATATCTCTTAACATTAATAGACTCAATTGCCCAATTAAAAGACATAAGCTAATGAACTGGATACATAAACAGGCCCCAGCATTTTGCTGCATACAGGAAATCCACCTCAGTGACAAAGACAGACTCTACCTTAGAGTAAAAGGCTGAAAAACAATTTTTCAAGCAAATGAGTTTATCGTTAGAGTGTTTTCTATATTTTATTTAGAAATAGCTGAGAGGAGTTAACCAACAACAGTCCAGATTGCTTTTCATGGATAGTTGGTTTCAAAACGTCAGAAGTCCACAAAATTGACATTACAAACATTTCTGTATTAATATTCATTTTGATTAGAGACCTGTTTGCTCCTGACTGCTTCCTGTCTTGGATTCTAAGAAGAAATTGAGCATCTTTGGAGCTACTCCAGTTACGATAAGACAGCCACTAGGCAAGAATTGCCTCTCCCCATCTACAGACAAATCACTGTCCAGAAAAGGACACACTTGCAGAATAGTTGACTGTTTATATCTACCAAGACAGGGTAATCAGCCCTTAATAATTCTGCATCACTAGGTCTCTCAGATGATTCTGGGCCTGAAGGCTGAAGATTGGATGCTCCAAGGTTTTGTAGCATACGGACTGTCCAGGTATTCAGTGGTTTCTATAAATTGAGTCAGTTTTAGATGGTATGCTTTGTGCTTCCCATAATTTCAGTTAACTCAGTCATTCTGGATTTTTGATGTGGTTGAAGATTTATATTCTCATAGCTGAGACTGGTTATTTACTTTGAGAGAAAAGATTTGAAAGGATGATTTTCAGCTGACATTCATTCTAAAGCCAAGAAAAATGCCAGGTTCAGAACTAAGTCTTCTAGTTAGGAGAGATGATAGAGGTTCTGGTTAGTCAACAAAATGACTGATTGGGTTATAGGCCTATCTTGTACCTTACTTATACAAATTGGTATAGTTGTGCTCTAATTGTATTTTGAAAGAAAAAGTTTTATTTTAACAGAAAGGGTGATATGTAGGAGGAGCTAAGGTGGGAGGAGTAAGGAGAGGAAGAAGAGGAGGAGAAGTAGAAGAGTTGCTAGGTGATGAGAGAGAAAGAGAGAGAGAGAAACTGAGAGAGAGACACACAGAGAGAGAAACATGGAGGTAGATGTTCGCATGACTTCACCAGTCAAAGATAATTGATATATCTCAGTATTGGGTTACACTTCTGATTGTATGGGAATCTTGTTATTGAGCATTACCAAACGTATAAAGCCTTTGATTACATTAAAAAATTGTATAAAAGCGAAAAGGAGGAGGGGAGATGGGATAGGGGTTTCCTAGGGAGGGGAAATGGGGAAAGGGGATGGCATCTGAAATGTAAATAAAATATCTAATTTAAAAAATTAGGTATTTAGCTAAACAAAGAATTCTCTACTGAGGAATACTGAATGGTTGAGAATCATCTAAAGAAATGTGTAACATCCTTAGTCATCAGAGAAATACTAATCAAAACAACACTGAAGATTCCACTTCACACCAGTCAGTATGGCTAATATCAAAAACTCATGTGACAGCAGATGCTAGTGAGGATGTGGAGAAAGAGGAACACTCCTCCATTCTTGGTGGTATTGCAAGTTGGTACAACCATCCTGGAAATAAGTCTTGTGGTTCCTCAGATAATTGGACATAGTATTACCTGAGGACCCAGCTATACCACTCCTGGGCATATATCCAAAAGATGCTTCAACATATAACAAGGACACATGCTCCACTATGTTTATAACAGCCATATTTATAATAGCCAGAAGCTGGAAAGAACCCAGATGTCCCATGCCTCTAGCCTTATTTATAATAGCAACCCTATTTATAATAGCCAGAAGCTGGAAGGAACCCAGATATTCTTCAACAGAGGAATGGATACAGAAAATGTGGAACGTTTATACAATGGAGTACATACTACTCAGCTATTAAAAACCATTACTTCGTGAAATTCTTAGGCGAATGGATGGAACTAGAAAATATTATTCTGAGTGAGGTAAGCCAATCACAAAAGAACACACATGGTTTGTACTCACTGATAAGTGGATATTAGCCCCAAAGCTCAGTGTACCCAAGATACAATTAACAGACCACATGCAGCTCAAGAAGGAAGACCTTCAGTGAATACTTCTGTGGATACTTAGGTCCTTCTTACAAGGGGAAACAAAATACTGACAGGAGGACCTACAGAGTCAAAATATGGTGCATAGACTGAAGGAAAGGCCATCTAGAGACTACCTCAGCTGGGAATCAATCCCATATACAATTACCAAACCCAGGCACTATTGTGGATGCCAAGAACTGCTTGCTGACAGGAGCCTGATATAGCTGTCTCCTGAGAAGCTATGCTAGAGACTGACAAATACAGAGGTGGATGCTCTCAGCCAACCATTGGACTGAGCATAGGGTCCCCAATGGAGGAGTTAGAGAAAGGAATGAAGGAGCTGAAGGGGTTTTCAGCCCCATAGGTTGAGCAACAATGTGAACCAACCAGACGCCCCAGAGTTCTCGGGGACTAAACCACCAACCAGAGTACACATGTAGCAACCCATGACTCTAGACACATATGTAACAGAGGATGGCCTTGTTGGACATCAGTGGGAGGAGAGGCCTATGATCCTGTGAAGGCTCAATGCCCCAGTGTAAGGGAATGCCAGGACAGGGAAGCAATAGTTGATGTGTGAGCAGGGGAACATCTTCATAGGTGGAGAGGAGATGGGATGAAGATTTTCTGAGGGGAAACCAGGAAAGGGGATAACATTTGAAATGTAAATTAGGAAAATATCTAATTAAAAAAAAAGAAAAAATGCTCAAAGGAATCACATATAGATATAACATAAATTCCACTTTTGCTACCACTTTAAAACATATGCTAAACAAAGCCAGTTAGTTAGACAGAGTTGAACACAGAAAGAGCATCCAGATTGATGAGCCTGATTTGAAAGCTTTCAGGATTTTCAATCATCAAATATTTGCAATATTTTCACCAAGACTCTACTATCATGAAACATGTACTAGATGTAAGGCATATTTAGTTTTAGTTTTTCCTTCTCAGAAGTCTTTTCAAGTTGAAGACCATGCTTACATCTGGTGTCAGCTATAGCATGTCTTCCCCAGCGGCATGAAATGGGCCTTCAGATGAATGTTTTGTCTGGGTGCATAGCACTTACCTGGAAAAGAAAGGCCTGTTGCAGAATAGAAATATCTTTAATACAGACTCTTTACTGTCATGTTCACTGTCCCAGGGGACTACAGTGTGGATTTGCAGCTGATCAATGCTCACCAGAGAGTTACTTATCAACATCCAAATAGATATTGCTGTGAACTTTAGCTGGCATAGGGGTTGATAAGACAGTGGTGGTGACATGAATTATTATGTTTACTACCACCCCAAAGCAAACACTTCTAATTTTTGTGCAAATGCTGATGATATAACACATAGCGAACAAAAAACATGAACTCATAACATACAAGTAGCTAGTTATTGGTAAAATTAAAAAAATCAATTAAAATGATGGAATAAAAACTTGATGTCTTAGTTTGGCTTTAAAGAGACACCATGACCAAGGCAACTTTTACAAAACAATAACAACAACAACAACAACAACATTTAATTGGGACTGACTTACAGTTTTAGAGGTTCAGTCCATTATCATCATGGTGAGAAGCATGGCAGCATTCCCGCAGATATGGTGCTGGAGAAGGAACTGAGAGTTCTGTATCTTAATCCCAAATCAACCAGGCTGAGATTCCCTTCAACAGGAAGCCAGAAGAAAAGTCTCTTCTGTACTGGGCAGAGTTTGAGCATAGGACCTCAAAATCCACCTACACAGAGACAACAAGGCACACTTATTTCAACAAGGACACGATCCCCAATAGTGCCACTCCCTTGGACAAGTACATTCAAGACAGCAGTTAGTTTCATTGAAAAATGTTTACTAAGAAACTTTTGTATTCAGTGGAAGTTTTTCATAGTAAGCAAAAGCCCTAGTGCAGAAGGGTCTTACTGAGAGTCATGTCATGAAGTACTCAGAAGTTTGTAGCTAGATCATGATGTGCTATTTTGCCTTCATTCAGACTTCTGGACTGAATAGAGCAGCACTTACATTTTTGTTTATGTCAAATTTATTTCAAACGTTCAAATTTAAAATCTATTTTTAGATATATGAGTTTTGCCTATATGCACCTTATGTTCACCAGTTGTGTAACTGATACCTGCAGAACTCAGAAAGAACATTGGATTTCTTGAAACTGGAGCCAACAATGGTTGTGAGCCACAAGTGGATGCTGGGGACTCAACTCCAATTCTCTGCAAGGACAGCAAGTACTTTCACAGGTAAGTCATTTTTACCTTTCACATCAAATTTTAAGCAATTTCCTTCATTGAGTACTGATTGGAACTGGTTTTATAATATGTTATAAGATTTAATTTATGCTTAAATCATTACTTAGCATTTAGACTTGGTTTTAGTTTGATCACAAGTGTTTCAAGTTGATAAGATTTGAAGATGATAGCGTTTTTCTTTTGATGTTTTAGCTGCCTATAATTTCACCCTTCTATTAACACTGATTGTTTTCTCATACAATATAATATGAATACAGTTTCCCCACCATCTAATTCTCCCAAGTCTTCCTGATCTCCTCTCTCAGTCAAAGATATCACTAATTCATGTTTTGTTTGAATGTATCAATTCCTTTAAATATCATTGAAGACGTGTAACAGTGTCCTAACAAATTAAGACTAAGTTCATTCAAACTTTTACTTTTAATAACAATGATAACAAATAAGTGAAAAAAAAGAAAAAGAAAAAGTGAGGTATTATATAGTAGAGCAAAAAAACCAATAAAGTCTTATTTGCCATAGTTTTTTACATAATTCTATTTTATTATTGTGATTTCTCAATTTAAAAAGTAGTGGGTAAGAAATTTAATTTGAACAAGACACTTTAAAGCTTTGTCTGCTCTGATGGGTGATTTGAAGTTGGATTTCAAACAAGAATGGGACAAGGAAACATGGACCTAGTTTATAAATCTAGTTGAATTTCAAAATACATTTCTTAAACTATAACTTCCAGAGCATAAAATAATTATCGTAGCTGTGCAATCTCATAGTTGTGCAACCATCGCTAAAAGCCTTACTATCACCCAGACAATAATGCTATGCTTTCCTTATAATTTTTTTTTGCCATTTGTGGAATTTTTTTATTAATAGAATTGTTTATAATATGGCCTTTAACTTTGTGGTTGTTGTTTTTCAATGTTGGAATTCATTTCAATTGCACGCCTTTGTACATAGTAGGCAAACACTCTTCCACCGAGCAATATACTCAACCCCATATAGTCATCCATATGGAAGATTTTTTCCATTTTTTGTAATATTTTGAGGTTTTGCCATTGTGTATCTGTCTTAACATGCTATTACTTTATATTGCAGGATACTACTTTATCATTTAAAAGCATCATGTGATCTTTATTCTTTCACCAGTTAACGGATGTTTAAAATATTTTTGGTTTTGACTACAGAGTTGAGTCATTGATGTTCTCATTCTAATCTTATTTTTTTTTTTGACTGAATGATAGTTTTTAATTATAGTTGATTTTGAGGGATGGGATTGAGAGGTGATAGTTGTGCTCTATATGTATAAAGAAACTGCCAAATTTTCTCTTAGAGTGCTTACCTGAGATTTCATTTTACTGTCATGCACAAGAGCTGTATGGCAGATTTTTCCTGGGAGTACACAACAGACACATACCTACTTACCCTAGATAGGGAAGCCCAGGGCAGATAAGAGGAACAACTGTACCAGCGTTCATCTTACTGAAGCAATGAGTTTTATTGGAGTTACTTACAGAAATATAAGAGGGATACTTACAGGAGCAGGGATGACTTAATTGCAGCTGTATCATCAAATGCTTACCCTGACACAGGTGAGTACTCACTGAAGCTGGAACCCTGGAGCTCTCTGTGTGACTTTCAGGCAGCTTCATATGTGTGAGTATCTTCTCTCATCAACTCAGCTTGTCAATCTCTACTGATCAGCAGTGTATAACACTTCAATACCTTGGGGAGGGATGCTACGACACTTACAAGTTTTAGCTTTTCCAAACCTGTGAAGCTTATTTATCTCCTGAGCCTCCTCCCTGCTCCTGGAAGAAATGTTTCAATTTGAAGAAAGCTACTGTTATCCAACAAATAAGGGTTTCTGTTTCTCAATATTTTGACTTATACTTGACATTATTAGTAATTTTTACATTATTTATTTATTTGGTGATATTGTATACCACAAGGCATATACGTGACAGGCAAGTGTAATGATTATTCTTGGGTGCTAACTACATTTGGAATTAACTGAACCTTAAGTGGCTGGGTAAGGCTGTAAATTATTTTTCTTAATTAAATCTTTTGAAGTGGGAAGATACACTTTTAATCCGGATCTTTTGAGGTAGAAAGATATTCTCTAATATGGGCTATACCTTCTGGTGTCAACCTGTGTGAAGGACATGGAAAGAAGTTTTTCTCTGCCTACACGCCCTGGCTCTTGCTAGACATTAGAGTCTTCTTTTTTATGATTGCAGCATATACTGAAGATCAGTTGAAACATCCTGCCTCATGGAATGACCCACTATAGGATTTTTCGACCTCCCTTTGGTAGACAGTTGTGGTAACCAGTCAGTGGGACACAGGGACATCCTCCACGACTGTTGCCATGAGGGAGTCCGGGGTTCCAAAGCTTTATTGTAGATGGTCTATGTGCACTCCCAGCCCCCCCCCGCACTTAAGCCAGAGTGGGCCTGGCTTAAATAGGGAGGAGGAGGAGGGAGTAACTTAATTAGCTAAGCCCTCTGGCCTTTAGGTAACTCTTAAATATGGAAATCTCTCTAGGGCTCTGGCTTGTAGTCACGCCCTCTACTTGTGGATGGTGACATAAACCTCTCTGGGAGAGGCTGCTTTATCCTCTAGGTGACTAAGTAGTGCAGGTTAAATGTCAGGACCCTGGGTTCTGGAGGCGTGGCTAAACACCTGCCATTGCCTCATTGGGGTCGTGGGGTTCCAGGTCAGAGCCCACCCAAGAACCAAGATTTCCTTTCACGGACCCATAGACAGTCTTTATTAAACCAGCTAGGCCATAGCCTGTAAGATGTGTCTGTAAGATGTGTGTTTGTGTGTGTGTGTGTGTGTGTGTGTGTGTGTGTGTGTGTGTACATTGTATAGAATGTGTATATGTACATATACATATATACTTATACACATATGCATATATATGAAGCCACACTATTTATATGTCTGTATGTATATATGTATATATATCCATTCTGAGAGCAGTTTTGTTCCTCTGTAGAGAACTCTGACTAATACAGCAGGAAGCAATTTTCAGGAGTCGATGATTCCCGACTTCCACTATGTGATTCTTAGAGGGCCCACTCAGGGGACTTTTCTCAGAAGAATCAATTGTTTGCTCACCACAGGATTACCTAGCACTACAGTCAGCAAAACTAACCATAAATTTGAAGGTTTAGCTCTAACTTTCCTTATGCAATACTACAGTAGTTTGACTGCTGATGTTTTCCTGTGCATTCTGAAGTCTGAGGTTGTATTTTTCCCTTGCTATTTTCCCTGAATTGCTCTGGCTGCTCTAAGTCTTCTGTGTTCAATCTATGGCTAAATCTGGGTTGAATTGCTATCCATACACAATTATCGCTGCGTGTATCCTCCTTCGTTTCTACGTTTCACTGTTCTTGTTTTGTTATTCGCTTTTTGCTTTTGACAGAAAATATATTGAGAGAGACTAAGCAGGCTTTTAGTAAATCTGCTCTTCTGCACTTAGGATGCAAAGAGAGTGCAGCCCTGGGGAGAGTTACAAAAGTGAATCAGTGGACTGAGACAAAATAACATTCTGGATATTAAGCCTTATCATCTATTATTCTTGTTTTGTAATGTGTTGGATCATGATTAGGCCCTTGCATTATCTATCCAGGTGCCCTGCCCCATCTCTGTATCATTTTGTAAATTTTCAGTACTCATGTCTTCTACTTCTTTTGTTATTCCTGCAGTATTACAAATATTTTTTGTTTGATACTCAAATTATACATTGCTAATAGAAATAGAAGCGGTTTTAGTATTAATTTTGTATCAGATAAATTTCTAAATTTATCCGTGGGCATTGGAGAGATAACTGTCAGTAAAATATGTGCCAAGCCAGAATAAAAAGCATTTATTCAAAAGCAAAATGATCTTATATGTAGAAAGGATACTTTTATGAATGTATGCAATCCTATATGTATAATGAGATCTAAATTTGATACCCAGAACTCATGTAAAAAGAATCAATCCAACCAAACAAACAAACAAATCAACACCACAAAACAAAACAAAACAAAACAAAACATAAAAGTCAGCATGGTTCTACATACTGTCAAGGTTAATACTATGAAGGGAAAGAAATACAAATCACTGGGACTGACTGGCCAGCCAGCTTATATTAGCCAGCAAGCTTTAGGAATAATGTGAAATACTGTTTCAAATGAGCAAACAAAAAAAAAAAAACAAGTCACCTGAGGAAGAGGTTCCTGCATGCACACCTGTCTGCAAACACATGCATTCACACATACAATTAAAATGTAAAACTCATTTATTAGTTCACACACTTTTATAATAACTTTTGAAAAACCTAGTATGTATAGGATTATTTTGATGGTGAATTAAATTTTTTAGTCTTTTTTGACATTTAAGCTTCAGTTTTCTTAACTGAAACATCTTGCTAGGAGCCAGTTCTTTCAGTGAACTAATGTACTTCTTGTAGCAATAGTTTGTCCATTTGTACTCTTACACGTGTAATATTCAGTTTTTCATGATTAACTACAATAATAGTGAGAGTTTCCATAAATGCCCTTCAGCAAATCGAGGATATTATTTTCTGAGAAATAGGTTTGTTATTTTTTTTTTAAATAATTCTTTCTTCTTTAGTCACAAAGACTCTTGACTATACTTTTCTCATAGTGTATATGCTAGATACTTTTATGTTAAGTTGACACAGCTAGAGCTATCAGGACAGAGAAAACCTCAGTTAAGAAAATACTTACATAAGACCCAGCTATAGGGCATTTTATTAACTAGTGATTAATAGACGGGGGGCTGACTTAGATAGGGCAAGACAACTTTTATAATTGACAATATTTAATTGGGGCTGATTTACAGGTTCAGAGTTTCAGTTCTCATGAAACTCTATCATGGCAGGAAGCACAGCAGTGTCCAGGCAGGCATGGGCCTGGAGGAGCTGAGAGTTCTATATCTTCATCCAGATGAAGCCAGTAGCAGACTGCAAGAAGCTAGAAAGAGAGTCTCAAAATCCACTTCCAATGGGACCCAGTTCCTCCAACAAGGCCACACTACCAACAGTGCCACTCCTGCATCAAGCATATTCAAACCATAACAAGAACCCTGTCCATTGTGGGGAATACTATCCTTGGGCCCTCCTTATTCTATTACCAGCTTTCTATTTTCCTACTCCCTCACTGCCCAAGCTTGGCTATCCTAGAACTTTCAAGATTGACCTTGAACTCCAAGATCTGCATGACTCTGTCTCCTGAATCCTGGGATTAAAGGTGAGTACCACCACACCTGAACTTAATTTAAGCTTTTCTTCAACTTCCTCTGTCCCAGGCTGGCCTTGATCTCAGAGATCTGCTTGGCTTCGTCTCCTGTTATTAAAGTTGTGTATCAAAATGCCTGGCCTTTAATTTAGCTTGGTAGGATCTTGTCCCAAAGTCTCACTCGCCTAATCTGTTTACTGCTAGAATTTAGGATTCAGCTCCATTCTACTTCCTGGTGCCCCTTTAATACTTGAAATATCTATTTTGTATTTTCTTTTTGTCAGCTTGCTCCTTTTCATTTAAACATTCTTTATAAGAGTCAACATTAGTAACCACACAAAAATCTTATACCAGGCTGTTTTAAGACTACATTTTTTCAAAGCAATTAATCTAAATCTCTTCACCTTAGCCTCAGACAAACTCTTCAGACAGTGGCAAAAGCAGCCACACTCTTCTCCAACATACCACAAAAACAGTCTCTAGGCCACATATTGAAGTTCTTCTGCACTGAAAACTCTTGGGCCAGGTCTGCACAGTTAAAATCATCTTAGCAACATAGTCTTCCACAATCCTACTAGAATAGCCCATTAAGCCCCATTTAAAGCATACCACTGCTTTTCAAATGCCAAAATCCACATTTTTTTTCAACAAAAGCATGGCCAGGTCTATCAGAGCAATACCCCAGACCCTGATACCAACTTCTATCTTAGGTTTTTACTGCTGTTTTCACACCATCACCATGGCAACTCTTATAAGGACAACATATAATTGAAGTTGGCTTACAGGTTCAGAGGTTCGGTCCATTATCATGCTGAGAGCACGGCAGTTTCCAAGCAGGCATGGTTCAGGAAGAACTGAGAGGTCTAGATCTTCATTTGAAATCTGCTAAGAGAAGACTGGCTTCCAAGCATCATCACATGCCTCTGCCTCTCGGCCTTTCTGCCTCTCTCTCTGTCTCTCTGCCTCTCTCTCTGCCTCTGTCTCCCTCTCTCTCTCTCTCT
>JANHMN010000010.1:21164373-21236523 GCA_030674055.1 Rhabdomys pumilio | reverse complement strand
CTCTGCCTCTGCCTCTGCCTCTGCCTCTGCCTCTGCCTCTGCCTCTGCCTCTGCCTCTGCCTCTGCCTCTGCCTCTGCCTCTGCTTCTTCCTCTTCTTGTAAATTTTTGTTTGTTTGGGTTTTTTTTATTTCTTTTGTTTTAGTTTTTGTTGTTGTTGTATTTTGTTTGTTTTGGCAGGGTTTCTCTGTGTAGATCTGACTGTCCTTGAACATATTCTGGCATCAAATTCAGAGAACCACCTGCCTCTGACTTTCCAGACATTTCATTGAAAATTTTTTATTATATTTCTTTCTATCTATTTGTCTGTCTGTCTGTCTGTCTGTCTGTCTGTCTGTCTGTCTGTCTGTCTATCTAACTAACTATGGCCTGTCATACTTGATACTGCTCTATGTGTCTGGGCTATCCAATGTGTAGTTCCTGGTTATTCTGGCAGTGTTATACATACGTGGGTTTCCTCTCATGGAGTAAGTCTCAAGTTAAATCAGACATTGGCTCCCATTCCCACAGTTCTGTACCACCACTGTCTCAGCACATCATGCAGGTAGGATAGATGGTAGGTCCAAGGTTCTATGGCTAGATTGTTTTCCAATCCTACCAATGGAAGTCTTGCCTGGTTACAGAAAATAACCAGTTCAGGCTCCACGTTCTCCATTACTAAGTGTCCTCAGTAGGGTTACTCTTGTAGATTCCAGGTAGCTTTCACTATACTAGGTTTGCCCACCAAATGCCCTTCATTTCCAGGCATACTTTCCCTCCATCCTCCCCCAACCTGATCCCTCCTATTTCCATCTGCAGCTACCAAACTCCATCTGTAAAATCTACTCTATTTCCCTTTTCCAGGGATATCCATGTGCCACTCCCCTCAACCATAATTCCCCACACTGCTACCCCTGACCCCTAGAGCCCTCCTTGTTGTATAGACTCTTTGGATCTGTGGAGAGTCCCTGTGAGTCTTCTATCCTTCTTGAATTAATTTTGATAATTCTGGCCTTTCTTGCTATTTGGATATTTTATCAAATTATTTAACTTGTCCACACAATGATGGTCATACTATTTGCTTTGATTATTTCCATCCCTCTGGTCAGGTGAGGCATCTATCTGTGTTTGATGTCTGACCTTAGTTACTGTGTTGTTTCTTACTTTGGCTTCTCTAGCCAAAGTTTTATCAGGGTCACTGAACTTTTTCAAAGAATCAACTATAAACATTTTTATGCTTCTGTTTTCCTGTTTTCTCTGTTACTGGTTTTGCTCTGGTCTTTAAATGTACTTTTTACACTTGCTATGCATTTAGTGGCTCTTCTTTCCCTGGTTTCTTTTGGTGGTGACTTCATTACTGATTTGAAACACTGTCTTTCCTAATATAGGCCTTTAAAGCTGTTTTTATTTTTTCTGTTCATTTTTACCCTTTTACTGAAAATCCCTTTATTTTCTCATACAATCTATCCTGATTGTAGCCCCCTACTTTTCCCAGTTCCTCTACCTCCCCTTCTCTTGAAATTTATTTCCTTTCAGACTCTCATTAAAAAACACCAGGCTTCTAGAAGACAAAAGCCCAACATTTTTTACCTCTAAGCTCTGCCTTAACAATACCTTGCCAATTTTTTTATATTGCATTGTGATTTTTATATCATTTGGCACATTTTAAAAATTCTTTATGTAATTTCTACTTTGATGGTTTGGATATTTATAAATAAATCATTTAAGTTCTAAATGCTTTAGAGTCTCAATCCTTCAGTCTATCCTTCCTGCCATCATCCCTTTTTCCCTCTGTCTTGGTTTTTAAAACACATTTTGAATTATTTAAAACAATTTAAGATACTGAAACATTTGTATATGTTATTGAGAATGTTATTTGTGAACTTAAAATTGATAAAATGTGATATTGTTGCCAGAAATGCCTTCCTAAATGTCAATTATGTCAAAAAAGTATTGGATTGTTTACAGATTTGTCTTGTCCTAACAGTTACTAGATATGATATAAAAATCTTTATCCCAGGTGTGGAGGTGAATCACAAGATATGAATGTTTTCTCATCTTCAAGAGTACTCATATATAAAGCAGTTCACAACTGTATATAAATCCAGCTCCAGAATCTAGTACCCTCCCCTGGTCTCCACTTGTATACATGTGGCATACATTCACACAGATACACATATATGCAGGCAAATTTAAAAAATTAAGTTATTAAAAAAATCTTTATGCATACATGTTTATTTATTTTTAAATTGTATTAAATTTGACTTCTGGTTTTAGACTTCCCAGCTTTCTTCAGTTTTCCATAGTTGTTTGGAGGCCTCATGAGCCTTCACAGGACAGTTTAGCCTGTTCATGGTGCCATTCTTGTTCTGCTCATGTTTGGACAATCATGTTGGTGATACTTTGTGGACATAGCTTTTGATACGACTAGAAGACACAATTTCAAAACATACTCTTTGTTCCTCTGGTTCTTACAGTCTTTCCATACTCAATCTGACAGTAAGTTCCTATTTTTGATGATACAATGTACTTCAGAAACAAGCTCTGGATTCCTGAGCTGGAACTGTCCTGAATGCACCTTTTTTGAGGTCTAGCTTTCATGATAACGAAAGGCGCCATGCAACATTCCAAATGAAGGAGGAAACAAACAGTCCTACCAGGTTATGACTTTACAGAACCATATCAGCAAACAACATGGCTCAGATAGCCCTACAGATGCAGTAATGACATACATACATTGACTGAAACTAACAGCTCTTTATTGGAGCTGTTTTTAAGAGCTACTCATCCAGATAGTGAATATACCCTGATGAATCCAGATAATGTATGTTTTTAGTGCTGATCATTTGACAGTAGATAAGTGATCTATATTCTCTTCCCTGAGGATAACTACCTCCTTCAATTCCAGCTTTCTTCAATTTTCTATACTTTGTGTAGGACTGAGGGATCATGAGCCTTTTCCAAGACAGTTCAGCATGTTCATGGTGTCATCCTTGTTCAGATCAAGTTTAAATAGTCTTGTTGGTGATATTTTGTGAACATAGCATTTGATATTACTGGCTTTGTTATGGATACCTGGCTAACTACTCAGTGATAGTGAGAACACGGTTAATGGAGGTGAATCTAGAACAATTAATCTATTAAATCAGCATAATCGCTAACCGCCATATAGAAGCATATGTCCTTATACCTGCAAGTAAGTGTAATCTTCATCTGTCATCTACCAAATTTTACATTTACTTCCTTCTTTCTCTTTTGTGTAGAAAAATTTTAAATACATCATTTAGCTCCTCATTAGATATTTTCCAGTGGTGTATTTTCATAAGTCCTGCAAGTATTCTGAAGACTATAATGCAAATGAAGATTATTTTATCAAAATCTATCTTATGCTAAAACTCTTTACAGGTTTAAAGATGGAAAAATTTCCCTAATATTCATTTATTTCTTCTGTCTTTATACTAGTTTAAATGAATTTTTTCAAGAATATAAAGTCATAAGCTAGAGCTAGAGGCCTGTGACCCCAGCTCTCAGTAAGCTAAGTCAGGGAGACTACAAGATGAAGACTGGCTAAGTATACAGAAGGAGCTAACCTAGATAGTTGAGTGAAATCCCCTTAGAAAAAATTTAAAATGGCAGAAATATACCTCAATGTTAAACTGTACCTCAGTATAGATTTTTATCACATTTTTATAGAACACTATTGCTTGAAATGCAACCACATATATATGAATGAATAATCTAGTTAAGATCTCCCTATGTAGCCCAGGGAGGCCTACCTATGATTCTCCTTCCCTCACCCTGATGGTACATGCCTTTAATAGCAGCAGTAGGGAGGCAGAGGCAGGGAGATCTCTGAATCTGAGATGAACCTGGTTTACAGAGTTAGTTTCAGGACAGTTAGTGCTACAGAGAAACCCTGTCTTATAAACTAAGCAAAACAAAACAACAATAAAACCAAATAAAACAACAAAACAAAATAAACAATCACCACCACAAAACATTCCTCTTTTCTCAGCTCTGAGCACTTGGATGGCAGGTATATGGAATGATGTCTTATTTATCATAAGATTCATAACTTATGCGTTTGTTTTCTCCTAGCACTGTTTAACCTTCCATTATTTTTAAGTAGGAAAGAAACAGTTCAAGATGTTGCTGTTTCCTGTTCATGATTATTCATTTTTCTCTTGTGCTTCCTGAGAATGTCAAGAGTTGCTTTTGATTTGCTTACAAGAGTTCAGCCAGAAGTGTTTAGGTAAGACTCTATCAGTTTGGGCTTCTTGAACTACCTGAATCTATAATTTGAAAAGTAATTTATGCGACTGGTAGTTTCTTAATATCTTAAACATCCTGCTTTTGGTTTCTATCCTATATATTCCCACATATGTAGGTTTATATGGCTTCACTTATATTATTGTGTCAGACATCTCTCTGTAATAGTGATAAAACAACTTCAATAGGTCTGTTATCTAGTTTACTGGTTTTTTTTTTATCTGCTTCCTCCTCAAAGCCTACTGTCATTGTTTTATTTATGTTTTTAGTTCCAGAATAGCCATCTTCCCCCAAATTCTACCTTCTGAGATTCTTCATTTGTTAAGTGATCCCTGTGGTGGTTTCCTTTGATTTCCTGGCTGTGTGTACAGGGACTTTTACAAATGTTTAGTGGTCAATATCATTTTCAAGCAATTTTGAAAGAATTAATATTGATTTCTTTTTTAGTTTTTGGGCATAGTCTATACTGTTTTGTGACCTTGTATCATGGTTAATATAACAAAGTAACCTGCTGAAGCACAGTTCCTACATATTTGGTCATACATTAGTTTCCATGTTTCTAGAAAGACGTTTTAAAATAAGATTAAGATTTAAATCAGTAGATTTTGAGTAACATAAATTTTTATCTGTATTATACATATGCCTTATGTAATCAGTTGTAGGCTTCAATAGAAAAGACTGATCGCCGTGAGACATGGGGAGTTCTAGCAGTAGACTAACTTCAGATGTGAGCTAAAATGTATCCCTGTGCCACTTACATGGTGGCCTACTTCAGTCAATATTATATGTGTGAAGATTCCGTCTAAGACAAGTCATTTGTTTATCGTAGTCATTCTTCTTATATTTAAATCATGGAGCTTGAGAAATGGCACCATGGTTAAGAGTGCTCACTTCTCTTACAGAGGAATAGTATTCACTTCTCAGCACCCATTTAGTGGCTTTCAACTGTACATATCTTCAGTATGAGGGAATCTGACTCATTCTTTAGTCTCTGCTGGCACCAGGCAAACAGAGATGTACAGACATATGCCAACAAAGAATTTGCACACATAAAAATGAAGAGAAAATGAGACTTATTGATTATGTTTCTCCATAAAATCCTGATTAATTCACTTTGCATAACTCCTAAGGTTTTGCTGAAAAACAGCAATATAGCAATATAATTTTGTTGTATCTCAGTAAATTGACTGTACTTAATCTGTACTGTACCCTTACCAATATGTGGACATGGATGTCTCTTAACTATTTTTAATTAAAACCTTAAGAACTTGTGTGTGTGTGTGTGTGTGTGTGTGTGTGTGTGTGTCTGTGTGTGTCTCTGTGTGTGTGTGTGTGTGTATGTGTATGTGTTTGTGTGGTGTTCTATGTACACATACACACAAGCATGAATTCACCATGGCACATGGCACATGGCACATGGCACATGGCACATGGCACATGGCACATGGCACATGGCACATGGCACATGGCACATGGCACATGTGTAGAGACCAGATGACAAAATTAGGGAGTTGGTTTTCTCTTTCACCAACATAGGTCCTGTGGATCTTAGGTTGCCAGGCATGACAGAAGGAAGCTTTATCTTCTAAAACATCTTGCCATGCCACTATTATTATGTCTACTTTAAGACAGGATCTCACTATGTAGCCCTGAGTGGTATGGCTATCTCTGTGTAGATCAAATTGACTTCAAATTAACAACTTTGCTCTTCCTTTACCTGCCTAGTGTTAGAATTAAAGACCTGTGTCACCTGGCCTGGCATTTAACATTTTATTTCCTCTAAATTGTTTGTGCACATACAGAGATGAAACCCAGGATTTTTTATATTCTAGATTAGTAACTTTGATCCTTGTCTTGTGCTACTTTTAAAGCATCTGTTACCATGGTTGGGCTTTTTGTTTGTTTGTTTGTCTTGTTTGTGTGGTTGTTTATTTTGATTTGGGGGTTGTTTGTTTCTTTTTTTTTTTTTAAATCAACATTGACTATTTTGCCCTTGGTTGAGAAGTTATTTGCTAACTTAAGTCTAAGTAAACATCTTCCGTCTAAGTAAAAGTTCTGATTCTGCTGATGGACCTATGAGTCTGCAGAGTTTCGTAGCATATTGAATGCTGTGGAAACATTACTGTGTGTGCTTTTTAAACTTTACATTCTCTACCCTGCTCTCCAGCAGAAAGCTGTTGCTTTTAATCCCAACCTCATTTGGCCAAATTAACTATTACCAAGCTTGCTTGGTGAAAGTAGACATAATCAGAGATATGTGATTATGTATCTGTTATACATTTGATATTTCATAAAATATGGTTGGGTTTTTAAATCAATAAATGCTTTTCTTGACATACTGCTTGTCAGGGGTCAGTTTACAGAAAAGAATAACTAATCTCATTATTTTTATCTGTTTTTGTCATTTTAATTTATTGTTTGAAATACAACAGATTTGCATAATTTCTCTGCTTTCTTTTTATCCCTCCAGGACCTTCTTATCCTCTGTAAAACCTTTAGCCTCTTTTCTCATTAATTGTATATTTCTGAGTATAAAAATACAACCTAATCGATATGTAAAACTACATATTGATATTTGCATGTAGGTTTTCAGGAATGACTATTTGCTATTTGAAAAATGGCTGGCAGGTTCTTCCCTTGGTTGGAGGACTAATTTTCCCAATTTTATAATTTTTTGCTTGCCTGTGATTCTTAGTGTAGGCTGGAGGCCACATAGTCTTTCTCTGTCCCAAGTTGGCATGTCTATTGTGGTCCTTGTTCAGCTCATGTTTAGGTAGACAGGTTGAGATTCTCTGAGTATAGCTTTTCATATTCCTATGATGAACAGTGACACAAAATTCCTCCTTTCTTTCACTTTTAGAGTATTTTCAGCCCCTTCTGTGCAATGATCCCTGAGCAGAATTTATACCATAAAGAAATCCATTAAGTCCAGGTTCCACAACTCTGCTTTTTGATTGGCTGCAATTATCTTTAATTTACTCTGTAGGTTGCAATGAGAATTGCCGTTGATGAGGGGTCAAGGCTACACTTACATCTCATGATTTAGAGCTAAACCTTCAGATGAGAAAGAACATTTTGTTTGTCTTTGTGGGTCTAAGTTACCTTATTCATCAGGATCTTTTCTATTTCTATGCGTTTACCTACAAATGTCATTGTTCTTTACACCAGAGTATGTGTATATGCACCACGTCTTCGTTTTCTATTCGTCAATTGAAAAACATTTAGGTTGTTTCCATTTCTTCTCTGAGAACTGAGCAGCAATGAAGATAGCTGAGCACATATGAAATAGGATGTCAAGTCCTTTGGGCATATATACTAAGGAATGGGTCATGTGATAGATTTTTAACTTTTTGAGATGACTTCCTGAGTGGCTAAACAGATTTGCAATCTCACCAACGGTGAATGATATTCCCCTTTCCCTTTGTGTCCTCAAGGTTGATTGTTGGTTGTTTTATTGATCAGTGCATTTCTGACTGGGGTAAGATAAAATCTCAAAGTTGTTTTGATTTGTACTTCCCTAATTACTAGAAATGATGAACATTATTGAGGTATTTCTTAGGCATTTGTTTTTCTCCTTTGATAATTTTATGCCAGTCCCAGTTTCTAAATGGGTAGTTTGCCTTCTCACCTTTTGTTTTCTGAGATCCTTATATATTCTGCATGTAAATCTTCTATTAGATGTATAGATGGCACATATTCTCTCCTATTTGGGAGCTTCTTTTTCACTCAACTATTTCTTTAGGTGTATAAAAGCTTTTGAATGTCATGAAGTCACGTTTGTTTAATTGTTGTCCTTAATTTGGGGGCAAGTGTAGTCCTATTCCAGAAGTCATTTCTTTCTTTTTATTATTATTATTTTTTATTGGATATTTTATTTACATTTCAGATGCCAACCCCTTTCCCCATTTCCCCTCCCTAGAAAACCCCTATCCCATGCCCCCTTTTCCATTTTACTTTTATACAAATTTTTTTTAAATGTTAATCAAAGACTTTGTAAGTATGGTAATGCTCAATCAGAAGTGTAACCTACTACCCAACCTAGCTATGTAAACTATCTTTGACTGGTGGAGACATGTGAACTTCTGCCTACATGCCCCCTCTCTCTTTCTCTCTCTTTTTCTCTCTCATTACCTAGCTTCTCATCTACTTCATCCAGAAGTCATTTCTATCACCTAGATCATAATATCAGTATTTCAGGACTCATATTTATATCTTTGATTCATTTGGAATTACTTTTTGTGCACATGATATATATACTGATCTAATTTCATTCTTTTTCAAATGGACACTTAGTTTTCCCAGCATCATTTGTTAAAGAGATTTTCTTTTTAATAGCATGGTTTTGGCATCTTTCTCAAATTGTAAGTGGCATAAGTTATGCATATTCATGTTTGAGTCTTCAATTTTGGTCCATTGGTTGCATATCTTTTTTGTCATAGCACCAAAAGGTTTTTGTTTGTTTGTTTGTTTGTTTGTGTTTTTGTTTTTTTGCTTTGGTTTTTCGAGACAGGGTTTCTCTGTGTAGCCCTGGCTGTCCTAGAACTCACTCTGTAGACCAGGCTAACCTCAAACTCAGAAATACACCTGCCTCTGTCTCCCAAGTGCTGGGATTAAAGGCGTGAGCCACCACTGCTCAGCAGCACCAAATGTTTTTATCACTATAAACGTGTAACATATCTTGAGATATGGATCATAATCACTTCAGAAATGTTATTTTGCTTGAGATTGTTTTGGGGCTATCAGGAGACTTCAGTGGTTCCATATTTATTTTAGGATAGTATTGCTATTTGCATAAAAAACGAAATGAGGACTTTGATTACCATTGAACTGAATCTTTAAATAGCTTTTGGGAGAGTGGAAATGTTCATAATATTAATTTTACCAATAAATGAGTATGAGATGTCTCTCAATTTTCTAATACATTCCTCAATCTCTTTAATTATTTAAGGTTTCATTGTAGAGGTCTTTCATTTGGTTAAGTTTGTGCATAGATATTTTATTTTCTTTGAGGTTATTGTGAATATGAGTGTGTATTGATCTCATTGTCTGTTTGTTGCTGGTGTATAGAAAACCTTTGACTTCTTTGTTGATTTTAAATGCTATAATATTGCTAAAGATTTTTAAAATTGTTTTTAAATTTTTTTCTGTTAGAAATTTTGATCTCCAATTTTCTGAGGAACCACCAGACTGATTTCCAGAGTAGTTGTACCAGCTTGCAATCCCACCAACAATGGAGGAGTGTTCCTCTTTCTCCACAACCTCGCCAACATCTACTATCATCTGATTTTTTGATCTTAGCCATTCTGACTGGTGTGAGGTGGTATCTCAGGATTGTTTTGATTTGCATTTCCCTGATGACTAAGGATGTTGATCATTTCTTAAGGTGCTTCTCGGCCATTTGAGTTTCCTCAGTTGAGAATTAAATTGGACATAACATTACCTGAGGACCCAGGTATACCACTCCTGGGCATATACCCAGAAGATGCTCCAACAGATAACAAGGACATATGCTCCACTATGTTCATAGCAGCCTTATTTATAATAGCCAGAACCTGGAAAGAACCCAGATGTTCTTCAACAGAGGAATGGATACAAAAATCGTGGAACATTTGCACAATGGAGTATTACTCAGCTATTGAAAACAATGACTTCGAGAAATTCTTAGGTAAATGGATGGAACTAGAAGATACCATCCCAAGTGAGGTAACCCAATCACAAAAGAATACACATAATATTTACTCACTGATAAGTGAATATTAGCCCAAAAGCCTGAAATAGCCAAGATTCAACTCAAAGACCACATGAAGCTCATGAGGAAGGAAGACCAAGTGTGGGTGCCTCGGTCCTACTTAGAAGGAGTAACAAAATACTCAAGGGAGTAAATATGGAGACAAAGTGTGGGACAGAAACTGAAGGAGGGGCCATCTGTAGACCATTCCACATGGGTATCCATCCCATGTGCAGTCACCAAAGGTAGACACTGATGTGGATGTCAGAAAGAGCATGCTGATATGCTATAGCTGTATCCTTAGAGGTCTACCAGATTTAGACATCAGATGCAGATGCTTACAGCTAACCATTGATCTGATCAAAGGGTTCCCAATGGAGGAGTTAGAGAGAAGACTGAAGGAGCCGAAAGGGTTTATGGTCCCATGAGGAGAGCAACAATACCAACCAACCAGAGCTCCCCAGGGTTTCAACCACCAGCCTGGGAGCACATAGGGAGGGACCCATGACTCCAGCTGTATATGTAGGGGTGGATGGCCTTGTTGGGCATAGGTGGGAGGGGAGATCCTTGATCTCATAAAGGCTGAACACCGAGTGTGGAGAGATGGCAGTGGGGGGGTAGGTGGGGGCACATCCTCATAGAAGCAGGAGAAGGGTGATTGAAATAGGGGGTTCCTGGGTAGTGGGGGGAATGGGGTAAGGGGATAAAATCTGAAATGTAAATATAATATCCAATAAAAAAAGTAATTTTGATCTCTAATGTATAAAATAATACATCATCTATAATACCAGATACTTTGACTTCTTTTCATATTTTTATTCATTATATTATGTTTTCATTTTTGCTCCAACTACTGTTTCAATAACAATGTTGAAAAAGAATGGGAAGAGTGGATTTCCTTGTCTTATTCCTGGCTTCAGTGGCACTGAATCAAAGTTTTCTCCATTTAGTATGATGTTGGCTGTAGATTTTACATATATACCTTTTATTGTGTTAAGACATGTTGCTTTAACCTTACATTCTCTAAGACTTTATCATGAAAACATGTTGAGTTTTATTAAAGGCTTTTTCTGCATTTATTGATATGATCATGTAGTTTTTGTAGGTAAGTCGATTTATGTGACTTATTACATTTATTGATTTGAATATGTTGAAACATGTTGCATTTCAGGAATGAAGTCAACTTGGTTATGAATGCTAATCTTTTTTTAGTGTATGTGTATACTTTATTATTTAAGTATTTTATTGAAAATCAAAATCTTTGTAATCTATGTTCATCAGATATATTTGCATATAATTTTTTAAAATTATTTTGGTTTTATAGTGATACTATCTTCATAGAAGAAATTTGGGAGTATGCTTTCTGGGTTTTGTTGTTGTTGTTGTTTGGGGGGTTGTTTATTTTTGTTGTTGGTAAATGGTTTAAGAAGGATTGGATGTACTCTGTTTGTGAAAATCTAGTACAATTCTGCTATCGATCCATCTTGCCCTGGATTTTCTAGTTGGAAGGAATTTTATGACTGCTTTAATGACCTCATTTTTTATGATTCTGTTTAGGCAGTTCACTTTTTGTCTTAAATATGGTGGTTTGGGGGAACCTAGAGACAAGTTTATTTCTTGTAGATTTTCCAATTAAGAAAGTACAGGCTTTTAAGCTGTTTTCTTATAATATTATGATTTGTTGGTATCTATTATAATATTTTCCTACTCACTTGTGATTCTTATATTTTAGGTCCTCTTTTTCCTAGGAACCAAATGTTGGTCCATCTTGTTAATCTTCTTTAAAAGCAGCTCTTAGCTTTGTTGATTTTTTTTGTTTCTATTTCATTAATTTCTCATATAAATTTTACTTTTGCCAAATCCTAGAATTTCATTATTGTCATATATTTTGGTGTTTTGGATGTTTTAAAAAAATATAGACACTTAAAGCTATAAATTCCACTCTCTAGATGCTTTTCAATTTATTCTAGAAGTTTTTGTTATGTTATGGTCTTATATTCCTTCAGTTCCTCTAAATTTTATATTTCATGTTTTTCCAACTTTTACTCTAAATTAGTATCTCTCTTTAAACCAAGATGTAGGTTTTTGTTTGTTTTGTTTTTGTTGTTTTTTCTTTTTTTGTTGGTTCTTTTTGTTGTTGTTTTGTTTTCTGTGGGTTTTTTTTTTTTTTTTTGAGAACAGAAAGAAGATAGATGTATTTTGATTCTTGATTCATTCAGTCAGTGTTTCTTTTGATCAAAGATAGAAGGCCATTCATTTTAAAGTTAATATGTTAATGTATTTGTTAACTGCAGTCATAATACTGTTGACTTCTTAGTGTTGTTTGTATTCTTGATGGTACTTTATGTTTTAGTAATCATTGCTTCTTTCTGTCGTCTCTTGGCTAAGCTCATTCCTCTTTTCAGCTCAAAATGTTGCTTTATGTATTTTCTTTAGGCTTGCTTTGTTGGACTTAATTTTCTTAGGGTGAGTACATGGCGGATTGCTTTGTCTTTTTCCTGTTTTCTTTCAACCATGGCAGATGGTTTCACTTGATATATTAGTCTAGATTGGCAATCATAGTCTTTTGGGACTTGGAAAGAATTGCTCCAAGCCCTTCTAGCTTTCAAATTTTCTACTGAGAAACTAGCTGTTAATTTCATAGGTTATGTGCTACCTGTTTTGCATTTGTTTGTTTATTTGTTTTTGTTTGTTTCACATCTTCAAATATACTTTCTTTGTCCTGAATACTTAGTGTTTTAATTATTATATATCATAGGACTTTGCTATTCTGGTCTTGTCCATTTGTTGTTCTGTGTGCTTCCTCCTTGTTTCTGTATGGGCATGTCTTCCTTAATTTGGGAAAGTTTTCTTCTATGATCCTGTGGGAGATTTGGTTTATGCCATTGACCTGGGATTCATTTACCTAATGTATGCCTACAATTTAAATTTTGGATTCAATTATTGTGTCCCACATTTCCTATATATTTCATTCCTTTTTTTTTTTTTAATATTCCTTGACTTATGTTTGAGGACCTCTATTTTATTTTCAAGTCCTGATAGTAGGTCTTCTACTTGATTTAATCTACTTGCAAGGCTTTTCTTTGAAACTTCTAGTTGAATTATTGGGTTTTTAAAAAATTTTATCTTTATTTCAACTATAATTCTTTTTGATGTTTCTGTCTCCTTATTAAATCATATTACCAAGTCTTGTATTATCTGTCATTTTTATCAACTTTATTTTTATGTTATTTAAAAGGTTATCTCTCAAGAATTTTTTCTTCATTTCCCTGAGTGGTTTCTTTGTATCGTCTTTAAATTCCTTGCGTTCTTTTAATACATTTATGATTCTTTTTAAGCTCTGTGTCCTGGAGTTCATCTAGGTTACTCACATGGGCAATGATTTCTATAAAACTAGGGTTTATGGAGGGGATATGCTGATTTTTCATTTCATATTGTTTGCATTTTTGTTGTGAGATATGAGCATATGGGCATCTTTTATTAGTTCTGAGTCTAATATGATAAAACATGTTGAAATATAAGGGAAAATTTTGGGTTTGTTGAGCCTAGAGAATGCAAATGCCTTAGGTGGAGTGAAAGCAGGTGGACAGATGGACTGTGGTGATGTGCGTCCAGGTCCAAGTCTCGAGTATAGGAGTAAATCTGGCTTAACAGAAAGGCTAAATGTAGCAGTGTGGGTTAAAGATAGGAAGAAAATTTGCTGGTGGAAGCCTAGAGGTTAGTTGAAACACAGTCAGTGGTGGATTGACTAGGTCAAGGAGCTGGATGTGGGACCCTGGCTTGATCTGGGAGGTTGATTTGGTAGTATGTGTAAAAGGAGAGTTCGTCAGACTTACTGGATGAGCCTGACTGATTATTTTTAATTTTCCATGACTAGATGTACCATTCTGAAAAAAAATTCTGTTTCAATCGCATCTGTATTTTCTATAGTCTTACTTACCCTTGAGGTCTTCAAAATCCTATAGCCTATAACATAAAGTATAATCTCAGCCTTGGGCCTTTAACATCATTAAACATCTGACTACATAAAGCTATAGAAATGAAATATGTCATATTTACAATGAACTCAAAGTTTGAAGTGAAATGAATAATATTTAGAAACAAAAGCCATTGGTGGAAAAATAGCAAAGTTTACATGCAAAGTATTATTCGTATTTTTAGGACTAATGATGCAAGTACAGCTTCAAAGTTTGCATTCCTCTTCTCTACTATTACCCACCCATCTAACTCATGTGTCGATTGAGGACCTTTCCTCATAGCAGTGTGATGTAAAATTTCTTGTATCAGGTAATGTGAAAGGAAACATCTATCTTAGGCCTTCACAAATTAATCACTGTACATAATGAAGTCTTAGCACTCAAACACAAATATTCTTAGGTTCTTTATCTAGTAATCCTCATAATCCTTTAAAAAAAATTTCTTGGATTCTGTCTATGAAATTGCATTTTTTCTTTTCTTTGTTTTCTTTTCCTTCCTTTCTTTCTTTTTGTAAGACAATAGAAGAAATGTTGGCTTTGTATCTTTTGTCCTTTATATACAAAAATTTTGCTATATTATGTTTGTTATCTCTGCATTTCTACCTTTTACATTTCTGCTTCTACTAACTTAACAGGGTTCATATCACCTTGAATCTGTGTTATCACAACAGCTTAGTGATGCTTATAAGTGGTTGACCGGAACATATATTACACTTTCTGACTCAAGAATGAGCAAGAGTGTGCAGTTCAAGTATGCTTTATGTTGATTTACTCTTTCACTAGCAAAAAGCAGAGGGTAAAGCCTATGAAATACATAGACAGAAATATGCAGTCGCAGTTCTTAGTTTCCCTTTGTGTGTGGTGGGGGCATTCTCAAATTGAAGCCTTGGCAAATCACATAGTTGGGACATCCATTAGGATAAAATAGAGAAGAATGATGTCACTGTCTTTTATATTGCAGAGGAATCAGTTGCCAGAAGAAATATATTTTATATTACAGGCCTGCATTTATCTGACAATTTAACTACTTAGTAATCCTATTATACAGGTCTTTAATTTTTCTCTGTGTTTTGCATTCTCTTTTCATGGTTTTTTAATCCACTTTTTCAGCTTCACCTTTAAATTTTATGTAATCTAGACTTTCTGCTTAATATTCTAAGAGAAATGCTTTTTTGAGGATCTTTAATGAAAATTTATACATTTTGTTGCTTAGCTTCTGTGGTTGTGCTATTTGTGTTATGAGCATGGTCCATGTTCATATGTGCTAACAGCATGGTACAATATTTCACTCTTTTTCTTTGCACACTCTCCACTAACTTCTGAACTCTAGCTCTCAATGAAGCGCCACTCATTGTTCCAGTGGCACGTACTGCCCTAATCTGTCCCTTCATTTAGCTCTTTGAGTGAAACTTGAATGGGTTACAGCAAACTATTTTGGGTTTTGGATTACAGTGACATGCACTCCAATGGAATCTTGCTAAGAGATGAAAGGAGAAAGAGACTAAAGAAGGGGTGCTTCTGACCCTTATATTGAGGTCACCTCAGGCTGGTTCTTTGCTTTCCTTCACAGTAGTAGTCTATACAACTTTCTCTCTCAATTGACAGAAACATTCTGTTCAATGTATCTCTTAAAATTATTTGAGTGGTTCCCCATAACTCCTTGTGGTAGTTTGTATCTAATAGGCTCCTTAAAGGCTATATGCTATTGTCCTCTAAACAGTGTTACTACTGGTACAGTCTTCAGATGGGGACTAGTAGATGAAGTAGGCCATTAGGATGTCCCTGGGAGGAGAGGTGGTTAGTAAGATATTGGTTACCCATTTCTGTCTTTTGTGCTTTCTGACACCTATGAAATGCGAAATTCTTGTTCTACCATAAGCTACATACCCACCCCATCAGCTTTACAATAAAACTAAAAATGAGTCATACAGTAATACTGTAAAACCATGCAGGCAAATTTTTACTGCTTTTGAAGTGCATAATTGTATTTCATTCAGCAACAGGAATCTGATTTTCATATCATTCAAGAACTCTCTGGCTCACTCTGTTCCATAGTCAATGAAGTTCTTGTTATTTTTACTACGAGGTGGTAACTGTGCATACATTTTTTAGTGAGTGATATTGTACTGCATCTTCATGCTACAAGTTTGGAATGTATATACTGTATTAATAATATCCACTTTGTTTAACATTTTAAAGCTTAAATTTTACTCTATTCCCCTAATCACCAAGCCCCCTTAAGCAATCAATTTTAAAGTTTTTTATTTTTTAAAAAAATAGATTTCCTCACCTTCTAAATCATGTATTGCTCACATATGATGTATTTGCCAAATTTGACTTGTTAGGCAACAAGTTCCATGTAATTTTAAATTTGGTCATTGAACATACCTATCACACACACACACAAACACACACACACACACACACACACACACACACACACACACACACAGAGAGAGAGGGGGGGGCACATGTTGATTGAATAGCTTTGAATACTTACTTGTATGCTGTTTAACATTTTTAAACTATATCTTTTGAAACTTGATTTATTTACTTTACTTCCCAATATTAGCCCCTTCTCCTCCCAATATCCCCTCACACAGGTCCTTTCTCCTTTTCCCTCTCCCTCTCTCTCTTCATCTGCCTTCCCCACCTTCCTACCTCCTCCTCCCCACCCCCAGTACATCAAATCACTGCAGGGCTAGGCACATCCTCTCCCACTGAGGCCAGACTGAGGCCCAGTTAGGGGAAAGAGATCTACAGACAGGCAACAGAATCAGGGCCAGTTCTGACTCCAGTTGTTGTGGGACCTGCATGAAGACCAAGCTGCACATCTACTGTACATATGTAGGCAGCCTAGTTTCAGCTCGTACCCACTCATTGGTTAGTGCTTCAGTCTCTGGGATTCTCCAAGTGTCTAAGATAGTGAACTATGTTGTTCTTCCTATGGAGTTCCTATCCTCTTTGGGTCTCTCATTGATTCCCTGAACTCTTCCATAAGACTCCCAGGACTACATCTAATATTGTGGGTCTTTGCATCTATTTCCATTGGCTGCTGGTTAGAGCCTTTCAGAGGACAATTTTTGCTAGGCTCCTGTCTGCAAGTATAACAGAGCAACATTAATAATAGTGTGAGGGATTAGTGCTTGCGCATGGGATGGTCTCAATGTGGGCCCATCTTTGGTTGATCTCTCTCCCCATCTTTGCTCTATCTTGTCCATGAATAGCAAACATTTTGCATCAAAGATTTTGTAGGTAGGTTGCTGTGCTTATCCCCCCCACTGGGAGTCTTGCCTGCCTACGGGAAGTGGCCACTTCAGGATTTATATTCCCTACCACCAGGAATCTCAGTTAGAGTTTCCCCCACAGACACACCTGGGGTCTCCTCTCATACCAGCTGTCTGACATGCCCTAGACACCAAAAAGATGCTCCACCTTCTCACAAGGATACTTGTTCCATTATGTTTATAGCAGCCTTATTTGTAATAGCCAGAAACTGGAAACAACTCAGATGTTCCTCAACTGAAGAATGAATAAAGAAAAATGTGGTACATTTATACAATGGAGTACTATTCAGCTATTAAAAACACATGAATCTTGCATGATGGCAAATAGATGAAACTAGAAAATATTCTGAGTGAGATAACCCAGACCCCAAAGCACATGCATATATCCACTTATAAGTGGATAATTTGACATAAAGTACAGGATAACCCAGCTATAATTTGTAGACCCAAAGAAGCCAAATAACATGGAGGGCCAAGGAAAGATGGTTGAATCTTTCTCAGAAGGAGAAATAAAATAGAAATTATAGGTGGAAAAGGGGATGAGGAAAGACATGGTGTGGTAGGGATCAGGTATAGGGAGATCAAGGGAGAGATAATGAATCGGGGGCACAGGGTATGGAGTTTCTAAGACTTACTTAACACTCTTTTGTTTTGTTTTGTTTTAATTTTCTAAGACAGGGTTTCTATGTATAGCTCTGGCTGTCCTGGAACTCTCTGTAGACCAGGCTGGCCTTGAACTCAGAAATCTGCTTGTCTCTGCCTCCCAAGTGCTGGGATTAAAGGCATGCACCACCACTGCCAGGCAAAACACTTTTTAACATTCTTAATTGACAGAACTAGCTATTTTACTTTATATTTGGTTTAAGACTCAAGGATTTTCCTTGTTAAGTTGGAGGACAAAGGTGATGAGTTATAAGTTATGTGGGTGGAAGGAGTGGTTGATCCATTAGCACTTTGCAATCCCAATTCACTCTAGACCAACACATCTTTTCTTTCCTCTGCTAAGAATATGCTAACATTGCTTCAATAGTCTATTAAAAAATCAAGCAAAGTGAAATTGTTCCATATCTACCAAAATGTACTCCAATAACACATAAATAGCATTTATACAAGCCAGTGGTCATTCATGTGAAGGATTGCCTAGATTGGGTTAACTGAGGCAGGAAGAATACCCTTAAGTGAGTGGCATCGTTCCTTGCTGCGTTTGATTCTGGACTGAGTAATTGCTATCTCCTCATTGTGTGTTTAACATGATCAGCTGTCTCAAGCTACCACTCTCATAACTTCCTGCACTGTGATGTACTGTGCCCTGGAGTATGAGCCAAAATAAACACCTTCTCCCTTAAATTGCTTTTGGTCATGTGATCCTAGGAACAGGAAAAGCAACTAGTGCAGTCATGGAAGGTATCACAAAAATATTATTTGGCAATTGAAAAGGGTTTCTGAATGTAAAATTGCCAAAATCAATTGAAATATGATGTATTGAACTGAAGATGTTTCCGACAGCACTCATCCATGTTGCACCAGATGCCTCTACTGTCACACTGGTTCTGCAAACTCACATGGCGTGCGTGATTTTCACTGTACTTCCCAATTGTCTTACTGAACCACCCAACAAACATTTCAAGACAATTTTGCCTCACATCTGAAAGTCTTTGCTACACATTTCAGTATTTTCCAACTTTCATGGAAATATAAAAGTCCAATTATAAAAAGAAAGATGCTTAATCATTCGTACCTTCTTTATTCAACATGAATCAAATGAATTTATTTTTGTTTTTCATTTCGTTAGAGTATCTGATTTTAAACCTTTGTATTGCCTACTTGAATTTCAATTTTAAAATGCTAAATGAATGGCAATGAGAATTAGAACAGAATTTACAGCAACTTTAGAAAGGGCACTCAATATGCTCTGGTAAATGTACGTAGTCAGCATTCATGGTAGTAAAATAAAAATGTTGACCAATTAAACTAATAATAATAATCTCTGCTTCACAGAATCAGACATTCAGCCAAGACTTAATTATTTATGCAAACATAAACAAATGCATTTATCTAATTGGCAGTCAAATTTTCTTTTAGTTTTAATAAATAATAAAGCTACGTTTATATCAAGCAATTGTTTTAAAATACTCTTCTGATCCTTATTAGTAAAATTTGCTTTGTATTCTTACTTTCTTCTATCTCTATATATGCACACAATTTCTTTGTCCAAAAAAGGTCATGAATGGTAAATTTTTAAGAAGCCTCACTATACAGAATGTTGAAAGTATGCTGAATTTAATTTGAACCATTTTTCTTTAACAGTTCACTCCCTGGTGGTCTAGTGGCCAGGGTTTGGTGTACTCATTATCATGGCTTAAATGCCCAGTCAGGAGAGCCTTTATACTGTGGCTGGGGATGTAACTAACTGACAGAGTATTTGTAAGTATTCAAATATTAATAATTCTCTTATATATTGAACTTAAAATATTTTCCTCAGATATGAGATCAAATGTTGCCATGCATGCATTATGTTGTATTTGGCATGAAAAAGCATAATATACCAATGAAAAAAATCTTAACTCGTAAACTTGCTGTGAAACATTTATGGATTTTGTGAGTTTATTTATAGAGTTTATTCAAACTCTAAAGGTTAAGGAACTGAAAAATATACTATGTGCAAGCTTTGGTTCAATCACATAACTGGAATTCACATACTTATATAGACTTGAATCTAAGGATTCTCATCCTAAGTGAATTACATGCTCATTAAGGCTTCTAATGTAGTTCTACATGTGCCTTGGGACATGGAGTTTTATGTCCAATTTGTGTTTATTAGCTAAAAATGTTTATATAACAATTACACATAGGATTTTGGAACCAGAACACTTTTGTCACAACTATTTGCTTTAATTAATATGTCTTTGTTTAATTAATTAATAAATTATTAATTAATAAAATTAGTATATACATAGTTTGATGAACTTTATGAAGAATTTATATATGCTAAGTACAAATTGAATTGGCCAAGAAATTAAACTCTTCACTATTTTTGTTTCTGAAATAGTGTGACTTTAGTGTGTGAATTAGAAGAATAAAAGGCATTAGGAGAGATACAGGGGCAGAATTAGATTTGGGATGTATTGTCAAGCACTATGGTGATAGAAATCCTTTCCTTGATTATATTGCTATTTTCTTGATTGACATTTTGTTCATTGATCATCCTCGAATTGGTCACTTAGTCTTATTAATTCTGTTCAATTCTCATTCTAATTGCTTGAGAACATTATAGTTGCTTAATCTCAATTTAAAAATTAATATACATATTAATTTTTAATGTTTTAATATTTGTCTTTATTTCTTGTTAGTATTCTTGCTGTTGTAGCAAGTATAAAACATTATATATGCCTGAGTGTTCTTCCTACCTGGGCTACTTCTCTTCTGAGTTGTGACTATACATTATTATTAAAATATCTCACACATTCTAAAAGACTGGAAATTTTGCTGAACCTCACAGCTAGAATTAATAATATACTCTGAGATCACTTAACTCTTAAGAGTATTATACTAGTGTATATTCAGGCTACTTATTTAACTTTAACTTATTTAACTTGCCCTTACGAGAACAATGCAACAACCAACATCACTTGACTTGGATTTCTTATGTGATCAGCTTTTTAAACCTAAGTTAATATATATCTCTATCTTAAAATATATGCCTTTTCATGTTGCTGACTCAGAGAGTAACACATGTATATATGTATCGATGATATGATAATCATTTATTGAAAGCAATACATAGGTTGAAAATCAACTTTATAGTAAAAATATCTTCTATAAATATTAAAAGCAACATGGAAATACTGCTTGATGACATTTGATGTTTGTTATCTGGGGCAATTATACTTAGCTGAAGTGAGTGATTTCATCCCTTGTAAAAGTATGCTTAAGATTTTCTACAAATTAATCCTCAATCATTTCCCCTGTGATGCTTTCCATGATGTTCAAGAAATGCAGACCAATATCTCTTTGTTAAGCACAAAGTTATAAGGAGACACAGACAGAGACAGAGGCAGAGACAAAGGCAGAGACCTACAAGGCAGAATTTGTGTGGCCACAAATTCAGATGGATAAAACAGACAGAAGACGATGGAAGGCATAGGGGAGAGGAAAGTATAGAATTCAAATTGAGGTTTGATGCAAATACAAGTTCTTCAAGGGGATGAATGTGACACTGATACAGCTTTGGTTTTCTGAGGTTACTAATGTGTTTGAAAAGATGCAGTTGTATTTCACCTCCTTGAAAGGCTGGCCTAACCCCTTGTCACTGTTCATCTCTGTTTCTATTGTTTTCTCTTGCCTTCTTCATTAACACCTATTCTTTTTCTCCTTTCAACTAAATTAAAAAAATAAAAAACAGAATGTTGGCTGTATGAAGTGTGTGTGTGTGTGTGTGTGTGTGTGTGTGTGTGTGTGTAAGTGCAAGTGCAAGTGCCAAAACTTTCTTTGTACTAATCAGCAGAATAGAAATTAAAAATATGGACACTAAAATGAGGCCTCATAGTTGGCCTCTGATATGTCAATTTATTTTTAAATCCCTAAGAGGTTCATGGCTTAGTTGATGAGGAAGATACACCAAAACTAAGGCAACTTAAAAATCAAAAACATTTGATTGGGCCTTGTTTAGAGGCTTAGTCTTAGAGGAATAGTCTATGATGATCATGGTGGAGAACGTGGCACCAATCAGGTAGGCATGTTGCAGGAGCAGAAGCTAAGAAAGTATATGTAATCTGCAAGCAGGATGCAGAAAGGGTGAAGGGTAGCATAGGATTTTCAAACCTCAAAACATACCCCTGTAACACACCTCCTTCAGTTGGGCCATGCGCCTTAATCCTTCCCAAAATAGTTCTATCAACTGGAGAGTAAACATTCAAATATATGAGTCTGTGGGACAGGGGAGAGGGAACAGGTCTTTTCATTCTAAGCATCACACTTAATTTTCTTAATCACCCAAAGAGTCGAATAAAATCTTCACATCACAGCATACTGATATGATAATGAAATGTGTTGATAATTAAGCTAATATGATCGTAGCTTTAACAAGTAACATATAAAGCATGTGAATGAGTCCTGGATATATGGTGAATGCTAATGATGCTGTTCCTAAGTAACTAATAACAGGTTGTTTCATTATTACACAAGATATTCTACTTCCATACACTTCAACCAATGCTCTTATGAAGCGTGTTCATAAGAATGTAGTGACAGGATATCATGGTGTGTGGTGCAGGACAATGTTATTTGTCATGGAAATATAGGGGGGAAACTACTCATAAACAATTTCCGCTTGTTCTTTAAGAATACTTATACGTTTTACTAAAACAAAGTGAAGTTCATAAAATATAATTTTAAGTATTAGTTTCATAATTTGTTGTACACTTTTGATCAGTTTTTTAATTTTATATTTGTGCCTTTTGTGTGAACTTGACATAAACCTAGATATATCTGGGGGAAAAAAAGCAGAATCTTAACTTATAAATTTATGCTTGACCTACAAACAAGTCTTTGAGGTTGTTCTTGTCAGTGACTGATATGAGAAGGCCCATCCCATAGGGATCCTATCACCTCTGGAAAGATGTTTCTATACTGAAGAAGAAAAGAGGCAGAGCAAACCATGAATGGCAAGCCAGTAAGTAGCACTTCTCCATGGCCTCCTCATTAGCTTCTGCCTTTAAATTTCTACTTGTGAGTTCTTGTCCTGACTTTCCTTAGTTGGGGATTAAAAGCTGTAATCTGAAATAACTTATTTCCTCCCCCAAGTTGCTTTAGGTCATGATGTTTTATCACAGAACTAGAAATCTTCATAACAGTTAATGTCTCTAACTTAAATTTGAAAAGTTTGATATTTTCTCTTTAAACAGCTTTAATATTCCTGCAACTACAATTCTATTAGAGTTTACAGTTTTGACAAAATAAACTACCAAAACAAATGAATAAAACAAAAATGATGTGTATGTTGAGCTGGAGAGTTGAAAGTAGAAATTTGTGTCTCTGGGGACTTTTATTCTGTACCAGTTTGTTTTAATATGTAAAGAGCTAACTTCTTCTTTCCCAAGCTCATCATCCCCATTGGCTCCTGCTATCGTTATCTTGATAGTATTGGCTAAAAATGTCAAAATATTTTCTATTGTTAGAAAATAGAAAGATTAAAGCAACAACTTGTATAATTTATGCACCAATGATGTGTTTGGGCATTGGGATGACTTTCTCACTATTTGAGGCCTAAGAACAATTAAAACTGCTCAAAATAAAAAGCTAATTCACACTTACTCTGTATCACTGAAAGGCAGGTTCTGTGCTAGATGCCTTTAGTAAGTAAGGAGAGATACTACTCACTTTATTATCATCATAGCCATTTAACAAGATGCTGAGTAGATGAAGACTAACATAGTACATCTGAGCTACAGGAGACAGAAGACTCTCCAGCTCAATAATGAGAAATAAAATGATACATGTGAAAAGCTTGGCTTTGATTTCACCGAGTTTCCAAAGCTTAAAGGCTCTCACAATGAAAGTGTGGTGTGAGTGAAAGCAGAACTCGAAGAGCACATTCATTCTGTTTGTACTTGAATAAGGTTCCAAAGAGGTAAAACCAAGCTGTAGTGTTAGTAATAAGAGGGCCTTAATATGGATCTAACTCAACATACTATTTCTAGAATCTTGACTACTAGTAATCAGCTTTCTTAGCATGATCATATGAGGCAGTGACTATTTTCAAATAAAATTGATTATTGATATAGACACTAGCTATAAATTTAAGCAATCTAGTAACTTCTAAAAATTTTACTCTGATATATCATGGAACTTTGAAAAGCAGGCACAGAAATATTCTCTTTTTTCCCCCCTCTTCTCCGCAGTTCTTAACTTCACTGGGCAATATAATAAGCACTAGAGAACTGGAGATGCTCCTCTGGTAGGTTTATAGTAGAACAATCACAAGTGTTTTATGTCCCTGAGAATATTCTGGAGTGACTTAAATGCTGTTGCTCTAGTAGAAACTAAAATGATGAGGAATTGGCATTTTCCTCACCTGTTTACTGATACTGTTTGTTCATTGTTATGATACGCTAAATAATCCTTCTTCACAGTGACTTTTACTGACTTTGCTTAATATGGGAAATATATTTAGGATCTCTTTTTGTCTAGATCTTAACAGATACCTCCATGGTAGAATGCCATAAGACAATGTTGAAGTGTGGTGATGATAGGGCATTAAAGTCACTGCATCTCTTTCCTGTGGTAACCTAGGGTTCCATTAGCAGAAGTGTAAGTGTTGGGTTATTCCATGGCTTTCAATTGTGGTGGACATAATTTTAAGAATTGTGAGGCTTGCTGATTGTTGTTTACAACTTTGGAAGAGTTAAGCAAAGAAAATAACAGATTTTACAACTGTCAAGCCAAGACATTGAAAAAAAATCTACAGAAAAATCCATTTTCTCTAGCTAGCTAGATTTCTCACAGAAACAGACCAAGGGTTTCAAAGGCGAATAAACCATCCTGTGCTCAGTCTTATTGACATAATCAGTATACCTACCTTCTTACCCCCAAAATTTCAGAGCCATAAAAGAGAAATTGGGATGGCAGAGGATGAGCTGCTCATAGTTCCACAAATATATATTCCCTTTCCCTAAGGCTGTGTTAGTACTAACTTTCTGCATACCTAGTCTGCCAGCAACAGAGTCTGAATTTCATTTCTATATGTAGAATGATCCTGAAGAGTTTAGACAAAGACGAGAGATTCATATGAGTTTTGTTAGTTTGTTTTTCTGCTATTGTAAAGACCATGACCATCAACAGCAACTTGTAAAGGAAAGTATTTCATCTTACAACTTTAATATTAGTCTGCCACTGAGGGAAGTCACCTCAGGAACTCAGAGAAGGAACTCAAGGAACTCAAACATCATTTCCAGATGACTCTGGCTTAGATAGATAGATGATAGATAGATAGATAGATAGATAGATAGATAGATAGATAGATACATAGATAGATAGATACATAGATAGATAGATACATAGATAGATAGATAGATAGATAGATACATAGATAGATAGATAGATACATAGATAGATAGATAGATAGATACATAGATAGATACATAGATAGATAGATACATAGATAGATAGATAGATAGATAGATAGATAGATAGATAGATAGATAGATAGATGATACTATAGACAGACAGACAGACAGACAGACAGACAGACAGACAGACAGACAACAAACTAATCACAGTAATTGACACCAAAGGCTTATATTTTGAAATGAATGGGAAGAGGAATTGGTAACCACTTCAGAATGGTTTAATTTTAATGGCAATTACTCTACTGCCACCATTATCTAAGAATTGACATCATGCTTTGTTAAACACAATGGTTTTTTTCACAACATTGTTTTCAAGTAAGAATCTAATGCACACCAGTAGGTACGTGGACATGGATTCCTCTGATTCAGTACCAAAAAATATGCATCCTTAAGAGGCCTTAGGCCAAACAAGATGGAGGTTACCTATTTTATATTTCCTAGATGCTTGTAAACAAACCCTGCAGAGCAAGAATGCTAATTTCATACAATGCCCCTGAAGATGCAACACTATTTACACTGAGAGATGAGCATTAGAAATATGTGTAGCTTTTCTCCTTGCTGTTTCTGATGCTACTTATTACGTATTTTATTTTGACAGGTGTTAACTAACTATACCTAGATTCTACTGTTTTCAGAAGTTACTCTTTGAGAGATGGAGGAAAATAACAGACTGACAAGTTTTTCGTTATCTTTCCTTTTGTTGAAATTACATTCATACACTTGTAAACTTTGTGTATGGGCAAAACAAGAAGGCATGCATCTCTTGAAATCTTCAGTCAAAGTTATTTTTTTTTCTGTATTAGGGAACAGGGTTTGTTCTGAACGTAAAGGCATAGCTTTTGAACAGAGGACAAGTAGGCAATGAAAGGAACCCCCGTGGAAAGAGCTCAAGAAAAGAAACAGGAGCATTAAATGAAGAGTATTTCTTAACATTTCTATGACCAGAGCTAATGGTAAATAGGCAATTACAACAATGACAAAACTAGTCAAGCCTTTGACTTTTCAATGGCTAAGCTCCACTTAACACCACATAGAAGCAGCCAGGTTAGCTGGGGCAACTACTTGAAGAAATTTAAGATGCTTGAGAAAGATAAGAGATGAGAGCACTTAATGGTTTGTTGTCAGTGCATTATAAAGGGCAGAGAAACGTAACTTGTTTAGCAAATCCTTCCTCATGAATCTTTTGAAATCCCAAAACTCAGGGCCCTAGTGAAGAACTGTTTTTTATGAGAGACAGGAACAATGCAAGGAGCAAACTCTATCTGAAGACTCTTGTCTACCAACTTAGGATTGTTTGGCCTCATCTCTGACCCATTCCAGGTGATTGAAGATGATTTCTGTGTCGACTTCAAATTACACAGAATAGAGAGCATCTTCTCTTAAGCATATCCTATAAAATATTTCAAGCTTGCTTTGACTGTGCATAGTGGGATGGTATGGTGTGTTGATTCATGATGTGTGGAAGAACAGACTGAAACATGAGAGAGTCAATACCCTTTAAACGGACTTCCAATTATTGGTGATACAGCATGCTCTATAATGTTAGAAGTCTTTAGTTTCACAAGGAAGTTTCCTTGGGACATGGCAGTCTACTGTTTTTCTCTATTATCTTGTTTCAGTTACCATGGTAGCTGGGACCACCTTGGAAATAATGCTTAGAAATAGATTTTACTCAGACTCTTCACATGTTATTCAAATGAAACTAAACTAGACCCCATTTCACAGAGAGAGCATATTTGTCCCTTTGCTGCCTTGGTACCATCCAAAATTCACTCTTGCCCAGGAATCTCAAATGTTACCTAGGAGATTTGGAAACAATATTTTTGAAATAAAGAAATTTACTACAAGATTTATAAGTACTTTTTATTTCCTGGCATAATTGCCTTGGTGTAGCAGTATGTTAAGTTTGCCTCTATTTAAACACCCAACTAGACACACCCACTCACATAAATTCTAAAACTAAACAAACTAACAAAGGACACAAATGTTGTGTAACTGGTTTCATTGCTCCTGTCCTCTAAATAATAATTGGAGTTTATGGACTGTTTACCATATGCCAGGTGCTATTCTAACAACTGCATGTAATATTTCATTTTATTTGCACAACATCTCAGCAAATACTACTATAGCTCCTGAATGCAAGAAAATAAGCCTCTGATTCTTTGACCTGTACTGGTTTCTCAGGGTACAGTCATACATATCAAATCAGAGATTGAACCCCAGGTGTGTCTCTGGAGAATGTATAATTTGCTAGTATAAAAAACATGACTAAAAGCAAGTTTAGTGTTCTTTTTAAATCATCTCTTAATTCAATTTATGCCTTCCCATTCTTGTAACATCTGCTAGAGTTGTCAGTGCTATATTAATTTGAAAACAAATCAAATAAGTGCTATATCAGTCAGCATTCTCTAGAACATTAGAACTTGCAGAATGTGTGTGTGTATATACATATATATATACATATATATACTCATACACAATGAATGTTTATAAAATTACTTATTAATGTGTATGAATATTGTTAGATATCATATTAACTAATTTACATACATACATATGGTTTTAGTCCAGCTAGTCTAACAATGGCTCATACCAATAGAATATCCAAGAGTATAGTAGTTATTCATTCCACAAAGCTGAATGACTCAGAATGTCTTCAGAATATGCTTGAATCCTAAAAAAGTAAACTCTAATACACTGAAGAAATGGACTTGCTAGCATAGTGACAGGAAGTAGACAAAGTCTATGTCTTGTATATAAGCTGCGAGCAGAAGGTGTGACCCAGATTAAAGGTGAATCTTTTCCTTTCAAAAAATCTGGATTGGCCAGAGCACTGAGCAGATCCCTGGCAGCAGTTCTGTCCCCAATCTCACAGAACCCAGAGGAAGAAAGCCTCCCAGGAGCTCTAACCCAGGCAGTATCTTAGGTAAGGAAACAGCAACACCTTCCCCAAACAAGGAGTAACTGGGACCCAGTAGGATCCAGGAAGTCACTCCTGGCCCGGAGCACTGGTTCCTTCTGGTCTTAACCTAAGCACTGAGCAGATCCCAGGCTGCAGCTCTGGCCCAATCTCACAGAACACAGAGAAAATAGGCTTCTCAGAAGCTCTAACCCTGTCAGTATCTTAGGTAAGGAGACAGCAACACCCGCCACAAACAGGGAGTAACTGGGACCCACTAGGAACCAGGAAGTCACTCCTGACCTGGAGCACTTGTTTTTTCCTGTCTGCACCTGAGCACTGAGAAGATCTTGGGCCCCAGCTCTAATGCCAGTAGTAACACTCACCCCACACAGTTCTGAAACAACTAAGATAGTAGGAAAAACAGGCTCCAGTCAGAGACAGGGCAGGCAGCACTAAGGAGATCCAGATGGCCAAAGGCAAGGGCAAGAGCATAAGCATCAGCAACCCAGGGTACTTGGCATCATTAGAACCTAGTTTTTCCACACAAGAAAGTCCTGAATTCCCCATATCACTAGGAAAGCAAGATTCAGATGTAAAATCACTTCTAATGATGGTGATAGAGGACTTTAAGAAGGACATAAATAACACTTTCTGTAGGTCCCTTGTTCTGGAGGGTGTCCCACAACGATCTCCTGGCTGGGGACAGGGTGAAAGCAGAGAGGGTTCACTACTGTCTCCGTGATGCCTTTGGCCTGAGTCTCAACTGTCTGTAAGTCTGTGGCCTGGCCTGATGCAGGAGATCTGTGCCAAAAGACACTGAGTGTGAGCAGAAGGGGAGATTGCCTGCCCCCACTTCTGCTTCTGCCTCTGCTCACTTGCTCCCTGCTCCCTGCTGCTGTCCTGACCATTCTCTCCCAGGTGCTGCACATGTCTCTCTGCTCTGAGCTGATCCAGGCCCTGGGCCTATAAGAAGCAAGCTAGCTGGCAAGGAGGTAGCTTGGTGTCCCAGGCAGTTTCACAGAGAGCAGATCTCTCCTCAAGTGTTACAGCTCTTGTGACAGAAACTCTCAGACACCAGGATGATTCTTGAGCACTTTACTTCCCCTAAATAGAGCCCTTATATACAGTTTTGGGGCGGGTTAGGGTCTGGCAGCAGATAATGCCTATTGGCTTGGGCTGAGAGCTTGGAAATACCTCATCTGCATGTGGGAGAACCTGAGGCACTGTTCCTCCTGACTGATGGTCATAAACCTCTCTGTGGGAGGGGTTGTTAGAGGGCTGAAGCTAAATGAAAAGAACCAGGGCCTGGGAGCAGAGCTGAACTCCTGCCATCCAGTAAGGTTCCAGGGTTCCAAGCTCATGCTCGACCAAGCACCCAGCTGCTTCTCACAGCCCACTGTCCCACAACTCTCAAGTAATTTGAGGAGAACACAGGTAAACAGGTAGAAGCCATTAAACAGAAAACACAAAAGACCCTTAAAGAATTACAAGAGAACACAACCAAAAGGGGAAGGAATTGAACAAAACCATCCAGGACATGAAAATAGAAGTAGAGACAATAAAGAAAACACAAAAGGAGACTACCCTGGAGATAGAAAACCTAGGAAAGAAATCAAGAGTCATTGATGCAAGCATCACCAACAGAATACAAGAGATAGAAGAGAGAATCTCAGGTGCAGAAGATAACATAGAAAATATTGACACAACTGTCAAAGAAAACACAAAATGCAAAAAGTATTTAAAAAAAAAACATTCAGGAAATCCAAGACACAATGAGAAGATCAAACATAAGAGTAATAGGTATAGATGAGAGTAAAGATTCCCAACTTAAAGGGTCATTAAATATGTTCAACAAAATTATAAAAGAAAACTTCCCTAATCTAAAGAACAAGATGCCCATAAACATACAAGAAGCCTATAGAACGCCAAATAGACTAGACCAGAAAAGAAATACCTCCCGTCACATAATAATCAAAACACCAAGTGCACAAAACAAAGAAAGAATATCAAATGCAGTAAGGAAAAAAGGCCAAGTAACATGTAAAGGCAGACCTATCAGAATTACACCAAACTTCTCACCAGATACTATAAAAGCTAGAAGATGCTGGGCAGATGTCATACTTACCCTAAGAGAACACAAATGCCAGCCCAGGCTACTATACCCAGCAAAACTCTCCATTATCATAGATGAAGAAACCAAGATATTCCAAGACAAAACCAAATTTATACAATATCTTTCTACAAACCCAGCATTACAAAGGATATTAGCAGGAAAGCCCCAATACAAGGAGGGCAATTATACCCTAGAAAGGGCAAAAAAGTAATCCTATTCCAACAAAACCAAAAGAAGATAGCCACACAAAGATAATTCCACCTGTAATAACAAAAATAACAGGAAGCAACAATCACTGTTCCTTAATATCTCTTAACATCAATGGACTCAATTGCCCAATTAAAAGACATAGGATACATAAACAGGACCCAGCACTTTGCTGCATACAGGAAGCTCACCTCACTGACAAAGACAGACTCTATCTTAGAGTAAAAATCTGGAAAACAACTTTTCAAGCAAATAGTTCTAAAAAACAAGCTGGAGTAGCCATTCTAAAATCTCAAGTCTGAGAACACAAACAGAGGGACTCATGGCTCCACCTGTATAGGTAGTTGAGGGTGGCCTTGCTAGGGATTAGTGGAAGTGGAGAAACTTGGTGCCTGAATGTTTGGATTCCCTAGTGTTGGGGAATTTGAGAGCAGGGAAGTGGAAATTGAAGGATGGTGAGAGCACACCCTCATAGAAACTTCCAGAGTTATATGGATTAGACATGACAGAGGCAGGCCACCAGAAGACTAGATTCCAGAATTCAATCAAAAATTATCATCATACAAAAATTTATTTTGAGAATTGTATATTACAGAATACATAACCTTGGTGTATCTACTCACCAAACAAGCTAAGCAGACCTGCTCGAACCTCTGATGTCCTGGAATTCCAGCTAGATGCAGTGAAGACACAGTGTCAGTGGCTTATCAATTTACTCTTCCTTCTGCCCCTCTTCTAATATCTCAATGCCCATAATCAGCTTGAAGAAGTTAATGAAGTGTCGATGGCCCTATTCTCTGGGCTTGGAGACTGAGGTGGTTAATTTTGAGCTGTCTTTCTAGGGAAAAGCAGTGGTTTTGTTGGAACAGGGAGATAAAGATAACGTTATAATTTCTTAAATGGTACAAAATTTACTTTGATTTCAAATTTAAAGTTTTCATTGGTATAAGCTTCTTATTGATATAAAACTGAGATTAATATTGTTACTCTCATAGACATTGTGCCTATATAACACATTTAGGAATACAAGGCTTAAACTCAGTCCTTCTTTAACTTTTTTAACTGATTTGAGATAGTCTGTGAGTTAAGGGCCTGTAGCTAATTCATGGCTCTGAGTTTATTGTTAGGGTGTTTTCTATATTTTATTTAGAAATATCTGAGAAGAGTTAACAGACAATAATCCAGATTGCCTTATATGGATAGTTGGTTTCTAAAATGTCAGAAGTCCACAGAATTGAAGTTACAAACATTTCTGTATTATTGTTCATTTTTATTAGAGACCTAGTGGATCTTGCTACTTCAAATAATTTAACTTAAAAAAAATTTTCACAGGTGTCAGGAAGCTTCATTTTTACTTAATCTAGATGACGTTAAGTTGACAACCATGAGTACCCATCACAGGTCCACTCCATCTCAAATTGACACCCAACCATTTCTCTTTATGTCAAGCTCAATTGCCCAATGAAATCAATAACCATTACATAATCACATATCACTTGATATAACTATCCCACAAATAATTTCAAACAATTATATAGTTAACAAGTTCATAATTACACCTAAGATGATGTACCTATTCATCAAACAACATCTAACACAGTATAAGTTTTAAAATATGTGGCAGCATCCCTTTAAGGGTATTTTAGTTTTAGTATCTAAAAACTTAAACATACTAACATCTTGTATTTTCTTATATGATATTACGTTACATGATAATGAAATTGAGCGGGAAAAGCAGAATATTTGTACACACACATTCTTAAAATGTCTGACATAAATACTCAGGTCAATTATTTTCCTTGTTTCTGCAAGTGGTCACATGACCTTAGATAATATTTATAACTATCTTTCTCTACTACCAATTCTTTCTTTACCCCAGATCTAGCAAGCACAAGCAGGTCTTGTCATTTGTTCTGAAGAAGTGACCCATTCCATTATTCCCAAAGAGTCTGTGTCTTTTGTTATCATGCCTGTAGTTGGTTGTTGTAGTTTCTATTTACTTAATCACAAGACATGTTAGCATCAAAAGATACCCTAAAGGATCTTCTGCACTGCAGACATAAACTTTCTTACCTATATTATGCAGAAGTATCCAATTTCCCAATGATAATCTGGAAAAATTACCCCTCCTAACATTGTTAGTCCTTTTTAGCATGTTAACTTAGGGTCATTAGACGTCCTTACATGTCCAGGGGGAAGTCTGGGATTCCAGATTGTTGGAATGTTTGTTTTGGCTTCTGGTGGAGGCCAAAACTTCAAGGGTAGCAGAACTTAAAGTCTCTGAAACAGGAAACACACATTTTGCTAGTGGGTCACTAGGTGCTGTAGCGAATGGAAGTATTTCTTTTTCCACAACTTGCTTCCTTAACTTGTTGGTCTGGGCTATGAGGGGAAACCGTACTATCTATTGGATTCTGATTCAAAGTATATACTACCTTCTGAAGAACCTTACCCTAGCCAGACAAGGTAATTGGCACTATAATTCTGTCATTTATCAGGCTAACTGTTTTAGTATGGTGGTGAATATGGTAAAAAAACAAAAAACAAAAAACTGTAGATTCCATGTGTCTGAGCCCACTGTCACATATTTCTGCTGTGAAGTGAGTTCCTTGGTCAGAAACACTACTCCTTGGAATAACATGACAGTATATATAGCATTCTGTCTGTCAGTGGATGGTGGGTTTGGCAGACATATTATGGACAGGAAAGGCACATAATAAGGAGAATAGTATCTATTCCAAATAAAAACAAGGTGTTGTCCTTTACACAGGGGAAATGGTCCGATATAGTCAACCTAGCACCAGGTCTTTGACTGGTTACTCTGGGAAATTGTGCCATACCTGTGGCAGAGTGTCTGTCTTTGTTGTTTGCATATATGGTACTCAGCAGCAGCTGTAGCCAAATCAGACTTGAGAAGTAAAAGTCTATGTTGTCAGGTCCATCCATAATGCCCATCTCTGCCTTCATGGGCATTTTATTCATGGGCCACAGGAATGGCTGACAAAGGAGGTCGAATGTCCACAGAATAGATACTATTTGATTACTGATCTACTTCTCTGCTGAATTTGCCTACTGATGAACACTTATAAGAGACACAAGTATCTTCATAGCCTTTACCCATTTGGGGAGATCTATTTACATAGTTTTAGCCAGATACCTTTCTCACCAACTTTCCAATAGTGTTCTTTCCATGTCTGACCATTCATCCATTTAATTGGCTGCAGTCCATCAACCAGTGGGGAAAAAAATCACACATCTGGCCATTTTCCCTTCCAAAAAATAAAAATCATGACTAGTGTACTGTCCAAAATTCTACCCACTACAAAGATTTCACTTTACTGGTGTCATCTTTCAGGGTTGTAATGATGCATCTGTCTACTTCTTGATGGTACTTGCATAATGTACAGAAATATCTGTAAACAAGAAACTAGTCTTCTCTTTTTTTAGTCAACTGATAACAAAGCATACCACATAAGACTACAGGCACATGCATGGTAGCAGTGGACTTATAGAGTGGAGATAGGAAGTATAGTCCATGAAAATCTGTGCTAAACTACTAAAGAAGTTATTAATTGATGATTTCTTCAATTAGAAGTCTGGGGAATATGTGTGGGAATGGATTTTAAGGAAGCAGGATAATAGTTGGAGGGACATAAAACTGTATCAGGTTAATTTTATTGATATGAGCCCACTGAGTGGAGGTTCTAGGTTTAACATAGGAAGTTACATAATTTTTAAAGTATCAAAACTTTAGTGGTTCGCTGAATCATTTTTCAAGTGATGGCCTACAGAAAACAGCTAGAAATGCCTGATATTCCTTGGCCTAGTGTTGATAAAAGCATTGTAAGCCTCAAAAAATTTCAGTGAAGCCAATTTGTATACATTTTTAAACAATCAACCTACCTCGAAGGTGTTTCCTCTCTTAACAGCTTAGTTTTTCTACCTGCCAGATGTAAGAACACAGAATGTTTACAAAGATTTTAGAGAGTGTTTTATTTTTTTTAAACAGACCTCTATCCTTCCAAAAATTATCAACTTCATGGGAAAATAGGTGGCGAGTATATAGAGATACTTTAACTCAGCAAAATGTTAGTAGCTGACACATAAATGAATAAAGTTCTCAGAGTAAAGGAAAGAGAAATTACTTTAATAGCTAAGACTAATGTTCCTTTAGGAAAGGTTCCCCAAATAAAAGTATACTAGAAGAAAGGCACAGCCTTGCATGCATACAAACTTCCTGTCAGATAGCTTCTGATTGGAGGCAAATTTTCTACATAGTAGGACTTCATTAAATTTTTGCTCATGATCCTATTCTTTAAAATTGCGAGCTGTTTGCGTGTATGGAGTATGCTTTGTTTTCTCGGATTCTTTTCTGACTTGCCTCAACCTTGGGTCTAATGTTAATAGAATATGCAGACGTGTTTATTTGCAAGCTGATTATGAAAAGTGTTTTCATTTTAACTCTTGATTTATTAACCTCATTTAGAATTTTAAAGTTTTAGAAACTTCCAGCTGATTAAAAAGCAATGCTGCTGTCCTTCCCAGAATAGATGCTGCTCCTTTTGTTCCACATAGAAGTCACTTTTTAAGATCAAGGTTGTTCTTTGTCACTTGCACCTGTACATTGTGAGTAGTTGTACATTGTCAACTGATGACGTACATATTGAACATAATGATTACGGAAATCATTATAAGAACTGTGAGGATATGTGAACCACATGTTCCCTCTTGCATTGTCTTGACAGATTTGTCTCCTCAAATGGCAGTAGGGAATAACTGTTATCTTATATAAAGAGATAGACAAACAGCAAAACTACCTATTGATGCTCATGAGTGAATACAGATGAAGTGGGTTATTTAAAGGATGAATTACTTTCTATGTTTTGCAAAAAATCCTTTTCTGCATCACTTCCAACTCCTTAGAATAACACATAAACATACAACTAGGCACTCTGGGGTCTGTGTGACCAACAAAAGTATGCTTGTATTTCAGCATATAGTTTATCTTGTTTTACATGTTCTCTATATTGTGTCTAATAAAAATGATGTTATGCTTACACAGTTAATATTATTAATGTTACTAGGAGGAGTATTAAGTTTTTGAGACAGGGTCTCATTCTTTATCCAACGATGACTTCAACGTTAACAATTTTTCTCAATACAACATCAAACTCAAAACAATATTCATTCTTTATTTTAATTTTTTAAAACATATATAGCATTCTTTAATCTCATAAAATATAATTTGGTGGAAATGCTTTCAGTATAAAATTTACCAAGGAGTCAATACTGAGCTATTTCTTAAAGCTGTACTTAACCAAGGTTTTCCAGGATAAAGGATTAAGACACATGTTGTATTTATCATACACTTGATAACCACTACATATAGAAGCATATATATTTTTGAAAATTTGGTACATTCATATAACATGTCTTGATTAAATCCATCTCCATTACTTTTCCTTTTGCCTACTGCCGGAGCCTTTTGGCATCTACATCATTGGCAAAACTTTATCTCACTGCCCCAGCAGCCATCAATTAGCCACAGCTTCTCAGCTAGGAGTGGGACTGCATGAGCTCTTCTTTTCTCATGCTAGATTTGTGTTGGCATGATCTTGTACAGATCTTATCAATGCACTCATATATCGTGTGAGTTCATGTGTGCCACTACCCTTTCATACCCAGCAAATAATGCTTCATTTCAGACATTCTCTACCTCTATTTTTTATAATCTTTCCACTTATGCTTCTACTTAATACACTATTTCTGTTCCCCTTTTCAAATAATCACAGAACCTTGATTGGAAGGATGTGATATTGAAGAACCAGTCAAAGTTGAGCACTCCACAGTTTCTTAATCTCTATATGTTGGCCAGCTGTGAGTCTCTGAATTAGTTGCTCTCTATTGCAAAAGAAGCTTCTATGATGAGGCATGAGAAAAATACTATTTATAGGTGTAAAGATAGGAGTTAACAAGTAGTTTAATACTATGTACATTTAGTAAAATAGTGTTAGGTTGTCTTCTTCAGCCTACAACCTAGCCAGTTTCAGTTCTGGGGCCCAATAAATAGTTCCAGGCATGAGTTCTATTGGTCACTATTTGATCTTCAACACTCATTCCATACCATTGTTCTTTTTTAAACAGTCTCATAAAACATTTCTTGGTTCTAAATTGGTTTTCTGTTCACAGAAAAGACAAATAAAAACCCAATTGCTTAGATGGTCAATATTTTTTAAATGTTAAGTATAAATGTGATTGAGCAAATATCGTATTCTGATCCCTACAGAAAGTCAAATACTTAAATTTTTAAATTATCCTATATTTACTATCTAATTAATACTTCCTGCTTTAGTTATGCAAGGAAAAGAAGCTCGTTTTATCTTCATTTGCAAAATATTTTAAAATGCAGTGCTCACACCCACAGTTTGGCTCTTCAATTACTTTTTCTCCACACTGACAAAACATCTCACGCTATTTAATGGCCTCTTCTTGAGCACTTTATGATTCAGAGTCTTCCAGCTGTGACAAATCAAAAGGCACCTATGCATTCTTTGGGGTGTTTTTTATTTGCAAAAATGTCAAAAATTCAATTTGGTTTTGCTTTTGATGTACATTAATCTTTAAAACCTTTTATCCATCAATTAACTCATAAAAGTCACCTGGACAGATCTTCACAGAAGTCATCATGAAGGTATTTTGGTCTTTGTTTGTTTTTCTCTTTTTAACATGTACTCTATGAGACTCTTGAAATTTCCTTTTGGAAACTTGATTTATGTAAGAATAAACTTAGTTGACACTTCTTAAAAGTGTATGCTCTCTGGGAAAGCTGTACAGAATCTTCCAAGTGAAAGTTAAAGATATATATGTGAATTTATATGTATAAAGTTTATATTTTTCTAAGTTTAAATATTATTGCTTTTATTAAAAACTATAATTTTAGAAGGCATTTAACAAAATACACTTATTTCATAGATGAGAAAGACTAGAGTTGAATATTTTTTCAATGAAAAACTAGAGTCAAATATCTTGCCAAGGAAAAATTTTGAGTGTCTTGTTAAAATTAGCTAATTAGTAATATATTCAAGACAAACAATCATCTCCCTTTATCTTCTCTAGAATACTCGACTACATTCTTCATCTTTAAATGAATATTTAATATGGAGTCTGTGAAACTATCTTGCCTTCATGGAATAGTTATCTCATCTTCCACACTGATTTTCATGAAGAGTTGTGAGCCTCTTAGATATTAGGGACACCTGAGTGTTCCCAGAACATTGGAGAGGAAGTCTACTTTTAGTTAACTAACAAAAATAAAATGGTTTCTAATTATGGAAAAAATGTGGAGTTTCTCTGCCCTACTTAAAATAATGTACATCTTTTTAATTTTGTTCCAATACCTTAGCCTAAAACTTTTAGCATAGAAGACTGGTGTGGTTATTTGGCTTTCTTCCCTCAAATTCATCAGTAGGGCATAAATCACTACTGGATACTTACTGATTTCTTCTCCTTCTTTAACTTTAGGAGCCAACTTTCCACTTAATCTATTATTCCTGGACCTCAGACATGGTAATTAACCTCAGAGATGAAATTTAGAAAAAAAAAAGAGTCACTCAGCAAACAGTATTGCATTAGAAACACTCTGTGTTGTACAACATGTCTTTATTTAATCTGAAAGGTTACTGTGTCTCTCATATCAATTTGTATCTCCTATATCAATCAATGGCCATGTAATTTCTGGATAAAAGTTGAAGTGATTATTTTCCATGACTTACTAGCTTTACATCAAGCTGTACTCTGGCCATTAATGTAAGTCTTCAGGTCAATTCCTCTGGGCTGTGAAATAGTGGAACAACTTTTAAAAAGTAGGTCATTTCATTAAATGATAAGTTCTAGAACAAACTTAGCAATGATTTAGATAGTGGAGTTTTTCATTCCATAGAATATTGGGGATGAGAAGTTCCAGAGCTTATAGCTCAGACTGCAATGTTTACCATCCTGATTTTATTAAAGAACAACAATATATTGAGGGATTTTAGGTGATTGTTAGAATTCTATATTGAGCCCAGAACTTAAGCTATTTGGTACAAAAGCTTTCAAGTGAGGAATTAATATTGACTTAAGATGACATCTCTTTCAATAGAGACTATTAATGATGATCATTATGATAATATATTGTCCTGATAATTTGAGAAGACTTTGACCCAGTACTGATAACTTGTCTCTTACTACCAGTGTATTGAAAAAATCTTTATTATTAGTAGAGTTTGTTCTTATTACGGCAGAAAAAAAATATTATTCCTGTAGTATTAATTCCTAAAAGATCTGTATTGGGAAATTAGAATTTCATTCAACAATTTTAGTCCTACAGCAAAATTTGAAATGGGCTTTGAACACTCCTACAAAATATTCAGTGCTTTGATGAAAGTTCTCTAATAAAGAAATGGGTAAGAATCAAGGCTCCCTTGGCTCCATGGCTCAGGATGCTGAACTAAGTTGATTAAATGACATGCCAAAGCTTTCATAATTAATCAACATCCTATTTGGCACTACAACCTTATTACATCAGAACTCTTTCCTCTAAACTTTTACATTTCTGAATATTTAGAACATTTCTTTTAAGAAAAAAATAGCTCGAAGTCAAAGCAAAGACATGCCAAGAGTTCCATTAAGCTTATGGTTTTAAATAATGCTCTTCTTCTTTTGTTACTTGGCTAGCTTCTGTCTCCTTGCTTGCCACTCTCCATGTACTATTCACTAACAAATGGTAACTACACTGACAGTTTTGACTGGAGTTCCTGTCTGGTTTATGATTATCTCAATACACCCTGTCTAACACAAAATAATAACCCAAGGCTTTTACCCAACCACTCTTCTGGACTTCACACATGTCACTAGCACCGACTGTCCAATGACTCAGTTCCCAGAATACCCCTAGAACCTGTGGCTACTTTACATAGTTTCACAACCTTCCTTTTAGGTCATTATAGGGATTGTCTCACAGGACTCTTCCCATTGCATAGTCACATGATTCATTTCCCAGACATCTCCTCCATACTTGTTTTTTTTTTTGAAAGAAAGTCTGAGCATAAAGCCACTCCCTTTAAAATCCTACATTCTTGTGCAGAACCTTCCCTATCTCCTCAAGATAGGATTCCTCTTCTTCCCTAGAGGTGGAGATAATTTCATTATTTTTTCATACATGCCATAACTTTTCATGACCCTGAACTTGGATATATACATACATACATACATACATACACACACACACACACACACACACACACACACACACACACACACATATATATATATATATATATATATATATATATATATATATACACACACACATATATATATATATACATACTTTTTTTTCTTAAGGCACCAGTAACTCCCTGCTTCTACATCTGTCAAATTCTTCATTACTACTCAGGGCACTACCAAATTATTTGTTTCAATTTACTATTTCTCATAATTTGCTACACAAAAATTTTTACATCCCAGAGAATGAAAGACAAAGAATATAGATGATAAAATTCTGTATTGAATACTAACCACTTACTAGGTTATGCATTGAATTTTGAAACTCCTCATCTTCTCATTTGACTGAAGATTGATAGAAATTCTAGTAAATGGATATGCTGCACTGTATGGAAGTTGATGAGCTACATGTTGCTCCATCACTGTTATTCAATTAACAAACAGAAGTGTGTCATCCCTGTATCACAAACTTTCATTAAATACTATACATATTTGCTGAAATTAAAATCGTATATTTGTTTAAATCTTTGTACATGTATCTGCATATAAACAACATATTCTTGCTTTCTCATGCTGAATTCATTTCAAGACCTCACTTTCAGCATTTGATATGTCCTTACCAATCCTAGACAACATAGATTTTTTGGGATGAGAGACACTATTTTGAAAACTATGCAGCCAGTACAGGATTCCCTTCCTGGTGGTCCTGCCTTTCTTCCTACAGGACACAGTAGGAAAATCCCTATATTCGGGATACAGCTGTTGGGCACTAAATTTCTTACCTTTGTGACCTCCCAGCCCTTCTCCTCTTCCTGAGTGGTAGCATTCTTTACTAAGACTGATATAACTGTCTTTATCACTGCTGTGCGTAACACTGACACACTTGAATCACAAAAAGCAAAAGGAAAATCTCAAAACAGAGAAAAACCATAGTATTTTTTTCCTCTGAAATATTGCAGATTTTGTAACTTAAACATATTTCTGCATGACATCTGGGGCTAGAATTCTGAGGTTGTGGTATTATCTTTGAAATAAATTATCATATGTCTTTTTTCTTGACTGATAGATAACGTTTGCTCCTTGTATTTTTGCCTTTTTTTTCCCTTTTATATAAATGTTCTAATGTATTAATCTGTACTTTTGAGAGAAGATCACAGTCATATTGGATCCAGATCTTCCAATAATCTTGTTATAATGCGATTGCTTCTATAAAAACTCAATCAACTGAATTTGAAAATAGAACTCCAGAATAGTTTCCTTGTTAGACCCAATTAAAAATACAATGTTTAGTATTCCCTCTAAAAATGTTTTGTTTTGTTTTATTTTTTAAGGTCTATAATATTTGTGTGATTTCCCTAAAGTACATTCCTCTCTACATCTTTTCTTGTTTATGATCTTTCAATCTAGAGTCATAGTAACATAGAGTGTAAGTTTGGAATTTGCAGTGTCTTTTGTTGTTGTTGTTTACTTTCGTTTTATTTCGGTTTTCTCGAGACAGAGTTTCTTTGTGTAGCCCTGAGTGTCCTGGAACTTGCTCTTTAAACCAGGCTAGCCTCAAACTCAGAGATCTACCTGCCTCTGCCTCTCCAGTGCTGGGACAACTAATGCCTGGCTTAATTTTCAGCATCTTAGAAAGAAGAAAATCTTGGGAATTGAATTATGGTCTGGTCCTGCCTTTTCTGGCTTTCTCCCAAACATATGTGGGTGTCTATGTGTGTTTCTGCATTTCCCCCATATTTTAGCTCAAGCCAGATAGAGTGCTGGACCCTTTATTGAGACCTGCAGTCATTTTTACCTCAATTACATCCCTTCAACTTTCTGGCAAATATATATCCTTATCAAAGTAAAGAAAGGAATATCTTGTCATATTGATTCCTTCATGCACAGGTTAAGTGTAGCTATTCAAATGTATTGTTGTTAAGAAAACTAGGTTGTCTGCCAAAGTTCATATTCTTGTCTTGGTCCCTACACACTCTGCAAGTCTGTGACAGACTCACATGCCTCACAGACAGAGGATTTCCAGGCTGTAATTTAAGAAAAATATTTTTAATTAAAAAGTCATGCTCTGATTCAATTGTTTCTTAATATACAAAGCTAGATGTAAATGAGAAAACAAAAACAAAACATATTTTGTTTCTTAAGTTCTTGTCTCCTGAAAATAAAATTCTTCACTTTCAAAGTCATTACCTCTGCTATATGTCTCTAAAAGCACTTTTTAAAACTTAGTAATGAGGTCCTCTTTTATCTTATTTCCTATATAGATTTAATATATATCAAATGGTAATGGTCATTCAGTTGGTATAGTAAGAAACAGTTTTAGGAAAGAATTTATATTTTAACAGCAGAGTCTATTGTTAAAATTCATGATATACAAATGGCCATGCTATCTCTGTGTGCACATGTGTGTAGTGGGGGTATAAGGGAGTATTTACAAATTGGGGCAAATTAAATTTAGATACAAATGTGAGGTATGGGATGGAGCTCATGATCCTGCCTGGGATCCTGACTATGCTGTTTTCATTTGGTTCAAGTGAAGATTTGATTTTTTTTTTTTTTTGAGTTTCAGTTTCCTTCCATTTAACTGCAGGATTTTTCCAGAGTACAGCTATAATTTACGTTTCATCCCTAAAATCTGGCATGGCATAGAAAATTTGTCATTATTTGCTGAATATTCAAATGAATGATGTCTAAAACAGTAGACTATTTTATTTTACTCTTGAACAAGTTCTGCACAGTGTGTTTAGGCAATGATCCTCATCTTGGTTAGGAAAGGTTTTTCTCCTCTTTTCAGATAGTACATATTCTAGTCTTTTATAATATGTGGATACTCTTGATACACCAACAAACATGAATTACACATCATGTGAATCATAGTAGAATCATTATTTTTGTTTGTTTGTTTGTTTTTATATATTTCCTGTTTTATAGGGTTTTGTTATACAAAACTATTCTCCAAACCAAAAACTTGCTTTTGGAATTCAGATAGGTCTGCTGACTAAGAGCATCACAGCTGGACCTGTTTATTGAAAATGTTCCATCTTGGAGTGAGAAGGCGAGAAGGAAAAGAAAGTCATGGACCTTAACTAATATGGGTATCCATTAACTTTTCTTCACCCAGTTATATAAAAGTCTACCCTAGTTGCACGTAGTTTCAGGGAATGGCTAGAAAATATAGAAGAAAAAATGCCGTCTAGAGAGCATTATCCATGATGTATACACCATTGTGTCTATTCTATTAATGGAGATTATTTAGTCTCTTAATGGCAGAGACTATAAAGCTACACTTGTCTTTTCATATTACCTGCAAAGGGCCCTGTAGTTACTGTATCATAGTACTGAGTGGATGCTGCATATGTTCTGACCCTTGAGAAAAATATTGACAGTCGTAAACTTAACCCACTGTTTGCAGTTATTTAACCTCCAATGCTGAAGAAATACTGAATCACAGAAGTTCAATGTCCAAAGAAAGCCCATCCTCAGAGGCTCAGGCCTTGAGCTCCTAATTACAGGGCTGGTTCTCCTGTGCAATGATAAAGAAGATCTGAGTTCTACATCCTGTAGATGGATGAAGTTATTAGATATGACATGATTTTTCTGTAGGATCTAGATACCCAAAACAGGTAAACAAAGATTATTATATGAACCAGGTACCTTTGGTGGTATTTTTGGTTCTTTGGGTTTTGGCTTTGTTTTTGCATTGCTTTTAAAAATTAGTGTTTGCCATGTAATCTTAGCCCTGACAGAGGTAGAGAACTCAACTATGTGTTTCTAATTCTTTGTATTCCTCTGCTCTGCCAACATAAAGTTATATGTTCTGAAACCTGTGAATTATAAATTTTTTATGGAATTCTGTACACACACATAGACACACACACACACACACACACACACACACACACACACACACACAGGTTAAAGAAGCACTGACTAGTCAAATCTAAGGGGGAAAATCAAGTTACAAACCAGAAGATCTAGGAATACATAATAGGATTCATGGTTTAAGACAGGCTGAAAGTGCTTTATATTTAAGACATGCTTGAGTACAAGAAAATTCCAAAATTCAAACATGAACAATTGTGAGTTTGTGATCCTTGAGAACTGGAAACATCTTGATTATTTACTTAAGATTACCTCTGAGCAAGCGATGCTTCTTCTCACCCATTCTAAATTTTCAACCCCCTCCCTAAAAATCTGTACTCATTTGCTGCTAATATTCAGCTGACAATGGCCAGTGCTTATAAAGAGGATCAGCTAAAAGAATTATCATTCTATGCAGCAACTTGAGGAGCTCTGAGAAGCCAAGAGTGCAGAGCACCACTACGAGATAAAGAGCACAGAACTGAAAGAACTAAAGGACGAATGGTTTCTTTCAGTACATCTTGTGTAAGAGTATGTTACCAGAGGCAATGAGAATAAAAGATAAGATCAGCATCCCGAGTGCTAAATGATACTCATTTTCCATCTTCACCAAAGTAACATTACATGAAAATATTGTTTATTATTTTGAATGTCACTGATAATTTGAATAATGTGGTTTTTTTTTGACCCATAATCTAGGCAAAGCCTTATTACAGAAGATAATAGAGATGAGATGAATTGGAGGACTACAGCCAGATACAGAAAAAGAAACAGAACCTTTTAAAGGCTAGTTGATAAAACCAGGAGTTTGGTGCAGATAAATGCAGAATAGTGATGCTTTTGATGGGTCTTTATTACAGAAGACCACGTTCTTGTCAAATTATGAGACAGAAAAGGAGTTTCAGTCAAAAGACCAGTCTGTTTATGTCCTCAATTAATGAGAAAAAGAATCACAAAGCCCATGATTCAACATAAAGAAGGACAATTGCTTGATAATTTTATCACCAGGTCTCAACACTTTAAAAATTATAGAACAAAAGGATGCCTAGAAAAGAATCAAAAAGATGCCAACATGGCAGCTTTGAAACTATAAAATTGTAGTTTCAATGGGAAATAAAACCATGGTTGGACTCATATCCATTAAAGATAATCTCAAATGTAGATGTTTTAAAAAGACATTTGAACTGATATTTAATGAGCACTGGAATTCATTTTTCTATATTAAATATATGACTATGTTTTGCATAGATAGTCTCCTCCATATCTTTTTAGTAGTTGTTACAGTTTAAATGTGAAATGTACCAATAGATTCATACATTTTAATACTCAGTAACCAACTTATTTGGTCCATTGTGGAGCCTTTAAAAGGCAAGGCCTAGATGAAACAAATAGGCAGTTTTGATACCATAGTTTACAGTACAGTTCTGCTTCTAACTAAGTTTACTCTACTCTCTGATCCATATAATGATATAAGCAAGCAGCCTCTAATGGCTGTTATCATAGTGTCCCAACTGCCATGCCATCTGTAGCATGATAGACTTTACCCTCAAATGGTAAGTGCAAGTAAGCCTGTCTTTTCGTATGTGGCTTCCAGTCAGGAATTCTGCTACACCATCAAAAAAGTTAACTAAATTAAGCAATTATCTCCTTTGCCACTGAGTTTTATTTCTGATGAAGAATTAAAAACTGAACAGGAACATTTACTGAATGACTTCTTTAAATTTAATATGTATTCTTTGGGTAAACTTTTGTAAGAAAAATGTATAAAATAAATTTGAGCTATTATCAGATATCTTACCCTAAAATATATTTTTTAGTGGAGTTATCTAGTCCTGATTTACAGTCAATAAGTCTGTGTAAATTTGCCAGTTGTGTTGCGAGGCATTTGATCTAACATTTCATGTGCTATATCTATAATTTAAGTAGTAATTTCCATGTAGGATCTATCTTAAAGATTAAGATTAAGTACAAAAATGTGTTAATCTACTGTTAGCTTTGTCTACAATATGCAGCTTTATTAACATACAATAATGGATATCTATCTGGTAAGCAATCACCTTAAATACTAATGTCATGAACCAATATTATAGCTGGGTATGACTCTTACATTTCTACTCTAGTTCTAGGACTTATGAAGCTGAGGAAAGTGTATCTGGAGTTCAAGGCCAGCAGGTCTACATAGAAAGACCCTATCTAAAATCAACATCAATGACAGGAAAAAAAAACAGTAGTATTTGGATAATGATTTTAGAAAGCAGGAAGACAGGATGTTGTAATGGAATGGGCCATGGTTTGTAAGACTAGCTGAATAGCTTTGGAAATGTTCTAGATATCTGATGGTACTTGGTATCTTTAAACTTAAAACAGCTAAATTGCTTTTGAATTTTTCTCAGCTTATATTTTACTGCCAGTATACTTTTGGGATTTCTCTGCTTTGTATGGTGGTTTGAATATGCTGACCCAAGGAGTGACACTATTGGGAAGTCTAGCCTTCATGGAGTAGGTGTAGTTATTTTGGAGGATGTGCGTTACTGTGGGGGTGAGCTTTGAAAACCCCCCTCCTAGCCATGTGCCCACCAGGCTGCCCCTGGCTTCCTTTGGATGAAGACAGAACTCTCATCTCCTCCATTGCCTTGCCTACATGAATGCTGCTATGCTTCCAGCCTTGATGGAATTGATGAATCTCTGAACTTGTAAGCTATTCTGAATTAAATGTTTTCCTTTATAAGAGTTCCTTGGTCATGGTGTTTCTTCACAGCAATAGAAACCTAAATCAAGTCACTTTGTGTGTGCTTAATTCTGCTTTTCAAATTTATTCCAAGTCGTCTACTAACACAGTACACAATTGTCTTTACAAGGGGCAGGTGTGGTGAGGAGAATTCAAAGTGTCCAATGCATTTTCCTTCCCTCTCACCTCATCTTGATCTAGGCCGTGCACTCAGCATCAGTTTCCATAGGGACAGTTGTGTTAAAGAGCCTTTTTCTCCTGTCTCCAGTGTGCTGAGGAACAAAGATAAAAGTCTTCTCTCTTGAGACCTTTCAAGTGATCATTCTCTAAGGGTTCAAGGAACTGTCATACATATTTGGTAAGGAAACTACCTACAGGGTCAGTTTGAAAACCAACAAACGAAAGCATTTTTCTGTAATGGTCTACTTCATGGATACATGTTACTGACATCTAAGCTGCCTAAAAGCCTCCAGACAGGATTGTTCCCATGTAGAAAGCAATGAAATGGACTCAGAGATGCTTTCAGGACAGAAATTTATTGGAAGTAAACAGTGTACATAGTGACTCTGTGGTCCCAGGGGCTGAAAACTGATGGGAGCGAGGAAAGATCAATAAGAGTGACAATGGCCTGGTGACAAACAGTTGGCCAAGGAAACAATTCAATGAGAACATTGTCTGCCTCCTCCTCATGTTGCTCTGTATGTATCATGAAAGCGTGAATATGCAGCAAAGGAGCCCAAGGTGGCTGGTGGAAAGGCAGGGTGAGGTGGAATGGAATAGGAGGTTCCGGAGGGGAGATCTGGAAAGGGGATAACATTTGAAATGTAAATAAAGAAAATATCGAATAAAAAAAAAAATCTCCTTGATATGGCAATGCACCCGAAGATGGATACCCATTTCCCACTTCTTTTGACAAAATGATTTCATTGCTCATCACTTTTCTGAAACACTGAGATGTCCTCATTGATGATCACAACTGTTGTGAGCTCTGTTTCCCTTAGGACAGTACAGGCCATTATCCACGAGAGAACAATTTAGGAACTGTTTGAGATCTGTTAGCCATTGTGCTTGAAAAGATCTTAAAATATTAAAATATAAAACGACTTGATGATCTTCTGATGTGTTTCCTGTTCTTCAGGTATGTTGCTGTGAAAATCTCCATCTAAGGTCATATTTGGTCATGTGTATTATAAAAGGATGCTGCATGATAGGCTATGGTAGGCTCCCATCTTACCTTGTATTTACTTCTTTTGAAGTGTTTTCCATTGCCTCTGATTTCCTTTCATAGAAATGGTCCAGAATCTATTTTTGTGCATCTGTTCTTCTTTTTAAATTTAAATGGTATGTTTTTCTTCTTCTATTGCAAAAAACATCCATTGTACTTACCTGTTTTAAAAAGTTTTTTTTTAACTTTATTATTTTTCCTTGATTATCTTGTTCTTTGTCTTACCTCAGAGACATTTCTTTTTGTAAAGAGCCTTCTAAATCGTAGCCAACATATTAGGTGATAGAAATTAGGTGATAGAAAAAAATAAAAAAACAAAAAACAACAACAAAGAAAAAAACCTTTCAGCCAGTGAAATCTGCCTGGCAAATTCTGTCTACGAGGCTTCTGACTAGTTTTATGATTGAGCTTGTTAAGGTTTGCAATGGGTCCTCAAAATGATAAGCAAAGAGGCTCCCACTAAAAATACTGTGCACTTCTGGGGCTTGTTATCCTATAGAAAGCTCTCACCCTGTTTCTTCCATCCTCTCTTCTCATTGCCGTTTTAGGCCATTTCTGTACTTAACATCCACATCACGTCTGAAAAGAGATGAGATAAAATTTAAGATGGTACCTTTAGTTTAGTTACAGCTTTGATTGCAGAAACACATGGAATTTACTGAAAGTACAGAAAATTGAGATTATTAAGTTGAAGCTGCAGAATTCACTTTGGAAGTTGTTGGTTTGTGCAACCCATTAAAAAAAACCATTTGTGCTCCCATTTAAAAAGACCACTGACAGAACTTTACCGCGAGTAGGTAAGAGTTCCTTCAATGATAGATATTGTTTCCACTTCTTGTTGTCCTCAAATTACCAATGCATGAAGGAAGTCATATAACTAGAAACTTACCCATTTACATTGTTATAGGCCTGGGATCACTCTGAGATTCACCATGACCATGAATGAATTTTAGCAACAAAAAAGGAGTTTATTAAATATTGGCAGTGGATACTCTTGGCAATAGGACTGCATCCAAGAGCACCCTTAAGGTGTTGTTCCAAATTACATGAGTTTGAGTTTTCTAAAGGCAAAACGTCACAAGGCTATGTACTTCCTGCCTTCCTGAAATCAGTAGAAAGCACACATCCTGACATACTTCCTGCCTATGTGCAATCAAGCACACAACTTGTAGTCATGCAGTCAAGGGCATGCAAGCTTGTTACAAGGAACAAAAACACCTGGTTTGTACAAGATCAGTCCCCAGTATTCTGGGAAGTTATCTGTTCTTGGTTAAGAGGGTTTACAGGTTAGAAGCATTTCTGTTTTTATAGTTCTCTTAAGCTTAGTGATTTTTCAACTTTGAGACATAATGTTCACTGGCACAACATGAGCTTGCAGCTGTTGGAGTGAAAAACTGAAAGGAACTACTTTGCCCTTTTCAGTGTAATGATGATGTCATTGCCTTTCTCTTTTGTTCACTTAAATGACAGAACACAAACACTGTTTGCCATATTGGTTTGCACATTAATAAGCACAACATAAAACCAAATTGCAAGGCTGTGCTTCTTCTCAAGCTGTTCTCCCATGTTAATGCTTTCCTCCAGCCCTGACAGATGCTCCGACGCCAAAATATCCTCCAGAAGAGGAGTCTAATGAAGGTACTATTTATACAACTTTGGGAACCTTGAAATCACTGAGATTCATTTCTATGATTCCTAATAGTAAAATATTACCATTTGGCCAAAGACAATTGTTTCCTAACAGTTTAATTGATATCTTTAGAGAAAAATCCCAGGAACGCATAAAACTCATAAGAAAGAAGGAAAGAAATAAAAAAAAAAACAATTCAAATAAATAAGAGGTGTTAAAAATAATCTAAAATATACATTCATACCTCTCCTACATTTCACGTCTGTAAACTATCCTCTCATCCTCTCGTGCTATGTAATAAGGAAGCATTAAAAAATAAAATCTGGCTAAGTGCTTACTTGCCCCACCCATTGTGCTCTGTTTGTCAAAGAAAGCACCTGTTGCACAGAAGCCCTGCTGTGAGCCTCCAGAAAGTCCAGTGATCAGATGATGGAACACGATGCAGTACAGCCAGCAGAGCATTGTCATAACAGCCTGAACTCCCGAGCTCCTCCTGATTACCTGGATCTTACCTCCCAAAGGGGAAGCGGACTTCAAAGACTGAACCTCTGGTCTGCATTTTCAAAGATTCAGCAACACAACGCTGCAGACTCTCTAGGCTTGTTTTAACCACGTGCAATAATGCCAAAAAAATGAAGCTGAATTCTACTAAGAGCGCAGGAGAGCATGGAAGCAGCACCCTCAGGGATGGTATTTCCTCCCTGTGTTACACAACAGGCTTGCCATCCTAGGGACCTTACCAGTTGTTTTAACTCACCACTGCAAATTCAGAGTCTCTGCTTCCTAAGTCCATTTTGAAAGTCAAACAAATTTAAAGGAGTTTCAAAACAGTGCTAGCCCAAATCCGGTTGGAACTTTTAATTAGTCTGATGTTATTTTTAGACTCTCTCAAAGCTCCATAATTGAGCCCTTTGCAGTTGTACAAACAAATAGAAACCTTGTAAGATCTTGAAATTCATGATAGTTTACTAATGAAGTCAGCTTGGAAAACTCTTCATTGAATATTGTAATTTGATTGCCATCTTATTCTGATTGGACCCTGGTTTTGCATTTAAATGAGTATATATTATTTGAAATGCAAAACAGCATGTTATCTGGGGTATTTTGCAGGAACAGACAAGATTAAAAACATCTAATGTTCCATTTTACAAAAACATTACAAAATGGAAGTGCAGAGCTGACTTTTAAAATTTATTAGTAACAGCTTACAATAATTGGACATTAATTAATCCTAAATTACAAGACATTTCTGTGGAAATGCATATTGCCTCTTTCCCATCGGTGCTTGGCAGATTCATTAGTAGTATTATTTTTGTTGGGTATTGATGGCATTAGCAACAATTTCTTAGTTACTAAAGCAGTCATTGTTATGGAATTGACTGCTCCTCCTGTGAATATGGCAAGACGCATCATCAATTACGGATGCAGTAACAACTGACCTTGACTATCCAATTAAAAAGAACACTGCAGTGGTAAACTCAGGCAAACTCAATTCCTGAATTAGGGTCTGTGTTGGTCTGCTCCAAGCTTTAGGTTTTGCCAGCTTTTATGTTTTTGGATAGATAGAAAAGTTACTTCTGATTCTGTAACCTTTTATTATTATTTCTCCACTGTGGTTTTTGTGTCTTACATAGAAAATTGCTTTCAATTGAATCACCTAAAAAAAGATTTCTCTTTGAGAGTAACATGGAAACAGCCATCTAGCTTTTTGATTGTTTGGCTCACTGAAGTTTCTATTGCATCTAAACTTAGACAAATACAGTAACTCGCAATCTATTATTCTAGAATTTTCTCTCCCTTCAGGATTTCTATGACAAAAGATTGTTAAACCAGGATCTTGGATCTATATGTGTATCATCCAGGCCTCTGGAATAACATTTAATCCTTTCTTTACATGTTGTAAAGAGTGAGCAGAGGTGAATGCTTCATGTGAGATTTGTGTGGTCAGGAAGACGCATCTTCAATGATTTCATGTTTCCCACCTCAGATCCAAGGATGTGCTTCCTGGATGGAGGAGCATAGGGGGAGGAAAGGAAAAGAGAGCAAGGGTATCTGAAATAGTGTGGGAGGGTAGACTAAAAGGACAACAGGACTTACAGCCCACTTTGGCAGGCTTGGTGATTTCCTAATCAGCTTTCCAGTACTGTAAAAAACAGAAAGGAGGAAAAGGTTTTGTTTTTCTTTTATTCTGCCTCACAGTTTTGATAATTTCTACTTATGACCAGCAGTTCCTGATGATTTGGGCCATTGAAGAGGTAGCACAATAGCAGAAATCACATGATAGAATAGAGTAACTTGTACTGTCTGGGACTTCTAAGGACTGTGAAAGACAAAGAGAGCAAGACTGGGATATACTCCCAGCTGGGTCCTTCCAGTGGATTCCATACCTTTAAATAGTGGCAGGTGCAAAGCACCAAGCATTTTAACACTGTGGAAGGCACTAAACAAAAAGCAGAAAAAATCCACCAACAATGTTAACTCAGCATTTGTCCAGTCTGGGTGGATGCTTCCAAATGTTTTCCAAAAGTACTATTTTATATTGTAAAATTGTGTGCAAGTACCATCAACATGGAAGACTTTGTAAAGTCTTCAAAATTCATTCTAAGAATCTTAGATTAGAGGAGGTGTTATAAAACAATCTATTCTGAATGAAATTCAATCTAGGTGGGAATCTCATTTAGACTTTGTTATAGGACACCCTGTATCATTGATAAATGAGGTCTATTTTACGGGTACTGGAGTGCCTTCCCAACAACTAATGGATTAAAGAATGTATTACAGTTCCTGAAAGCAGCACAGCAGCACAGTGGGCTAAGATCTGAAACAGGAAATGGTATGTGTTGCCTTTGTTATACGTATGTAGGAATTTGGGAATGCGGTTTTCAGGCTCTGCATTTGCCTCTGATTTGGAGAAGGGAGTAGATAAAAGAAAGTATGAGTTAGAGGTGGTGGGTTGCTGTATCTTACAGGTGTCAAGATGTTAGAGGTTGATCTGGAGCTGATATGTATTCAAATGCTAAATACTGGCCCCAAGATTTGGTTGCCCTGACCAGCAGATTCTCAGAGACAACAAAAGATGCTATGTAAACTTTGGTCATCTTATTCTCTAACTGGTTAAATAAATGTGGCTACAATCAATTACTGGGGAGAATAAAGACATGGGGAGTGTCAGTTTCTGGGCTAGGGGTCACAGGTGAGGACCACAAAAAAGAGGAGGAAGAAGGAGAGAGAAGGAGGGAGAAGAAGGGAGAAGGAGAAAGAAGACAGAAAGAAGGTTTCTATTAGATGTGATAAACCAAGAGCATGTGGCAGAGTAAAATGTTCCCTGAGCACGAACTAATGAAGCCAAAGAAACCCTGGCAATACTCAAACTGCAAGTATTTAAGGAGTGTAGCTGGGGAATTAGCAGTCTACTATATAGAAAAATAGATTAGGAGTAATTCTCTCAGTAATTGTGCTATAGCTGATTTTAAAAAAAAATCTATAGGATTTTGCCTCAATTATTATGGGACTAACCAGGTCATATTTATAACTAGTAGAGTTATTAAATGTCATTTAAAATACCATTTACAGCAAGATGCAAGGAAAAGAGAGTAGTGCAAGTTAGAATGATGCTAAAAAGCCCTACCTGGGTCCAAAAAGTTGAAATCTACAGGAATCAAATAATGGGAAGGAAGAAGGAAAGGTAAATGTGATAGAACATACATATCAGATTCAAACTTTGCTACAGAGAAGGAGAAAGTTCATAATTCAAGATCGGATTGGAGACCTTGAAAATGGCCAAATGTGGTGGGGATTTTTGTGGGCACTCAGAAATGACCTTTCTGTCAATGCAGGGGAAAATGAGGAAAATGCAGCCCATCTGAAGGATTTGATTTTGAAATGGAAATGCCTCAGTGCTGCAGGGTTTGCCATGGTGAGAAGTATTGCCAACCTGAAAATCAGCTTGTGCAGTAAGGACAAAATCAAATTGGAGATCCTCAGCCGAGATTCCAATGAAGAGAAAGAAAATATGTACCTGAGTAATTATGAGAAACATGAGACACCTCAAAGAACTATAGGCCATTTGGATGACTTGACCAAACCACAAAGGAAAATGGAAAACGTATTCAACTATGAAGAAAATTTGTGGCCTAGAAAGTCACCATTCAGGGAACAAAGATTCACAAGTAGAATCTTCAGCTTGCTCTCTCATGCATACAGGGCGGAGCTACTCTTGAGGCACACCATTGGTGTTAGAGCTGCTTCACATTACAGATTGTCCATGTGGCTGTACCAAGTCTGCGCAGAGATTAATAGCAAGCTGCAACTGGAGAGCGTGCTGCTGGAAATAGTGTTCTGGGCCTATGACTCCCCAGATGCTCTGCATATGGGCATGGCTTCCAGATTCTAGACTGGCTGGACAGATGCCTACACACCAACCGTTGAGCCCCGAGGCTAGGCTCTTTTGGGTTCAGGAATCACTGCTCCAACCTCCTACAGTCTCTCCACTCATTCAGGCAATGCAGCATTTGTCAATCTTTCCTGCCTCACCTCACCTGTAACGAACCTGCCATTCTTGAGGACAACTTAGTGAAATAAGTGTTCCTGAGGGGAGAGAGAGGTTAAACGCAAGGGACCATGGTGGGTGCTGGGAAGCATGGCAGCAGAAATGATACACAGCTATGAGAGTTTAAGATGAGGACGTTTGCTAATGTAGCTGCAGACTCAGAAGAAAACACAGGACATGAAAGATCTGCTTCTTTCATATCTTGACCTTTCCACAACTTTCCAAAACAGGGCCAGTAGTCAGGGAACAAGTGTTAAAACTCAGACATATATAAGGAATGTGTTCTGTCCAAAATAAATTCTTCCATCCCTGGGTTCCACAGACTCACTGACATCTCCTAATGAAAATGCATTCAGGCCAACTTCAAAGTCCCCAAATTCTTATAGTCTCAACATTGTTTGAAAGACCAAAGTCTCTTCTGAGATGCAACACAATTGCTTTTTTCACTTTTTATTGTTTCTTTGTGAGTTTCCTATCATGTTTCCCAATCTCACTTGTATCCCCATTCCTTAATTTCTACACTTTGCCCTCGTGACTTCCCCCAAAATTAAATAAATAAATAAACAAACAAAAATAAGAAATAAACAAACCAAAGCATAGAAAATATCTTGTGGAAGCTATAGCATCACAGTTTGTCACATAGTATACTGTTTTGTCCACACATCTTTACTGGCAAATGTTCATTGCAATGAGTCATTGGTCTGGTTGAGGCCTCTAACCTCCATCCCACTATTAATATTGTATTCTCACTGGGACTTCTCCCAGTTATCCTGTTGTTGCCCTGTGTTGTGGAGATCCTACAGCTTTGTATCTGTAAGATCAGCCCTTTACATGCTCTAATAGTATTTAGATGAAGCAGATTTTGAAATGGGCCAATTCAAAGCCCTGAATCTGGGCCTGTATTGTATCTGAGCTGGTTAGCCTGCCATCTCATCTTCATCTGCCCTGATCAGCTTGTCCAATGTTGTAGCTGGCATGAAGCAGGAACAGTTCTCCAAATCTCACTCTTTGGGCTATGTCGCCAGTGCCTTTGCTGTCAGGGCCAGCTCTCCTGTGTTGCAGGGCTCACTCTCCTGAGAGAGACAGGGCCAGCTCTCTTGCACTCATGACCTCAAAGCCAGCTCTTCTGCCTCAAGTGGCCACTTTCCTAAATGTTGGCATACAGTGAGAGGTGGGGTCAGTTCTCCAGACTTCCATAGGCAGTGAGAGGTGAAGCCAGCTCTGCACAGCCCTTGGATATGATCCCATGCAGTAGCCTAGACCAAAGATGTTTTCATGGGCAAGATAACTTTTAGGGATACAGGGAAGGAAAGAAATATGGGAAATGATAGTGAAAACTAATAGCTAAAGATCATATGGATACCTAGTATAGAAGAAACTTTAATATATACACATATGAAAGAGATCTAATTGGAACCATCAAAAAGTAGGGAAGACAAAATCTCAACTAACCATCTCTTGTCACCAAATGAAACCTCCAGTTCCAGAAGTGGGTTACACCTAATTGAGATGTTGGTTACAGTGGTCCCAGAACCATCCCCCCCACATCCCTAAACTATTTACAAGCCTATTTGTTGCTCTTCAGAAATTGATGGTAGGGCCCAATTGGGGAAGACGATGCCTCCACAACTAACTGAGTACAAAGAAGTCAAGCTATTGCCTACCTAGAGACTTTATGATTACTAGAGATTTCATAAACTACTATGGATCTTGAGTTTATGGTAATGGAAGGTATTCTGCAACTATCCAAGGAGAAAGGTAGCCACCAACCGAGCTACAAAAATTGCAATTTACAATGGTGACAAGCCTGCCTATAAGATATATTGGTACAATAGTGTCGCAAGATTTGAAGGAGTAGCCAACTACTTTATAATTGGAATTAAAGTTCACTCCATGAGATGGAATTCATACTTGGCATTGTTTGAGTGGATAAGCTAAACTAGATAAGACATAGACCTAGGGAAAACTAAATACTCCTGTTCTTCTAAAGAATGTAGCAATAAAATGACTTCTAATGGTGCTCTGCTATACTATATAGATAACTATCTCATTCATTCATTACCAGAGAAGCTTCTTCCTGCAGTATATGGGACCAAGTGCAGGGATCCACAACTAGACAATTTGCAGAGAGTCAGAGACATGTAACACTCAACCCTAAATGGGATATAGCTATCAAATTCATTCCACCAGGGCTCAGAGAACCCAGCAGGAATGGAAGCAGAAAGATTTAAGAACCAGTGGGGATGAAAGACATGAAAGAAACAAGACTTTCTAGATACAAAAGGACTGACAATATATACATTCAATGAGACTGTGGTGGTAATACACTGGTCCTGAACACACTGAAGCCACATGAATTTCCTGTGGTGAGAGTGGAAGAGGATGTGTCCTCCTTTCCCTACTCCAGATGCTATGTCCAATTGATAACAGTTCACAAAGGAAAAAATTGGTGTTTTATAATAGTCTCACTGGGTTTATAAACCACACGTAAGGGCAGACCTCATGGCCAGCAATAAAGCAGAAGATAGCCAACACAAAACAAACTCAATTTTAGTGATAGTTTGGAAGGGTTTTAAATTGCTTTTGCTTAAGTATTATGGTTTCTGATTTTGTTTTTAATGGGTTTTCTTTGAGTATGAATGTGTGTGTCACAGCATTTGTATACGCTCTGTCTTTGGCTTATTTTTCTTTTCTGCTTGTTTTACCCTTTTTGACTTTTTTTGGAGTTTTTGTTATGTTATCATATACTATTAATATCATAAATATCAATATACTATTAATATCATACATATCAATATACTATTAATACTACTTTAGATGCCTATGTGTATTCTAATGAGAAAGAGAAGAAAAGGGTATTTATTTGAGTAAATGGGAAAGTGGAGAGAGAATCTGAGAGAAGCTGAAGAGGGGAGACTATAATTCGAATATATTGTATAAAAACCTATTTTTAAATTTAAAAGAATTGAAAATATTATTATTAATTGTTAACATATTCATATAATTAATAATATTTTCAATTTCTTTTAAAATTAATAATAATTAATAATAATAAAAACAAGGTGCATATTTCAATGTCATAGAGGAAACATTTGTATTCAAAAGCAAGAAATGAGGTAGAGCTGGAAAAGATTAGAATAAAATGAGCCTGAATGAAACCTTGCAAAGCCCAAACAAAATTCTGCAGCTCCACATCTTCTGTCTGCTGTTATTATGACATCATCTGTGCCTCAAAGGGCTGGGGGTAGTCCTGTTCTTCTAAGTTTGCTGTTGGTGGCACCATGTGGCCTTTCTCTTGAGACAGTTCAATGCCTGCTGCTCTCCTTAGTGAATAGCCAAGGTTTTAAACATTTTCAACACCTTAAGGTGTACATGCACTCAAAAGCTTTCTCGAACCTTGATACAAAGTTCCATGACATGTCTTGTATTTTTTTTTGTCTTGTATTTTGTATGCTTGCAATGTGAGCACCACATGAACAAATCCTTGTTCTGATATCAGCTAGAGATGTAGCCTGGCTCCCTTGAATAACAATGGGAACAGCCTTTGTATGCCTTAATGGCTCATACTGGAAAAATACTTCCCTTGAAAGCAATTTTCCAGCAGAGTGCCCTGAAGGCTTTATCATTTTATAAACCTTCCTTTCAAATGAATATGCACTGTTAAACTCTAAATTTTTCCATGGTGGGGTCTTGCCCTGAAGATACATTTTGTATCCTCCCAGTGTATTATGTGATTATGTTAATCTGTTAACATTTATTACTAATTTATCCAAACTCATCTTATATACCCGTTATAATCATATCTTCACCAAATAGCATGCTTTTTTTTTAATCCCCTTCATATTTTCACTGTAAACCACACTAAATATAGTGAATATCATAATGTTTTGAAATTTCCTCCACCAAACAACTTAGCTTATTACTTTTTAATCCAGCCTTATGCATATTTTCAAGATACAGAATGAATGAATTCAGAATCATACCAAATACAACGTGAATGGCCTCTAGCTTAATTCCTCATAGAGTCCATGTTGTCCTCAGAAACCTCATGAGTACAATCTTCCCTGGCCACGCTTCTATGTGCATTTGTTTGTTGTTGTTCCTTTGTTTTGTTTTTTTGTTTTGTGTTTTTTGTTTTGTTTTGATTTGATTTTCTTCAAGCTTGTAGCAGAATATTTTATTAAGGTCTGCTCAGCAGTCAAGGGCTTCCTTCACATCAAGTTCCAAACAGTTCCACATTGCTCATATGAATCAGTTATAAAGGGCTATGAGAAACATGGGCAAGTAGTGATAGCAATGATTCCACTTCTAGGTATCTCTTTTCAGTATTAATAACTTCTCTTGTTGTGGTGGTAAAGGGAGCAAATCAAAAAGAAACAACCAACAGTGGGGAGAAATGTTTATTTTATCTCATGCTTTGTGGGTGAAGCCCATCATTGTGGGGTAGCATGCTTCTGGGAGTAGGTCAAATCCAGAGCATCCTGAATGTAAAGGCACATCACATCTTCATTATGATGAATCAGACAGGACAGAAAGCAGGGCTGAATTATAAACCTCTAGCTCCCGTCTCCACCTCATAGAAAATTTCCATATTCTCTTTAACCACTGCCACAAATTTTGGACCAGATTTTCAAACACAGAAGCCCCTGAAAGATTTTTATACCCAAACTATAAAAATGTAATCTCACTATAGTTTTAATTATATGTCCCTGATGGTGAAATCATATCACATATCTTATTTTAAAAATTGTCCATTTAATTCACTTGTCAAGTTTCTGATTGTATGGTTTTTATTTAATTTTTAATTCTTTACAAAATCTTGATTTAATTCTTAGTCATATTTATAGTTGTCAAAGATTTTATCCCATTCTGTGAATTATGTCTTCCATCTACTGTTGATTTTCTATGAATATTTCCAGCCCAAATTGGTATTTAATAATCCATAATATCTTAATGTTTGTAAGTAGTGAAAGATAAGTTTCTTGAACTGAAATAAAGCTAAAAACCAAACTAACTTAATGGAAAGAAAGCCTGTAAAAATTTTGAGAATAAATCATAGGCTGAGTTTCACCCCACTATGGTGATAACATATTGTGTCCAAAATAATTCTGGACAGAATATCACTATATAGGTCTATTTTTGTGACCCTTGTTTTGTGTAAATAAGAGCTGAGAATTTCTGTGTGAAAAATTTTTCTAACCAACTTGAATAATCAAGAAGTTACTTTATATTTTCAACTAATCAAGAATATTTTATTGTCCATTTTTCATTAACACTAGAATTTCTATGAAATCTTTCTTCCTTATAGAAAAAAATAAGAATATATAACATCAGAATTTCATTTTTTGTAATCAAGAGCTAATTTTAAAGATGATCACATAACTTGGATAAACATTTTTGACAAGACAAATGTGTGAAAAAACTCAATATTGAGACTCTTGTGTGGGAGGAGAAAGAATCTTCCTTTCTCTCTGTCATATTGTGCATACCAGGTCAAGAGATAAGTAGATTTTCTGTGACAAATCTCTCTCTCTCTCTCTCCTCCCTCTTTCCACATATATGTCTATGTATGTGTGTGTAGATATAGATACATATACAACTGATGTTCTATATATATATATATATATATATATATATATATATATATATATATATATCATATCGTGGAACTTATTATACCTAAGAACTACAATGAGAAAGGACAATTGAAGATTAAGATCAAAGTTAATGCCTTCTTTGATTAACAATGTGGCCAAGGAGAAGTCAAAGCAATGAGAGGTGGGTAAGCAACAGCTGAATGGTGATTGAACCAAAGTTACTGTCACAATTTAAAGTAAAATGATAAATGAAAATTATAAAGTTCAAAAGAATCAAATTTAGGAAAAGTTTGCTTTTAGTAACTCTGTAATCACTATTTACCTTCAAAGAGTTATTTCAGAAGTGAGAAATGCATGAAAGAATACACTGAACAATAGAGAGAGAACATAAAATGGGGATAGATAAGGAATTGATTGTAAATAGAGATAAAGGGAAAGAGCCAGAGAAGGTCCCAGGGTTTATGAGATAACAGAGAACAAAACAACAACCATATCACTGAGATGGCAATGAGAAGAAAACAATAAAGAGGACACAGGAGCAACAGAACATTGACAGTTTGAAAATGGTACACTGAGAAGGAAGGAGATAAGTCAAGTTACCTAAATCCCCTAGAAAGTAAACAGTTATAATTCTGAACATGTAGAGTATCAAGGAAACCAATGAGTGGACGGTTTGGAAGATGCTGCTGCCATTTCCCTATCTGAATGGATTACTACATACCATTTTATGAGATGTGCTTATTTTAGAAAAAAATGCGTATCCTTTTTCAAAAATTCTATAGTCACTCTTTACAGTCTTATAGTTTAACAAGGGAGATGAAAGAAACCAGAATGTGATCATGCATGACTATGGCTAAATGCAGAGTGTAAGTTTAAAAAGAAATAAATGGAACCAGAATGTCCTGGAATCATTGCACGGGCTCCAGGTAGTGAGGGTCATCCATTATTTATGTTACTCAAATGGACTTCGAGCTACTACAGTGTCTATTGAAAGCTTAGGAGTTGGAAGAACAATGATGAATAAGGTATGTTTTTTCCATGGCAGTCACAATTTAGAGAAAGGATCAGTAAACATAAAAACAAAGGTTCATCAATATATAGACCAGGAAGAAAAAAGAAAAGGAAGGAAACAGCAATCACAGAAAAGAACATATGGATCTGAAAAAATAGTACCAATGGTGGTTAGATTATGAACTCTAGTTTAATTGCACAATTTATATGTATACAACCAGGAACCAGGCATGAAAGCAGGGATGACTCTGGCTTAGTAGCCATAGCTCTCTGTCATTGTTGTTGATTTGACTGTAAAGGAATAGGGTCTAAAGTTTTTTTCTTCTTTTTTACGTTTTTGCTCCTTCTCTTCTAAGCTGAATTATGATCCAATGTCAATTTCTGAATCTGTAAATCTAACGTGATATCTCATGATTCACTAAGTTTGTTCTAGAAGAACTGTTTCCGCCGTAAGTCCCATAAAGAAAATGTAGAGAAAACTTCAAGCCAATCGGTAAAGTCATTTGATGTTTAAGCCAAAAGTCTTCCTCAATTCACTTTCACAGCAATCTAAATCTGTACTGAAAGTTCATCATACATGAAACATGGAAATGTGCCTTTATGCCTACCAACCATCTTCTGAAATTATTGGAATATAAAAGAAGTAAAAAGTTATATAACATTGAATAGTCATTGCTCTTAAATCCCATTGGCTACCACACTTAATGCACTCCTTTCAGTTTTCATGAATTAAATTCAGTCTGTATCTAGCAGTGTGGACAGTTTATAGACAAGCTAAAGTTGCAAAATTGATTATTTATAAGGGTCAAATAATGTGTAGAAAGAAGAGAAGTAGGCCATGAAAGATATAAAAAGAGTGTGGATGGATGTAGATCCTGCCAGCCACATGTCTGAAACTACAGAAAATGGGACACAGTTTCAGGTGCAGGTAGCATAATCATTAGCCTATCCTAGTGGTTATATGGGAAAACTCACCTGAATGCCATATCTCTAGATCTTCTTTAATGGGGCTTGAAGACTGGATTTTCATATAAAAACTATTAATTCTAAACATTAAACCTGATCAGTTTGTAGGTTCTCAGCTCCAAAATTAATATATGGTTATGATCTAAAACCCAGTGTGTGCACTCAGATTACCTTGCATTAAACTGCATAAAAGGTAAAAGCAACACTAGAAAGTTTCTTAGTATGATATTGTTTGTGAGTGTATTTTATTTAAGAAAATGTCTTAGTAGTTTGGACATAGGTTTTTGATATATATATATCAAAAACTATATATATATATATATATATATATATATATATATATATATATATATATGTAAACTGTAGAAACTGTTCTCTTCTAAACATACAACAAAGCAAGATAATATCTGTATTCATCAGAATAGAATCTGCACCTCTTTTTATTGTTTTCTCCTGTTGCCTTGGTTTCCATTCTGAACACTAGCAGCATTGAATACTTCTCTTCTATTCACCCACTAGAGAAAGAAAATCTCCTTTGCAAAAGAATAAAGGCTTATATCAGTGCACTGCAACTTTCAATCTACTAGTTCCCTTATCATAAGTGGTATCTTACTCTTTTCCTTCCAGATGCTAAAAATATGGGCTTTTAAAGCTTGTCTATCTTCCTTGTCTATGATAGTTTAGTCTTCTCATTAACTAGAGATCTTTGAAGGTCATAGATTTCAGCAGGTGGTTACTAATGTCAATGCTCCAGCCTCTCATGTATTATAAAATCAACATTGCAAAGACATTTAAACCATATGTTCATATGCAAAAAAATGTTTGCATCTAGGCCTTCTGACTGGTCCTCTTCCTATACTGTTAGTTGAATGCTACACTCAGTCTCAAGAAGTCTTTGCATAGCAATTAGAAGTAATACAAACTCCATTTTTCCAAAATAATATATTGCAGAAATAAAAGTTTATTGGCTTTCCAGTTTGAAATTTCTAGAGTTGAAATTTACTCCAGTTTCTATTTGATTAAGTCTTAACTCTGTTACTCATGATTACAATCAAGAGCATGCTCACCATCATAATGAAAGCTTAAATTGTTCTGATATACGCCAAGGCTGACGTACGAATATTCTCAGGAGACAAGTACTGCTACATCAATTTTCATACATGAGGAAAATGAGACAAGGAGAGTTTAGATAACTCTGAAGTCTGCACTGCAGAATCAAAGTACATTATTGGGTTGCTGAATCCACAAACCTTGTATTTGACCTGTATACAGTTTCTGACTGGACTGTTCTTGCTTAACGCCTGCAGATGAATGGTGCTAAAATTATGTCTGTGTAGATTCTGGTGATTAGTGTTTAATGTTTAAAATGATTAGGTTTCATATGAAAGTTAAGTTTCTCTGGAAAAGATCTAGAGAGCCAAGTTCAACGGACTTTCCCATATCACCACTAGGCTAGGATATACTAATGCTACCTGTCCCTAAAACCATGTCCCATTTTCTGTAATTCTGGAAATGTGACTGGCAGGACCATCATCTAACCACAGCTCATAGCTCTTTGCATATCATGCCTGGCCTATTTCTCATATTTATATAATTAGACCCTTATGAATATTCTAGGGTTAAAAACAGAGAAGCCACACAGAGGAACAAAGATAACATGGATGTGCAGGAAAGGGCCTTGAGATCCACAATATTGAATGTTAAATTCTAATTCTTTCCTGCAACATTTGCATGCCATTGATGACATACACCATTAATAAAGTACCATTCACTGGTGGAGGAAACTTCCAGATGGAATTGCTGAGCACAGCTGAGTGTCAACATTGATCCTGCAGGGCTCTTTTGATGAAGACTCCAAATATCTCAGTCACAGTTTGATTGCAGGTCTTCTTTTACCTGGCCATTATCATTTGTGTGTGATGACAGTCAGAGTCTGATTATAATCAGGAGAGAAGAGGAGAAATTCCTGGGGACACAGTGCTTCACTCTAGATCCCCTGCCTCTAACTTTCAATACTGAAATCTTTGCAAGAGTACTTTTATGGTCTCAATGACAATTAGGCCTGAAGAGCACAAGAAGACATTTTAATCAGAAGCTAATTAAGAACAATGGGGGCATATGTATCATTGATTGTGTCTCAAGTACTCTGACTGATCTGGAAAATTATTACATTAATATATGATGTAAACAGACACCAACATTTTCTCAGGATGAAGCAACTCCACTTCGATGGTTCCACCTCCAAATCTGGCTTTTATTTATTAGGTGACAGATAAAAATGAGCAGCAACCACCTGGCCAGGACAGATAGCAAACACTGTTTTCAGGTTTCTGAGTAGGAGAATATTGAGTGTAAGAAATAAGATATTGAGAGTCAAGAGACCAGAGTTATTCTTACTTAACTATCAACTATTATTTCATTATATGATGAGACCACAAGGTAAATCTGCCCCGAACACTAAGAGGTGAGTATTATGAGTGAGAGTAACATCTGAGAGACTATACTGTCTTGAAATGTTCACCAGTTCCTTCTCTAAAATTCACCCAGTGCATTATTAGAGTGACATTCATTTTCAGGTGACACGAGCCATGCACACAGAGTGTCATTTCCTGGGGTGAGGAAAACTTTCTCATGCTCGTAAACTAGCAGTCCATTGCATTCCCACTTGTTGATGCAATAGGGTTCTGTTTGTCTCTAAATTACCTTGAGATGATTTGACTCCTTGGAGAATTGGGCTTGCTGATCTATAGTGCTTGTTTTGTGATCTCACTGTCTATGGACATGACCTCAAGGGTCCTTCCTGGGAATATCATTCTGAACATAAACTACAGTTAACAGACTAAAAACAAAAAGTCTTTAAGATGTACAAAGTCTCTGAAAGGTTAACTCTGCAAATAACTTCATGATGGCCTCTCAACATTTTCTTGTGTTTAGGTCCCCAGTGGTTCGTGAAGAATGTGTTAGACAGTATGGGTTCCGATTCCAGCAATACCAGTATCTACCTTCGTGAATTATAAATTTGCTCTGAGCTTAACTTGGCTTTCTTCACACAATGAATATAGATGGGATGTGCTTAGCTTTTTCTCCCTAATGTTGGACTAGTTAGGAGACAACTTCTCTTACCCTCTGGTTTGTCTGTCTCTTCTTTAGTTCATGGCTTTCATAAGTTTGATTTGAATTTTCTACAAATGCTTGATCCTTAGATCCTAGCTTCTTTCATGCCTTTTGATATATTGACATTCTACTTGTTCTTTAAAGTTATTCTCTAGCTTCCAACTCTTTAGAAATCTGTCCCATTGTGTATTTGCATAAACGCCGATGTTTACTGGTCTGACTAGGAATATAAAGAGAAATGAGACCAACATGTACTTGTCCTTCTTGACATTTACAGATTCACTAAACAATAAAAGTAGTTACTATTTTTAGAAAGAGTAATTGAGTTGAAGGAGATTAAATGAAGTTTTTAATCTTACAAAATTAATAACTCCAGAATTCAATGCTATTGTCTTACAGCTGTAAGCTCCTGGAGGCACAGAGTGGCCAGGTCCCCCTGCTCAGTACCTCTATCTACTCACTATCTTCTACCACAGAGCACTCTAACTACCCTAATGGTTGAACTCAGCACTTGCCTTACAGAGTAAAAAGCCCAAGCTCAGGACTTGAAATTCTACCAATCTCTGGGCTTGCCCTAAGCTCTAGACTTGAAATGCCACCAACCAACTGCCCCTGCAGGCTCTGCCCCACAATACATTGCATATAAACCTTGTCTTCTGGTAAATTCTCTGCTGATTCTTGCCCAAGCAGTGTCAGCCAACTTCATGGATTTTTTTTTCTTCTAATAAATCTCTTGTGTAAGTTTTTTAACTTATACTGTGTGACTCTGTGGTATTTGTTGGCTCCCTGCTGCCAGACACCTTTTTCTTAAGAGCTGGAACACTTTGGGGGAAATTTTCCTCTGCCAAAGCAGAGCCCTAACACTTGCAGTGGGGAAACCTTCACCCACCATGGAGCAGAGCTACAGCACTTTGACCGAGAAACCTTTCCCCTCAGAGCTGTAACATTTACAACATCTGCTTTATAAACTGTCAGGTAGCCTCACCTACATAGCATGGAAATGGCAGGGTAGAGTAGTGATATGGCTCTAACTTACCCACCACTGGTCCCCTTTCAGGTCTTGTCACATCATTGCAGATATCAATTTGCGGGGGGGGGGGGGGGTTATTTCTTTTTAGTAGACTGGAGTAGTTCGTGGGACATAACTCAGAATTTGCTGATATCTTTTCCAAAATATCAGGAATCATATATTAATTAAATCATTCCCATTTAACCATGTATTCTACAACTCTTTAATTCTTTTCCCATAAAATACATCTTCAACTCCTGCATAATAAGAGATACTTTCTTTGGGATATTCTATTTTGTACATTATCAACACTAGTTGCCTGTGATCAGTATACAGAGAAATGATGGGAAGTTGAATAAATGAATGTGCTCACACCACTTTTATTGTGCCAGTAAGTAATGCTTGAAAAAAAGGTTTCTGTATGTGACCCAAGTCTGCTATTTGCTGTGCATTGTTAAGTGTCCAAAGAGTGTGTGTCTCTAAATTTATTGACAGAAAATGAAGAAGCCTTTGTTTGCTATCTACTTAAATATCAAATCAAAACGGATTGTTATTGTCTTTTTCTGTGTTTTTATTGGTATGATAGAATTCCATATGCGTAGCAACTTTATTTACTTTGAGTAAAGACCTTGTTTCACTTTGTAGCTTGTACTCCATCATTCAGAGAAGTCAGGGCAGGAACTCAAGGTAGGAACCTGGAGACAAGAACTGATGCAAAAGACCATGGAGCAACTCTATTTAAAATCTTCTACCTCATGGCTTTCTCAGGTTGCTTTTCTATATATCTTGGGGTTACCTGCTCAGGGACAGTACTACTTACAATATGCTGCGCCCTCCCACACCAATCACTGATTAGGAAAATGTCTCACAGACTTGCTCACAGGCCAGTCTTACGGCGATATATATTTTTTTTCAATTCTATTTCCCTCTTCTCAGATAACTCTAGCTTGTCTTAAGCTGACAAAACGCCAAGCAGGCCAGTCATTAAGTAACTCTAGAAGAGCCCAAGTGTTCTTTTGTAGATGTTCCTAATGATTGTGTTTGTACTTTCTGGAAGTGCCTGGAAGACTCAATAAAGGTATTCCAATACATGTGCATAATTTCGAGGAAATCAATAGATGGAATGATAATGAGGAGAGATATAAGCAGACTCTTTATTAAAACTCACTTTGTTCACTGGAGACTTTGTGCCGTTTGGCTTCTTTGTGTAAATAAGCATCTGAAGGCTTATGAATGTTACAAAAGCAGAAATCCTTGTCTAGGAAGCTGGTCTAATCAACCAGAAGCTGCAATCTACATTACCAAACTTCACATTACAAGCAAGGGTGGGCACAATGCTGACACAACATAGTTTTCATGTGATGATCTCCATCTGCTTAGAGTATAATGCTTTCTTGCAACCTTTACCATCTTAAGTACCAGGAAGAGATTGAATCAAAAGAAGGCCAAATGGAATGCACACAATGGATTGTATAATGGGATGGTTGTTTTGTTACATAATGTAACAATCATTCCAAGTTTAAAAAAAAATGCTTGGTGTCACTCTGAGGGTCACGCTTATACTGGAGAGCCCATATGGCTAGGGTCATCATGGGATAAGCAGAGTGGTGACTGCTGAAAGGGAAAGGATCTGTCACGTGGATAGTATTTTAGACCTTTTTTTTTTTTTACAAGAAACTCTTTTCCTCCAACATTTATGCATTAATTCTGTTATCAGTAATTTATTGAGAACTTCCTATGGGCTTGCTCTTTGTATTAAATTTGCAGACTTATGCATGAGATACAGCATGGTCATGGAAAGGCTGCATAAAGACTTTAATGGGAAATGTAGTCACTCCTAAGTTCTCCTTGGAACATAAAGCCTTACCCTCTAGAAACAGCAAGCCTCATCTTCCTGTCTTTCTCCCAAATTCAACTATGTTAAAATTCCAGAGATATCATCAACAGGCCACAATTTCTCTCTCCACCTTGTTTGCTGTAAGCCTTCACCTTTCATTCGTATACAAGTCCCTATCTTCTCTGCCTGATGAACAGCTCTTCCCCACCCTCCAAGGTTCCTTTCAAATGTGAGACTCTCTTAAAAATGTATTTTGATTGTTCCACTCATTTTTACTTCTTCTCTTCTTTACTTATCTGCCTTTCTTTAAAGTCCAAAGGATTTTGGTTTTATTTCTCAGTGATTATTATTATTATTATTATTATTATTATTATTATTATTATTATTATTTTGGTTTTTCGAGATAGGGTTTCTCTGTGTAGCCCTGGCTGTCCTAGAACTCACTCTGTAGACCAGGCTGGCCTTGAACTCAGAAATCTGCGTACTTCTGTCTTCCAAGTGCTGGCAAAAAGGCATGCCCCACCACTGCCCTCAGTGTTGATTTTTATTACATACCATACTGTTTGAAAGTAACAGAACTATATATTTCTTATTAATTTGTAAACTCTTGAGAATAAAGATTACATATTTCTTCTGTAACCTTACAGGAAATTCCATACTGTCTAGCACTAGATTACCATAGTGAAAGGAAAAATTAATTTGCATAGGACCGACTGTAAATTTACATATTCTACAACTTTTGAATTTAGAATTCTGCAACTCAAGTATTATCACTATTTTTCAAATTAGATCATTAAAATTTTGATAAATTAAATGATTAGCTTAAAGCTACAGAGTTTATACATAATTGACTTTCCTGGTTTCAACGCCATGCTTTGTTTGGCTATCTTAAAAAGAATAACTGCCAATGGCAGTATAATTGCAAAATAAGCCCTCCAATCTGCTTAGGCTTTTCAGCCTTGCTTCTCAAGATTAAATTCCCAAATAAGCAGAGTGGCAAGTGTCTATAGGAGTATCTGCCTGGTGGATATTTCAGGTGTTCCCCATTTTCTTCAGAAAACTTTTTCCCTTTAAAATTTATGCATTTATTCTGTCATCATGAATTTATTTGGATTGTCCTATGGAAGAATATAAATTGCAAATCTTAGGCCCAGCCCTAATTTTGCATTTTAATATTGTTTCTGATTGTTCTTATGAACCTTAAAGATTAAGTATCAGTAATTATCTTTACAAGTTTTCTTAGGTTTATGATGGCTTTTAGCCTACTTAAAACTTCCTAGTTGTTATAACTTATTTTATACACACACACACACACACACAAAGAGAGAGAGAAAGAGAGAGAGAGAGAGAGAGAGAGAGAGAGAGAGAGAGAGAGAAACAATTAATGTTCATGAAGATATTCAAGGAGTGATCAGGAAGAGAGCCAGTGTCATTAGCTTAGACATTTCTATAAGAACAGTGAGGTGGCCCCACATTTTCTAGCTTTCTTTCTTTCTATTTTCATAAATTTTTATTATACTTTAAACAAAAGCTGGGTAATTTAAAACTCTATAGGTTACCAATATGGAATTTTTTTATGTTTGTTTGTTTGTGAGTTTAAATTTGTTTTTTTTTTAAATAAATTGAATGTGAAGAATAAAACTCTCATAAGATAGCCAGAGAAAGGCTTCATGGGAATCTGCCTGGACAACTTTCAGTATCAGCTTTTATATATAAAGGCTTGGAAAGGCCAGAGGCTTCTGAAGAGATGATTCTGAACTCATAGTCTCTTAAGGATTTCATAGCAGAGCCTTCAAACTCTGTGACAGTCCATTCTTAGTGGAACTGAGCCATTTCATACCCTTAGATCTCACCATTCTCATCACCAATGATGTCTCCTATTGGTCATCCTATTGAGATTCTCCAATCTTCTTCACCCAAATGAACCACATGAATGTGTGTATCTGCATGGGGATAGACTTTCTTGGTGAGATAAAGAACTTCAGTCTCATCTCCAAGGTTTGTGTTACAAAATCGTATTTTTTTTTAAATAGCCAGTAAACTCCTTCTATTTGAGATGATGCTGTGAGTGAACCTGCTATCATATACCTGGTCAAAACTATAGATGATGAAGTCACAGGCTCCATGAGAGAATACACTAATGATGCTTTGCTAAGTGGACCTGTAGAAAAACTACTTCCTAAACAGTTTGTTCCTTCCCAGAGGTTAATGCTACTTTTGGCTTTTGTGTGAAGCTTCTTTTTGCAACGTATGAAAGTTAATGCAGAGACTCACAACTGGATGAAGAACTGATAGTGACAACTGAGTACTTCTCCCTGAAAGACATATCTATATGATATGATATATTGTTATATATATTTACACACACACAGTGTATCAGGTGCCCTCAGAAGCCATTAACATCCCGCTAGAACAGGAATTACACATACATTCAGAGCTTCCATATAAGTACTGGGATTCTAATCCAGGTCTCTGACAGAGCAGTAAATACTCTTAATTTCTGGGACAGCTCTCCAACCTCTACAATATATACTATTCTCATATGTAATTATTTAAAAATCTAGAGAAATAGAGAGATATTTCAAGTTATGAGTTAGAAAGTAGAGTACAAAAGCTTACAAAGATTAATGAACTTTAACTAGTGAAAATGAAAAGGACAAGGTGGGATGCATGGCTCTGCCAAATTTGCATAAGGCGAATGTTTCTTAACCTAGTCCTCAACTGTGCCTGTCAATTATCTTCCTTGTACTAAAGACCTAGCCATGTCATTATATGCTAGAGGAAGAATCCATAACTAAAAATTTGTATCCTTCTGCAAAACATGGCGTTATGTGGAAATCCAAATAAGTCCACTGCCTTGTTGGCTTAATTTTTATAGCAGGACTCAGAGTCACTATGACCTATTAAATAGAGTCTGTAATGTGAAACTATAGAAATGCAGAGAACAGAATGACTACTGATTCCTTTAGGAATTCTATAAGATAGAGGCCACAGCTATACAAAGACATGTTCCCATATCTCAACTGAAAATATTTGCATTCATGTAGCCCGTGGTCTTATGTGTGGAATTTTTAATGCGTATTTTTCCTTTTCTTTAATTTTTCTTGGTTTTGGTGAAATTAGCATTAATATTCTGTGGCGATAACTGTCTTCCTTTATCCAAGCAATTTAGAAATAGGCTTAGTTTTATTTTTTATTATTTTTAACATTCACTTTACATCCCACTCACAGCCCCCTTCTATTCACTTCTCCCACAATCCTTCCTTCCTCCCATCCCTTCACCTCTGGGCATGTGGGGATTCCCTAGGTATCCCCTCTACTCTAGCACTTCAAGCCTCTGCAAAGCTAGATGCTTCCTCTCCCACTGAGGCCAAACAAGGCAGCCCAGCTAGAAGAAACTATCCCACTATACTTTGAGTATAGCTTTGAGTATAGCTGCCACTCTAGTTGTTCAGGACTCACATGAAGATCAAGCAACACTTCTGCTATATACAAGCTGGGAGGTGTAGGTCCAGCCCGTGTATATTCTTTGGTTGGTGGTTGAGACTCTGAGAGCCATAAGGGTTCAGGTTAGTTGACTCTGTTAGTCTTCCATTGAAGTTCCTAGTCCCTTCAGAACCCACAATCCTCCTCCTGTTCCTTCTTAAGAATCCCAGAGCTTCATTCACTCTTTGGCTGTGGGTGGCTGTATCTGACTGTGTCAGCTGCTTGGTGGAGCCTGTCAGAGGACAACATGCTCCTGTCTGCAAGCATAACAAGGCATCATTAATAGTGTTAAGGACTGGTGCTTGCCCATAGGTTGGATGGTTATTAGTTGGCCATTTTCTCAGTCTCTGTTCCCTCTCCCATGTCTGCATTTCTTGTAGACATGATAAATTTTGCGTGAAAGTTTTGTGGGTGGGTTTGTGTCTCTATTGAGTCACTGGAGTTCCTGTCTGGATACAGGAGGTGGCCCCTCCAGGTTCCATATCCCCAGAGTAGTGATCCACAGCTAAGATCATCCACATTGGTCCTTGGATGCCTCCCCTGTTTCAGGCCATGTCTCATCCTGGAGATTCCCCCCCCCCACCTCCTCACCATCATCAGTTGCAGATTTCCATTCACTGTCATGGCCATCTAGCCTTACTTAGTGTTAGCTGAAAATTTTAAAGAATTGGAAGAACGGAGGGATAAGCATAGCATCATGTGGTAGTTATTAAAGATGCAGTAATAATTTAGATTTAGGGCATTGCCTTGATCTGGGCAAGATGATCACATGACATAACAATAACAGCATTCTGGAGTGTCAACTCTGTGAGGCATGAATGCTTTAAAATTTGTTTTCATTCATCCAGTTGATCAGGAACAATTTCTATTATATCCCCCGCAGTGCTCTCTAAAGAACATTAAAAAAAAATCCTCTGGACTCAGTTCTTAACTTCTGTTTCTTAACATTGAAATGTTTTTTCTTCTTTTGAGTGGGTGGCTTGGTATGAAAAACTTGCAGGTCTTGTGTTGTCTCAGCTGTGACAAGGACATTAAGGATTCAGAAACTTTTTTCTTTCTTAGTCTTTTTCCTGTGTCATTTTAAAACAAATCCAGAATATTTCTCCCCCTGTAGCAACAGTAGCTGCCTTGATTTTGCAAATTTACTGAACACATTTCACCATTTTCTTGGTTCAATGAAGATGTCAATTTATTTTGACTCAGGGACCCAAACAATGACAAGGGGAGGGAGAGAGAGAGAGAGAGAGAGAGAGAGAGAGAGAGAGAGAGAGAGAGAGAGAGAGAGAGAGA
>JANHMN010000010.1:21145152-21164363 GCA_030674055.1 Rhabdomys pumilio | reverse complement strand
AGAGAGAGAGAGAGAGAGAGAGAGAGAGAGAGAGAGAGAGAGAGAGATACTAGAACTAATTATAACTTACAATAAAACACTGGTATACTAAACAGTTAATTTTGGTTTCTATTGTTTTTGTGTTTGTTTGTTTGTTGTTTTGTTTTATACTAGGAAGGTTAGTTGAACTAAGTACTCTTAACCAATCTAGTTCTACATAACTGTTTGTACATACTACATACCATATATAATAGAAAGGATTAATAAAAAACTAACTCTTGAATGGATTATTTACCAGCAGTGGACTTTTCAAAAAGTATCAAGATGAGAGAACTGAAGATAAGTGAGTTTGCAAAATTTCTTTCAGGTCCTGTTTTGTTAATATCAGTTAGAAGATACTATGTATTTTAAATCAAAAGGCATGATTGCTGGTCTTCAGTTGTTTTCTTTTGTCATATTCCCTATACTATGCTCCAAAGTTGAAACATTGTATTACTGTCCACACTGTCAGCCTTACCTGGGAAACCATTAAATCCATCATTATCATTATGGTCCTGTTTTTCTGCTGTCCCTTTCAAGGGATAATTATCCTGAGATCTGTTTAGATCTTTCATTCACAACTACTCTCAAGCCTCCAAGATGTATACTTTCCCAAGTAAGAGAATAAAACAATCATCAGAAGACAGAAGATGCTCTAGATTCAGGAATGTTGTTACACGCGCAATAGCTGAACCTGATTTGAGCACTTCTCATGTCACAAAACTGTCATAGGAGCAATGATTGTCTTGAAGCATGTACATTCAAATGCCACCAGTTTTCAAGCCTCCAACTACAAAGGGTAAATTAGTGTCAGTGAGCACACTGAATTGTGAAGGCCTCATAATAATTGTATAGACAGCAGAGGATTGCATTTCGCTATCATGTTGCATCAAAGACACAAGGTAATGCAAACAGGCTGTTGTCACCCACCAGGGTTGGAACCTGAGAGTAAAAGTTTCTCTGTTGACCTCATGAACCCCCAGGATTTGCATCAGTCTTAGAAGAAGAGAGAAGAGAGAAGGGTGATCCTGGGATAACAGGATGCCATGCCCTATAGCAAGACAAAGTTGGTCATAAATTCTAAAGCCATGTCCACTGTATTTATCATTTTTGTTCCAGTATGAAGGACCAAAAGGTCAATATGGATCCTGCATTTATGAATTTGTGAAAAAGACGATAGGATATCTCTCAGTAAAGCATTATTTCCATATTTGTCTTTCTCCCTCTTTCCTCCGTGTCTCTCCCTTCCCCTTTTCTATCCCTCTATCTCTCCTACATAGAAGTACTGTTGATACTGTTGAGAGAAAATGGAATCTGGGTGTGTTTTTATTTGTGATGGGTCTACTGCTGATCAAGCAGATGCAAACAGGAGAACACTGCACAATAAAACCGTGCATTCTGCTTTTTATCAGAAGTTTATTTTGATTTTATTAAGTTTGATGGTAGTGGGAGACAAGACAGGCATGAAAGGTTCTGAAAATTTAGTGATAAGACAAACAGACTATTCAAATTTTTATCAAAGAATTTATCAAACTGTTATCATATTCTCATTAGATTATGAGTTTCCTTAAATACTCTTACTTCTACACATCTTGCTTCTCATCTTCATCATCATGCTCCAAACTTGGAATAAAAAAAGAGAAAGTAAAAAGAAAACTTTGACAGCTGTGTACCAGAGGAGAGAGAGAGAGAGAGAGAGAGAGAGAGAGAGAGAGAGAGAGAGAGAACATGAATTCCAGCATGGAGACTATTTCTCTGCTAGTTTCAGGACAAAGCCCAAGCTTATGTCACCAAAGGTGTTCATATTTCAAAGGAATTTGTTGTTGTTGTTTGTGTATTCAGATGATTTCAGTTATGACGTCTAATTTCATAAGAATTATTTTAAAAAAAGAATGCTTAGTTGTATGCATTCTGTACCTTCCTCACGACACTCCTGACTTTCTTGGATTTGCCTCAGCAAACCGATTCTCTACTCAAGGACGCCCTCTTCGTTCATCACTATCACCATCACATGGCTATCATTACCATTATCATGACTACCACAATTATCAGGATATTTAATAATTGTACATTTAATGAGTCACATTAGGCAAGGGAAACACGCGAAGCCTCTACCTCATTAGCCAGGGTAAGTTATCGGGTTTAATAAACAAACTGAGGAAGGCTGTCATCTGTTTCTGTTCCCATTACCTCTGACTGTAGGATTCAGAAAGAGCTATGCTCCCTGTCAAAGAGAGCGCAGAGGATCCTGCTCCTGGTTAGAACAAAGCCGTGGCTAGCTAACTGGAGATTGTGTGTTTCTTTTCAGAAGCACTCGGTGTTTCCTTAGTAAAAAGCAATAGTGAGTTGCTTTCCTGAGGCAGTAGTTGACGGGATTACATGCATATCTGTAACATGGCTGTTTCCTGTACTGTACTGTCCAGTGAGAGAGATAGCCTTAGTCGTGTTCTTAATGCTGAAACAAGCTCAAAGGGCGTTAATGTGGCTGCCCCAACCTACGTTCTTCTTAGGCAGTATACTATACAAAACACTCTTCGGAACAATGTTGAGACACAATGAAAGAAGCCTGAAAGGGTGATGGCTTTCGTTTTAATTTCTTCTGAATTAAATAGCATTCTAAAATCCCTAATGTACACATTAGCCTATAAACCGGGAATAATTATGAACCTTCTCCAATCACCACTGTATTTGGCCAGACTGCTTGCAAGAAACAGGCATGGGATTCAGTGCAGTGTCGAGAACATTTTGTCCTGCATTAAGCCTGCCTCCCTCAGAGACTGCGTGGCAGCCGATGGGTACCCTGGTTCTTCAGGCAGGTGAGCCAATTAGCACATCCCCTAGTCTGGAACTGCACTTGCTGTGTATGTGATCTGCATACCAATTCTGCAGGGGTTTGACCTTCTGGGTAGAAAAAAAAACCAAGAATCCCATGTGGGAGGGAACACTGGCCTAGATTTTTTCTGTCCTCTCTCTCCTGTTTTGCTTTTTTTTCTGTACATACAATCTAGCTACATTTTCTGATTCACTTTGAGACTAGAAAACAGTTCTAGTTCACGTGGGACCTCAAATCAGTGGGTAGGGAAGAAATAATTTCTAAAAGCAAGGCTTTAACTTTCCTCTGGTGATGTAGAAAACGGAATGGAGGTAGCTTCTTGTACCAGTGTCTCCTGTGGCCCACATGGGGGCAGTACTAGGTAGTTTAAAAACCTCAGGCAGCTTTCAGAACACGTAGAATCTGGCAGGAGACAAACTTTAGGTGCACAGAACAGAGCAAGGTTGTTTTTCATAAGCATAAGATCCCTAAAACCGATCATTACAGAGCCCTAAGTGGGCTTGCTGAAGAAATGAGGAAGGAAAGATGACCACTGAATTTCCAGCTACTGGTATAGTTCTTTATCAGGAGACATTGAGGGGAATGTTTTCATCGATCACTCCAGGTAAAACTACTTATTTTAACACAGACAATTTATTTTGAAATAGCTAGACAATTTTCATTAAGCTATCAAATTATATTGCAAGACCTTTAAGGAACAGTGGCACTATACCTCAGGTAGAGGCGTTCAGTCTCTTCATGACATGATGAACATTTTTTGGTAAAATTTTACATAAGGTTTTTAAAGAGTACATTTGGAGCCAATGGAATTGTACTGGTATATGGAGTTAATGCAAGTCATTAGTGACTTAATGTTATTGAATATGTTTTTCCTTTGGATTGCTTGTAAGCATTAACCTCGAAAAACCCAGGATTTACGGTATAATTATGAACTTATCAGATCTGAAGGCGTTTCAGTATTGAAGAAGGAAGGCATTTCTACCTAGATAAATCATCTGGTTGTGTCTATATAAAAATCCAAATGGAATGCTGTGAAGGTACTTTAAGGTACATTTCCACTCTCTGTGGCAGAGAAAGACATAGTCACAAACATTTTTGTTTCACTATCCTAGGGGAGACATCATTGCATATTACTTTAGATGGAACGGTCCTAGCCTCACCTTCAGGAAACAGATTTGCAATCAGCTGAGGAAAGTGTTCCTGATCATGTCAGGTCATATGCAAGCTGGAGTAAATGACTCTTCATTATTGTCTTGGGCACAACATAGCAAGCATACTAAACGAATTCTCACAGCACAGTCACAAGGCTGTCTTAGAGATACTGAGTACTTTATAGGACTGACGAATACCTGACTCCAACACCGTCAACACTGCCTTTTACACCCTTCCTCTGGGTTCTCCCTCTGCTCCCTGTCTCTGACCTTTTGAATAAAATTAAACACTCATTCCTTTCTGTTTTTGTCCTAACATCACTCCCATTCTATGGATTCATGTACCTGAAAACCCAGTTGGAGTTGGACATAGAGAAGTTGTTTATCCTGGAGAGGACCATTTGGTGCTCAAATGACTACAGCTTCTGGGACAGAGCAACAAGATTATTAGAGGAAAAAAAAATCAGTATTTGTTTCTACATTCATTTGTTTTGCAAAATCTCATTAATACAATGGTTATTTCTTCCATTCCATGGCTGATTAGAAAAAGGTGTTTAATAAACACTACTTCTTGTTTTTCCTTAAATGGCAACTTGAACTGTCATGATGAAAACAGTCTCTCTGTCTGTAGAGTGTTATTAAATATGCAAGACATCACGTGCCTTGCCTCAGTCTGTGTTGTGGCCAATAAAATTTCTTCTACTCAATCTTGTATTTTCACTTAGAAAATCATTAAAATGGCTATGAATTTGAACATTACCATATCATCACCTTAAAGTCATCTGCCAAATCTCGATAAGCAAAGTTCACGCAAAACTTATAGTGCCTACCCTCAACCTTTATAGATGTTAATATACGAGCTCCATTTATTACTTAAACAAATTTATACAATTGTTCTCTCTGTGTGGCTACACTACTTTAACAAGCACATAAGAAAGTTAATTGCATAAATGTTGTAGAGATAAACAACAGATTAATCTTTTTTAATAATGTATCTTTTGTTTTCTGGGTTTTAATTTCTTGCTCCTCTAAAATGCTAAGTGGAATCTGTGATATGGTATATATATATTTCCATATTGCTTTTAGGGTAAAGAAAGATGACAGAGGTAAGTTTAAGCATTCCGTACCCACTTATCAGGTCTCACGGAACACCCATAGGAAAGCACATCTTCCTTTCGCTTCCTGCTCTGTCCCACCAGCCTCCCACCTCCTCCATTACCACTTACTTCCCTGACTTCCAACTTGATCATTAGCAAGAGAGAGGAATGAATAAGAGGAGAAAAGAAAAGTAATTAATTCACTGAAGTGCAACTGCAAATGAATTTTTGAAATAAATTATTAATTTCCTCTTTAATATTTCTACATCGATGCTGTTCTGTATCTGGGGACTAGAAGTGAGAGTTGATCTGCTGCACAGCAGCAAGGCCCTGGAAAGACTGCAGTGCCTCACTGTAAACAGAGTGCGCCATGCAAATGTGATGTTTCTGTAGTTCATCTGCAGCGTGCTGTCACCACCAGCATCTCCAATATCCGGGCTTTAAAGTTTGTTATAGGTAAGGAGGCATGCTGGATGGGGGTGGTTGCAATAAATGCCTTATTTTACATGTCTTCTGGTGTTAGTTTCCTAAAAAACTGCCTAAATACCAAGTACTTCCTAAAATACTAAAATACCAAGACAAAGACTGAACACATGTTATGATTCTGGAGAAAAAGATAGCATCGCAAATTTAAAATCATTCTGTTATGTAGGAAGGAGAAAAAAATGAATTGTGTAGGTGATGCTAGGTTACCTAAAACCGAGTCTTCACACCATAGGGGGGGAAACATGAATCTTTTGTGTCTTCAAATCTAACCTGAGCAGAGATTGGGGAACGCACTGAGGATTGCAGCAGGGCTCTGCCTTGCCCCCTCCTCTTTGAGGTTCCAATCTTCAGTCAACTTTAAGCCCAGATTACAGAACACTCTTCTTATCACTCCCTCAAACACTATCAGGACATCTGCTTGTCTTGACCTCTGTGGCATATGGGTAGATGTCGAACCTTAAACATCACATGGAAAGATGTTTTTAGCAAGAGAAAAAGCTCCAGTGCTGTTTCTGTGTTCAGAGATACTGGCTCCAAATGGTTTGAGGGATGATTGTTTCCACTTAAAGTGATTGATACATAGGCACTTACTTGAAGGAAAGAATTTCATTACCTATTCCTTCTGCCAGGACCAGCTGACTAGGGTTTCAGAAGACACAGGGAGCATATTTGAGTAACAGAGTGCCATTCTCTTTCATGAAAGAGGGAAGAAAAACCAACACATTTGATAAGAACCTTAGTGTTAACATGAGTAAAGATTCCGAACAAGTAAAGAAAGTGTTAATATAGAAAAATAGCCAATATAGAACATAATTGGCTTTTAGACTTTTGTTCCATGATTAAGATATTTCTATTGGCTCACTTACATGAGTGTTTCTTTTTAAATTACCTGCAATTTTTAAACACGGGGCAAAAATGAGAACCATAAAGGCTACCTAACAGAATTCAATTCGTTCCACACTACTACTTAGGAATTAATGTTTTCATTTTGTGTGGCATTTGAAAGCTCAGAAGCTCATTACTACTATCTTGCCGATGATTTTGGAAGAGAAAATTAAGAAATTTAATTTCTAATTTGGGGTCAAACATAAGAGAAAACAACTTAATGAGCTCCTTAAAATGTAATGTTCTTTTACAAAACAAGAAATCCTCGTGCAACCTGCAAGTCTGTCTCTTCTCAAATATTTTCTCAAATGCTTCTGGATGCCTCCTAAAGCTATTATTTCCAGCAGAGTCACAGAAACCCTCAGCTATGTAGGCGGGCCCAGTAAATTTAGCAGCTAAGCCACATTCTGACATGTTAAGAATAGGCGTCCATAAATCTCTCCCAGCTTCTCCTTGAGGAGATGAAATCTTCTTTTCAAGAATTTGTTAAGTTTCAGGAATTGCTGCAATATAATAAATGACTTGTAGACATGGCTGAGAAAAGAGTGGAAGATAATGGGATCCTCTTGTTCAAGAAGGAGTTGAGGGAAAATTCTGGGTCTTACACACACGGTAACCTAATCTGCCTGAGGCATCACTTGGGGTCAAAAATAGGGGAAGGTGGACCATTGATAAGAAGCCCTTGTGTTGCATAGAGTAATTTAACTATGATAGCAAGGCTTTTTAGAACATAGCTGCCACAAATAAGATTCCATAGACTCTCAATTACATTGAATTTTATTGTTCTTTGCTAAATTAGTTAAACCTGGTACTCTCTGACCATTTCCCCAAATCTACTTCAAAATGTAGGTGTCTAAAGTTTTCAAGATTTCTTTGATTCTTTAATCTTCCTCTCAATAGAAAGCATTCAGTGTATTGAGTAATATATTGAAAAGGCTTAAGCTCCTTATGAACAGGGGAAGCTTATGTTTCTACTAAAACAATTGAGGAATTTATTGAAATGCTACTATATAGGTAAGAGGAACAATATGAATTACACTCTGGAGAGGTGGGATTTGGGGTTGTTTCAAAACGAAGTTAAGGGACTTTTTCATTAAAGTGCTGAAGGGAGCTAGTGCGCTGTGGCGCAGCGGCTTGGGCCTCTGCCTCTAGAGGTCGGGCGCGGTCCTTCCCGTGCTGGTTTGAATCCCGTCGGGCTCTGTTGCAGAGTCTGATGGGAAAAAAATGCTGGAGGGGTGGATTACTCAGTGCCAACCACTTTTCATCTATGCATCACACCTCTTGATGCTTCTAAATGCCAAGAAAGTAATTCAAACTGGCTGAACATAGGACATTAGCTTATTCATTGCTTACTCTGTGAAGACAGAATCATAAAAGAGTAGTTCCTTAAGGCAACAATTATATTCTTAGGCCCAAACAAGGAAGGGCTGAACAATAACAAACACACTAATGAGGAAAGAGAGAGGGGTGGTGGTGGGGTGGTGGGGGAGAGGGAGAAGAAAACGGAGGAAGAAAGAAGAGAATAAGTGAAAGAAGATAAAGAAGATATAAGAAAAGAAATCAGAAGAAAGACCCAAGATAGCATGCTGCATGTCTTTGTCTGATCACCCTGTGTCCAAATGCTGATATGTTTTATCAGTACTTGCCCATCTTCCCTGTCTTACCTTTCTTCAAATAGGTAAAGATGTCCTGATAACTTGCAGACACGTAACTTATCTATTTGATAAATCAGATGGAGCAGAGTGTTTTGCAAGTACGTCTTAGCTCTCTTAGTGTCTTCCCTAGTCAGATCTATGCTGAGAGGGCTTTGTGTCCATGGAAAGAGCTCAGGACCACATTTGAATCTGTCCCTTGTATCTCTGATCACCTATCTTCTCATCTACCTTGAAACAGTTAAGTCTTGCTGTTTTAAGAGCCCTCTGTTACCAAGATGTCTTTTTTAGCTGTGAACTATTGGCACTATCTTTGCTAAAAGTTCCCCAAAGTGTGGTTATGTTGTGACCCTTAGTATCTACAGTTTCAAAATTACTTTCTCAGGATATCACTTTAGACAATAAATGCTTTTGTTCCTCCACAGCAACCTTTGAGCCAAGCCTGACTCATAAAAAAAAAAAAATGAATCTACAACCTGAAGAATTAGTATTTTCAAAAACATATGCCAAAGTCACACTATTATCTGAACTCTTCTACTGTACAAATAAAGTAACTAATATATGTTTCATCTAATAATTTACAAGGAAAAAAGGTAGTGTAGTGGTAGGATAAATATTAACCCATGTCTCACTATGAACACCTTCTAGAAACATTTAATGAAATATTAGTGCTCTCTCATCTGTTATTCTAGAGGTATGATTAGAGTTATGATTAATGCTATCATACCTTTAATTTAAGATATTAACAGTAATAAAAACAATGTGAGATGTTATGATTTTTTTATTTAATCTTTTTTTTTAATATACTCTAGATTTTATCCCCTTCCTGGTCCACCCTCTGACTGTTCCACATCCCATACCTATTCCCACCCTCCATCTTCACAAGGATGTCTCCATCTCCACCCCACCCCATCAGACCTCCTTACCTCCTAGGGTCTCCTGTTTCTTGAGAGTTAGTTACATCTTCACTTACTGAACCCAGACCTGACAGTCCTCTGTTGTTAATGTGTTGGGGTCCTCAAATAAATTGATATATGCTGCCTGGTTGGTGGTCCAAGTGTCTGAATGATCTCTGGGGTCCAAGTTAATTGAGACTGCTGGTCTTGCTACATGGTCACCTTCCTCCTCAGCTTCTTCCAACTTTTTTCTAATTCAACCACAGGGGTCACTAGCTTTTTTCCATTGGCTGGGTGTAAATATCTTCATCTGACTGCTTATTGGGTCTTTTGGAGGGCAGTCATGATAGGTCCTTTTTTTGTCAGCGTTCCATAGCCTCTGTAATAGTGTCAGGCCTTGGGGCCTCCCCTTGAGCTGGATCCCACCTTGGGCCTGTTGCTGGACCTCCTTTCTCTCAGGCACTTATCCATTTCCATCCCCGCAGTTCTTTCAGACAGAAACAATCATAGGTCAGAGTTTTTGACTGTGGGAGGCCAACCCCATCCCTCACTTGATGCCTTGTCTTTCTGATGAAGTGGGGCCCCTACAAGTTCCCTCTCCCCACAGTAGGAGATTTCATCTTAGTTCCTTCCATTTGAGTCCTGAAAGTCTCTCACCTCCCAGGTCTCTGGTACATTCTGGAGGGTCTCCCACCTCTAAACTCCTGAGGTTGCCTATTTTCACTCTTTCTAGTGGCTTTCAGGGCTTCAGTCCTTCCCCAACTCAGGACCTAATCATGTTCCCCTCTTCTTCTCCCTGTTCCCTTTTCCACCCAGGACCCTCCTTCCCTTCCTCTTTCTTCTCACTCTCAAGTGGGATTGAGGCTTCCTCACTTGAGCCCTTCTGTTTATTAACCTTTCTGAGTTCTGTGGACTGTATCCTATGTATTCTGTACTTTTTTTGGCTAGTATCTACATATTAGTGAGTATATACCATGCATGTACTTTTGGGTCTGAGTTACTTCACTCAGGATATTTTCTAGACTCATCCATTTTCCTGCAAAACTCAGGATGTCTTTGTCCTTACTGGCTGAGTAGTATTGCATTGTATAAATGAACCACATTTTCTGTATTTATTCTTCTGTTTTGGGACATCTAGGTGGTTTCCAGCTTCTAACTATCACAACAAAGCTGCTCTGAACAAAGTGGAAGACGTGCTCCTGTGGCATGGTGAGAGACTTTTGGGTATATGCCCAAGAGTGGTTTTGCTGGGTCTTCAGGTAGATCTACTTTCAATTTTCTGAGGAATCTCCAGATTGATTTCCAGAGTGGTTGTACCAGTTTACAATCCCACCACCAACAGCCTAGCCAACATGTGATGTCACCTGAGGTTTTGATCTTAGCCATTCCTACTGGTGTATCGTAGAATCTCAGGGTTGTTTTGATTTGCAATTCTCTGATCACTAAGGACTTTGAACATTTTTAATGTACTTCTCAGTCATTCTTGATTGCTCTTTTGTAAATTCTCTGTTTAGTTCTATACCCCATTTTTTGATTGGGTTGTTTGTTTGTTTTGGTTGAATAGCTTCTTGAATTATTTACACATTTTGGATATTAGCCCTCTATCAGCTGTGGGGTTACTGAAGTTTTTTTCTGTTCTGTATGTTGCTGATTTGTCCTATTGACTATGTCCTTTGCTTTACAGAAGTTTTCCAGTTTTATGAGGTCCTTTTTATCAATTCTTGACCTTAGAGCATGAGCCTTTGGAGTTCAGTTTAGGAAATTTTTTCCTGTGCAAATGAGTTCAAGGCTCTTTCCCACTTTCTCTTCTATTAGATTCAGTGTATCTGGTTTTATGTTGAGGTCCTTGGTCGACTTGGACTTAAGTTTTGTTCAAGGTGAAAAATATGGATCTATTTACATTTTTCTGCATACAGACTAACAGACCAGCACCGTTTATTGAAGATGCTTTCTCTTTTCCATTTACATGTTTGGCATCTTCTTCAAAGAACAAGGGTCTGTAAGTATGTGGTTTTATTTCCAGGTCTTCAATTCTATTCCACTGATCAATGTGTCAGTGAAACAATTCTTAAAAATAAGAGATGTTATAAATTTAAACTCAGTACTTTCAACATTGCACTATCCAAGCAATTCAAACATTATATATTAAATGTGTTTCCATATGTTTCCAGATATCAGTGTAGACTTTGAAAATGTTATATTTGAATGAGTGATATAATCCTTGAGGCTGAGTTTGGGGTCAAAAATCACCCAACTTTAATCTTAGCTTTGGAACTGGTGTGAACACAGTGCCTCTTCCATAGAGAATGCTCTTTCATTCTCCACACAACTTGTACCTTGAGTCTACAATCACAGGACCACCCTCTAAGCAGAGAATTAATAGTGCATGCCATGATATAAGCTAAATTTGAAAACTAGATTGGCCAAGCTGTAGAATTGTAGATCATCTTTTAGGGAAGAGAGATTACATTGCTGTTGCTATTACTCTCTCCTTTGCCCTAGACCTCTGTATTACATCATCAGAGTTCTCTTCAGCCTGTTTCTCAGATGCTAAATGAATGGAGACCCAAGAAGCATGTTGGCATTAAGCATGATATGTTTTGGTTCACTTTACAATGGAGAAGTAGAGTATATTCTGAAGCTAACATTTCACCTCACTGACTTTTCCTACATTATTTACTGGTGACTCATAATTGTCTATTTCAAGAGTATACCTCATTCTTCAGCAGTGGATCTATACATCCTGTACTGTCTATAATCTTGAACTATATATAATACACTTCTTAACTGGAAACCTCTCTGTCATCTCCATTTTCATCAATCTAACTAGAATTCAGTTTCAAACCTACTTCTCTACTCTGCTTCCAAGGCATAAATTTGGGTTTTGTCATAGATTTCACCTTTTACATCATCTACTGCACACTGTTTGGGAGTTTGCATTAATTTCATCAATGTTATTCTCATAATATTTTATGTATAATTTTGTTTTCTTCCTCTATTCCTTAATCATTTGCAGTTTACTTAAGTGTAAGTAAACTTTCAGCTGGCATTCCTGAATATAGTTTTGTCATCCTTCAGTACATAAATTATACTAGTTATTGTGACCCACCCATCTATTTTTCTATTTATTTATTTATTTATTTATTTATTTATTTATATTTATTTATTTTAGACAGAATATATTTATTGCTTAGTCTGGTTCAGAAATTATAGTCTATCTACATATTTCCTGAACTTCATGACTTTCTTTTACAAACAGCATAGAATTGAAGTGTTTGCATGCTTTTTCACCCAAGCAGTCTTCTTCTCTCAAAACTCTACTCAGGATCTTCTTTAACTAACCTCCCCATGCCATCAAAAAACATCATATCCCACTCCATATAGCCTACCATGCTATATTTATATGACATCTTTTATACAGTATTCTTTTTGCTTAGAATGTGCTGCTATAATTTGTTTGGCTTCAAGAATTACTTTTAAATGGAATAATAAGAATTTAGGGGGAAGAAGAAAGAAAGGAATAAAAGAGGAGAGAGAAGGAGAAGAAGAAGAGAAACCACAAAGATGTAGTTAAAAGCCATACGGAAAAGTTTTGTAATCTAATTAAAATATGAATGTGTATGCTGTATGTGCATGTGGAGGTTTATGAGTATGTGGGTGTGTGTACATGTATGTGTACTTTTGTATGAAGTTACACTCTATGTAAGGTGATTGTTATTTTCCCAAGAGTCATTCACTACTAAAACAAAACAAAAACAATAACAAACAAACAAGCAAATTCAGTTTTCCAGCATGTAAATCCTTACTTAGATATGTTAGACAGGGAACAAAAAGAATTTCCCAAAACAATATTGGCTATTGTCATTGCCCTTGGGTATTATCCAGACTCAAAGCTAAGAGTCCAATGTTAATAATGCTAATATACTTTGGACATAGGACTTGGAGAATTTTAGCTGGATCTAAAAACATCTCCTATTTGAAATGTCTCTCACAATATGGGAAGTTATTATGAAAACTGCCAAAGGAGACAAGCAATCAGTAGTGCTACCCAGGTATAAAGCTTACAGACCAAAGCAATGACCAGTGTAGCAAGCCATCTACAGTCATAAAATTGTGGAACTCTTATCTCAGGGATAACCAACAGATGTCTAGATGGTCTTAAAATCAACTCAACATGTGGAAATTTATGTCTGGCATTATAAAACCAGGCAACTACATATGACCAGAGAGGTCATAGACCTGAAAGGTAAAGTCACACTGCCATTTTTCTTAGCCATTACAATTTCTAAATGTATCCTAAAAAGATATTCTTATAACCAGAGATAAGTGAAGATCACATCTCTCATCAAACAATCTTTTTTTCAACAGACGATCCACAACTGGTCCAAATGTAGAGAATAAGTGATTGTAGAGTGTGTATCCACCTGACATTTTGAACACAATCCTTTGCCCAAAGCTAATAGGACAACACTTAAGCACCAGGAGGCTGTACTATCTGACATGTGAAGTACAGAACTCTTTGGATTCCAAAGCACACTTTTAGTCTTCATTAACACAACGAAGATCATCTCTTAGCATGTTTGATCAGCAGCTTTAGTGCTTTAGGCAAATGGAACATTAAAAATTAATTTGGGAGATTATATCATGTTTTTATAGAAATAAAAGGAGAGAAGCCTTGTTTTAGAATATCCAGCCTATTGCTTCTTTTTAATATCCACCATTTTATATCAGCTCAAATAAGAAAAATTACATTTGCATATTTTCTTAAGAAGAGTTCTGTTATGTTTCCAGAAGGTAGAGTCTTTTGATCTTACTTGCCAATATAGAGAAATGACAGGCTTACGTGTCTCAAATCCTAATAGACTATGGGTCACTTGAGATACATTTGTTCTTATATCAACTTGAAAATTTGATATATGCCTTAAAAAAAAACCATGAATGTATTTTTCAAAGATTTTCATCATGTCCACAATGTAGAAAATATTTGCAAGGCAATTTTCAATAAAATTTTTTGATACAAGAAAAATTCCAGACTCTTTCCTGGCCTTACATCAAAAGTGTGTCATATATCTCCCAGCCTGAGCTGGACACGTGCCTTCAAAATGAATCCAGTCTTTGTCATTGAAATAATTGCATGAAATGCTTTATGTTTTTGTCTCATCTACTAAATGAGATTACTCACTTAAAATATTTCAATGAAGTGATATAGCTTTTAAGAAAATTTAAATGTAGGAGATAATATTTTTCAGAATGCTGTGAGCATAAATTTATGCTTTTTACTTAAAATTTAAGTTTCCTTTCAGTTTTAGACTTTTATCTGTCTTTCCTTACAAATTCATTTCCTAAATATTATTTGTTGAAATTATGAATTTTAACCCATATATGCACTCTTTCTTTTTATCTCTCTGTCTCTCTGTCTCTTTTTCACATACTCATATCTCTGCTTTCATCTTTCTCTTTTTCTCCTTCTCTTCTTTTTTTATCTCCTTTTGTTTATTGAATATTGAATATTGAATCCAAAGCTTCTTACACAATGTATTGAGGCTTTACTAAGCTACAGCCCCAATCTGATGCCTGATTCCCTTTATTAGATCCTGTATTAGATAATGAAAGCATAACTAAAATAATAATAAAAATTATTATTATTATTATTATTATTATTATTATTATTATTACTATTATAGAATAAATAATATTAACATAAAATGACTTTTATGGAGCCAGAGATGTGGTACCCTAGGAGAAAACAAAAGCAAACCACAATTACTTCAAATTTAAGATTGAACCTTTATTTAGTATTGGCTATGATTCCATTTCAGTAGCATTGGGATGAAATGTGTTTACTTCTCCTATGGGAGAAAATATTTCCCAAGGACTACTCCACCAGTCTCTTATGTGGACATACTTCCTAGGAATAAATCTCAATCTCCTCAGTAGGCAGGTTTTCCTCAAGTACCCTTAGCTGTTCAGTTTCTACAGTGTGTTGGGTTTTGATCATCTTCTAACTCTCCTAATCAAAAAGCACGGCACTACTATCACCAGGATATGACTTTCAGCAATATCTGTGTTCCTATCTACAGAAGTGTAAGTGAGCTTCAAAAAAAGGTCTAATTTAAGACCTACGGTGTGTTAAAAGCCTGTAGTTCCAGATAAGGATTCTCTCTCTTATATAATGTATTCTAAAATGAGAGCCAAAAAACCATATCAGTGTTAGATATCTCCTGTTCAGCTTTGGGGATTCTTGGAGCCTTTAGTTGCAGAAGGAATATAAGATATGTACTCCTACTATAATAATTTGTGCTAGTGGCAAGACGGCTGCAGGAATGTTCAAGATAAACCATAGTTTCTGTTCAACTTCTTACAGTCTTCTTTCTGAAGGAAAGAGTTGCTATGTTTCCTTTTAAAGCTTGGATCAAATAACTAAAGCAGACACTGTGACAATACCATTTGCAGGAGAGAAACCTACAGGGTGACTCACCCACCAAAACGACACTCTCAACACCTACTTGTTCCTTGCTATTGCTTTCTCATTCCTCCCAGTCAGAGCATTTGGAAGCTGGCCTTCATGCCAAATCCCCAGGAAACTTTACCTGCAGACATTATTTCCCTTCAACTTTGTCCACTTCACTATTTTTAGTTTACGTGGAGTAATGTGTATTACACAGTTAATATACCTGAAAGGGTCTCTACATGGAAGAAAATAAAAGCAGTTTCCTCTCTAGGTTAACTTTCAATGTATTGCTTCTCTGTACCCTATTTCTGGAGTCCCTAAAGACTAAAAGGCAAAGCCCTTGTTCTTGCATTCCTCTAGCTTTCAGGTTTTCCTAAATCTCCTAATTAAGAGCCTCATCCACTGAGTACAAACATGTAAGCTAAGGTCAACAGGGCGTCCTTTATATCTTTCCGTCTATGGTACAAAATCAGCATATTTCATTTGCTTATGAGACTATGAGGAAAATTATATGTTGAATACTGAGAGGTTACTTTCAAAGAATTAAACTGATGTTCATATCATATCCAACTATCACTCTAATGAATATATTACCTGCAAAAATGTGTCTGAAATGAGAATATTGCCAGCAAAAATGTCTCCCACTCGAACAACATATGCTTGGATGCATTGTATAGCTAATGCTTGTGATTATTTGCTTATATATTTTTATTCAAAATTTTATTGCCGATCTATGTGGCAGACAAATATTCACTGTCCAATGCACCATGACCTTGACTTGATCATGCTGCCTCCAGACTGAAGCATTGTCTCGGTCAATTTAAACAGACAGAAATTTATATTACAGATGTATCTTATCATGCAAAGGATGTCTAGCTAAAAAAGGAGTTGAAAGTGACCTTAAGTTTGCAATTCTAGACACATCTTAAATCAGAAAGACAAGCTCATATTTAAAATTATCCTAGAAATGTTAACCCAGCCATCCCAGTCATATATGGAACCTGGGACAAAACACTCATAAGTTATACAGATATAAAATGTAGCTACTGATAAACCAGGAGGGGAAAAATCTTGTTGTCTTTTGTTTAAGCTGTTTCTATGGGTTATTTTTTTTTATCTTCATTAACACTTTCTTAACTGGATGCTACTCTATGTTTGTTATTTGTTAAGAACATGAGTATGACCACAAGCTTTCATAGATTGTTTCCTTACATGGACTAATCTCTACCAGTATAGCCTCTCCTAGAAACATTTTAGATTTCCCGTTAGCTTCAGGAGACTTTTCTTGATCACATTATTCTGAACACATCATAGTGTGTATTTTTTTTTTAGTGAGAAAAATTAATAGGAAACCAAAATTTATTGATCAAAAACAATTTATTTATCAGAGGACAATTAAGTAACTCCTTTTTTGGTCTTCTATATTTTCTAATTAATTTCTAACAATTACCTTGCTTCTATATGAGTTAACTTGTTGATTTGTTTTTTGACATAGAGTGAATGCTTATTAAAAGAGGATTAAATATTGACATTATATTTTTACCAAATATTTTCCATATATTTCACTTGCGAATATCAGAAGGAATAGGAGAAACAGGCAATAAAGTGAGTAACACTCATGGGTCTATAATATTAAGGTATGAGTCCCAGCTATATCAGTGTAAAATTGCTTCTGAAATCTTTACACCTACAAGTCTGAGAACACAGAGGTTTGGAAAGGTTGACTAACTTTGTCCACTGTTGAATTGAGAAGAGTTTAGAATTGGATATAAATCCTGTTCTGCCAAGCCTGTTCTCTTCAAAATTCACAGATCTGCACACGATAGATCACCTCTATGGCTGAGCTTTCCAGAAAGGTTCATTAACATATCTCAAAGGGCCACTTTCAAGTTCTGGAAAAAAGGTATGGTCCATTCCTGAATTTTGTATTTAAGATCAACATAATATATTTCATTAAAGCCCAAATTTTCTGTCATGTCTGAGAAACAACGTTCAGGAGAGATTCCAGATTGACATCTGGTGATTTAAAGTTCCTCTATAGTTATATAGGATAAAAATCTGGCTTACATTTTCTTTTCCCTACATAGCAACTCCTAATGACTCATCTGTTGCTGGCTGTTAAAGCAGTTGGCAGGGCTGGAGAAAGTGCATAGAGTTGGGCTGAAGAGCTAGCATGTATTAATTGTTTAAGGATGAGAGTAGAAGTCCCAGGCCCTGCTTCTGATTACAGCTCTCGTTTAGGGTAGTCAGTTTATATATTTGCTTCCAATCCTTCTACCTGTAAAATGGCAAAAGAAATACAGATGAACCTTGATGATGAAAAAGGAATACAGAGAATTAGTGAGGCAGAAGAATCCTCTCATGATTAACACAGACTATTATGGATATAGAAAGGGCAGTGGAAAAGTTTAAAACCAATTTGGTATGAGGATCATTTGCTATAAATGTGATTAAAATTATTCTGTTTGACAGTTGGGCAATGGTTGTTAGATGTAGCTGGTCTTTCTGAAATGGCTAGGACAATACTATTCCTGTCTAAATTTTGTAGGAAAATAGTAGCAACATGTAAGAGGAAACTGAATAGACATATACTCTCTCCACTCCAATACCACCGCCAATCATCATGAGGTCATCTTTTCAGTTCTTTCTGTTTCATAGTCTTTCTCTGTGGTACTGCCTTCATAACTACATGTTTCAAAAATCATTCAGGTGAGAGGCATTAATCATAAGCTATAGGGCCAAGTGAAACTCAAAAGAAGGCCCTGAGACATCATTACTTTTCAGATAATGTCTACTGGCTTTGTTGTGCCTTGTGTCACCTGGACAGTTTTCTAGTTACAGATTGTTAGAAGATTTCATATCTCTATTTCCAAGTTTCCCTGGGCTTTTTGACTATGCCATCTGTTATATAGGTATATGACTTGACACAGAGCCATCTAAGTTTTACGGTACTGCAAACATCAGAAAGCAGTTACCTACACTTGGTGTAGTCTTGGAGGAGATTACTTTATGGTCCTATTTTCCAAATTCATATGAGGAATAAGATTTTCTGGCAAGGTGTAGTTTGTTAGTATGACTATAGTCTAGACTTTGCTTTATTAAGAGAAGTCATAGTTATAAGGGAAATGAGAGAGATGAATTATGGCTGTTTCAGGAGACATCCTTTGGTCCAGAAAAGCAGTGTTTAGTATTTCTCTACAATGAGGGTTGAGAGTATCAAGCCTTGGTCAGAAACTATGTCTGCTCAGATTGAGTTCCACCTGAAAGTTTATAATCTAAATTCCTCTTCCAACACATTCCCTGATAATGAATGTGCATATTAAAAATGAGCAGCACAGGTTCTGGCTTTCTAGCTCTTACGATCTTTCTGCCCCTTTTTCCTCAATTTCCCCTAAGCTTCAGGGATAGGAGTTCCATTATAGATGTATCTGTTAGACCTGGGTATCCTAGATGTAATGAGAGAGCTGCACTCATGAAATATCAGTGGTGCTGCATAAGCATAGTGACAATATTATTTGATATGACAATCTGAAGGGAGTAAATTACACAAGGCTCCATTCCTGGATGAACAGCTCCACGCAGCAGAGAGGCAGAATCAATTTTACCCAGGGGCAATCCGCCTGATAGATTATCTAATTCCAGTCACCGAATACATGCACCTATGAGTTATACTAAATTAACTCACTACATATATATCTATGTATATATATATATATATATATATATATATATATATATATAT
>JANHMN010000010.1:21108095-21140152 GCA_030674055.1 Rhabdomys pumilio | reverse complement strand
GATAGGGAGGAAGGACAGAGAAACAGACACACACACATACACACACAGAATGAGAGAGAGAGAGAGAGAGAGAGAGAGAACTGAGAGGCTAAGGAGAGGGTAATCTAAGCAGAAATAAAAAGTTGTGAGAGAAAAAAATACATAATAAAACATAAAGTTTAAAAAAGTAGGCCAGAAAAGGTAAGGCTAGATTCTAGGTCAGGTTTTTACAAACTGTTGTCTTAAAAAAATATCATCATAAACATTGAAATTGCTTTAAAAAATTTTAACTTTTCTATCCAGTTATCTACTACACAAGAACTGGCACTTAGGGACAGCAAATGTAAATTTCAAATGTATTCTTTCACTATAAATAAGAGAGCTGCTGTACTTTCCATGGTGTGTATATCAATAATAATTAAAGATTATTGTAGATACTTTTCTTTCAATATGCCTAATATGTAACACCATTTTATTCCCATAATTGATGATTTCTGTCCTAAATTGAGCCTTTTATTTTTAAAGACAAATTCTTATCATTATCTTCCTACCAATTACTTGTATATTCTCAGTTCAGTCAACAAACTCATCACTGTATTTACAAATACATCACAATGATACATTGTCTGAATGAAAAGAAAAAGAAAAAACATAGAAAAGACTCAGAAGCCTGGGAAATTATCTTTTATAGATTTATTTATTTTGTATTTGTTTTATTTTCAAAGAAATAATTAATTAAAATATAACTACATATAGGGGTGGGAGAAACTGGGAAGAGTAAAAGAAGGAGAAACTATAATCAGTATATACTGTATGAGAAAATCTATTTTCAGTGAAAGGTGAAATAAACAAACAAACAAAGATAATTACATCATCTCTTTATCCCTCTTCTTCCTCCAATCATTCTTGTTCTTTATCTACCTCTCCTGTCCTTTGCATACAAGTGTGTATCCAATCAGCTGAGCTCATATGATGATATATATATATATATATATATATATATATATATATATATATATATATATATATATATATATATATTTGGGGAAAACTGATCACTTAGAATTGAATAACCATTTAGGTTTTTCATTCTAGGAAAAACTCTCTCTCAGCAGATTTTAGTTGTTGCTCTTCATCTGGGGTAAGGTCTGCCCCTACTCCCTTGGTATGTTTTAGCCATGCTGATACACCAGTTGGGGCTGTCAATCTTTACATCTTGTTTAAGCAGCCATATTGTTGAGATTGCATGAATGTAATTTTTCTGTTAGACCCAGAAGCCTACAGACTTCTTCATTTTCTGGTTGCATCAGTCTTCCATCCCACTCTTGACTGATGTTTCTTGAGCCTTTATTTCAAGAGTTATGTTATAGGAGCACCAGTTAGGGCTGGACAATACTATAGTCAGTTGTTCTTGGTGTTTTGACTGGTGCTACTTTGTAATGGTATGGTGGTTTGAATGAGAATGATTCTTGTAGGCTAATGTCTTGGAATATTTGGTAGAAAAGTTTGGGATAGACTAGGAGATTTGGGCTTATTGAAGGAGGTATGTCATTGAGGAGTGAGATTCCAAACGACTCACCATTCTATCTTCTTCAGTGCCTCAACTTGCAGATGAAGGTGTGAGCTTACAGCTGTTGCTGCTGCCAGGACACTGCTTCTTTTGTTGTAGACTTAACCCTATGAAAATATAGCCTGAATTGAACACTACTTTTCTTAAGTAGTTTTCATCATGGTGCTTTATCACACCAATAGAAAAGTAAGATGGAGAGTAGGACTATTGAGCATTTTCTTCCCTTGGTAGCTTACATTAAATCTTCCAGTATTACAAAAGCTGCTCCCCACAAAAGACACTTTTGGATGAAATACAGATTTACTCCTTTGAGTGCTGTGTCTGTAGTGAATGGTGTAATTATTAATAGGTACTTGCTTTCAACATCTAAGATGCAATAACAAAAGCTTGTTGTTTGGAAAGTCTCTTGTGCTCCCCCAATGAATAACTCAAAAGGATGTTTCTCATGCCTAGTACTGTGGTTTTTGTTAGATGGTCTCTGGCTATTGGTGAGAATATTAAAGCCTTAAGTGGTATTATTTCATGTGTGTTTATGTGTGTGTGTGTGTGTGTGTGTGTGTATGCATACTTGTGTATACACATACACAAACGTGCATATCCTTATATGTGGCATGTAATTTATATGTGTGTATACAATACTATGACTCCTTAGGACTTCATAAAGCATCTTTAGTGTTATTTGTCCCCTCTCAGTTCTTCTAGCCCTTTCCTTCTTTAGTAACATCCCTCTATTCTCCCCAAGAAGTTTCTCATTCTAAAAAGAATGTTTTGTCTGCATCCATGTCCTTATGCATCAACATGTGGTACTTGTGGAAGTAGAAGAGGATCATGTCAGTACAAGAACTTGAACCCAGAAAGAACACAAGAAGAGCACTTGGTGTTCTTAGACACTGACAAGTCTCTCCAGCTCTGGGATACTGTGATGGTTTGAATAAAAATGGTCACCATAGACCCATAAGGTATGACCCTATTAGGAGATATGATCTTATTGAAGTAGATGTGGCTTTGCTGGAGAAAATGTAGCACTGTAGAGTTGAAATTTGAGCTCTTATATTCAAAAGTCAGGACCAGTGTCTCACTCTCTTCCTACTGCCTGCCAATCCTGATGTAGAACTTTAGGCTACTTTTTCAGGATCAAGTCTGCCTGTGTGCCATGATGGTTTCCACCATGATGATAATGGACTAAACCTCTGAACTGTAAGCCAGCCTCAATTAAATGTTTCCTAATAAAAATTGTAATGGTCATGGTGTCTCTTCACAACAAGTAAAACCATAAATAAGACCGACATTGGTCTTTATGAACATGATCTTGTCCTCTGGATGTTACCCAAGCTATTGACACTCTGCTGAGATAAAAATCTTACAGTTCTCAGACATTTTCTCAATGTTCTGGAATAAACTTCCATCTTCTCGGTTTCTTCCCCATTAGAGGCTATCTCAAGAACAGGTTATTTTTAAGATAAAATAGGTGTGAGTATTTAAGACCCTCCGATCAAGTAAACCAGCACCATTTTTATTTTCAGTCTTATAATTACAGTTTGAGAAGGATGCTCAAGGCCCTGTATTCTCTTTAATAAAATAAAATACATCGCAGATTCTTGTTGATGCTATTGCTACAAAAAATCTATAAAAATTAACATTCATAACTATCTAAGCTGTTATTTCATAACTATTTCTAATTTTTTCTAACATAAGATTAGGCATTTCTATTTCTACAAAATTAAGCTTTGATGTCTCTGGCTATTGTCTCAAGATGTTATTATCTTTGTGGACATGGGGGGTCTTTGATTCTACTACACAATAAATATTCAACTCTGTGCACATATAATCTGAAAGTTTGATAAATGTCTCCTTAAAAATCTTTTTTCAAATAATTGCAAATATCCAAATAGAGAATAAGGCCACCTTGAGGAGAACCTACTGACACTTTACAGAAATTTCTACCAGATTATAAGGGACACATAAGATATACATAAGGAAAATTCAATTAGCAAGACTTTTTTACTCCACTTAACATACGTAAACTGCCTCAGACATTGTCAAATGTGTTGGTGAGCTCACTTGATGAGTTTCTTTGGAATTGTTTACTCCTAAAAACTTAAGAGAAGTTTTAAGTTTATCATTTATCACGGCAGAGTAAATATTTGTAAGAGAAGGTTAATTCAGTGTTGTGAGTTCATCGGGAGAAAAGAGGCTCTATTACTTCAATTATCAGAAATTACAAAATAATTAAAATTGGATGGTCCTAATTCTTCTGTGACTACTTTTATTGTAACATTTAACATTTTTTTTTATTTTCCTAGATTAGGATAATTTTTTGTGACTACTTAAAAACAAACAAACAAACAAACAAACAAACAAAAAACCAGGGTAAATAACTCCACAATACAAGAAAGCTGAGTTAATATAACATGTTGTTTTCTTCCTTCTTTTTTTTCTATAATAACATGGGGACTTCTTTTTATGAATGAAGGAAAATGAAGGAAAGAGAGGAGAAATAAAGGGTTAAATAAATTACAAAACCAACTCTTCATTATTTTCTTATTTGTCTGTCGCTCATCCTTTTATTCATAGGTCGATGACAACTCATGAACAGAGAAACACAAACATTTGGGAACAAGAGCCTGATTTCAGGCTCAAGTACATCATGTAAAGATCAGGAAAGCAGGCCTTATAAGCAGAGAACCCAATAGATACTTTAACTACTGAAGGGTACTCTAGATTTGAAGGTTGAAGTCCTGATGCATTTTTCCTGGCTCCACTTAACTGCATCATTTAAACTTGATGAAAATGACCTTACAATGGCAGTCATTTTCTTGAAAATATTAGGAAATGTTGGAAAGCAACTGAGAATAGTAGGAAAGCAAGCACTTAATGGGCTGGACTATAATCAAGACACTGGGTTGAGGGTGTGGGAGGGAGCGTTGCTGTGCAGAATCCAAGCCAATTACAAACAATCTCTCTCCTTCCAGGTTCAGGAGCCTAAAAGCCCCTTCACACCAGACTAAGGATGCCAGGAAAAATCAATAAGCTATTGAATCAAGTTCTCTAGGGGAGAACACAGTGTATTTTGTAATTTCAAAATAGCTCTTTTATTAGAGAGCTGAGGAGGGGATAGCAGACATTACATTTCTATGAAATATAAGTCAGGCAACATTCAGATCTGTTTTAAAATTAATAGAGTTTCAATCTTTTTTTATTTGTGCAATAGATTGAGTTGTGATGCCTGCTAACTCTGTTTTCATTTTGATTTAATAAGTGCTTATTAAGAACATTTTTTTTAACTGTGTCACCAATGCTGCTCTCTGTCCTCTGGACACTACATTAAGTATAAAATGGATGGCAAGAAAGCTACATAAATAGATACTTAATTTTCCTAAGTGAATCACATGTGTATAAGAAATAAATGTTGTGGTGTCAGACATGAGGACTAGAGGAAGGATTGTTCCTGCTCAGGTTTAGTTGTCAAAATCCACAGTATATAGGCTGACAGCTTTTGAAATACATAAACTGTTTCTCTCTCCCTCCTGTTTCCATAGAAACAGAGTGCACAAAGCCTTAGTTTTTGCACATAGAGAGAAAAATATGGGAACGGAGTCTGGAATTGTCTGGGAAAAAGAGAAAATGAAGACTACAGAAAATTAAGCATCTATCCTCTTCAAGAAACTCATTCATGACTCCTTGATGTTTTTATTCAAAGTATGTCTTTAAAGGCAGGTTGGATGGCTTAGAGAAAGAAGTTCTCTCAGGACCTGAACAATCTGTGCATTCCTGCCTCCCTTAGCAAGCTTCAACATCAGTGCAAACAGCTTCTGGTCCCCTTGGTTTTGAGAAGTTTCATTAAGGCTCCCTGCTTCAAGGCATTTCTGCAGTTGACTTCCTTGATCAGCCTCTTTACCAGATTCAAACATCAGGCTGATAGATAAGATCTCTGATCTTGCGATTTCCTCCTTCAGTTCACTGACTTAAAAATTCAGTGAGAATATTTTATATCTAACAAATAGTAGGAAAATATGTATTTCTGTTAAGGAAGACTGTCATGATACTGGACACACAGACTAGTCAAGCATGCCTAGCCTAGCCTGTCTTTCATGGAAGATTCCAGTAGGCAACAGTTAGCTCATGACAAGCATACTGCATAGGAGTGTCATTTAATGCCTGTCTAGTCTTTTAGAAGTATCTTTCTATTTAATATGCAGTCAATCATTTCTCTGAGTTTGTGTTTAATGTAATTTTTTCATAGAGATAGGCATATATATATATATATATATATATATATATATTCAATGCTATAATTACTTTATCAAGCAGTCCTTTTTACTGACATAAGAAAAAAAATATTGGGCATGTGAGTTGGCTCAATGGATGGAAGTTATTTTTAAACAATTTTGATGATCTGAGTTTAATCCCCAGAACCAAGATGGTTGAGATGGTTGAAAGAATGGATGAATGGATTGACCACTAAAGGCTATCCTCTGACCAAACACATACACACACACACACACACACACACACACACACACACACACGTATAATTTTGGACAAAATATAATTCAATTAGGAATACATTTTTCTTTTTAAAAATCGGAGGATTTGTTTTTTTGGTTTTATCTTAAAAAGGAAGATGTAAAATGGAGTGAGAATACAGGAATTTTAAGATAAAGGCAGGGGACATAGGGATCATCACTTCCTCCTACTTTTAGGATTCCCCAGAATATGGTACTTTGTCAGCTCTTTGTTAGCCTCTTGGCAGTGATTTTAATAGAGGAAACTGTGATTCTCTGTTCTTACTTATAGCCCCCTTAATGAGAAAGACTATCTATTGTTACCTGTTCACTTGAGAAGAGTCCTGCTAGTGCTGCCAAATCGTCTATACTGAGAATCTGAATTGGTTTTGCTTGAGTAATATTGGAGCAAGAAGCAAATTGCTGATCTTCCCTAGGGGGCAAAGGTGCATATTATCCTGTAAACAGGAATTTTAACCAATGTTCCTCAATCTTGGCATTTTGTAGCGAATTCCCAAGGGATATTTTGAAATTCAGGACATGCCCTAAATACATAATGACAAGATGAACTAGATTAAATTGGATGAAACCATTACTGTCTGCTAGTAAATAATAAACCTTTAAAAGAAGCAGATGATTGAAAACATATTTAAACCAATAGACTACAATGACTCCTGTGGGGGCTTTTGGGTTTGACTGGGGAAAAAAACTCATGTTTTTCAAAATTGCCAAACCATACATTGGTATACTAGTCCACAAAGGAATAAGGAAATTATTAAGTTAAGAAAAAACACAGTTAAAACCATTTAAAATCAACACAAAATCCAAATTCTTCTTAACTAGCTGCTGTTTAAATAAGAACTTCAAATATTTTCAGGTTTTATAATATTGATGTCTTGTTAACTTTTGATTTGTTAAATTGATTTCTGCTAGAGATAGGCATTATCTACACTAACCATTCTTTAAATGTCCTTTTATGGCCCCTTTTTTTCTGTTGAAGCAAAAAAAGAATTTCTCTTGCCAAACATTCTCATGAGGTAAGAAAAAAAAATAACAAACAAAATATTCTTTGGTTGAATCCTCACTTTTCAATGTTTAAAATTGTCTTTCATCTTTTTTAAAAAAAAACCACAGCACTCTTTTCTATGCACACCTACAAAACTGTTATATCTGCCCTTCTTTGTTGACATAAACTCAGAGGTCTGTAGCTCTGTTTATGTCATGGTCAGAGTCTCATGCACACACAGGGTCTGTGACTGCACTTATCAATTCAGTGGCAGCTACTTAGAAGAAGAAATGTTAAATATAAAAATATAAACTTCTGATAGTGTTTTAAGTAATTTGCTAGCTAATAATGCAATTAAGAGTTTGTATATTTTATTCATTAGATCAATTGATTAATTATATTTTATAGTGATTTTATATTATTTTTCCAAATTTTGTATCATCTAATCATATAGTTAATTTTTTTACTTTATCAATACTATCATCACACATCATAATAAATCTCATAAATGTATATAATGCTTTATTAGCTTCTATTACAACTCACAACTTAGGTTTTCTATCTTTAGTAGTGAAATGTGTGATATCTTTCTGTGAGTCTCTGATTAAGATAGATTTCTAAAAGTGTATATTGAAAACTTTTGAGGTGCAACTGTTCCTAAGGACTTCTTGTTTTACAAAGTCCACTCTTCTGTATAACTTTTTTTTTATTTCACTTATTGTGATGGCTATTCTTGGTTGTCAGCTTGACTATATCTGGAATGAACTATAATCTAGAAACATAGGGCACACCAGTGATCTGGATCTTAAGTCTGAAAGACACAGGGTTTTTTTTATCTAGATCTTGAAGTGGACTGACAAACTTTTGATTCAGATCAATACAAGCTTTACTTCAGATCTGGAGGCCTGCCTTTAATCTGGCTGGACCAGACCTTCTCCCGGAGACTTTTGTAAGGACAATGGATGAATGGTATTGTTAGCTTTTTGACAGCTTGCACTTACTTTGCCAGCACATCTATTGGAGTCAACTTCTTTGAGATTCCAGCTTATACAGAATATTAGCGGAGGCATCCAGAGTCATGGGACTGAGCAACATCCAGATTCTTGGACTTTCCATTCACGATTGGAGATGGTTGGATTAGTGGGACTGAAGCCTTTCAGTCATTCCAGTAAATCACAGTAAATCAGTACATTTAATCACATAGATATTTTTTACTTCCTCAATCAGTGCTGTCATCACACATTATAATAGTGCTTATAAATGTATAGATGTTTTAATTAGCTTCTATAAGGACTGATAACATACACATGCATATACATGTATGTGTTTCTGTGAGTGTGTGTGTGTGTGTGTGTGAGAGAGAGAGAGAGAGAGACAGAGAGACAGAGAGAGAGACAGAGACAGACAGAGACAGACAGAGACAGAGAGAGAGAGAGGGAGGGAGAAAGAGGGGGAAGGGAGAGTGAGAGATGTATTTCATAAATTCTGTTACTCTAGAGAACCCTAGTACACTCAATGAACTGAAAAGTCAAAAGTACAGCTCTGCTGAAGATAATATTTCTTCTTCCATACTAAGTTATGAACCATGTCTTACTTATTAGATCTCATACTCTAGTCATGGTAACCTTGAAAGCATATTATGACACTAATTCTGTAACAGACACTTTATATATAAACTATTTTTAAAATGTCATTCCATAGACTTAAAATTAGATTTTCTAATCTATTTTTAACCTTGAAATAAGTATATCAAGTCTACACTGAAGATTTTTATGACTCTTAGTGCAGATGACTATACAGCTTTAAAAAAACCTATTACTAATATCTCTTCTTCCCAGACCACAATGTAGCACTGGCCTCATGTTCAACACTTGGCACTTTAGTAGGGAACCTATATGGCAGGCTTCGTAATAGTGTTATTTGATTTTGATTTCTAGTAATTAAGACTTTAGTCTTTTCCAATTAGTTATTGTTTACATTTTTCTGAGTTACATCACTGCTATTGAAAAAATGATATGCCTATAATTAAGATTTTATTCTACCAGTGGATTTGGGTGTCCACAGACTACTGCTATTGCACTAAACTGAAAGAGGTCATTGAAATGAAACATTAGTAACAAATATTATCATGTAACAAGTTATAGTTTATGTAACATTTAATTGACACACCATTTGCTCTTTCAACAATGCTGGGATTGCAAAATGGCATGATACTTATTTACAGGTAAGGAGATATTTGTAGTAACATTCAGGTTGTTAGTTGCCTCAGGACATTTGCATATAAGAGATATCAGACACTTCTACATTGCTGTGGGTTTTGGATTGGCCTGCTCACAGGTTGTTTTCTCTGAATGCTCGGCGTGCAGATTCTAGGATGTACCTTATAGACACTTAAGATATTTCCCCATTCCCTTATATTTGCAATTTGTATAATTGTTATTTTACTAATAAAAATCACCTTCGAGTCACACACAAAATAAAAAAGAAATCATTTGCTCTGCTAAAGATATTTAATGAGTGTGAAAGTCACAGAGTTCTTTGCCCTTGTCCTTGAAGCTTTTTAGATGTCTTCTCTGTGCCCGTTCCTCTTTGCCTAGTCATTATTCTCAATTAGAGATTGCCATGCACAGTCATTATCCATTGAACCAGTTTAGAAATGTGGTCACAGACTTCATCAACACCAGCTTTAAAAAATACAGTTTTCTAGCAGTGTGGCTTCTGAATAAATAAGCCACCTCTGCTCCTAAGTATCATATACTCAACTTGATCCAACCTTATTCTCTTTTTTTCTGGAACTTAGCAACTGATTAGAGTTTCTCTTTTCGCTAATTCAGCTCTCTGAGTAATAAATATTTTATCTTATCAATAAACATGAATTTCTGTGATCCCAAAGATATTTAGGTCCTTAATTAGATAGTACATCTAAATTGGTTAATCAGAGTGTTTTCTGGCAGTTTCTGAGTCAAAGTTATCCTGAATCTCTAGTTATTCTTTGTAATATTCAAGCTGAGCAACTTAAAATTCTTAGTTCAAACTACTTACAATCTGTGTTAATCAAAATGCTGTAATTAAATTGGGCATGGACTTATTCTGTAACCTTATTCACTTTGCATTTAAGTTGTATCTACATGAATGTTTGACACTAGTACAGTCTTTAAATATTAATGTGGAAGGGAAAAAAAGAGATGAAAGGAATAGCTGAAGCCAAGAGAAAATAAATGATAGCATGAGGCAATTGTAACACAATCCCTTCAGAAAGTTAGGGCACTGCAAAGAAAAATAAACTGTCAAGGCAGCAGTTCCCAGTGTAGAGAAGAACAATTTACACGCGATGTAAAGCTCCAAGGAGTGAGGAGCCATGCAAGCCCATGTGCAATAAAGATTAGCATCTCTGGAAAGCAGGGTTTTATGGTTTCTCTCCCCTCCGCACTTGAGTCTTCCCTTTAAATCATCACTAAGCTACAAAATAGGTTAAAACTGAAACAAAGCCAAACAAATAGACAACTGCATTTCTTTCTTTTCATACAACAAACCCAAACCAAAAGCTCTAGCACACATCGGAAAGTCTGATTTTGTATTTCTAGTGTATGGGTTCCCTATCATATTGAGACAAAATAATGCCAGATTAAACAACATCACCAAGAATCTGGTTTTGCTCTACACATGGGGGGAGACTTCATGGTGTGATCTGTACAGTCTCAAGTGGGTGAGGTGTCAAATAACTGGGGCTGGGGGGAAGGAGGAAGGAGGTATGAAAGGAAATGCATGGTGAGTGTCTCTCTTTGCAGCAGATAGAGAAATTATATTTGTTGAGACACTGCACTGTTGAGATTCTAAGAGAGAGTACGCCCTCAATTTTCCTGCGCTGTGCTAGTGTTCATTCAACTGATGAAGTTCTCAACTCAAAGGGCAGCATCCACTTTGTTCTAAGTTCCTGCCAGAATGGAAAAGCTGACAAGGGAAAACTTACACAAAGGATATTGTGCTGTTAAAGTTTGTTCAAAGCCACACTTGTCAGATCTCTTTGAAATGAAATTGAAAAGGAAAAACCAATTTTCTTTGAGGACAAAGTTCATCTCATTTGGTGTGCTGCACCTGTCTAATTTTCTTCTCTGAGAAAGAAATCTTGACTAGGAAAATTTGAAAAAATAGTTTATGCTAGTACAGGTATGTATCATACATAATGTTTAATTCAGACTACTGTTGCATCCTGAGAAAAATAAATATGAGTGAATTACTGCCTGGCAGAAGCTGTGCTAAATACCTAGGCAGGCTGAAATTATGAGACACCATTATTCTGTCTCCAGAGTATCTCTGAAGGGCAATAGTCAGAAGTATCCTGAAATGAGAGCGTTCTAATGTTCTCCTTTGTCAGTGACGTGCAGATGCACAGTGTGATTTCAAGTCCATTATCAAACTGAAAACCGAGGTGCATCCCCTGAAGAGGTTGCAGGTAAATGCCTTCCATGTTTCCAAATCTGAGAGAAAACAGCAGTTTCTATTTTTAGGGTGGTGTGTCTATGAATATTAAAAGTCATGATTGCATTCTAAAATGTCACCACACAGTGCGTTGATACATTTTCCTTTTATTGACAAAAATAAGAGAACGTTGTGGGTCTAATGTTACAATTTTCTATAAAAGGAATCTTAGAAGATTGCAGGCCAACCCATAATAAAACAAAAACAAAAGTGAATATGTTGTCCCGACTGAAAAGAAGTGTGTGGCTGTGTTCTCAGAAAGAACTTACCTCTGAGTGAGCACAATATTATTATTTTTTCAATGGAAAAATAAAATGACAAAACCAGGACCATCCTCTCTTTTCTTCAGCCACCTTGTCTCCTGTTGCTCTCTGTCTCAACCTTTCTGGTTGTGTGTGAACCTTCTTTGTTTAGACCATCCTCGGTGCTAGCTACATGTTTATGTGTAAATCTCAAATGGTGACAGTAGACATATGAGTCAAGATGATAAGCATTTTGAATATTGGCAGAATGAGTGAAATGCTGTCTCAGGTTACAGCGTGGGAAGCAGATGATCTAGGCTTTCAGCTGAATCTCCCTACTAATGTTCACTCCTTAGCTTCCCTTTTTCTGAGCTCCACCAGGAAAGGCATTGCCAATCCCTTTTCATTTGCTGTGTCCGAACATTGATCCAGCTAAATTCTTCCGGTTTTGTTTTCAGTCTGCTTGTATCTCTGTAGATTACTTCAAATATCCTTAGCTTTTGTGTAAAATTTAATTCTTTTTAATAGTGTTCACCATGACATTGAAAAACAAAGACTCACGATTGAGACTTTTAGAAAGCAGTTTAATTCCCTCAGAATCACTACTCACATGATAAACATCTTGAACAATTAAAGAAAATTGTTTTTAGAATGGAGATTATTCAGCTAAACACAAATCAAGCTTACAGATTTTTATCCCATCTTTTTCATTTTTGAGAATTTTATACATGTACACAATGGAATATGATTATATTTACCCCTACATTCCCCCTCTAACTCACTTCATGTCCTCTCCACCATGCCCCCCTCCAATGCATCTCTTTCTTTTTTTTCTTATTTTCAAAAATACCTTTGTCTCCTATCTGTTAAGGAAATGAATATGTTTTAAGTTAGTTAAAGCATATTCAGAAATTAACCATACTTCTTAGAGCTTAAAACTAGCATGTTGCTTGTGTTTGGCATTTCTAAGAAACACGATTTATCATGTGCTTTTATTCTTTCAATGTCTATGAGTTTCATCAATATTCAAAACATCTTTACCTGAAATTCACTACCTGTTTCTCTTAGTGTTATTCGTGTGCTTAATAAATAGTTGTGGATAAACAAACATGGCTTCGCCTCTTCTCTTGATCCCTATGTCTTTCCCTTTTTGAACACTAATATTGTGCCACAGAAAACTGTTATTTTCTTCATCATAAGCCATAAAATACCTACATACTCATTTTTTTCTGTCCTATGGCCCCCAGACACAGTAAATGAAACACCTGTTTTGTGAAATTCCACTTTAGATTCTGTAGCCTACATGCTTGCTTCACTAAGAAACTTTTACGTTGTAGTTTTTACATCTTTATATTATGGTATGCCTTAAAGAATCTCCAGCAGAAAGTTAGCACAAACAACGTGGCTATGCTTTATTTCCTAGTTCTTGAATCTATCTGGTGTTTCTTTCTTGTCCTTTTGATTCTGGAGTATAATTTAGATCTATATATGTACTCAGAGTTGTTGCATAGGAAAACTGCTGGGAGAAGAACCAGTCTTCTGCCAGACTCCTCTATGTGTCCAAATATTCAAACAATCTAGCTCTGACTGAAAGTTTAAAGCAGCAATATGAAGACTATAAAGAGACATAAAGATAAGTGCCACTACCATTAAAACTACAGAAGCTTATTTATTATATAGAGAAATCACATTAGTATCTCATTTAAAACATAATGTAACAGCCAAGAAAGTAAGTCAAATTATTATTATTATTATTATTATTATTATTATTATTATTATTGTATACTTTTTCCAAACAGGAAAATCCTTATAAATCTAAAGTCTTGTGTTCAGTCCAAAATGTAGAAATATGTATTTAAAAATGAGATTAAATCAAGGAGCCTAGAATTTAAGCTACTCTACCAATAAAGGTAGGATCTAACCTAATGCCTGATGTTTGACTATATAGCTGGATAAATCACCTATCAGAAAGATCTATGTGCTTTAAGGAATGAGTCACCACTTAGGCTGCACAAACTTATTATTCCAAATATTTTTATTTTCAAGAATCAATGATGTTTGTGTGTTAAAATTAATTTGGGCTGGGTATGGTGGCTCATGCTTCTAATGCTAATATCCAGGAGGCTAAATTAAAAGAATTACTGTGAGCTTGAGGATAGTATGGTATACAGAATAAATTTCACTCATGTCATTTTTGGGTTAGAGTGAGACCCTATGTCAGGAAAAAGAAAAATGAAAAATAGGTAGTTTTAATTTAAATGAAAACATTGCTTTCTCAAAGCTACAGGCTTCAGAACAACCACATTTCAAACTACCATTGTCCTGCTGTTTTCTTTCTGGGAGATACAGTCTCATGTAGTCCGTGTTGAAGTCAAATTTGTTTTGTAACCACACATGACTTTCAACTCCTAACTCTCCTGATTCTCCTTCCTGAGTCCTATGACAACAGCTTGGTCCAACAAGTCAAGCTGAAATTTATTTTTTGAGGATCAACCATGATCATCTTCAAGCTTATGGTGGTCTGGGAATCAGATGTATTTTCTTTGCTATCTTGTATACTTCCCACAAATCTTTCTCAGATCACTATCCGCATGTTTTAATAACCTTTTACAATGATCTGTTTTTCAGTTTCCTTTCCTAGGTATATATTAGTTTTATATTCTAATGTCAGGTTAATCATCCAAAAATACAATTACATGTCAGTAATTATGCTTCTCAGAACAGTGGCATGGCTCCTCATAGCACATTAAGTTCAAATTTATTCTCTTTATAAACTGGCCACATGTATCTTCCTGTCCCGTGACGTAGTCTGCAATAAAAACACATAAGTTTCTACTTCCTGTATGTGGTGTTCCCTTTCCCATATGGACAGCTATCTTGCTACTCTTCCTACCAAGAATACTTACCTGCATGTTTTCTCAGACACTACTTTACGAACTCTTTGAGCATAAATACCAATTACATGTTCCTTATAAGTATTCCTTTGTGGTTCTAAATAAGGATTCAATTAACTATTTTTGAACACATAAAAATATTATATCTTCCTATTAATTACAGAAATAGCACAAGTTTTATGGACAAACAGATAGAATTGGGTTTAAATTTTGACCTGGTCAAACTTGAGTAGACTATAAAATTTCAGATGTCTATCTCTTTTCTCTTTGCTTAGAAAAACACTGATGCTTTTTTTTTTTTTTTTTTGAGGATCAGTAGTCATCACTTAGATGGTTTTTCTCAGCCTCTGTCACATTTCAAAATTTTCACTCTTAATCCAAAGTTTAGACTCTGTCTTGAACTGTAGCTGTGTCAACGTTACCTATACATCATCTGCTTTCTTTTGATGACTGAGAATATGATCATTATGTTTGCCTTATGAATCAGCTTTGATTTTTGATACATAAACAGTTCTTTGGTTTTTATCTTTACACCCCACTTGAACATCTATTTTATTATAGCAGAATTTTGGATAATATCCATGTTAGTGAAACGGAATTTCAAATCTCTGGTAACCCTTAGGAGAAATGCTAAGAAGTATGCTGTCTTTTTAGTTTCTAATAGGGGAATCGTTTAACTCACTTATGCATTCTAATTATAATTTCTTACTTAAAACCTCATCAGATAAGAAATCTGATAAAACCTAAAATTTAATTAACATAGTTTGGAAAGTTCACAATTCAGATAGCCTTAAAACCATGAAAATAGACTCCATCTAGGAAATTTTGGGGTATTGCTAGCTCTGCTTTATCTCAACCTATGTCATGCCAACCACAGACAGCATAAAACAGTAAACCAGAAAGATCCCTAATTTGACTATACCCAAAAAAATGTGAACATATTCCATGACAAATGTACTCTTTGATAGACTGAAGAAAAACAGAATGTTATGAAAACTTCTGGTGTGATTCAATATTACTATTACCCTGTTCATAGAACTATGAGACATTCTTAGTAATAACAAATGTGAACATACCTAGTTATACATATTTACATATTATGTAGATGTGGCTACTATCATTGTGGGTACTTCTTCAGCCTTAGAATGACTGTTTATAAAACACAATAGAAAATAAGAATTCATCAAGTTTCAATTATTGAATTGAAAAACAGAAAATAGAAAGAGTTTGGAGCTGATAAAATAGATTTCAAATTCACCCCTGAACATATTAAATTTGGAACAGGGCAGGAAACCACACATGTCCTCAGCAATTGTTCTTTCTGAGTCCTAAGCTCAACAAGAAGTTTTGATTAGATAGTGAATAATTGCCATAAAGGTTTATTTACGTTTCCCACAGGAGAATCCTGAAACCAAAGGAAAAGACAAGAGCCCTCCAGCAAACAAACATTTGGTCTTCAGGTCCAGGAACGACATTAGTCAATGAACAAATAGAGTCAGAGAACAAGATGTTACAGAGAACAACAGAGCAAGGAAGGAAGAGGCATCATCAGTGTTAAGTCATTGTGAGATTCTGGATGAGTTAAGCTCTGGGATGCTTCTATTATTCTTTAATAAGAAAGACCTGTCCAAGTTGTGATAAACCCAGAGTGATGTTCTCTATAATAATACATATTTCATTAAGTGTAATTCACATAATGAAGTTTTGTTGTGAAGGGCACCATAAGGGGCATCAATAAGAAATTTTGAAAATGTTCTACCTTTCTATGTTTGCAGTATTTTCTATATTCTTTTGCTTATTGGTTCACTGATTGGACAATGTTTAACTTTTGCTGCCTAATGAGAACTTCTTATCAAAAGATGTGTGGCTGATATGTTTTATTATTTTTTTGGGGGGGGGTACGGTTCTATTTCTGAGACTTCACAGTAGGTACCCAAAGGAAGTTTAAAATAATCGTGCTTGTGTTTCCTTCTGAGAGTTAATCGACAATTGAAACTTAAAACCTTCCTGTCAACTTTCTCTTTGTTACCCTGGGAAATCTAGTTATTCACGTTAGTCTCAATGTATTTTATTAAGCAACTTAATTCCTTAGCGAATTGCCAGATTACGAAAACTCAGAAAACAATTTAATGTAGCTCAGAAAATAAGCATAAATAATACAAATGTTATGAAGAATGATCAAATGTTAATTATATTTTTTTGATTTTTTTATAGATGTGTATTAAGAGAAATCTTAGATACAACGTGGACATTCCGTCACTCTCCTCGGGCTCTGACCTAGTGGCATATGGGAGTATAGGACAGCACCAGGTGATGTAAATTCCTTTTCCACAATGCAAGAGATGAAGCTGGGCTTCGAGTCTGCTCCGGAATATTCCTCCAACTTCTTAAGAGTCCCGAGTAGGATGACTGAGGAGACAAACCATGCCGAAAACAAAAGAAAAAAAAAGAAATTTTAGAAAAAAAGCAATATACTAGGACTCCTGGTTATAAACATTTCTTTGACCCTCATGATATAGAATCATGAGAAATATGCTGCTTTATGGAAAAGAAATTCATTTTTCTTCAGAGGATGACATGAGTTTCATCTCACCAATATGAAGAAAAATACCAACTTAGTTTTTTGATTCTTATGGTCTATAAACTATAGCTAAAATTGCATGAAGTATCTCCCCAAAAGCTTAGTTTATCAAAACACAATAAAATATTGCTTCAAAGAATGTATGACATTTGGCTTCATTATATTAATACTGTCTAAAAAAAAGATACTTTGGAGTGTCAGTTTTCACAATAATAATATTTGATATCTTTGTGAAGCTTAGCAACTTATGAAATACTTAGACATGTATCTCACATAAGCTTCAGAGAGATCCTGTGACTTAGACAAGGCAAAAATAATTATTGTTTTCTCACAGAAATGGAAACTCAAGGGCAGTGTTATTGTGTGTTTTGCACAACTTTACATGGAAGTATTGAGTTATCAATTTGGAAGCATTTATAAAAACAAACTATACATTTTCCTATGGAGGTGCATGCCACTGTTTTGAGCACTCCTGTCAAGTGATGCATTAGAGATTACTGCAGGATAGTTCACACAATTCAGTGCCAAGTGATCTTCAGTTTTCAAAACTCTGCTCTAAACTGAACCGCACCAGTCTGAGGTCCCTGCATCAGTGGCACACTAACGGAGCAGCCCCTCATGCCTTCCATATAGCAACCCAATACAAAGAAGAGATTCAGGGCTGTAATCAGATTATTCCAATCTTACTGCTTCTGAAATAATAAATCCTGGAAAAAAAACAAAGTTACAATAACCCTATGTTGTCAAATGGAAAGCCAGGGTTAATGTCTGTGTGTATCCTCTAAACTAATATGCTTGAAAGTTTCAATATAAAGAATTAGTGAATAGACCTCACCAATTGCTTTGTCTGTTAAATCTAATCTATCATATTCAAGATACTTTGTGATCCTATCTAGAAGAATCTCATCAAATTAAGAAGGCTTCCATTTATTGATGTTTTAATTCAAATAGTGTTCAGGATGACATGATCACAAGATCATGTCTAAAGCTCGATGACGCAAACCATGTTTTATTGAGGCTTATCTCTAATTAAACAATTTATAGAGTATAGTGGTGGTTGATTTGATGTACCCATGCACTAGATTTTTAAACATGAATCAACAGACATGTCAATTATATGTCATTATAATACAAATAAAAACACAAAACTCAAGACAGTGAATCCAGTGACATAAAATACTTGTTTTGAGCTCCTTCTGCATTTTGCTTTAGGTGTTTAAGGTGTTACCATGCTGATTTCTGTTCCTTTCAAGGGTTGTATAGCCATATTTATATTCCAAGGCAAGTATATGTTGAAATAATAGCTGGTTCAGTACAGAGAATCCAGTTGTGCACCTGTGGTGATTCATCTTTGTCATCAGTATGATTAGATTTGGATTCACCTCTGAAGCACAACTATGGGTGTGAGTTTAAAGACATTTCCAGAGAATACTAACTGAAATGAAAAGACCCACACCAGATGTAAATGACCCCACATATGTGTTTGAAGTACTGAACTGAATGAGATGCAACAAAAGAAAAGGTGATGGTCTGCCAGGAATGTGAGAAGCCCTTGTCTCTCATCCCTGATACCATAAATACCTGTATGCCTTCCGTAAGTGTGAGCTCTCCCTATTTCAACTGCGACTCAGAACAAACCTTTCTCCTCTTACATGGCCTATTGTCATGCATGAAGCAAGTAACTAACACAAGGCCAACTTTGTTCTCAGAAATCTCCACACTATGCATCCGGTCTTTGCCTATGTGTTTTTCCCCCTAGATTGTAAGTTCCTTGAGCTGTGTTATGCTGTGTAAGGTCTCTCTAGATTTTCAAGTGCGAAAACTACAAGGGTGAAAAAGCAAAATGGGAAGGCAACGATGAGAGCACACTTTTTCCTTTGTTCCTCATCATGTCTCTCAGACTGGCAGACTGATGACATTAAACCAGATAAAAGTAGGAATCAAAGATAACTGGAAAAGGTTAAATAAAGTCAAAAGAAATAGTAGATAAATGTACATAGCAAAGAGTCTGAGAATGATCATTTCATATGTTACCATCATGTTGACAATGGAGATGTGCATGAGACGACACTCAGTCCTTCATCAGTGCTAAGCAAACACTCAGTCTTTTATCCATGGTAAATAAGCACTTTGTCACTGGCCTAAATGATGGGTTTATGAAGTCAGTAACAAAGAGTATAGTCAATGCCTATTTCTAATTAGACATACATTTTAAATAATGATATGCAGGGTCAAAAAATGATTCAGCGGTTAAGAGTACTTACTGCTCTTGAAGAGGGACAGGAGTTCACAATCCTTCATAACTCCAGTTCTAATAGATCTGACACCTTCTTTGGACATCCAAATGTTTCAGGCATGCACATAGTACACATACATACATTCAAGTAAAACATTGATATTTACAAAATAAAATAAATTAGACAGTGACATGCCACAAAATAGAAGTCTGAAATTATGTTGAAAGCATGAGCCATATGTGTTTAAAAATTCTACAATGATGCTGGATATGGTGGGTGGTGCATGTCTTTAATCTCAGCACTCAGACAAATCTCTATGAGATTGAGTCCAGCCTGAGCTACATCGTAAATTCCAGGCCAGCCAGGGATAAAGAATGAGATCCTGTCTCAACCACAACCACTATTATCATAACTAATATGATGATGATGTTGTTGTTGTTGTTGTTGTTGTTGATGATGATGATGATGATGATGATGATGATGGTGATGATGACGGTAATGACCTACACTAACCAATATCAGGTTCCAAAGTGTCAGGATGAAGATTTATATACAGCCAAAATGATTTTTGACCATCTTTTGTTTGCTTTTTCCTGTTATAATATTTTTGCTTCTTACAATTACGCAAAATGTTTCCTGAGCTATCATGTCCTTTGAACATGTCCATCCCCTTAAAACTCAGAAATGGTAGCACAATAATGCAAAAGAAAAAGTAGGCTTGATAAACATTCTATCTTTATTTTTTCATTATGCAACTCTTCTGAAAAAAAATGAAAAGTTGAGAAATAAGTTCTCATAGTTCTTCAGTGAGCCAATATAAGGATAGTTACCAAAGTCTTCTATACATGAGAAATCACAGGTAGAGAAACTAAGAATATATCAATATTACAAGGGGGAAGACTCAAATCACCCCAAGTCATTCCAGAGACTATACCAGGCCCTTTGTCTGCACCACAATCATATTTCAAGACAGCAGTCACCTTAGACCTCATTACCCCAGAATGTCCTGTCTCTTACATGCAGTAGAGAACTACATTAGTCTTCATTTTTTAGATTTTTAGTTTCTAGACTTCATAAAAGAAGAATTTGCAAATAAGTTTTTATCATCATTAACAATACTATCGCTAAAGGGCATATGTGAAGTTTTATGATGGTTTAGCACATTAATATTTTACAATCAGGCTTTAACATGCTTTTATCTTTTTTTTACACAAGATTAATATCCTGCTTGAATTAGTTTTATTACATGCATTTTCAATTCCCACTAAGCTGACTTTTCTGCACTAGAATTTCAGATTTTTTCTTACCACTTTTTTTCTTACTCATTTGTAGGATTTAATATATTTTTCCATCCGAAAGTGTTTTATTTTATAGTGATGGAAGGAATTTTCCCGTTTTGCTGCCATTTGCAGTACCATTCCATTAGTTAAATCACATAGCTAGTGTTAAATTTTTCCTTTTATACAACATTTACTGTTTTGTTCGCTTTCAAGTCTGTGAAATTGCTGCCCTGCCCATCAAAACAAAGGAAGAATATAGATTTAGCTAGCAATCTATCCATTTGATAAATAGAGGTGATCAAATAAGGCAATTCAGGATCAGATTTTTTACTTCAGGAGTGGGGGAATTAGACTTTTCTTAAAAAAATACGAAATCATCTTGAAATACTCAGAAACATTGTGAAGACCTCAGAAATTAACTGAGTCTTGGTATGATTTCTTCTGTTGTAAGAATACTTGTTGGGCTAATATGACTTTTATTTAATTAGCTGAGTGTAGACAACCTCACAGCTGAATTTGGGTGTGAACTAGCAAAGGTTAGTAGACAAATCATAGCACAAGACCCTTATACCCAGAAACCAAAGGAATCATGGAGATATAGATTGAAATATGATCATGAAAAAAGAAGTCAACTAATATGCTACTGTCTGCTATTTCTTTAACATCTGTGATGGTCTGTGCTGTTATCCAAGACATTCTCTATTGAAATATATTGTCCCATCAGGCCTGTCACAGCAAGCTGAGTATTTCTTGCCCCACTACTGTGTGGCTAGAGAGAAAACTCAATTGGTATTCAGAAACATGGCTTTAATAGTTGAGAACCATTTCACATTCTCTCTCACTGGAAAAATTTGTAGAGTAGAACTGTTAGCACCTAGATCCTGAGGCACAAGTCTTTCCTCATACATGCTGGCCAATGATTAAGAATATCAAATGTGAATTAAACACATGTAGACAAAGGGTCAGCAAACCTACCATCAACTCTTATTATCTCAGCTGTTTTTTTTTTTTCTTTCTTTGTGATTAATTTACCAATAGGACACAGGTTAAATTTAGTTATAAGCTCACCCTCCACTTTTATCCTTTTCTTTCTGGAGCTATTCAAGCAGAATAAAAGAGAAAGAATCTAAACTAGCAAAATCCTCATTTCTCCAATCCATTGGCTGATATTAAAACTAAACTAAACTAAACTAAACATTACCTCACAGTTGAAAGAAAATCTATTTACAGTACAAGGCATCTGCCATTTTATTTCCCCATCCAAAGAAAGAATGACAATTAGAGACAGAAGAATCTGATTGGCTGGAAGATCTAAATCAACAATTTCCCATTCTCTGTAAATTAAAGCAATGAAGTAATATAAAAATATGTTAGTAGGAAACTTTATCTAACAAAAATCCACTTGAATCAACATATGTGTTTTGTTCCACAAGACCTGTATTGGGCAAGACTTATGTAGATAAAAATACAAACCACCTGCCCCACCTCTCTCACACACAAATAAAAACTATGTGGAAGTCAAACACTTTAATCTGGAGTTGAGAAGAATCAACCTCCAAGGGTTTTCCTCCAGATAAAGTACAACAAAATAGGTCAATAGAAGCCTTCATTCTTCCACGACGCCAAGAGGGGAATGTCCCTTGGCAGCCAATATGTATGTTAGCTGTTTCTAGTGGTAGGGACAGGAAGGCCATTTTCACATGAGATTGTTAGCGGCTTTCTAAATGTTGTTAGAAGAGCGCAGTGTTTCCTTGCATACTAACTACTTTGCTCATAAGCAAGATGGTGGAGGGGAAGAACAATTAATATGATGTGGACTGAGAGAAAACACTGTGGGGAGTTTTGAATTATGGCAAGGCAGATAAGGTAACTTACACACTTAAGTGCCAATTCAATTACGATTTGCCACTCTCTGTTGTACTTCATATTTAATTATTTTAATAAAACAGTATGAGTGATCTTTATCATTCCCATTCAATTCGTCCATGCATTTCTTTCTTCCCCGGACACATTACTTCTGCTGGATTTGCAGCTGTCTTATTATATAGTTTCAGAAAATGGACTCAAAAAACCAAAGAGCTGATAATAGTAGTAGATGTTTTCTCTATAATTTTAGCAAATATTACTTTCAAACTGTAACAATTTATCCAGGCAAAGAAACTTTTTGTTTAGAATGATGACTCTTTTTAAAGGTCATCTTTGCTAAGGTGTGTTTTTTCTATGCTTGTCTCTGACTTATATATAATAATTTGAGGCATGTGCCTGTGCCTGTGTGTACGTGTGTGTGAGTGTGCGTGTGTGTGTGTGTGTGTGTATGTTTGTGTGATTGTGTCAGTTTGTATGTATATACATGAGTGGATGTGTGTGTATGCATGTGTGCTTTGTGTGTGTTTGTGTGTGTGTGTGTGTGTGTGTGTCCTGTAACAACTCTGCATGTTTCTTTTGAATTTCTGATGTTTCCATACTTCCTATAAATACCACAGGCACAACAGCTACTTATTGCTTATCAATAACTAGGTGTAGTGGACAAGGAGGGAATATGTCAGTAAGGACATCTTCATCTATATCCATTGCCAAGTAGAGGGCAATGAGACAGGCATATATATTCTTTGTTCATGCTTATTTAAATGTATAGACATATAAGTAGATGACACGTATGTCATCTCTACTTATACATCTTCACGTGTGTAGGGGTGCAAGTGAACTTGGATGTGGAGAGCCGTGGTGATTGGTGACAGCATCCGCCATTGGAACATGGCACTGGCACCTGGCACTCGTGGGTAAACAAGTAAAATTGCGCATGTGCAAGTGGTGAAGGCCCGCCAAGTCACTGCCGGGGTGTAATACGGGGTTCCAAGCAAGCAGCCAATCAAATATGTCCACGCCACTCTAGGGTGTATATAAAGCAGCGCCATCTTGGGTAGCGCTCTCTCTTCCTCATCACATGGTAATAAACAGTTGCTGCAGAAGGATCCTGGTGCCCGAGTGCGTTCTTGCCGGCGAGACGATTGCGCGGGTCACACTTGGAGGTGTGAGGTTAGTGCCAGCTGTCTTCCTCATTTCTTGCTGAATCTGGAGCTCATCGTTTAGACTAGTCAGGTGCGTCTGTTCGGAGGACATTTTGCATCCTCCTCTAGTGTTTCGGGATTGCAGGTGGGCCTCCTCACCTGTGCTGCTTTGAATTGGGTTCCTGTACTTGAACTCCACTTTTCACACTTATCCAGGTACTACTTCACCAGTGTAGTCATCTCCCCAGACTTCCGCCCACCTTTATTTTAATTATTCCATGTTCATCATTGGGTTTCCAATTTTCAAAACTGGCCTTTTTGAAATTCTAAGCTTTTTTTAAAATAATATTTGCAATTACTACTTGTACAGAATATCAAGAAAACAGAACTTCTGAGCCCCTAGACACTAAAGTCAGGAAGACTCTACCATATTTTCACCCTTTTCTTTCTCTCTTTTGCATTCTTTTACTGAGAAAATGTATTACTCTATATTCTAGGCTTACTCCAAACTTACTATGTTACCCAAACTGGTCTGTTTTTGTCTTCCTACTCCCTACTTCCTGAAATTACAGATACAGTCTACCATGTTTAACTCACCCGTCCTCTTAAATGAGAAATGATGAGCTTTTTAAAAGGCTCCCAAACATTTCTTTGCCCAAACCTGCAGCTTCCACGATGGTACTGCAAATAAGAACCATCATTCTCAGCTGTGGGGCAGTGGACTGTGTCAGGAAACTTGGTAAGGTCGGGTAAGTTCAGAAATGCTGGTACCCTCAGACCTAAGGATGGTGGGTGTTTCGCTTATTCCTAACCAGGTTCCTGTCACATGACCATAGCAATCCATGGAGAGGACCATGACAATTAGTCACAGAGGAGCAGCACTGGAAGCCCCTCCACATTCAGATAAGGAATTCCTAAGAGTTCAGATCAAGTCAGTAGAAAGCATCTGCTTTTAGACCCCTACCCACCCTGTCCACAAAGAATAAAGACTCAAGAATTACTTTTTCAAAGTAATTTCTGAGAGCATCTGTCACATAAGACCTGTAACACTTTGGGGGTAGAGAGTTTTCTCCCAAAGCTTTTGCAGGTGGAAACTGTTCGAACCTAGGGAGGTCTTGGCTCCTAGCTGCTGATTTGTTGGCCACAGAAGAGACACAGAAACCTGCCCAGATCCAACTTCTGTGCTGATCCAGAGCAGTAGTGACCTCAGAAGAGTGACTCCTCCTCCTCTTCGGAAAGCACAACTCTTTGGCCACTCAGGCTCGGTGGAAGCTCTGCAGATCTCTGCAGGTAGTGTCCAGTACACAGATCAGCACTCAGCCAGTCTTTTTTATTTTTATTTTTTTTTCTTATGAGAGGGGACTCTGAGAAATATAGAAAGAAATTATATGAACACTAAAAAAAAAATAATAAATCATCCAACTTAATTACCCCTTGTTATAGGCAAGCACAAGAATGAAGAAGACCATAACATTACTTTTTAAATGGATGTATGCTTGCATGCTTTTCCTGAACACCAGCTCTTCATAAGTCCTTATGCCTCTGCTCACACCGTTTGTTTCTTCTTGCATGCCCCTCATCTATGAGAGGTTTCATTAGGAATGGAAAGTCAGAGTGGTTCTGTTTCTGCCTAGTGGTTCTGTGTCACACTAGATAGGATTCTGAAAAAAATGTGTCATTAGAAGCCAGAATCTGAGCATACCGGTGAGGATTTTCTACTCAGTTCCTGTATGAAGATAAAATGATAGCAAATGAACTCATAAACTCAGCACTGTATTTTAAAACCTCTATTTTTGTATAAACGGGAGGGATTCAACTATCATTTAAACATATTTAACCACATTTTAAATACTTCTTTATATCCACAGATAAGTGTAGTTCTCACCCCTTGTCAAAGAAACCCTCTTTTCAGCAGCTGAGATCATTACAGAAATCTACAAGTGAAAATGCAGAGGACAAGAAACTATGGGGTACCCAGTCCCAACTGACATCCACCATACAACTCCGGTATGAGTGGCTCAGCAAGCATCACAGAAGGTGGCATGAGAAGATCTGAAAATTCAGAGCACCAAGAAATACATCTCAGAATGGAAGAAACCTCATGGATCTCACCCCTAGATTAAAAGCTACAGGCAATTAACAACTGGATAGAGAGAGAAAGAGAGAGAGAGACACAGAGAGATAGAGACAGACAGACAGAGAGAGAGAGAGAGAGAGAGAGAGAGAGAGAATTCATCTTCCTATGGATAAATTATAAATGCAACACTGAAGGAATTAAACAGGTTATATTCATATGTTGATTCAAATATATGTATGTAACAACCATGATTAATAAAGGAGAGGCAATGAATTTGGTGGGGGTAGGGGGGAGTGTTATGGGAAAAATAGGAAAGACAGGGATTGAAATAAAGAAATAGAAATGTCTAGACACCTCAGATAAATAACAAAAATCAATTTTTAAGAATTAAAATTTCTCAATCAGATTTTTCCTAATTCTTTGAAAGAATATAATTATAAACCTTCATGGTTATGACTGAGAACATGACTGTCTGATCTGGATTATCTATTCTGTGTCAATACATACATCTAGTATCTGCTGGCTTGCTTCTGCTACTTTTTAATTTAGAGTCTCTAACCCTGAGCCATGATCTTTGCTAAGGTATCTGCTGAAGTTTCAGGTGCAGCATAGTTATGTTTCTGTGTGTGCATTAATTCTACCCTCTAAACTCAGTGTTAAACAGGACTGTTTTAGGACACTTTCCACACATCTATGGACATTTTTCTACAACTAAATTGTGACTAATTTAAAGACTGAATTTTTTTTTAAATTGCAGTCCCTTGCATAGCAAGCTGAATTAAATGAATGAATTAATAAAAACAAAATTAAAGACCGCCTACATTTTAATAAACATTTTCCCCAAATCCCCCAACTGCAGAGGAATATAGAAGAATCTTGTCCAACTTAATTCAGATTTCATTACCAAGAGGCTTTTAAAGATAATTTGGCTTAAGATTTCTCAGCCACCACTAGATTACTATAAAAGGTACCTGACAATATTACTAAGAAGAAAACAGTGCATCCTCATTTTGAATAAAAGAAACTTTATAAAAATCAGAAGATGCATTTCTCTCCAGGGATGGCAGCCCACTGATTAGATGGGAGATTTCCTAAAATATATTTTAGTAACAAGCCACTAAAGCTGTCTTGGATGACTGATAAAGGAATGAAAGTTTTAAGATCCTTCGCGGGCATCAGTCCTGCATTTTAGAGTGCCCCACTTTTATTGTACTGATTAATCATATGCTCAAAGGAAGCTGGCAGAAGCTATCAAAAGCCAACCAAGAAGATTTGAATGCCAAACTCTCAAAATCCTCAGTGTCTAGTGGGCAGTTTCATAAAATATGCCAAAACAGGTCATTTTAATGCCCCCTGGAAGAATTATGCATATTCTTTCTCCTCTTTTAGCACCTGAGCAACAATAACAAGTAGGGGAAAATCTCCAAACCCAATGGCCAGGACACAGAGTTCCCATAATGCAGAAAGCATACAGAGGTAAGAGTCCTCTTCTCCAGCCTTGCCAGTGTGCTTCTCATTTAATAGAAAAATAAAGCTTGCAGGGAGAAAGAACTATGCCGAAGTCTCATTTCTGCTTGTAGTTTGGTGGCAAACTTATGAGGAACATGCTCTTTTCATATGAAGCCCCCTTTAACTTTTTAGTTTGTTTGTTTTAGAGTCATTGTGAGGAGAGGAAAAGCCATCAATCTCAACTAAATGCTTTCTTTAAATATCTAAGATCATCCTTGAGCAATAGAGGGTTCTATTAATCACTAATGAACTCCTAAATGGCACCTTCAGCTGAAATAATGATAGGTAAAATTATACCGTGACACACTGAGTGACAAAAACATCCCCCTTACCTAGTTTCACAGTGTGTTATTGAATTGCAAGGCACTGCTTTAAAGGAATAAAATAAATAGCTAATGGCCCTTAGAGAATCAATTCCACTTTGCTGTATGTCTATTTCAGTGTATGACACATATACACATATGCATATACATTCTTTTGCATAATTTTGACAGTTATTTACAGTCCTTCAAGTCACAAACATCCACCTCCTTACCTGTCATATTTCAATGAAGAGAACCATTTATTTTTTTCTGCAATTAGGACAGTGGTACTTAGAGAACTTGAACTATATATAATTCCTGTAAGCTGAAGAAAAACAATTGACCTCGAAACAGCAGTATTATTTTCAGAAGTCTTAAAGTCTCCTACTTGTTTCACATGGTATTGGAAACTGTACTTACACAGAGAGAGAGAGTGTAGCTTCCCAATGTGTTTCTGTACCATATATACAGACTGATTTCACAAGAACGTGTGCTCACCCTGTACTTTTAAAGAGTGTTGCTCATATTGCCAAATGTGCTTGCAGAAAGGCTCTAAGTTGCCTTTGTATGGCTTGAGTCTCTGATCCAGTTTTTGGTCTAGTTAGCTTTTATCCAAGGCAACTAGATGAAGATTGTCTCATATTTGAATGATCATATGATATCTTTCAGGAATGGCTCTTTCTTTTCATGCTTTCCTACTTTCCTCATTCTACTCTCTTGCATTTATTATTTGGTCATAGCCTTTCTGACTTCTGTCTTCTGACTAAGCTAAAGTGATGGTTTGTACTGGCCTCATATGAACAAAATAACCTTGATTTGATAAAGTCAAGAAGCTAAGGAGCAGGTTCTGGAAGTGATCCCAGGGAAGAATGTCACTGCATTTCAATGAGGGATGTTCTTAGCTGGAGCAACAGGATGAGTAGGGAGAAGCTTATGTATTGCATAGATTAAGAAAAGCTCATTGTGGACATTTGACTTAGTGACATCTTATTTACTTTTCATGATTTCCTCATGGCCTGCCTTGTATGTAACTAAAGCTAATCTTTATTATTATTATTATTATTATTATTATTATTATTATTATCTTCCTGTTAATTTTAAAACAAGTTTTAGTATTTAAAAGAGCTGAAGCAGAAGGCTTTGAAGTCATAACCTGTAAACTCTTTGGGCTATTTATTTCTCCTTTCATTTCTACCTTATTTATTTATTTATTTATTTATTTATTTATTTATTTAAGCAACGTTGTTCTTTTTACATAATGACTTCTGAAAGCACAAGTGTTTTAGCTTGGCAGTGCCTGCTGCCTTGGGTGAACAAGGTCTTCTCAGACTGGATTTTCTTGCAACCCCATTCCATTGGAGGGAGGGGCTCAGAGAAAGGATCCGAAGCTTTGGATTCTCTTACAGATCAATATATTATGGAGTTTACAAACAACTTTGCCAGTCAGTCTTTGGGTGAGGTAGCCTAAAATTCAGCAAGGTATATTCCCACAGGTGACCCTGCCCATGGTTTCTTGTATATAACTTGAAGTCTTAGTTATCTTTGAAGTGGCTGAATAGCTGGCAGAGAAGAAATTGCAACTGAGAGAGCACATGGTGAATTTTGCTGTAGTCTTAGGATGTCATTCTATCTTTGAATTTTGTTACTTTTCTGCCAATAAAAATTTCTGCTTTTTATTTTTTTCATCTTCTTGATTGTTCTTACACCTCTATACAGAATTTTGTTCTGCCTGTTGGCAAGCAATCATTAAGTTTTCCTTTAATAATGCTTTGTCAAAAATCTATTTTTTGTTAGGCATAATTAATTATCAGATATTGCAGACATAAGGAAAAATAAGTAAAATCTTGTTCTGATGTATTTTTTATTCAAATGAAATACGGTGGATAGACAGAAATAGACTTGTTAGATTCTTGCATGTGTGTTACATTGATATGTTGAGTTTATGATTGGAGTTATTATAATTTTCACAATGGTCATTTTCATTTGATTCTTTCTAATAAAATTCTTGTCATCTACATTCTTGGTCATATTTATTATGGTTACTGAGAAATCTGAATGTGGTAAATATGAAATCTAGATTTTCTATGGCTCTGCTTTAGTTATTGCTTTCACTTTTTATATGTGCAATCTTTCTTCATTTGGTAATATCTTTTGCTGTTCATTGTACCTTTTAACTAAATGGCCATAGTGAAAATTTATAAACATTTTTGTCTACAGTGAAGATTTTATTACTATCAGCAAGCATGGAGGATAAGTCTGAAAGAGATATACACATACTGACTAAAGAGTTGCTAATAATGGATTTTGTCCTAGGAATTCTGTAATTTTGGAGCAATAACCACTTATTAGTGAGTACATACCATGCTTGTCCTTTTGGGTCTGACTTACCTCATTCAGGATGATATTTTCTAATTTCATCCATTTACCTGCAAAACTCATGATGTCATCATTCTTAATAGCTGAATAGTATTTCATTGTGGAAATGAACCACATTTTTTTTTTATATCCATTCTTCCTTTATGGGACATCTGGGTTGTTTTCAGCTTCTGGCTATCATAGATAAGGCTGCTATAAACATAATGGAGCACATGCCTCTGTGGTATGCTGGTGAATCTTTTGAGTATATGCCCAAGAGTGGTAAAGTTTGGTCTTCAGGCAGATCTATTTCCAATTTTCTGAGGAACCTCCATAGTGATTTCCAGTGTGGCTGTGCCAGTTTTCAATGCCACCAACAATGAAGGAGTGTTCCTCTTTCTCCACATCCTCATCATGTGCTGTCAGCTGCGGTTTTTATCTTAGTCATTCCAATTGGTTATGCACAGGTAAAAGCACAGGCTTGTTTTGATTTATACTTCTTTGATGACTAAGGACTTTGAACATTTAAGTGCTTCTTGGCCATTTAGGATTTCTCTGTTGTGAATTCTCTGTTTAGCTCTATAATCCATTTTTTTTGATTGGGTTGTTTGGTTTTGTGGCAGTTTGCTTCTTGACTTCTTTATATATTTTTGATATTAGTCCTCTATCGGATGTGGGATTAGTGATGATTTTGTTCCAATCTGTTTGTTGCCCTAGGATATGATCCACGGGACTCAAGAAGGTTAACAAGCAGAAGGGCCCAAGTGAGGATGCTTCAGTCCCACTTTGGAGGGAGAAGATAACAATAATGGGGGTGGGGGAGCAGAGGGAGAGAGAGACCTGGGTGGGAGCAGGTAGGAGGAGGAGAAGAGGGGAACAGGATCAGGTACTGTGGGAGTGGAGACAGGAGAGAAGCCCTGAGGGCCAGACAAATGAATGGAAATATGCAACCTTGGGAAGCGGGAGGTGGAGGCATCCTCTAGAAAGTACCAGAGACCTGGGAGGTGCAAGACTTTTAGGGCTCAAAGGGAAAAAACATAGATGAAGTGCCCAACAGTGGACAGAGGAAACACCTCCAGTAGAAAGGCAAGGCATCAAGTGGAGGGATGGGGTTGCCATTTCACAGTCAGAAGTTCTGACATCAAATTGTTCCTATCTAAAAGAACTGCAGGGACAAAAATGGAGAAAAGACTGAAGGAAAGGAATTCCTGTGACAGGTCAAACTTGGTATTCATATCATCATCATCATCATCATCATCATCATCATCATCATCATCATCATCCAAGGCCTGGCACTATTACTGATAGTATGGTGTGCTTAAAAACAGGAGCCTAGCATGGCTGTTTTCTGAGAGGCCCAACAAGCAACTGACTGACACAAATGCACATTCTTACACCCAACCATTGGATTGAAGTTGGGGACTCTTGTGGTTAAATTAGGGAAAAGATGGAAAAAGCTGAGGAGGAGGTCCATCCCATAGGAAGATCAGCTGTCTCTACTCACTTGAACCCCTGAGATCTCTCAGATTTTGAGAAATTAACTAGACAGCATACATGAGCTGGTCTGAGGCCCCAAACATATATACAGCAGAGGTCTGCCTAGTCTGGCCTTAATGAGGGAAGAGGAGCCTAACCCTTGAAAGACTTGGACCTGGTGGGGTGGGGGTAAGAGCAGAACATCCTCTTGGAGATGGGGGATGTGGGGGAATGGGAGGAATAATGGAATGAGAACTCTGGGATGGCAGACCGGGAGAAGGGCAATGACTACACTGTAAAAAAAAAAAAAATAGAAGTAATTTAGAAAAAGAGCTGGAGCAGCTAAAAATGATGTTCGGGTTATGTCCTCTGGTAAACTTCCTGAGATAGCCGTTGATTCTCTAGGTCTCTTTGTCTTGCCTCTGACTCTTTCTGTTTCTTTCCCCCAACCTCCCACTAATACTATAAGGAGAAGTTAGTTTGCCCTGCTTTCACAGTGTCTTTCTTCTCTCTCTCTCTCTCTCTCTCTCTCTCTCTCTCTCTCTCTCTCTCTCTCT
>JANHMN010000010.1:21056494-21108085 GCA_030674055.1 Rhabdomys pumilio | reverse complement strand
TCTCTCTCTCTCTCTCTCTCTCTCTCTCTCTCTCTCTCTCTCTCTCTTTAAGAGCCTGAATGTCAACTTAGCTTTTACCTCTCCTGAGGCCAGCAATAATAAATGCAGGAAAACTAGGTCTAAACAGCTCTTCCAAGAATTCTTTTCAGGAATTCTTCAAGATCTTGGACCTCTTGTCTTTGCTAAATTTGCATTTTTCCCAGCATGTCTCTCATTGTTTGATCCAGCATCTGAAAAGAGGAGGGGCTGAACTTTCCACACTAATCCATCATAGTTAAGAATATAAGCCCTTTACTGTAAGAATTTAATCTTTTAATGTAGACAAGTTAGTTCCTTTTTATCATCACAAGATCCTAGTAGCTTTATCCTGTTCTCTGGCCAATGATTAGAGTATTTCCACAAATGCCCATCATAAATAAAGGCTGTCACGGTAAGGGACTGATGCATCCTCTAACTTCACCACTGAAATAAGAGTGCAGAGCATCCACACTATTAAGCAAACCTACACCAGCTGCACCCAAGGACCACAGTTGATTTTGGTGTCTGGGTTTCTAAAAACAATTTTAGAGGAACAAAACAGGACATTCTGTTCTTAATACTGCAGATGATTTTATGACTTTTGAAAAATGACTATACATAGGCAATTTAGTCAATAGAGAGATTTCAAACACTGAAATATGCCTTTGTTTTTTTCTTGAGGGAAATGCATAAATAACAGAACCATGTAGAAGAATTTCACAGTGTTCTGGTATTGATGCTGTTTAGCTGGATTCAACTTGAGACTGAAATTCACTTCTTCCTCCTTGGTACATAAATTTGTACATATTTTTCTGCTTCTGTTTTCAAATTACAAGTAGTCATTACATTTAATGATGCTTTTCTGTTTCAGTAGCCACACAGAAAATACTCTTAGCTATAGGGTAGCTCTCTCACTCTAGCTGAAGATCCTACATAGACTGACACCTAACTAAGAACATGCTTCTAGTACCTTCTAAATGCACAAACATTGTTTCTAGAAAATACCACAGTGGGACTAAAATATTGACATTTAATAGTGTATCTTGACTAGAATTTATATTTTAGTCAGAGAAATATTTAATAAAATTTAGTAGTAGGCAGATAAATCTATCACAACATTTGAATTTTAAAATGTAAACTTACAATTTCTATTAAATCACATTGTTTTTCTAATGTAAATCACTTCTTGATAAAACAAAATACCAAGCTAAGCATTAAGAAAGAAAGTGGATTTGTTTCTCAAATTAAAACATTAAAATCCACTGTTACAAATATTGAATATTTTAAAAGTGATATTAAAAACAAAATGAGTTAAACACATCAATGTAAAGTTATGATATGTTCCTGTAAATTTTCTAGGTATAACTAAGTTCTTCCTGACATTACAAAGTCGGGAGTGGAGATAAGATGATAATTTCTGCAGTTGGGGTTTATCAATATTTGTTTTGCAAGGAGTCAAAGGCATATATTTTCAGTATTTTGTAGAGCACATATTATTTCAGAGGCAACATAAAAAGGCAGCTATTGACAATATAGAAGTAATTGGTGTCTTGTCTCCAGCAAAACTTTATTAACACTATAGCCTGTGAGAATGGACCTGCTGGCTAGTTTCCCAACTCTTACTTTGGATTCAAATACTTTCTTTTGAGTTGATACTTATGTAAGTCATTTCTTTTACAGAACTAAAATAGTTTTTGAAAATCATTTATACTCATAGAATACTGTAGTTTTGCTTATGAAAAGAAAAATTCCAAATTTCTTTAGATTTTATGTTATAGTTGTAATTTCTATTGTAAAATGGCTTGAAGATTGTTTTGTACCATAGGAATATTTCTTGTTCTCTCTCTCTCTCTCTCTCTCTCTCTCTCTCTCTCTCTCTCTCTCTCTCTGTGTGTGTGTGTGTGTGTGTGTGTGTGTGTGTGTGTGTGTGTGTGTGTGTGTATGTGTGTTGTAACTAAGTTGTGTTTACTGAAGATAAACATAGACTTCTGGCCTGTAGCTTCCAAATCTCAAAAAATTACATGCAATACCATGACTGGATTATGAAATGTTGAGAATTAAACCCAACATGGTACCAAGTGAGCTACATCTCCCACCCTCTGTACTTGTTTTAAACACATTGAGATTCAACAAAGAATTATTGGGCTAAGTGAAGGCTACTTTCTCCTCCCTACCTCCTGCTTCATTTTGGTAATAAAACTATACAGAAACAGAACTATACAAACTTTCAGCCTATGTAAATGTGTCTATATACAAAATTCTAGTCAATAATTGATCTTGACTTTAAGATGTTTTAATTCACTGACATTTCAGATTTTCAGATATGACTTGAACAGATATGGAAGAAGAATCCAATTGATCACAGAGAATCTGACTGGTTTTAAGAATAGTTGCTGAGAAACACCTTTCAAGGACAAATACTATACAACCCTAGTCCCTAAAGGTGACAAGTTCTCATTGCTGTTTGCCAGTTCTAGGAAAGAACATTAAAAACAATGATACATTTCTCTCCCACAGTTGTCTAATCAGTAAGACTTGACATGCCAACTTGTCAAATGTTTTTTTTTATTTATTTATTAAAAAATAGCTCACTATACTTTTTTGCTCTACAAATTAGTGTTTGTAGAAATGGAATTCCTATCATTACAACAGAAAAACCTCTGAAGTAACAGCACAGCAAAAGAAGATTATATTTCCCTGTGAATTATAGGGATTCTTCCAACTTATATATGACATAAGTTGATGATTCAAGGAACATTTATAATTTCATAATTTTCTTGTGACTAGCATAGCTGGCTTTGCTGTTCTTTATCTTTTTAGGAGTGATTTTTGCAATGTAGACTACTAGTGTTGTCAAAATTCAAATGAAAAAAGAATTGGAATAGATGTGTTTGATCTTGGGAATGGAGACAAACAAATAAAGACAGGACAGAGGAGAAGACAAGGACTGAGTTTTGCAAACGTCGCCCATGGAAGCTCCCAAGTCCATGAGCATAGACACTTTGGTAATCTTTTAATTCCCTCTGTTTGTTTGTATCACTTACTGGAAAAATAGGGATGGGTTATCTTGTCCACCTATTAATTTTTTTTCTTATTTTGACATTATGAATTCTGTACATACCCTAGGTAGTTAAAACCGAAGAGGTCTTTTAAAGAACTAGGAAGTCCTACTAATCTGAGTGTTGACGTATATATGCGATTCTAAAATGGTGAGATACTATAATGATGCTACATAGCGTGGAAAATCATTAAGATTTTATAGAATATGATTGTACTCAAAGTAATATTTTGAGAAAAAATAAAGATCATTTTTGAGCAGAAAGAAAAGAAAGTTAAAATAGTGATTTAGCACCAGGCACAAAAGTAAACTCCAAATAGATTAAGGACCTAAACTGAAGGCCGTGTACCCTGAATCAAAAAAAAAAAAAAGGAAGAAGAAAAAAGAAAGAAAGGAGGAAAAGACAAAGAAAGAAAGAAAGAAAGAAAGAAAGAAAGAGAGAGAGAAAAGGAAACTGCAAAATAGGCTTGAACTCATTTGCACAAGGAAAGATTCTTTGAGCAGAAAAACAGTAGCAGAGACACTAAGAACAGTAATTCATAAATGAGACTTCATGAAGTTAAAAAGTTTCTGTATGAAAAAAGGACAGGATTGTTTAGGCAAAACAGCAACCTACAGTGTGAGAAAAGATCTTTATCAATTATACATTTGGTAGTGAGATAGTATCTATGCTAAAATAAATACCTAGAAAACAATGAAACAGTAAGAAAATGAATTATACATTTTTGAAAATTGGGATGAGTACTAATTATAGAGATGTCAAAAGGCAAAACACAGATGAGTGAGAAATAGTTAAAGAAATCTTCAGCATTCTTTATACACCAGTCAGAATGATCTCATTCAATAAAACAGAATGATAGTTTGTGCTGGTGTGGATGCAAACAAAGGGGAACACTAATTCGTTGATGGTGGGAATGCGAACTTACATGACCACTATGGAAATCAGTGTGATATTTGCTCAGCAACCTTAGGATAGACCTACCTCAAGAACTAGTTGTATAGCTCCTTACAGCCTACTACAGATACTTGCTTATTTATGCTCACTTCTAGTTTATTTATAATAGCCAGAAATTGCAAAGAACATAGATGTCTGTCAATGGATGAATGGATAACGAAAACATGATACATTTAAACAATACGCTATTACACAGCTGTTAAGAAATATAAAAAATACAGGTAAATGAATGGGACTAAAACATATATCCTAAATGAGGCAAGCCTGATCCCCACCCCCCCAAAAAATACCAGTGTACATTTTCTTTTATATAAATCCTAGCTTATATAGACATCTCACTTATGTATTCATGCTAGCTTTTTAATATTATGATATGTGCTCTACAATGCAAATAAGCACATATGTTATGTACCTTATAAATGACTGGTGCAGGGGAGGTTCTACTGATGAAGGGGAAATGCAATATATTGTTATGGAAAAACAAAGAAACTAGAATAGGAAGAGTAAAGGTGAGAATGAGGGGAAGGACAACTAACACTAAAGGCCATTTGAAAAACCAGGTGAAGCTTGCTAAAATATAGACATGTATGAAATGACTATAAATGGAGTCACCACATAATAGAGATGACAATGTTCCTAATTAGGCCATCAAGTAAATAGCTCCAAAGGCAAGAAATGGTTCTATCTGAGTCATTTACCAAAGGAGCCCTATGGAAATTGTCAAATGGCAAAGGTTATTGTCAAGGCTATTGGTAGTGCTCTACAACCTTTACATGTTTCATAGAAAATGGAGAAGTTGAGCTGATACCTAACTAGAAGCTTCACCCCTTCTGACTAGCATTTATGCTACTGGAAGATTCTCTGAACAAAGAGAGTCCCACCTTATGTTAGAAAGTTTACTAAATAAATTCTCTCCTCCTTTCTGAAATATAAATTGTTCTTTAACCTCTTTCCAGTTTGAAAATCCAAAAATGTGCTTCTCAAATATCTTTGAGTCATCTTTTGATGTAAAACTTAGTTAGGGATCACACCACCTCTAAAATGCCAGAACGCATCTGAAATATAGTTATCAGAAGCCTCAGAGACTTAAGCCCAGTCACTGTGAAAAAACAATGGAGTAAGTGGTCCTTTGAGTAAGTACCCATTATTAAATTTCAATATTTAATCATACCACCCAATCTTCTTGGCCTTCTTTCTTCTAGTACTTTGCCCCAGCTTTTTCTCTTTTCTCTTTTTCTCTTTTTCTCGTTAAGTTGGGTTAAATCTTTTTTTCCTATAGCATCAGTCTTTAATAAAATCTTAGTTGACTATTTGATTTATCCAGTGCAAATTTTCCTCAGTGCAACTGTCACCAGGCTCACATTATGAATTCCCGTCAGTTCCATAGTCATTGTGATATATGTTGAAAGAACTGATTGGAGATATGCAGAGTACCCTGTAGAATAGTGCTTCTCGAGCTGTACGTCTTCACCCCTTTGAGGGTAGAATAACCCTTTCATGGGCGCCACCTAAGACCATTCCAAAACACAGACATTTAAATTACACTTCATAGGTAGCAAAACTACAGTTGTGAAATAACAACAAAAATAAATTAATGATGGAAGTCATCACAACATTAGGAACTCTAGTAAATGGTCTCAACACTGGGAAGATTGAGAGCCACCACTATAGAAGACATTTAGGTTTTATTACAGTGTGTGCTGAAGCAGTCTCAAGAGGGAAGGGCAAAAACAATGGTCCAAGGGTTCATAAGTCTATCTGTATCTAAAAAAAGCTTTGTAGTACTTCTAAAGTTTCTGTGTCATAGAGTGTGTCCTGCACATGTTGTCAAGACCATTTGGGTTACACTTGGGAAGGCACAGTGAATAGTACGTCTTTGATTCTTGATCTTTATGGAAAACCTATGCTAGAGACTATCTTATAACCTTTAGTGCCATTCAGAATATCATTTATCCATTATCCACCCTGGGCCAGAGGAGAAACTAATTAATTAAATGCATACAAAGTAATGGAGAAATAGAACAAAATTATTTTATTTATTGCATATAATTTAAAGGCCAAAAGAACCATGAGAGATATCAAGAGCATCAGTTCTTAGTGAGAAAACAAGTATTGAAAATAGTATAAGAAAAAGTCATTGTAATAAAATAAACATGGAAACATCCTGACACTCAGAAGACTGAAGCAAATTTCAAGTCAGAGTGGTTTATATAGTGTATTCTTGTTTCAAAAACAAGTAAGTGGGTTCAGGTGATAGGAACCGATATTTATTCTAACATCTTCATTAGGTAGATACCATGTACTATGTAATTTTCAAAGCCTGAGTGTCAAAGATGAGTAAGACAATCAATCTCAGGGTACATGCACCATTTATTGAGTTAAAGGCATGAAAAAAAATAATAATAATAACAATAATATTAATAATAAACAACTAGACACTATTAAAGAATTTCAAGCCAATATCACAATAAAGAGTAACTGAGTAGATATTGTAGATTGGACTAAGGCAGGAGGAAAGGAAGGCCTTTGTGAGAAAAAGTAATTTGGTTATGATCAAACAATCCTAAGTTTCAATTTTAAATTTTATAATCTATCTCAACCTTAGCTCTAGTGCAGAAAGAGAGGATGAGAATTATAGGAAATGAGAGCAGTAGTGTCCCTAAAACTGTAGGCTGGGATAAGAGCCTCATATAATTTTTCTAGTGTAACATGAAGTCATTGTATGGATTAAAGAATAAGAGTGATACTGTTGGGTCTGTCTTCAAAAGGTCATTGACAGCTTTATAGAGAAGAAATTTTATAGAGAAGATTTATAGAGAAGAATCAAGCCATGCATGATAGGAAACAAAATCTCTCTGTGGCTCTTTCAGTGAGAGACTGAGATGGATCTGATAAGGTTTTATCAAGGAAGATATTTTTCTTTAAAAATGGAGAATAGGCATTAGATTTGTGTGAGAGGAGTTAGGTTTGAGTTCAGTGGCAGCAGGAGACGGTTCTCCCTTTGTTTAGGTACCTGAGTATGAGGGATACAGGCTATGAGTGGGAGCATTAAAACTCTTCTTCTCCATGAAAAGACATTTTGTGAGATTCCGAAAAAAAAAAAAAAAAGAATGGATATGACAAAGAAGGGGACCTCACTTCAGAAGCAAACTTTAATAGAGAAAGAGTAAGAGTGAAGAAAGACAGCCATTCAATAAATGTATATGGTACTTGCAATAGTAAGGGGGCAAGGCACTCCTTTCTCACTTTTCCTTCTTTCAATAGATAAAGCCTAGCAAATAATTAGAGCCAGAGGAGCTGCCATCTTTCTGCTTAACTTACATATCAAGGTCCATGTCTATTGCATGTGTCAGCTGTTATCAGATTCTCTTGGGACTTCAGAGTGACTGACAAGATAGAATGTAGCAAGGCCAAAGCAAATAATAAAACAACGACAATAATAATCACTATACATAAAAATTATATGTGTATTATTTTTATATATTTTATAAATATAATAATAAAAATGATGATCATTTCTTCCTACTCACTTTCCTTCTGAACAGAAATAACTCATAAAATTGACCTAAGAGCACTCTGCACTGGCCAAGAGACCTGTAAAACTCAGCAGATATTTTTGAATGTGAAATCCATGCTGAAGAGTTACTTGAAACATGAGCCACAATGCTATACCATGTCCTCTTGCTCTTCAGCTGTGCTTGTGTGAACATTAGAGCATCAATGCAAAGAGGATAAACTTATATAACTGCTGATAACATTCCCCTCACTGGACGAAATGTTTGCAACTGTAGCAGTAGCTGTAGGCTATTGGGTAGGGATAACTGTTGCCTTAGCCTACCAGTCTGAGACTCAATAGCATGATTTTTCCGTAGCCTCCCAAGTCTTTCTCTTGCTACCCTTAAGGATACTTTCAGGATGCTATACTATGTGTTAAATACTTGAATGTCATTATTATAAGAGTATAATATAATTTACTTCTAAATCATCTTGGGACCCATTCCTTATTGTGTGTGTGTGTGTGTGTGTGTGTGTGTGTGTGTGTGTGCGTGCGTGTGTGTGTGTGTGTGTGTGTGTGTGTGTGTATCTAAGTGTCTCTGTGTGTGTATGTGTATCTAAGTGGCTGTGTGTGTTTGTGTTGTTGTTATAGTATTTGTTGTTCAAAGCATCACTTGCTCCTCTCCTTTCAGTGACCAGAGTTAGCACTGTGTGTTACAGACAAGCAGAAGAAAAATGAAACCTTTATAGTAGGTGGGTGGGAAGTTCGCCCAGCGAATCTTTAATATTTCTACCTCTCTGAAATTATATGATATCTTTCCCATTGGTTCCTCTGGACAGAAGGCTGTGAGCCTGTCACCTTGACTCCAGAGCTAAACCCAGAATCCCTGAACCTTTGGAAGACAGTGTGTGGATGTCAAGAGCTTGGGAGGATATGTTGAAATATTCTAAGCACAAGTTTCTAGTTGGTTTTGAGGCTTCCAAGACATTTAGATGATTTCTTTCCATAATAATCATATGAAAGGTGAATTTATATGGCCATGGGATCGGTATGAGTTTCACTCATGGTTGGCTTTGCTGCACTGCTTTAAAAGACTTGAAAGTGTATATGTCATCTCTAATTGGAACTCCCAGGCAGAAATGATGCCATCAGGGAGCTTAAAATATGTGGCCATATGAGTCGCCCAGCAGACCAACCATATTGCTGTAAAGCAAATAATTTACATTTAAATAACTTATCTGCATTCACCTAATTTAAAAGTAATCTTTATTCTTTCTCAACTAATCCCCAAAACTTATGGACTAGTTTGATCATATTTGTGCAATAAAATTGAAAATTTCAGATATGGTAGGTAATCAATTTTAGTCACCTCATCTGCGTTTCCAATCTCATTACAGATTGCAATTTTCAGTGCAGATTACATGATGACCCATCAGTGGCTTTGTTGTTTCTGAATTACCGATTCCTTGCCTACTGCCAGATAAGAACAAAGCCTATGCATCAGCCTGACAGCTTGCAAACAGAAAATGGGCTTGTAGGATTGGATTTAAATCCCAGGTGTAGGGGATAATTACCACATCACTCATGCAGTAACTGAAAAATGGTATTTCAACAAGAAAAATTACATTCCTTTTATAGTGCCAACAGAAATCATTATTTGAGGCTTCACACTGATTCACTGTATCATTACATGTGCACTGTACTCATTAAAGGTAATGTTTGTTGCAACATAAAAAAGTTATTGTTTTAGGTACTTTGGTGGAGCAGGTAGCTTAAATTTAAGGTTTGTGGAAACTTGCTGGTGTAGAGGTCATTTGGACTCTAATATGTACTGTGCAAGAAAAATGACAACCCAGATGAAGGGCTTTTCAACCGGCACCTATTACAGGAGGCATGGATGGATAGTACAAAGAAAATGGAGTATAAATCTTTTGTTTCTGAAACCTCAACTATTTAACCCTACAGTCTGTCCCAAAGAAGAGAGCAAATAACGATTCAAAGCTCGACAGAACAGTTATGCATAGTGCATATTTTACAGTTAGCACTGATGTCGTCAGAGTCTAACATACACATTCATAAAATTTGGAAGGACAGGCACCATATTAATTCTTGAAATCATTAAGGAAGGCAGGAGCTGGCACACTGGAAATACACTGCTCACCCCTGGCATTTGCTCATAACCCACAGGCTTGCGGTTGTTTCCCAGTGATTGTGTGAACAGCACAGTAATAAAAGCACAGCTGAGCATTCGTGTGTCAATGCAGTAGGTTGCATATCAATGCTGATAGCAACAATGCAGTAATGGGAGTCCTGCTATATTTATGATCAGTTTCTCATTAAGTTGATCAGAATATCATAAGGGAAAAAAAGCACCCTCTGATTTGCTGTATTCTTGCATGGACTCTAAGAGGAAGCACTGGTAGGTAGGAGGCAGGATAGATAGATAGATAGATAGATAGATAGATAGATAGATAGATAGATAGATAGATAGATAGAATGATTTTTATGTTATCTCACAGTGGCTTTCCCTTGATTTCTTACAATACTATTTGCATATGTTTATATGTATGCATATATATGACACATTTATTATGTTTATGCATGTGGGCATGTGTGTGTGTGTTCACCTTGTGTTATTTTCCTGTGGGTGAAGTTGTGGAAGTCAGAGAACAACTTCATTTATTGGTCCTCATAGGATTTCTTGTTTATCAAAGCAGAATAAACCAAGCTCACTAGCCTGGCTGTTTGTGAGAATTCTCCCATCTTGGCCTCTCATCTCAGTAAAGGAGCACTGAGGTGCAGAACCACTGGACATGGCCTTAAAAGAATTGTGGGAATTAGAACCCAGGCCCCTGTGCTTGTGTAGTGAATGCGTGACCCACTGAACAATATTCTCAGTCCTCTCTCTCCAGTTAATATTTTGATCCTACTTCTCCTTACACGCACTGACAATGAGATCTTTGATTAAGAAGCTTAAAGTACAACTGAAAAGAGCTAAAAATCTATTTTCTGATCTTATATTCCTCTTACCTCTTATAGGCTCTTGTCTTGATAATCTCTTCATGGTGGCTAGGGCTTTATATATGCTGATGCAGAGTTGCATGTGTGAACCCAAGACTTTACTTTTTTTTTTTCCTTGAGCTTGGGAAAGTATTTTCAAAGACCTAGCTCTTATCTTCTGTGATGTAGGAGAAAGTTTACTCATCATGCAGATTGCTGCCTGATTGCACGGGAAGTTTATATTCTATTGGAAATAGACTCGGATGCAAAAAGTAACTGGTAAATCACGATCCCAAGCTATAGTTCTAAGATCCTACAAGAAGAGCAGCAGCCCCAGCCTGGAGGAAGATGCACGCAGAAAAGAGAATAGGAGAAGGACAGAGACATAAAGAGCTGATGGAACGCTACTAGCAAAATATGTGTGGATAAAACCAAAAGATATTGCAGCGACTCCCCAGTTCTCAAATGCAGGAGATGACATGTTGCTCGCAGTTATCAAGCACATTTCATGTTAACCTGAAACCTAATTATTAAAAAAAATATGTAAGACTGCTAATCTAAGGCAAAGTGCTAAACTGTTAAAAGGACTTGTGATTTACTAGCCTCATTAGTCTTACAGAGGTTACGATCATGCCCTGAGAAGACAGGCTTTACTGATCTGCTTAAGAGATAGGGCCAGATATGAACATACTTACCTACTATAATGCCTATATACATTAAAAAAAAAACAGTTTTTAAATTTTTTGAGATAATCATACAGTTGTAGAATTATTTTCATGTAATTACATCATGTCCCCCCCTTTTAAATCAGACTTAAGACATGATCAGGAAAAGAAATCATGCTCCATACTGGAAACCTAGCCAAAACGCACGGCTATTGAAGTCATGGATCTTAGAGGAGAACCTACAAGCAGCACTTTACCGAAACATCACAATTCTTGAAAATCATTTAAACAGTTGACCTTATACACACAGTTAAGTGTAGCTCTCACCTTGCATCAAGGAAACTTCTCTTTGCAAGACACAGGAACTTTGCTCTTAATCTGTATATTACATAAGCTTCCTCAGAAAATGTGTGCAGCTAAAAACTTTCTTGGTTGCTGAGAAACCTTAAAGAAAAAATCAAATGCTTTTTTTTGTCCTAAGATAGAATACTTCTAGTATCCTTATTACAGACTAGCTTAGGCTGAGAGAATGCATACTATGCTGTCAGCCATGCTGAAGAAGTACTTGAGGACTTAGTTTTTAGTGGTAACTATACACTGTATGTGGGTCAAATTTTACATTTTTTTTCTGTGAAATATATCAGTTCCAGCTAGCTCTAAATGCTAGCTCCAACATTTAGATTCTTACCAGACAACATAAACCCTATATTTCCCACACAGACCCACTTAGAGAGAGAAGTCCCCTTGCAAAGACATCTTACAGAAACTTTTATCCCGGGCTTATCAGGGAGAACAATGTGATTTTTGGCATGGACCGGGTAGTCATATTAGAAAATAAATTAAACTGCAGGCAAATGCAAAACTGCTCTTCTGTTCCCCTGACAGTACTGTGGAGAATCGGATTTGTCTATTTTTGCACTGTCGTGGACTTACATATCACAGTTTAATTGGAGGTCAACATATGACTAAACTTGAGATTATGTACTGTGTTAGCAAATTAAAACTGACCAGACATGAATGTCATTTCTCATCTGAATGGTCCTTGGAGGATGCGGGTCACATTTTCCACCTGATAATCCTGGTACTTTCCCAGCACCCTTTCTGAACACAATTTTTCCATGGTTTCTAATTTAGTAAGAAGCTGAGCAGCCACATTCATCTAAGAATCCTGGAGCAGGGAGGCTGATCAAATGGCTCCCTTATGTGAATAAGTTGACTGTGCCCAGTGTGAGAAGGTAACTGTGTATTCTTAAAGGGATGTGATTAGTACATATGTGGTTTACAAACTACATGGTATTTTCCTTGAGACAGGAAAGTACATGGATCTAGTCTCTATTGAAGCTCGGTTTTTCCTCTTAGGGCTAAAGAAGTTCTTCTTTTGGCCCTGTGGCATGTGCTTTAGAGAGAGGTAGGGAAGCATAACCTAGAACTCTCTCCTAGAGCCTTTTCCTCTAAAGAGCTTTGATGCTTAATTTTGTTTTTCCTACAAAGTGCTGGATGTCCCCATTGGTGCTCCCTCCTGCTGCTGTATTTTTTTTTTTACAGCTGGCTTGTATAGCTTCTTCATGCTTAGAGAAGGTGCTGGGCAAATTTGATATTAACATATTGTATAAAAGTCTGGGAGAAGCTGCAGGAAATTCTCCAAGAATCAGCAAGGGCATATTTGTAGTTTGGAAGGTGGAAGTAGGAGTTCTGCAAGTGGGGCACTCCATCTGATGTGAACAAATAGGTGAAACAACTAGTGTAAAGCCACCTAGGAAAGTAGAGTAAAGCAACAGCCATGCACAAGCCTAATTAACCCTCTTCGGCTACACTGCACTACTCCTGTCTTCTGCCTCTGTGAATCCAGTAAATTGGTCTTACTATATTTGGGATGGACAGGAGATTTTCTTTGCTTTCTTATTTTCTTTTAGAATAAGATGGTGTTTACACAGTTATGTGTACCCATATCAAACAACACTAAAACGAAGGAGAGGCTAAAGTGTATTCATAGAGACAAAGATTTTTGCTCTCTACCCAAGACTTGCCAGTAGCATGTATTTTGTGCCAAGACAACCTTGGAATTGATCAGAGGCCTGAATGAGAGCACTTATTTCATTTTGAAAAATGAAATATACATCTATTAAAAATTTTCAGAATTCTAAGGCATTTGAACAAAGCTGCATAGTATGTATTGACTGCTCAACCCAATAGTTAATAATGCATAAATAAAACTTGTAGAGCAGGAATGAGCAGGAAAGGAGCTGTCAGCAGTGGAGAGCTCTTTCTAAACCACCTCTAAATGTTGTTTTTTTTTGAGACAGGCTCTTATTATCTAGCCAGAATGCATGCTTATCCTGCTTTTACCCCTTCTGTGTTGGTACTATAGGCATGCATCATCATATCTGACTCCTTAACAGCTTTAAGCCCAAAGATTTAGAATTGTTCCCAGACTTGCTCATATCCTTAATTAATATTTATTACTCATCTCTAAGCACTAAAATTCTACATCGGGTGCTTGGAGCAAGATAAAAAATATTTAATTTTGGTTTTAATCATTCTATAATCTAGTAGATGTTAACGCTTCCCATGCTGGCTACAATATCGACAAAAAAAAAAAAAGTCTAAATTACAGAGCCTGAAAAAATGAGGTCATCTCTCATGTTGGTGGTTAGAGAAATTCTGGCAAGAGATATGTTGAGTCATGACTTAATGAAAAGGTACAATTTTGCATCACCAGGATGAGGAAATGAATTATAATCAGATAGAAAAATAAAATAAAATATAAACTGTGTGGACCAGAGTCGTGGAAGAATGGTGTATATGAAGTACCACAGCTTGTGTTTTATCTGCTAAGCATCAGGAAGACAGTGTAGTATAGGCTGTTCCTGAAAAGAGTGCCCCAGCATGAGATGCTTTAGGAAAAAACATAGGAATCCGTTGGGAAACTGTTGATTTCAGTGAAAATAAGCATTTGTTGAAGAGAGTAAAAGCATGTGGAAAAGGCTACAAAAGAAAACAGACAGGGTACTCTGACAGCAGCACAAAACTGAGTGCATTCTGAGTCTGACTGCAAAACCAGGAAAGAAAGAAATCAAGAGGAGGATGAAGGAGAAAGGAAGACAAAGAAAAAATGGAATCATGGAGAAGGATACAGTGGAGGACTATGTGTATCACAAGGGCAATGAAAACAAACCTTTCAAAAGAAAGTTCAAGGTCAATAATATCAAATTCTGTGCAGACAGTGATAAGAATGATAAATAGCCAGTGGCATTTAAAGGTGGGAGGTTATTGTGCTTTGCCAAGTACAGTTTCAGATTATCAGCACATAGGAATAAGCAACAGTGAAGAAGAAGACTTGCACATAGTCTTTCAGGGTATTTCTCAGTGGTACAGGGTAAGAATGTGGGTGAAGCAAAGCATTGCTAAGCAAATAGGGTGCCTCAATTGGAGCTGTTCTTCTGAAAAGCAGTATGCTGTGAAAATTTAAAGTACATACCTCTGTGGTTCTGTGATACATTTTCTTTGTTTAAATATCAATGGGTGTTTCAGAGATGGCCCAGTCACTAAGACCATGTACTGCTCTTTCAGAGAACCTGAGTTCCATTCTCAGCACATATATCAGACACCGTTCACAATCACCTTTAACTCAAAATTCACAGGAATGCAACACCTCTGACCTCTGCAGTTACCTGAATGGGTCATGCACATCCAATTTTAAAAATTTTTGTTTTGATCATAAGATATTTATTACATAGTAGTGTAATATTTGAAACAATCTAAATAAATATGGAAATATCCATGAGGAGTTATATAATCACATAAAAATTCCAATGTATTAAAAGAAAACCCTTTGACACAAAACAAATTCTAGTTTATTATGTAGTATTGAATTATAAAATTTGGTTATGCTCTGAGTTAATGGCTTAATTATAAAAGTTCTTGCCATACTGTGTGATATCAAATAGCCATTAGATTTCCAGTACCCACATAAGAAGCTAGGATTAACAGCACTATGTAGGTTTAGACAAGAGAGTTTCTAGATCATTGTCCTGTCCATTTAGCTAATTTGTAAGCTCCAAGTTCAGTAAGAAATTCTGTTTTCAAAATCAGGGTGGATAAGTGATTGAGGACAGCCAATATTAACTTCTTGCCTTCTTCATGGACACACACCAAAATGTTTGCTCTTCTCCCCATAGGGTGCACGCACACACATAAATCCACAATTACAAAACAGAAAAATATATGCATAAAATATAAATATTCATGTGCCTATATACATATCCATTCATATATTTATACTAGATACACCCAGGTACTTTGATTTCTTCTTCAGTCCCTGTTTTTACAGGCTTTTTGTCTTGATCCTTTCCTCCTCTCTGTTGTCATAATTGTAATATTTTACATATGTTGTAATAGAATTATGAGCAAAACTAACAGAAACCAGTGAAAAGAGATAGTAGATTTCAATGCATGCACTGCTATCCAGTTGTGTTCTATTGGGCTCTGCCTTCTTTACAATACATGGTTCCTCTCCAAGACATTTCCCTAAAATGTTACACTTTTCTTGGTTCTTGTTAATTTCTTGGTGCTTCAGGTTCAATCTGATAGCAGGTGTAAGCAGTGAACAATCTGCACTGTCATTATTTAGCTCCCCTACTTTTTACATCTGTGGATTCCCAAATATAAATCTGTACTTTTATTTATCTCTTCTTCATGTTTCTGACCATGTGTTCTCTCAGTTTGGGATGGGCTCCTAAAAATATATCAACCCAGTTTTATTTACTTATTACTTATTAAAACTTACTTATTAAAATTACTTATTAAAACCCAGTTTTAATTGTCTCGCTTTTAAAGTTAAATATTTAATAAGTTATACATCGATAATTTCATTCATGTATACAATGGATTTTGATTTTATTCATCTCACTCTTCTGAATCCTCTACACACACATACACAACTCTTTCCCAAGTACAAGTCTTTTTTCTTTTTAATTTTATAGCCTATTTTGTTCAATTATTGACTTGGTATATAACCATCCACCAGAGCATGGAAGACCTGCCAGGAACCACACCTCTAAATCAAACTAATCTTTTCTTCTTAGTAGTTCTTCATCTACTCTCAATAGCTCTTCAGCTCTGGTTGGAACGTGCATGTTTTTCCTTCATCTATGCTGAAATGTCGGCTGGCTGGACTTTGTGTGAGCAAGCACAACTGCTCTTTGTGCTCATGTATCCTATCTAGATCAGAAAACATGTTCTACATTTTCTGGTCATCAAGAGAAGAACAAATACAATTCATTGTTCAGAGTGTCATGTTGCTTGATAAAATTGGGCTTCCTAGGTTGCTACCTGATTGCACCTAAGTTGCTCCATGCACTGTTAGATCTAAGCAGAGTCCCACAGTGCTAAATTATTCTCTATACTTTTCTCCCTTAAAATTGTCTCACTTCAATATCTTTTCATTAATTCTACACTATGAAATTTCATGACACCTGAACAAGCAGAAAATTTATTAGAGGGGATGCGAAGAAGGAGAGAATTTCCTTGAACAATGTTGGTTGGAAATATACACTTTCATAAAACATACAAAACATATCATTATAGAAATACATTGGAATTGGACTATGTATGTGCAATGCCTCCAAGTCAAATCCCGGGTCATTCCTGTCAGCTCTATTTGCTGATTGTGTCTCTGGCCCTCTACACATAGGCTTCTCATGTTCTGTACTTTGGAGACAGAATTAAGCTCTGTCTCCTCTGGAATCTCTTATGTTCCTAAAGATTCTTCTTTACTAATAACATTTTTTTTCAATATGGCTTTAAGAAATGATTATTATTAAGACCTTGGTTCTTAATTATAAACTATTGAAACTTATACCTATATAAAGGTTGTTCAAATTTTAATTATTTAATTCATTAATATGATATAATAAGGTAAAATGGCAAAACTGATAGAAAAAAAAACAAAGAATTGGTTAGAAGAGAAGTTAAAATTCACCCTATGTGATATAGACATTAAACAAAATAATGAAGCAGTAGAGAAGAAAGTTGAGTCACTCACTAAGGACATTACTATTCTCATTAGTAAAGAAAGGAAGAAAAGCAATAACTAAATTTCAGGGTTGTAACTAACCTTGAATGTAAGAGAGAGAATGCACTTGCAAGCATTAATGAAAGTATACTATGAATTTGAAAAGAGAGAGAAATTAGACAGTGGCAGGAAGTCCTAAGTAGCACTTGGTATAACCAACTCAGTATCATTATTTTGCAATTTTCATTTTGTAAAAGTTTATTTTTAAATTCAGCCTCTATTTGTAATTTTTTTCTTTTTTTTTTTATTGGATATTTTATTTACATTTCAGATGCCAATCCCTTTCTCCATTTCCCCTCCCTAGAAAACCCCTATCCCGTGCCTCCCCCTTTTCCATTTGGCTTTTATACAATTTTTTTAAATGTTAATCAAAGGCTTTATAAGTATGGCAATGCTCAATCAGAAGTGTAACCTAATACCCAACCTAGCTATGTAAACTATCTTTGACTGGTGGAGACACATGAACTTCTGCCTCCATGCCCCCTCTCTCTTTCTCTTTCTTTTTCTCTCTCATTACCTAGCTTCTCATCTACTTTATCTTCTCCTCTCCTTACTCCATCTTTTCCTCTCGATGCTCCTTCCCCCTTAGCTCCTCCTACATATTACCCTTCCTGTTAAAATAAAGCTTTTCTCTCAGAATACAATTAGAGCATAATTATTCCTATTTGTACCAGTGAGGTACAAGATAGTCTTAATACCCAGTCCATCCTTTTGTTGACTAGCCAGAACCTCTGCCGTCTCTCTTGACTAGAACACTTAGTTTTGAACCTGGCTTTTTCTTGGCTTTATAATGAATGTCAGCTGAAAACCCTCCACTCAGATCTTTTCTCTCAAGGTAAATATCCAGGATTGGCTATGAGTCTATAGGTCTTCAATGCCGTCAGAAATCCAGAATGACTAAATTAACTGAAGTTATGGGAAGCACTAAGCATAGCTTCTAAAACTTAGCCAATTTATAGAGACTGCTGAACACCTGAACAATCCCTATACTACCAAACGTTAGAGCATCAAATCTTCAGCCTTCTGGCCCAAACTCATCTGACAGACTTTAGTGCTGCAGAATTATTAAGGGCTGGTTACTCTGTCTAGGCAGATATAATCAGTCGACTATTCTGCAAGTGTGTCCTTTTCTGGACAGTAATTTGTCTGTAGATGGAGAGAGGCAATTCTTGTGCCTCTCTATTTGTAATTTAACTTAATATATTTTTATGTGTATGGGTGTTTCATTTGCATACTTTTTAACATGTGCATACCTGGTGCTATGGAGGCCAGAAGAGCATGTTGGTTCCCCAAGTATCATAGTTATAGATAATTGTGAGCTGAAATGTGTGTATGTGGAATCTAAGCCAGGTCCTATGGAAGGACAGCCAGTACTCTTAACCACTGGGCCATCTCTCCACCAACTCTCTATTCTAAAGCTCCTATTTTTAAGTGATTATCAGAATGTCTCAGTGGTAAATTTAATCTCAGGAGCTATTAGCAGTAACTCTCAACAAAATTCTAGGATTGTGTAATGAGGACCAAATAAAATATATCTGCAGAATTAATGCTACCCATAGGCAGGTACAGTTAATAACTCCTATTTCAGGGACATCAAAATCTACAAAATATAGGAAGGATTCTATCTTTATTGATACATTTCATTTCAAATCTACAGGTAGATTTAGAAAAAGCTGAGGATTACCACTAGTTTTAGAAGTTATTAAAATATGTTGATATCAAAATAACATGATTATTCCTCATCATAGTGACATGTGTCAATAGAACAGATGTTAAATTGAGAACTAATGAGCTAAAACAACAATTAAGAATTCAGTCAATTGATCATATTTACACAAAAGTTGAAACTATAGACATGAATGCTGTATAAACTTCTGTTTCTCACGTCTTAGCTTTCTACAAATGACATAAAACTATATCCATTACATACATGTTTCTTTGTCTGATTATTAATAGAAACCAGCACTCGTGCCTTTGTTTCTTAGTGGATAAAAGAGATTTGTCTTGGCCATTATACTTGCCAGAAAACTAGCTCTAGATAACAGTATTATCTACAGAACCTAAATGATATGGATACACAGACAACTCTTGGAGGCTTCACGAAATAATCATAAGCTAATATCTTTAAACCAATCCCATTAAAACAAATACTTAAAAGAAGAGTTTGACATGCTATTATAATTTGTATTCTTTGGTTCTTTTGAGCCTGACTTACTCACACACACACAAAAGGATATTCTATGTAAATTAGGCCCCCCAAATAATTTTTTGTGTGTAGCACGTGACACCTCATGCACAAGTGGCAAAATTTTTAAGTCTTCCTTAAGCTGGGTGGGTGGGGTGAGCAGAACTGGGTTGTCTGCCATGAAATGGTGCCCCTGCTGAGCTCTAGGCTGTGCTTATATGAAGATATCTCAGCATTCTCTTGGGAAAACATTCCTATTGAAGTGATCTTTTCTGGACATGTTTTTCTTAGTGTTTAACCTGAACCTCCTATTGTTTCAGTTTAATCCCATTTATCCTGGTTCATTCCCCAGTGACCACACTGACTAAAGGTAATGCTGCCTCTGGGAATGAAATTGCAGGCCTGGATATTCAGGTGTATCAAAGCTACAAATGCAGTAATAGAGAGAAAAGAAAATATGTCAAATAGGTACCATAGTCCAAATTCCAACGTAAATGACTTTATGTACTCACTATTTATGAATATGATGCAAATAAATAAAACCACTAAGTGTTTCAGGGAGATAGTAAATAAGAGAAAGGATAAAAATAAAAGAAGAGAGACAGTATACGCTTTTGTGTATCAAAACACTGATTTGTTGAATTTTTCTAGAGCTGCTCTTAATCTGTAGTTGTTTTTATGACTTGAAAGAAGTTCTATGATGCCATAAAAGCCAGATGGATTCACTGTGGATAATCCAAAAGCAATAAACTCCCTTCTTAATGCATAGGCTCTTAAGATTGATGGAGTAAGAAAGTTAAGTGTTATTCCCAGTAATGTAACTAATTTCTACTTCCTATCCTGGCAGCAAGGAGCTGTATACATCAGGATTGGTATTCCCTGCTAGGAGGGGTTAAGAAAATCTACCATAATAGTATAGTGGAGCATGATTGTGGTGCACTTCTGCAGATCTGAGTGCAACAGCAGCAATACAGTTGTGAATAGAGACAGTTATCGGTGGGGAAGAGGATCGTGCCACCAAACAGAAGAACTGGTAAAGGTTGAGGGAGCCCAACCCCATGACTCTCAATTGAGAGTGGTAGGAGCTGAGTCAGCTCCTTGCCTAACTCTGCCTGGTCTGGAACACGTTACCACAACAATCCACTGAGGGCCATGGCAAACAGTCACATGGCATAAAATAACTGGGATTCTCCATGCTAATGAGGTATCTAGATAGGCCCAGAGTGTTCATCCAATGAACTTCCCTTCCTAAGCATTCTTTCCTGCAAATGGTATTTAATCCCTGGTTCACTCTGAGTAAGGTGTATCACATTCACCATCAAATAAAGCAGTTTGAACAAGCAAGGGCTGTCTCTTCATCAAGGACCATCATTGGGGGTGGTCTTTGTAGTAAAGAACTCCTGTAGAAGTTTTCTCTTTCAGCCCTGCTCAGAACTCCCGCAGAATCAAACCAAGTTCTTCTCTCATCCTGGGCTCTGAATTCCCCTCCCTGCCTGTAATGTCATCACCTTGAGAAGTGGACCAGAAATCCCTTTTCAAACTCCCAACTGTATGCCAGCAGTGCCTGGGTATATTGTAGACTGGCAGCCACAGCAATCTTCTCTGACCCCACTGTTTCTCACTCGGAGGACCAACAAACTGTGTTCTGCCTCACCTGCGCTGCTTGCTGGTGGTGCTCTGGGCACCCCAGAGGCATGACAGATATGTAGAGCAGCAGCCTGTTGTATAAAGATAGAGAGACACCAGCGATAAAGATGATTGAACCTGAGCAGCTAGGAACATTAGAGAAGCAACGGGCCTTGTCCTCGAAGACTGCACTCACCTTCATGGTGGTTTCCAGACTATCATGAGCTGTGTTATTTTTCTTATCACAGTGATCAAATACATGCAACAATGGCTTTCATGGTTTTGGAGGGTTCGGTTAATAGATGCTTGCTCCCATACATTTAGGCAGAACGTACTATGGTAGGAACATCTGGTAACAGAGAGCTCTGCTTCCTGTCAGATGCAAAAAGGGAAGAGGGAATGCTGCCAGGGTCTAGGAGAAAAGGTAGCCCCAACGACATACTCTTGTGATTTAGTTCTTCCCACTAAGTTTTATTCCATACATCACCATCACCTCTATTATTGTCTATTCAAAAATTAAAATTTATTATTACTGCTATTTCTCTCTGTAAGAATCTCACCCTGCCTCTCTCCTCCCTTCCTCTTCTCTCTTTGCCTCTCTGTCCCTCTGTCTCTCTCTCTCTCTCTCTCTCTCCCTCTCTCTCTCTCTCTCTCTCTCTCTCTCTCTCTCTCTCTCTCTCTCTCTGTCTGTCTCTTTTTCTAGTGTGTGTGTTGGGGGGGTGTAGGTGGGTATGGGTGTGAATGTGTGCATATATGCACATCAGAGGGTAGCTTGAAAGAATCGTTGCTCTTTGTTCCCCATGTGAGTCTCAAAGAGTGAATTTAGGAAAACGGATTTGGTTGAAACATCTCTCCCTGCTGATCTGTCTCACCCTCAAATATTTGATTCACTGATGGATCAAACCATACATAGTCACCTATGTCAAAATTAATTCACTCTTGAAAGATATTCACAGACAACAGACATTCCCACAAGTATACTTTATACATCCTCTGGATGATTCAAAGTCTAATCAAGCTGACTACACATCACGTTTTGTTGCTATAACTAGAAGATAGTACACCTATTGCACAGGCATCTATAATGCCTTCCATTTGACGATATTCTACTTAAAGTAATACATATTTTTCTTCAAGAAATTATGTTTTCTCTCACACTGATGGCTGATACATGTGACCAAGTTCAAGGTCCCTACAGAATGTTGTTGTTTCCTGATATTCTTTTTCTTTTCTTTTTTTGGGGGGTGTTATTTATTTATTTATTTATTTATTTATTTATTTATTATCTATTCATTTATTCATTTATTTTACAGTCCAGATTTTATTCCCCCTTTCCTGTCCACTCTCAGACTTTTCCACATCTCATCTCTCCTCCCCGCCCCCTGTCTCCACAAGGATGTCCCAACCCCCCAACACCCACTTAACCAGACCTTTAAACTCCCTGAGGCCTCCAGTCTCTTGAGGGTCAGGTGCATCTTCTCTGACTGAACCTGGCAGTTCTCTGCTGTATATGTGTTGGGGGCCTCATATCAGCTGGTGTATGCTGCCTGGTTGGTGTTCCAGTGTTTGATAGATCTCAGGGGTTAATTGAGACTGCTGCTCCTCCAACAGGGTCACCCTCTTCCTCAGCTTCTTCCAGCCTTTCCCTAATTAAACCACAAGGGTTCGCAGCTTCTGTCCATCAGTCAGGTGCAAATATTTACGTGTGACTCTCTCAGCTGCTTGTTGGGTCTTCCAGAGTGCGGTCATGATAGGTCTCTTTTTGTGAGCACTCCATATCCTCAGTAATAGTGTCAGGCCTTGGGACCTCTCCTTGAGCTGAACCACACTTTGGACCTGTAGCTGGGCTGAACCTTCTTTTCCTCAGGTTCCTCTCCATTTCCATCCCTGCAGTTCTTTCAGATAGGAACAAATATGGGTCAGTGTTTTGACTGTGGGATGGTGATCCTCTCCCTCACTTGATGCCCTGTCTTCCTGCTGGAGGTGGGCTCTATAAGTTCCCTCTCCCTACTGTCAGGCATTTCATCTAAGGTCCCTCCCTTTGAGTTCTGAGACCCTCTCACCTCCCAGGTCTCTGGTGCATTCTGGAAGGTGCCACCTACCTCCTACTTCCCAAGGTTACCTGTTTCCATTCTCTCTGCTGGCCCTGAGGGCATCAGTCCTTTTCCCTCACCTAATACCTATTTCTATAGTTAGAACTCTGAAATCCTTCTGCAGTGGAAAGGACTCAGACTGCACAAGTTTTTTACCAACAGAGATCTGTTCTCTCAACATCAGTGATTCAAGGATATTTTGCTCCATTATACATTATATAATTTTAGTGTGATGACATTTGAACAGAGCTAATATAATCAACTTAAAAATAAAATAAAACACCAAAGGCACATAGCACATCAATGGACAAGGTGATACAAATCTAGAATTGTGCTATAAACTATATGCATTTAAACTATACATTGTGGTGTTTTGATATAGTTTTATGAAAGGCTCATCACAACCATGCCAATAAAGGTATTAATAAATGTGAGAAATATTAAGTTAAATATGGATATTTAGACAAAAGAATAACAAAAAATAAAAAATAATTCTGTCTTCTAATATGCAAAGGATTGAAAGGGATTAATTCTGTGTTCTGTTTAAGTCCATAGGGTTTAAGGAGGATTAGTGGTAAGAAGTTGAGAAAGAAACTTAAGAATTTATTACCATAAACTATTTGTTATTGAAACAATTCTTTGTACAAAAATATTTTGGAAAAGTGTATTAAGCCATTAATCAATACTTTATTAGACATGTCAGGCAGAAGTCATAGTGAGAGGGTAACCAGAGTGGTTTACAATTTGGATAATTAAAAATTATAAACATCACAGAGTGAATGCCAAATATATTGTCAGATCTAAAAGAAACTTAGGACAAATGGGTATTAGTAATACCTATTAGCATAGCAAAATGCATGTGGGCCTGCAACCACTTTGAGTATCATAAATTATAACTCTTCTCAACAGTTCTCATCTGCTGCCCTAAATTTCTCCAGTTCACAGGCTTCCTTTCTCCCAGCTTCTCATTCCTATATAACCCTGCCATTTTAGCCATGTGCTCCCTAGATCCTCCCTCTCCTTTATCTTCAGCTCTCTTGGTGCTCCTTTTTGTCCTCCTATGTTTTGCTTCCTCTCTAACACTCTCCCCAATCCTTCCACTCACATGACCTGGTCCAATATGCTGAGCATTCTTAGTCAACTACTTTCTTTTTCTGCTCTAGACACTTCCGCATGCCGCTGGCTTTGCTCTCCCCAGATCAACAGTAAAATCCTTTCCATCAGCCACAACTTGGAGTGGTCATGTTCTCACTTTACATATTATCATTTACTCTGCATGGTCTGAATATTCCTTGGTCTTGTCCTTCCTACTTTTTATGTGATTTCCAATGCCCAATTCATTGTTGAGTATGACTTCCAAGGCCTCCTTACCCTGTGAAGGACTCACCTCTGAGTTCTAGTCATTTGTCAACATGACTTTGGGATCATTGATTACTTTTGTTTTAGTTCAATTAGGAAAGAAATTATTTTTCACATTTCTGAATATGACTTATTTCTAGGGCAACTCCAATAATGCATTCTCACTAAATAGGAGTTATGGTAACAAAACCAACAATGCCAAAGAGAGAATGTGGAACAAATTCTATGGCAACCTCACTCCCTACAGGCAGGAAGAAGCATCTTATTACCAACTCCCTCTTGAATTGTTGGTTCATTTGCTCATTGAACAAATGTCCTTTTATTGGCTCATGGGTCTTATATTGCCAGAACATATAATAGAACATTTCTAAAAAAAAGTAAGATATGTATGTTCTTTTAATTGATAACTAAAAATTTTATTATAACTATTAGGAAAAAGGTAAACAAAATAATTGAAAATTGCAAAGAAAACAGACCAGAGACTACATTCATGAGGAACGGTTTTCAGGACGTGCTTTTCTGAACAGTGAATGAATACTCAAGTTAAAATAGACGAGAACAGTTGTGCAGTGTTTCAATCTGGGAGGCATTTGAAACAGAAAATGGAATTTCTCCAAAATTTACTGTGTAAAAGTTCCCTTCATTCACAGAATGTACAGAGTGATCATGTATGTGTTTCACTTGGGCAAGAGAATGATCCATGAGAAAGGAGCTTTGAGCGTTAAAGAGAAAATATTGCAATTTTTCAATATTTTTAAGAATTTAAATTTAAGAGGCCAAATTTTGATTTTTAAGAAAAAAATTAAAATGGGGGCTGGAGATATCCTCCATTGCTTAAAAGCATTTGCAGCTGTTCCAGAGAACTTATATTGGGTTCCCAGCACTCTCATGGTGGGTAGTTCTCAACTCTATGTGACTCCAGTTCCAGAGGGTCTAATGTCCTCTTCTGGTCCCCCCGGGCACTGCAAACAAAGTGTACAAGTGTTAATACCAAAGAAGATCAAGATTTGCAAATTTGAGAGATACTCTTGCTCTATGCACTCTGATCTACCTCCTAACAGCTGTAAAAAGTCTTATGAGCTTGAGGGAGGCTGAATTCAATAATTGTAGCCTCTTGTTTGTGTCCAAAATATAAAGGTAATTTGACAAAGAAGGATACTTTTTGGTCTTTTGTGATATTTGCTTAAACTTGGACAGTATTTATACTGAAGATGCTCTGAGCTTTCACCAGTAGCAGTAGTTCAGAGGCCCCTCCTAATATAATCTTTTGTTATTCAGTCAGCAACCGTCCCATTTCTCAGCAATATCAAGGCATTGTAACTGCTAGGGAATCTAATTTGGGTTAGTGCTCATTTTATTAAAAAAAATAACTAGCCAGACTCCTTTGTTATCCAAGGCTCAATATTTGGCCAAGACAGTGAATCTTCATGCTCAGCTACAGTGCAATATGGATGCCTACATCTATTCAGAACTATTAAAAATGAGTTCCATGCTTAGAGAAATTGCCCCATCCTCAATATGATGTTGATATTTAACCAGAAAAATTATGAAAGTGCAGTGACATTCTTTCAGTATGCTTTGAGTGTCCTCCCTGTGTCTGTCTATATATGTTTCACCTACTGGGTGGACTGTTACAATGATAAAAATTAACTTTTGCTTGTTGCTGTTCTGAGCTTTCTAATTCTGCAATTTCTACCTGATGATCAAAGATAAATACAAAAATTTTCAAGTGTCACAATTTTAAAATTCAGAGAATGTTTTTCATTATCTCAATAGATACGTTAGATAGGGAATATTGGTTAATAACTGTGTTATTTAGAGAAAGGTTCTTAGAGATGAACAAAGCCACTAGAAGAACTCCATGATTTAAGTTTATAATATTGGTTTGTTAGATTGACAGAAGACAGAGGAGATACTTATGTGCTTCCTGTGTCTTGCCATACAATGTCTGTGCTGTCTCAGACTTTGAAATATAATCACTAGCTACACCTTTGAACTCTGAGAACTGTGAGCTATGCAAACCTCTTTCTTCAAAAAGTTATCTAGACTCAAATATTTCATTATAATAACACAAAATAAATTAGTAGAGGCAAGAAAACCATCCACTTTGTGAGGCCCTGTAACCAGAATTACTTTGACCTACTGGTAAAGGGTTCATATTCAAGTCATCTTTCTCTTTTCTTCAAGACCATATCAAGACTAATGTTCACTGGTTGCCTTGGAAACAACAATGTCAGGGATGAGACTGTTTTTCTCTTCATCTGTTGCTATCAACACTGCTTACAAAGTGTCTTACATCCTATGTCATTGGTGTCTGGGTTGTGGTTTTATCAGTCTTCTGATGTTGGAAGGCTGGGAGATTGCCTGTTTTGAATGCTACTAAAACAGCATCCAGTATTAACTCTCTCCCAATGTGTGTAGATGTTTTAACTCTAAAGAGTCAATTGCCCCAATAAAACTCTCTGGAGGAGTTTAGTTGACTCTGTCTTTATCACTAACTAGTATCTGAAATAATCCACAGAGAAAAAAAAATTGCCTCTCATCTTTTACTACAATGATCAGGCAGTAGGTATTTATCAGAGGATCTCTGATCTCTTTTGTTTATATCTAACATGCTACGAAAATTGCTGTTAATGCAGATCATTTTAAATGGAGGTTGTCATAGGCCTATAATGTAATGTGGTAGCCAAAGGAAGGCAAGTGGAAGCTAAGCTTTAATAAAAACCAAGTCCATTTAAGAGTCATGAATGGACACAATGACTCAAAAGAAGGCAGCTTTGGGATTCTGTGGGAAAGATCTGATTATTCTTAAGGAGAGAAGAAAGAGATTACTCTATTCCCCAGTACCTCCAATCTAATACTGACTGCACCAGATGCTGTGAACGCTCCAGAACCTTCTTGACTAAAAGAAGCCAGATGCGGCTGAACAGATGGGTGTTTAGAGCAGAGGCCTGGGTGTCTTTGAGTCTGTCTAGCAGATTTTATAGTCTCAGCCTATTCTCCTTCTAAAAAATATTCTAAGAGTTGAAGTCAGTAGTTGTGGTTTCTGTTACCTCATTAGGATGTCCACTGTGGGGAACAGTTAAAGGAAGAGTCCTGGATATTTGGAAAGGCTTTGGTTATCTAGGGGCTAACAAAGCATCACTGTAGTTGTAAAATACTCTGGTATTAGCCAGCTAAGGGAAGGTCCCTGTGAAATTAATGCATCTTGAGACCAGATGATCCTTTTCTTTATTCTGTGGTGATACTTATTAGAGCTTCATATCCCCAGCAGAGAGCTGGGCCTGACTTGACAATGTGCCCTTTTACTCACACCTTTTGCTTGTTGCTGTTCCGAGCTTTCTCACTCTGCAATTTCTACCTGGTGATGAAAGATAAATGCAAAAAATTTCAAATGTCACAATTTTAGCATTCAAATAATGTTTATCTTTATCTCAGTAGATATTTTAGATAGGAAGTGGTGATTCACCTTCATCATCTTATCTCATTTTTAACAATTTCGTGCTGGGAAATGGCTCAGTGTACAAAATGCTTGTCATACAAGAATGAAAACTTGACTTCATATCTTTAACACATTCATAGCATAACCCCTTGTCTCAGCCCCTGGGATGCCTGCAGCTTTAGACTCTCAACATAGAAAACATCTCCACCATTCTTGCATTACAACAGACCTTTTCATGGGAGATTATATAATCACTTCTCACCATGAGATTCCTTCTGTGGAGGTGCCCACCCCTTACTTCTTCACCCACATGCCAACTGCTTGCTGCTTTAATATCTCCTCCTCTGTGTGGCCTGTCTCCAGTCTCCAAAGGGAAGCCTAGCTCTTCTTTGCACTCCCACACACCCTTTCTAAACTTATATCCCTCACATAGCACTGGAAGGGTCTGCTTGTACCATATCTGTTTACATCTCTGAATCTTTCTTTTCTTGGAGCATATGATATTTAGGAGGTTCAGGGACAAGTTTGTCATTATTGAAGATTTTAACAAATGCCCAATATGCTAAAAACAAACCAAGCAAACTTGTAAGGTCAATGTTTTCCTCAGGGAAGGAAATACATAAGCTCTTAAGAACCTCAAGGGCATATCTGTCTGAAGTTTTGTTCTGCATGTGGGTAGGGCTGGAAAGGAGTCAGGAGGAATAGTTTCATTCAGCAACAACATAATTCAGTCCTCACTTGTTTTATTTTTATAAATGGCAACCATCAGATTCCAAATTGTGGCTGAGTGACATCTGGCTCTTTGGCAGGCACCCCCAGCAAGAGCATTAATGACTTCGAAGATGACTTTTGAAATGTAATGTAGTTAAGTTTGTTGTCTTGGTTGTGATATCCTCCTTAGCATCTTCTTACATCATCCCCTAATTGACTTCTGGTTCAGCTTCTATGAAATCTGGCCACATTTATCCAAATTTGTCCAATGCCCTTCATGGCCGTGACATACCAGTCCTTTAATATATTTTCATCAGCTCCTGGACATTTTTCACACACAGTTGAAGGAACTTCACAGCTATTTTGTGTTCTTATAGGCAACTCAGAGGTGAAGGTTTTTGTTGTCTGAGAAAAAAGTTCTTTAGTGCTGAACCGAATTACATTTTCTAAGATGACCACATTTGGGACTCCTTTTGAAATAGTGCTATATAAAGAAAAAAATGCCCCAGTGACTACATATGCTTTGAATTTGAAACCAATATGTAGTGCTTCATTAGCTCTCAGGATGAGCTGTGGAAAGGCAGGCTTGCAACTACAGCAGTCTTTCTGTGACTGAGAAAAATATACACATTTTAATTTTTCCAAGGTATTAAAAAAAAAAGCCTCTATCTGAAATTTTGTCCAGCTTTAGAAAAATCATGTATATAATTTAAAATGATTCTGTTTTCTTTTTTTCTTTATAAAATGAAGGAATACAAGGCCAAATACAGACAAAAATGTATAATCTGAGAAATAATAATAATTCACAATGTTTTCTTTGTTCTGTTGAGTGGTTACTGTGCTTTCAGAAAACAGAATTAATCAAGTACAGTGTATATGCATATACATGTGTAAAATTTAACAATAACATTAGGAATCAAAAGGTAAGTCATTTCAGTAAGAAATGATATCAGGCAATACTCCCAATGCAAATAAGTTTCTGGAATCAATAGGCTAAAATAAATGATAACTTCATTTTATAGGCTTTATGACTTTTTAGCCTACAAAATAACTACAATGATCACAATTGAAGAGAAAAATCACGTGACTAGTGTTATGACTTATTGGAGAAACATTTTATGCGTGGAGTCAATGCATTCATCATGTTTAATTGGAAATTAATGAAACAATATTTATATTGCATGTGCTTTTGCTTTTTTCATCAGTCGTACCATCTTTAGATGTATTACTCCTGTTTAAAACACTGCTGAAAATCGCAGATAAAGTGTTATGAAATGTCAAATGTAAAATCTAAAGGGGTGCTGTTCAAGCATCCACCTACTGCACCTCTTATTGAGACTAAGGCAAGGTCTAGGTCTTCGAAATTTTGAAGTAGCTTGTATAAGGAGGGCTGTTCATGCTACAGAGGTGAATTTCATACACTGTAACTTTCATTTATTTTCAGAAGATAACCATAACAAGAGAGGTCAGAACATAATTGTTCTAGAAAAGGTAAAGGTTTTATATTTATTAACTATTTTGACGAGAAACAATGGGATCTTCCTATAAGTCATCAAGCCTTTGGGCCAGACTCCTCTGTGCCTTGGTTAACAGCACTCACTTTAATTTCCATAAATATATGGAGGCGTTGTGAAAGGTGCAAACAGCTGCTTTGTCTTCACATTGTGTGCATAAATGTTCATTGTGAGATGTAAATTGATCAAACTGTGGAAACAAATCATTTAAGGTTTGTGCAGTGATTAATAACAGAAGCCAGCAATCAGAGCTCCCTGCCACCAGCACATCTGGTACAGAGAATTTCTAGTTTGCCCTATTATGCAAATGTGCAATAAAACAAATACATTACTTAATTTAGCAGCTGGTTCAGACACATTATTTTAGGTGATTTCTTTATGTTTTGTGTACTTTTGCTGTAGATGATGGTTAATGTGAACTAATTTAGTTGTTTATGGAGTGAGGGTTGCTACATCAAAAATAAATAAATAAAAGCCCTCAGGAAAGCCAGCTTTTGAGAAGACAATATGGCTGTGTCTCCGAGAGCCAGACGCAACAGCAAATTCAATGCCTCAGAAGTGTAAAATTAAAGTTCATTTGATATCCATGATACCAAAAAATAAAGAAAATCCCATAACCACTGTTAAAACTTCTTGGATTTAGATTTTATGTTTGTTGTAGATATAGTTTCACACTAAGGAAAAAGGTGGATCACAAAGAAAATTTCAGAAAAGAAGCTACCAATAGGGATGGAGGGGTTCAACCAATTTGTGCCAGGCTATAGATCCTTGGGATGGAAGTGAAGATTATCTTGTTTCTACTCTAAAGTTAAATTCCCACACCAGAGAAGAAAAAACAGTACAGAGTGAATTTAGCACCATGAGAATTAGAAAAATAGCATGTCTAAATACGATCATACTCCATCTAGTAATGCTGAAATCAATAACAGACTATATTTAATGAAGAGGTGCTATAAGATTGTGTCTCCCATTAACTGTGGCCACCTTGGCTTGTATAACTACACACCACTCTGCTGGTCACACTAAAAGAGATTTATCCCAGAGACAATGGCTGTAATTATCCAGCTGTACATTCTGCAAAGTATAGAAGACCTAAGCTGAGAATTCAGACCTTACTATTTAGAAAGAAGCAGCAGGGATTTGGAATTCTTAAGAGAGGGTAGGCATTTTGGAAATGTGTATCAGTCAATAGAGAGATTGTTTTAATCAAGAATCTACAGAGAAACAGAAAAGGCACATGTAGAAAGATTTTCTATAAGGAATTGGTTTCTATAACTATAGTATATGGAAGTCCCGAATCTGTATTATGGGCATCATTCAGGAGACCCAGGAAAGCTTCCATAAGAGGTGAAGTCTACAGCCTGTATATAAGGAAAACTGGTTCTATCTAGGCCTGAAAGTGTATGGAGAAGTCCTACTGAGAGTATGAATAGCAGTCTGTTTTACTCTAAATCCAATGACTTGGATGTTACTCTCATTGAAAATATCCTCCAGACTGACATAAAATTCAACTGTCACATAAGCCAAATATGTATTTTAGAAGGCAGAAAAATAAACTGTGTCAGAAAAGAATGAAATAATTTTTGAAATAATTAGACACATAACATTTCTAAAATGGCAACCATCATAGTCAAAGCTAGGACTCTGAAATTTCATTTTTATTTTTCAGTGTAGATATCTGGACAACATGTGCATCTTTATATCACCTCAGTATTTCAGTAATTGGGATTTTTAAAGATCGGTCTGGGAGGTCAAACTGAAAGTTTCAAGATATCAATGAGTGCGTGGTGTGTGCGTGTGCGTGTGCGTGTGCATGTGCGTGTGCGTGTGTGTGTGTGTTTTATTCAGTCCTGGAGAAGCCATAATAGAAGTAGATTGAATTCATTCAGAAAGTATCAGGTTTGACAACAGTAGTCTTCCATAAGTGTGGACTATGATGGCAACATAACATAATGGACAACAATAAGGCATTGAAGTCAGAAGGCTCTTTTCTTTGGCCAGTCAAACACTGTGTTGGTGTGATTTCTTGGCAAGCTGCATATCTCACTAAGCCACAATTTCCATATCTATAAACTAAAAATAATTGAGCCTATTTTCCTAGGGCTATCATGAGGATTAAAGGAATTAAAGCATTTGCAACTCTGCACAATGGCTGACATGTGATAACTCAATAAACATTGTACTTACAATAGCTGCAGGAGAAGAAAAGAATTTGAAGCCAGAGGCATAGCACTGCTATAAACCAACTCACCTCTACTTCCCATCTTCTCCAGTAAGTATTCTTGGTGAATGAGCAACTGAGCTAACATTAGATTGTTGAAGGACTATCACAGTTGTCAAAATCACTTTGGGAGAGACTGCATTTTATAGCACAGAAAAATATTTTATAGATAAGTAATAGCAAATATATAGATAAACTCCATAATAAAATAATTGAATTTGAATTGCTATAAAAATTTTTCATATAATTTGGTTGTTGAAAGTTCTGGGGGCTAACTAATCTATTAACCACTGACTTCAAACCAGAAGGATAATATTATACATATGCAAATTCCTTCAACTCAGTAAGTTTATTTTCTAATGCTGTGGAAGTTTACAAAAATTAAAATACAGGGGATGTTAACATTATCTGTTGCTGAAGTTTTTATATGCGTGTAAAGACTTTTTACATGTTATATGCTTGAAGACTGTCATATTTCCTCAAAGTTCACAAATGTTTTGGATATTTTTGTGGAAAAATCTTTAAAGGCTTGAAATATTCTTGTAAGACATAATGGTTGAAATTGCCTTGTTTTACGTACTAAATAGGCAATAAGTCAATGAAGGTGAAAGTTATGCTTTATTTTTAAAATTAAAAGCTTTATTTTTTTGTCCTTCTTCCCTCTCCCCCCTCTCAGAATTATTTCCTCTATTCCCCCTCTTCTTCACCTTTGAGAGGGTAGTCCTCCCTACATTCCCTATCTATAGGGCATCAAGTATCTACAGAATTAGGTACATTCTCTCCCATTGAAACCATAAAAGGCAGTCTTCTATATATGTGCCTAGGGCCTTAGACCAGTCTGTGTATTCTCTTTGGTTGGTGGCTTAGTCTTGGGGCCTTCCCAGAAGACAAAGTTAGTTGACATTGTTGGTCTTCCTCTGAGGTTGCTATACCCTTCCACTGCTTCAGTCTTCCAACTAACTCTTTTGTAGGGGTCCCAGACCTCAGTCCTATGCTTGGCTGAAAGTATCTGAATCAATCTCAATTGGCTGAGCCTCTCAGAGGACAGCCATGTTAAGCTCTTGTCTGCCAGCAGTAATAGTGTCAGGGTTTAGTGCCCAACCATGGGACGGATCAAAAGTTGAGCCTGTCATTGGTCAGCCATTCCTTCTGTCCCTTCATTTCTTTTAGACAGGAACAATTTTGGGTCAAACATTTTGAAGGTAGGTCGGTGTCCCTATCCCTCCACTGGAGGCACTGTGTAAGTACTAGAGGCAGTTTCTTCAGGTTCTATCTCTTCCTTGCTGGGCCTTAGGGCTAAGGTCACCCCCATTGAGTCCTGGGAACCTTTCACATCCCAGGTCTCTGGAATTTTCTAGAGATCCCACCCACTTCCCACCCACCACCAGAACATACACTACTTCATGTTTTCATTTATTCTATTAGCCCTCTGGGCTTCTCTCCTGTTTCCTCTACCACCAAATCCTGCCCACTTTCCCTCCCACACAGGTATCTCCTTCCCTTTGCCTCCAGTGATTATTTTGTTCCCTCTTCTAGGTGGGATTAAACCATCCTCACTTGGGCTTTTCTTTTTCTTTAACTTCTTAGAATCTATGGGGTGTATTATGGGTATTCTGTACATTGTAGCTAATATCCACTTATCAGTGAATACATACCATGCCTGTCCTTTTGAGTGTGGGTTACCTCACTCAGGATGATATTTTCTAGTTTCATCCATTTGCCTGCAAAATTCATGATGTCTTTGTTTTTAATGGCTGAATAGTATTCCATTGTGTAATCTGTATCCATTTTTCAGTTGAGGAACATCTGGGTTGCTTTCAGTTTCTGGCTATTAGGAGCAAGGCTGCTATGAACATAGTGGACCAGGTGTCCTTGTGGTATTGTGGAAGATCTTTTGAATATATGTGAGGAGCAGGATAGCTGGGTCTTCAGGTAGAACTATTTCCAATGTTCTTGGAAGTATGACCAGATTGATTTCCAGAAAAGTTGTACCTGTTTACAATCCCACCAGCAGTTAAAGATTGGTACTCTTCCTCCACATCTTCACCTGGAAGTGCTGTCACTTGAGTTTTTGATCTTAGGCATTCTGACTGGTGTGAGGTGGAATCTCAGGGTTGTTTTCATTTGCTTTTCTCTGATAACTTAAGAATGTTGAGCTAAGTGCTTCTAGGCCATTTTAGATTCCTCTGCTGAAAATTCGCTGTTTAGCTCTGTACCCCATATCTCAATTGGATTATTTCAGTTTTTGTAGCTTAACTTCTTAGGTTCTTCATATATTTTAGATATTAGCCATCTATTGAATGTAAGGTTAGTAAAGATCTTTACCAAATCTCTAGTTTGCTGTTTTGTGCTGTAGGCTATGTACTTTGCCTTAAAGAAGCTTTGCAGTTTCTAGAGTTCCCATTTATTAATTATTGATCTTAGAGCCTGAACCCTTGATGTTCTTTTCAGGAAAATTTCTCCTGTGCCAATGTGTTCCAAGTTGTTTCTCACTTTTTCTTCTATTAGATTCAGTGTATCTGGTTTATGTTGCAGTCCCTGATCCAGTTAGACTTGAGCTTTGTGCAAGATGATAATTATGGATCAATTTGTATTCTTCTATATGCATGAAGACTACCAGTTAGACCACCATTTGGTGAAGATGCTTTCTTTTTTCCTCTGTATGGTTTTAGCTTTTTTGCCAAAGATCAAGTGTCCATAGGTGTATGAGTTTATTTCTGAGTCTTTAATTTTATTCAATTGATTGACCTGTCTGTCTCTGTTCTGGTACCATGCAGTTTTTAATCACTATTGCTCTATAGTACTGCTTGAAGTCTGAGATGGTAATTCCCCCCAAAAGTTCTTTTATTATTGGGAATTGTTTTTTTCTATCCTGTCTTTTTTATTTGTTTGTTTGCTTGTTTTGTTTTTCCATGTGTAGTTGAGAATTGCTCTTTTCTTGTCTGTGAAGAATTTTTTGAAATTTTTATGGGATTGCATTAAATCTGTAGATTGATTGCATTTGGATAGATGGTCATTTTCACTATGTTATTCTTAAGGATCTATAAGCATGGGAGATCTCACCATTTTCTGAGGTCTTCATTTTTTTTCTTCAGGGACTTGAAGATCTTGCTTGGTTAGAGGCACACTAAGATATTTTATATTATTTATGGCTATTATGAAAAGTGTTGATTCCCTAATCTCTTTCTCAACCCATTTTTCTTTTGCATAAAGGAAAGCTAGTGATTTGTTTGAATTAATTTTATATCTAGCCACTTTGATGAAGTTGTTTATCAGTTGTAGAAGTTCCCTGGTAGAATATTGAGGATAGCTTGCATATAATACCATATCATACAGAAATAGTGATATTTCATTTTTACTTTTCAATTTGTATGTCTTTGATCTCCTTTTGTTGTCTTATTGCTCAACCTAGAACTTTAAATGCTATCTTAAATATATAGGGAGAGAGGAGGCAGCTTTGTCTTGTCCCTGATTTTAGTTCAATTATTTAAAGTATCTATTCTTTTAATTTGAGGTTGACTGTTGGATTGATGTATATTGTTTCTATTATGTTTAGGTATATGCCATGAATACCTGGTCTCTCTAAGACTTTTAACATTAAGGGGTGTTGTATTTTTTCAAAGACTTTTTAAAATCTAATGAGATAATCATCTGACTTTTTTTTTTAGTTTGTTTATATAGTAAATTATGTTGATGTGTTTTCATATATTGAACCAAATAAGAATGTAGCCTATTTGTTCATGGTAAATAATATTTTTGAAATGTTCTTGAATTCAGTTTGTGAAAATTTTATTGAGTATTTTTGAATCAATATTCATAAGCTAAATTGGTCTGAAATTCTCTTTCTTTGTTGGGTCTTTGTATCATTTAGGTATCAACATAACTTTGGCTTCCTAGAATGAATTAGATAGTGTTCCTTCTGTTTCTATTTTGTGGAATTCGTTTGAAGAATATTTGAATGAACCCTTCTATGAAAGTCTGGTAGAATTCGGCACTAAAACCATCTGGCTGTTGGCTTTTTTCTTTTGGTTGGGAGGCTTTTAATGACCGCTTCTATTTCTTTATGGTTTATGGAACTGTTTAGATACTTACCTGCTCTTGATTTAACTTTGTTACATAGTATCTGCCTAGAAAATCTTCCAATTTGTGTAGCTTTTGGAGTTTTGTAGAGTATAGGCTTTTGTAATAGGTTCTGGTGATTTGTTAAATTTTCTCAGTTTCTGTTATTATATATCCCTTTTCATTTCTAATTTTAATTTGGACACTGTCTCTGTGCCTTTTAGTGAGTTTGGCTGAGGGTGTATATATTTTGTGAATTTTCTCAAAGAACTAGCTCTTGGTTTTCTTGATTGTTCTCTTTGTTTCTATTTGGTTAATTTCAGCCTTAAGTCTGATTATTTCCTGCTGTGTACTCCTGTTGGGTTTGTTTATTTCCTTTTAATTTAGAGCTTTCACATGTGTTGTTATGTTGCTCATATAGGATCTCTCCAAGTTCTTTATGAAGGCACTGAGTGCTATGAATTTTCCTCATAATACTGATAAAGTAATTGTGTCCAATTACTTTAGGTGGCTGTACCTTCATTTCCATTGAATTCTAAAAATCTTTCATTTCTTCCTTTATTTCATCCCTAAGTTATCATTCAGTAGAGTTATTCAGTTTCCATGAATATGTGGGCTGTTTTTTATTAATTAATTAATTCTTTCATTAATTTATATGTTATTGAGGTCCAGCGTTCATCCATAGAGATCTGATAGAATGCAAGGGATTATTTCAATCTTCTTGTATCTTTTGAGGCTTCTTTTGCATTCAATTGTATACTCAATTTTGGAGAACGTTCTATGAAATAATGATAAAAAGGTATATTATTTTGTTTCAGTGTGAAATGTTTGTAGATATCTTTTAATTCAATATGATTCATAACTTGTGTTACTTTCAGTGTGTTTCTGTTTAGTTTCTATTTTAATTATATGTCTGTTGGTAAGAATGTGTTGTTGAGGTCTCCCACTATTAGTGTGTGTGGTTCAATGTGTGTTTTGAATTAAAGTTTCTTCTACGAATGTAGGTGCCTTTGTATTTGGAGTATGGATGTTTAGAATTGAGATTTCATCTTGGCGTTTTTTTTTTTCTTTTGATAAGTATTATGTGTCCTTCAATACATCTTTTGATTAATTTTGATTGAATGTCTATTTCAGTGGATATTAGAATGGCTACTCCAGCTTGTTTCTTGGGATTTTTTGCTGGGAAAATTTTTTCAGCACTTTACTTTGAGGTAGTGTCTGTATTTGTTGCTGAGGTGTGCTTTTTATCATGCAGCAGAATGATGGACCCTGCTTATATATCCACTCTGTTAATCTGTGTCTTTTTATTGGATAATTTAGTCGATTGATGTTGAGAGATATTAATGATCAATTATTGTTAGTTTGTGTTATTTTGTTGTTGGAGGTTGTATTATGTGTGTGTGATTCTTTTCTTTTGGATTTGTTACGAGATGAATAAATCCTGTGTTTTCATGGACGTAATTACCCTTCTTGTGTTAGAGTTTTTCCTCTAGTATCCTCTGTAGGACTGGATTAGTACAAAGATAGTGTTTAAATTTGGTTTTGTCGTAGAATGTCTTGGTTTCTCCATCTACGGTGCTTGAGAGTTTTCTTGGGTATAGTACTTTGAGCTGGCATCTGAGGTATCCTAGGGTCTATATGATCTTTGTTTAGGGTCTTCTGGCTTTTACTATCTGTTGAGAAGTCAGGTATAATTCTGATAGGTCTGCCATTACATGTTATTTGGCCTTTTTCTTTTAGAGCTTTTAATATTCTTTCTTTGGTCTGTACATAATTTAGTGTTTTGATTATTATGTGGTGTGAGGATTTTTTTTTCTGTTCCAATCTAATTGGTATTCGTTAAGATTCTTGTACATTTGTGGTCATCTCTTTCTTGAGGTTTTTACTTCTATGATTTTGTTAGAGATGTTCTCTGATCCTTTGAACTGGGTTTCTTCACCCTGTTCTATTCCTATCATTCTTGGGTTTAGTCTTTTCATTCTGTCCCAAATTTCCTGGGTACTTTGAGTGAGGAACTTTTTATGTTCTGTGCTTTCTTTGACCAATGTATCAGTATCTTCCATGATATCTTCTACACTTGAGGTTCTTTGTTCCATCTCTTATATTCTGTGAATCTTGTATCTGTAGTTCCTGTTCTCTTTCCTATATTTTTCAATCTTCACGATTCTCTACATTTGTCATTTCTTTATTTTTTCTATTTCCATTTTTAGTTCATGGACCATTTTGTTGAATTCCTTCACCTGTTTGATTGTATTGTCATGTATTTCTCTAAAGGATATATTTGTTTCATCTGTAAGGGTTTCCAGCTGTTTGATTGTAAACACAATCTATATTTCTTTAAGGGAGTTATTTACATCTTCTGTAAAGTTCTCTATCATCGTCATGAGATGGGATCTTAGGTCAGAATACTGTTCTTCAGGTATGGTTGGCTATTCAGGGCTTGCTGTGGTATGAGAACTAGGTTCTGATAGTGCCCACTTACATTGACTTCTATTGCTTATGTTCTTTTGCTTGTCATCAAGCTATCTCTGATGTTAACTGGCCTAGGTGTCTTGAATTAGAAAAATCCTCCTTGGAGGCCGGTAGAGCTGTGTGACCTCAGTTAGAGCAGGCCCTCTGGGAGACTGGAGGCTATGTGGTTCAGGGGCAGAAAAGTTGCCCTGCCACAGTTCCAGGTGAAGATGCAGACCATCAGAGCAATAGATCCAATGTCTGCTGGGCTCTATTGGGGTCCCAGCTGTTGTGGGTATTAGAATGGGGTCTCACCTGTGTCTATAGTTAGGGTAGATCTTCTGCAGACTGGCATGCTATGGGTTCTGGGGAGGAGGGGGTCTCACTGATCTGCTACAGATGCAAGTGAAGGTATAGACCAAAAGGACCTAAGCTATGCTTTTTAATTCTGAAAAAGTTAAAATTATTCATCAATTCTGTAAAAATTCATGTTTTATGCATTTCTTATAACCTACTCATCTTTCCTTCTTAGAATGCTACTAGTGAACAATTCTACCCACCTCTGTTTTAAACTCCTGTATGATTTCTGCATATTTATTTCTATTGCTGTTTTTAAGTGCCCCAGATTTATCTTTATCATTCCAGAACCTCCTCCTTTTCTGAGTGCAACCTACTACTTAAAGCTACAACTGAATTTTCAATAAGACTGTTCAGACCCACATATTATATTTTATCTGTTCTAAATCTGTGTAAAAAAATTATAGTCTTGACATTCTTCTTTAATGACTGATTAGCTATACAGAAACCTATTCATTTTAGGTTTTGTAATAGTTAATATATTATCTATGATTCCTAGTTTATAAAATTCTTGGTTTTGTAAATCCAAATTCTACTCGTGGTAGATTGCTTTGTGTTAAATTTGCCTCCTCCCTTATAAGAATCCCTATGAATCTATTTTCCAGTATCTTCAAATTTCATTCCCAGCATCTCTACTGCCACAGTTAACTTTTTACTTTTGTAATTTGGGCTCAGAGACGATGACAATACACACACAGTACCTCTGAACCACAAATTCATATGATGTCCAATGTTAGTATTTCAGGCATTTAAGAAATCAGGAAGCTAATGAGAGAGTAAGCTTTATTTGCATCTTTCTAGAATGGTAAGTAGATTTTCCCCCAAAATGTACCTTTTTAAGTTCTTTGATGTGTACACACCGTAGTGTCAACATCCTGCTTTGCTACAGCTATAGCTCCTCCCATTTTGTATTTTTTTTTTTAGGAACCTAGGATTGAGGTTTCAATTGAAGTTTGTCTTCTCTCATATTTCTTTGTTTTGAGGATCTGATAAATTTTTTAACTTTTTGTCAATTCAAATAATATTTAAATACTTTTCTTATATCAAAATTAGTAGTTTTCAAGTGCTTATTGCTGTAAGATATATATTTAGCAAATGGTATCTTCAAAGTTCTTATGTTGGAGCCTTAAGTAGAATTTGATGGTATTTAGAGGTGAGTGATGGTAAGGCAATATGTTCAGATAAAGATGTAAAGAATGGGGCCTCAGACAGAATTAGTGTCTCTGTAAATACCTTAAACTAGACAGTTCTGGTACCCTGATCTCAGACCCTCTGCTTCCAGAATTGTAAGAAAATTAATTTCTGACATAGAAGCCACCTAGCTGGTGGCATTTTGTTATGATATCCTGGGAAACTGTCAGTCATCTTGTTGAGACATTAGGTCTCCAACTCTGTTTGTTCTATAAATATAAATGAGTTTGAAAGGGTGGGTCTTAATTCTTTTGCTTTATTTCAATAAATGAATTGATATAAATTATAACATTTATCTCTCCCTAAATTCAGGTACGCCACAGTCTCTGAGCAAATAAAAGATAATAATAATAATAATAATAATAATAATAATAATAATAACAAATAATATTGATGATGATGATAGACTACTCATATAGAATAAAGAGTTCAATTCATATTAACCTCAAGTGGAAAATTGAGTAAAAAATTAAATTTAATATCTGAGAGAAGAATGATTTTATTCTGTCTAGGTTAAAAAAACAAAACAGCAAAACTTCTGTGTAGCATTAAGAAGCCATCTATAGAAACTTCATAAAATAAAACTCCTACCTGTGTTGAACATGAAATTTTCTGAAATTGTGTTTAATTTGCAAAAAATGTGAGAGTATAATTATAATTGTAGATATAAAATATGATGAAGAGTCCCCTAGCTAATTTAAATTCACAAGACCTTTGATTTTTATGTGGCTATACTTAGAAATAAGAAATTTTCAGTAGTAAATATGTGGCACCCTCTGCAGTTTCAACCTCTGAAGGATCGTGGTATACCATAGACAAGGCTCTACTGGCATATGAGACATGGAGGGATCAAAGTAGCTGTTTTTTATATAGTATTCTGATCTGTTCATGTGACCAGAAGGACCTAAAGGTACCTTTTTTGGTATTTCAGAAGCTAACATTAATAAAATTACTTGGTAACTTTGCAATTGTAGATTGTGACTCCCTGTCACTGACTAGGTCACAAATGTCTCCCTATTTTCCTTTTTAAACACAAATGGGTTCAGAAGAGTAAATAAGCAGAGTCAGTGCACAGCATTCTAGTCACTCCTGTAATGGAAAGTAAGCAAAACAGTTTAACAGGAAGTGCAGAGGAAGGAGGAGGGGACAGGGACTACAGTCAAATAAATGATGGAATGAATATCCTATTTAAGTATGCCAAGCATGCACATGTAAATGGAGCTTGTGGGTCACCAGAGATGACAGGCATGGCATATTGGGCTGATCCCATAATTAAGGGAAAAGACGTAAGTCAGAAACACTGCAGACTGAATGTACTGCTTTACTGCACCCTGTAATTACTATTCTTTAGACTTTTTTTTTTCAATAGACATTTTGCACTGATGATACATAATATATTTTTTCAGCAACAAAGTTAGAGAGTAGTATATGTATTGTGGATTACAGAATCATCTAGTGCTCTTGCACACACTAAGGCTATCACTCCATCTTAGCAAATCTAAAAATGCATGGATTTCTACGGTGAAGCAATGCAAATCCAGAATCTGTACCACAAAGCAGATAACTTCATTCAAGTCTTTTCTTAGAGTGGGCAGTTAGTAATTAATCAAAGAACAAAAGGTTAAATCTCCGAGCATCCTTAGCATTTATACACAAACACAGCCATGCATACTTACATCTAGTTGGAATATTATTCGGTTTTTTTTTCTTGAAAAGCTGTTCCTTATAACATCTCTAATATTTTCATGAACGGCAAGGTAGGTTTTAATTTTTTTTTCACAAATAGGGTCTTAATTCTGTTGGAGGCAGAACATGCTTATCTCTAGAAAATAAAATATGATTGAAAAAGCCAATCATGAAAGCTCTTTCAGCTCTAAGTAGCCATATAAGGAGGCTCTGCCAACTGAGACCTAAGGGCCATACTGCTATGTATACTTCAAAGAAGATGTACCAGCAAAGGAAACAGACAGCATGGCCAACTTCTTCTCTGCTCTGTCCTCCAAACTGATTTATTAGAACAGACTGCAGCAGCTAGACTTTCTGCAAAAACTTTAACCACTGACAGAGGAATGGACAGAGTTGAGGAAACAGTGAGGATGGCATCATGAAACTCTAACCGCAAGTAGCTTTAGTTGTATTGTGTGGTTAAAAATAGCTGTTTGTTTAAATTACATGCAGTGAAATTTGTTACTCATTGCCAGATTTATTTTTAAATAATACAAAATGCATAGCACTGCCATTTAGTCAGCCTGTTATCTAGCTAGAATTAACAAGAATGCTTGTCTTTTATTTTCACAAAAACCCCAAAGTGAAGACAGTGGATCATTTTAAATCTCACATTTCCATCTGGTATAGTTCACACAGTGAAAGTTTTCATGTACTTTAGGTAAGCCAGCTGGTATGTGTCGGAGCCAGTCTTGACGTCGCGCATTATGTAATTCATTTCAACTCATTCATTCACATATGCATTTTGACAGACTTATATGAACTTATATAAAGCAGAATAATATGTGTACCAGGAGCACGGATCTTCATAAGGAAGGTCTTGCAAAGACCTCACAGCCTAATGAGTTGATTTCTGGTCTGCTCAATAGAAAAAAATGTATATGCTTAGTACTATACCCTGTTGAATTACTTTCGGTTGGTGAGGCCATGAAAGAGTAGATCCTACTACCATGATTACCTGAACCAGTAAAATTTCTGACTGTATTATAAATACATGTTACTATACTCACATATAAGTGTAGTTTTTCTCATCAACCAAGCTTCGTTTTGTAGCACAGAACACTGTAGCAACTCACAACAGTCAAAAGACAAAGAAAAACTGACCATAGATTACCCAGCTCAAATTGATACATTGCAGAATGGAGGTGTGAAAGATTGTGAAATTCTGATGAACAGGGAGTTTATTGTTGTGTTGTGCCATTTATATACGACATGGATCTGAACCAATGAAATCTCAACAGCATAATCACCAAACAAGACGTACAAGATGGAAGCACCAATCGATATGCAGGTAGTTAATGGCTGGTGAGAGAAAAAGATTCAGTTTTTTCCCTAGGCATATCTCTGTAAGTTATCTTGTCCCAAGTAGAGAGCTTCAAGCATATTCATAGGAGAAGGACTGAATGGACTCAGCAGGATACAAACAAACACACACACAAACACATACACACACACACATATTCACTCACAAACACACACATACATATACATATAGGGCCATGACTTTGAGAGAGAATAGGGACATAGGAAAGATTGGAGGGAGAAGTCAGGATAGAAATGGTATAAATACAGTATTCATTTATAAAATTATCAAAAATATTAAATACCAATGAAGGATAATGTTAAATAAAATAATAGAAGAAAATTAAACAAATGAAACATAATCTGGTAGTATGGAATGCTATCCCAAGACATAAAATTAAAAAACATGATTCAGATCTAAAGAAATATAACCTCATCCAGAAAGAAGATTGTCCAGGAGTCCTGACCCCAGATGCAGCTATACAGACTTATGTGAGAAAGGTTGTGTTCTCAAGGAAGAATAAGCTTAAGTTAGTGAAAAATAAGAGAGCCTTTTAAAATACTGAATAAACATATGCTATCACCTTCACTAGAGGAAGTAGATGTTATAATTTCTAAAAGAGACGAATGGAGTCAAGAGGAAAGCTACAGGCAGAAGATCAGAACTTTGATTCTAATTGTGTCACTTACTAACTTTTTTTTTCATCCACACAGAAGAAAAAATAGTGTCTTTGGTTTTCTCTAAAATATAATCGGCTGAAATAAAAATTATTATTTAAAATTGTTTTGCAACCAAAGGCTTTTGGATTTGCAAAGATCCTAGACTGGCTGTAGTAGAGTTCTAATCAGGAATCACTTTTTTCTCTAATTAATATGAAATGAAATAGGAACAAGGAAAATACTGGTAACAAATTTCAACCAGCAAAAATTCCATACTTTGTCTCTTTTATTATTTTTTTATTAGTTCTAGGGTCTGAATAGAGCTCACACTAAGAGTGTCCTAATGACAAGTGAGATACAGTTTAATGTCTAAAATTGTGCAAATTAAATCATAGAATCAAACAAAGGAGACTATCCCAACTGAAGCTATGAATTGTTGATTTACTTCCCCAGCTACAGATAATAAGACAATGAATAGTTTGCAGACAATTTAAAAAGCAATAATAATATAACTAAAATTTTAAAATCTGATGTTCTCAGTGTCACTAAGAGCCTGTCATTATGAGCAACAGCACTGATAGATTATTTTTTTTATTTACCACACCACTCATGTTTAATTCACAATGAACTATGGGGTTACTGTTAATCTTTAGCAAAATATATCACCTTCCTATTGGCATGCTTTATTACTAGTATTTTAATTCCTAGAATGTTTAATCCTTAGGGTACATTAATCTTCATTACCTTACTTTTTTGATGACTTTATTCCCAGTCGTGATCATGCGTGGGTTCTATAAGTTGTTTACCAAAAGAAGCCAAGTCCTTCCTTTGTATCACTGTCAGACATTGCTTTTGAGTAGCAAGCAGATTTTAATTTGCCACCCATTTTCCATAGAATACAAGCATATTCCCTGGTATATTTTGTCAAGATTTCCTCTATTGCCATGTTGTTTTCTACCTCTTGGCTCTTGAGGTCCTCACACATTAGCATAGATAGAAAACACCCATAATGTTTGATTTAAAATGTAGATTCCTATGTATGCTAGGGGTTCAGTCCTGCAAGCCTAGAACCCAGTGTCTAAGCCAGGAGGATTATAAATCCAAAGCAAGCTTTTATTACAAAGATTGTGAATCAAATCTATCACCCTCATCACCACCAGCCATAAAAAATATAAATAAAACAAAATAAGAACTACAGCAAAATAAATAAATACAAATATGGCTTCCTAGAGCTGACACCTTCAGTCTACAATTCAGAAGACCTGAATAAGTGCTTGGCACATATGTTTACAAGAACAGAGAGACAGCTATATTTATTCCCTTCTCTGAACATTAATACTTATTGAGAAATAGAATATTTTAGAAATATATGATCTTTTATGTAATTTTGACCCATTTGTAAAACCTTTAAATAAATTAGCATTTATATTAAATATGAACAAATGCACAAATTAATCCTGTCCATTCACTCGAAAAAATAGTAAGATGAAGCAAGCATAGCACATGAGGAGTATCTCTGTTGAAATTTAGTAAGACACTAGCATCATGTCTTAGGGCTTCTACTGCTGTGAATAGACACTGTTGCAACTCTTACAAAAAAAAAATTAAGACAGCCTTACAATTTCAAAGATTTAGTTTGTTGTCATCATTACACCACATAGGCAAACATGGTACTGGAGAGATAGCTGAGAGTTTTACACCCAGATCCCCAGGTAACAGGAAGAGAGAGCGACACTGGGCCTGGCTTGATCATTTAAAACTTCAAAACTCACCACTTAGTGATGCACTTTCTCCAAGAAGGTCACACTTCTTAATAGTCTCACTCCCTATAGGCCAATGGGAGTTATTTTTATCCAAACCACAACAGACCTGAAACAGTAAAGTGATCCAGGATCAAAGAGACATGCCAGAGTCAAAGTGAAGAGAGCACAATTATTTTTTGGAATTTAATAAATAAAATATTTTGGCTTGAAAACCTTTTTAGACATTTTGAAGAAGTTCTAATTATAGAAAAATCATCATTTTACTTTTATAAGCAATGAGTTTTATGTTTGGTCAATGGTTTTATTCAGAAATATCTATGAACTATTCATTAAATATCAAGACTAGAAAGAAATTGTCATTGTCTTTTCAGGAACAAGTAGAAATATCACTCTGTCCTCTGAAATTTATGGAAGTTAATTGAAGATAGGAAGATTTATAGGGGACAAGCTTACGTTCATTAATGGTCATGACAACATCAAAGAATATCAATAGCCCCATGAGAATGATATGCTGTATGTAACTTTTTCTTCACAGGCAGGCAATTGGGAGGGTTAATGTCTGACTTTAGGACATACAGTGACCTAGGGACAATTTCTCTAGGGTCTAGGAAAGGTGACTACAACTTGATTTACACTAGATAGCATCTCTCCAGGGAGGGATCTCTAGGAAATACCTTCAAAGGAACAAAATAAAGTCTGTCCGGATCTGGAGCTGAACTTTATAGTCTGTGTAACCAAGTCTTCCCTGGTTATTTTGGGGTAAATTCATAGCGAAGAGATCTAAGACAATTTTATTTCTTCCATAAACAAAACATTTTTGGTGGGGTCACCTAACGGTACTTCAGAGACAGAAAAAGAACCAGGAGTATTAAACAGGCAGGGGTTGAGATGGTAAGTCATAGACTCCTTGGTTTTGAGACTTCATTCAGTAAAGTACCTCAGAGCTGCCTTTGGCTCATTCTAGGTCCCCTGCTTTAGTGTGAGGCAGTAACTCTGTGTAGAATACGTACACCTGTATGGATCCTCTTGTCTTTTCTTTCTCTTCTCTTCTCTTTTCTTTTTTCTCCCCTGCCGTGTCTGCACATGTGTAACACATTCAGGGCTAGTCAAGCATTGCCACCCAGATCAAGGGATTTACTCATACACAGACTAGAAGGTATAGTAGCAGGATGGAGGTGAGAGAAGTTTGTTTCTATGTAGATGTAAATCCCAATGAATTCTTCCATCAGTTTCTCAGTGTTTCCTTCCTAAAATTGTGCCTTCACCCCTGGGCATTTCTATAGGGACCCTTGTCTATATTGTCATTCTCATTTTGCCACAGTAGCTGGAAGATGCTATTACCATTGCTGGCCTCTCCCTAGCTAGAATCAGGCATCAGGCAAACAGGGAGTCCATCTTGTTCTGATATTAAATATAAGCCCCAAGGGTGTTGTACATGGCAGCGTGTTCTTCAGAGAATGAAAAAAAATGTCTCTTTGTGTTTGGGTAGTGGTTTTAAGACATTTCATTTTTGAAGACATAAAGATAATAACACACAACAAAAAGAAAGATTCCCCAAAAGCAAACATTGCCTCCTTCTCTTCTTTTAATAAGATGGAGCCTTTCTTCTCCTGAGCCATTTCCTTCCCTCTCTGCTGTCACTGAAACCTTGAGGGGAGTTTTTCTCCTATAATTTCTCACTCACTAACAGGCTTGCTCTTTGTGCTGAGGGCTGAGGGCTGATGTTTTCCCCTGTCCAGGTTTATCCTGCTTCACACAGTTCCTCCCGACTCCAGGGAGCTGAAAATCAGATTTCTAGGGACATGTGAGGTGACAGAGTGCTGACCTGGGGAAAGCAAGACCTTTGCAATCTTCCATCAGCCTGATCTATCGACCCTACTCTGGTGCTGAACTTGGCTGTCTCTGAGATAGAGATTTCCTACTTATTCCTTGCTGCAGTCCCTACCCAGCTACCAAATATGACAGTATTCCGATACTAAATTAAAGAACTGGTTACTTCCAAGCTCTGGTTTCTGAAGATATTCTGAAATTGATATTTTACTTTCACAAATTATTTGAGACAAATCATTTAAATTCTAAGGACACAAAAACATCCCCAAGAGTGTTCGCTACAAAGTGCCCTTTCTCCGTGCATTACAAACCCCCATGCCCCCTCCACATACAATGAGGTGTGCGGAGGAGAGCCAGAAATTGCCCATAATCACTCTCTGCCTTTCTACTGTACATCCAATATGTGCTGTCATGATTTGAGCTTTTGAAGCTCTCATGGCAGCATTGGCAGGGAAGATAATGGCGCCTATTATTTTCAATGAGCTCCATCAGGAGGTTTCAATGGGCCTGCTATCACTCGAACAAAGACACGTTGGGAAGCAGCTCTGCTTTCTTGTCATCAAAATGGCTGTGAGTTTGTGTGAAGCCAAAGAACACCGCTTTCCCTTTTCAGCGCTGTTGGATTTGAAAGGACAGAGAAAGGCAGCTTAGAAAGAAACAAGCCTGACTCCATGCCAGTGCCCTTTGCCTGAGCTGGATGTATATACGAGCAGCTTTCCTTTATGGAATCGATAAGTTCAGCAGACTGAAACCTGCTTTACTATTGATTTTCTATTCATAGCTAGACATATGTTCCCATGGAAAATGCCTTTTGATTGAAACAAACAAAAACAAAACAAAACAGAAACAAATAAAAGCAGAATCCCTGCCAGCAAGGAAGTAGTTTAGAGGGTGAGAAAGCTGAGAGCAAATTAAGATCTCCTGTAGCAATGCCTCGTTTTGGCCATGGCTTGCCAGTCCTGTTCCTACATTCCTGTTCTCCCCAAGGCTTGGGTCTTTCCCTCCACAGTAATCACAGCTCAGTCTCAAATCTCCTTTGTCTGGATAGTTATAAAGACTTAATATCAACCTAGACTGGGACCGTAAGAACAAACAAATCAAAGCCCTTTGAATAGTGAGTCACTTCAAATTTACTTAATTGTATTTTGGTGAATCTATTTCTATGAAAGATCAAAAAAAATAATTTTTGATAATGATTCAATCTGCCTTTCTAAATAAAAAATAAAACTCAATAAAAATGAACCATATCCTTTTCTAATTCTCATATGCACATATCTGAGCAGTTTACATCATTCATTTAATATTCAGAGAAAGAGTATCACATTAGCTTCTACGATTTACCGTTAATATTGCTGTGACAAAATGGCTGACAAAAGAAAGTCAATGGAGCTGCAGAGATGGATCATTAAGGGAAGGATTTGCTACAGAAGCATAGGATCTGGCTTTGCATCTCCAGACCTGACTGTAAGCTGTATACAGTAGGTTGTATCTGCAATCCTGGTGCTGTGACTATGAAAAAAAAAATCAGAAACTGGAGAATCTAGGAATCCAGCAAACTACTTATCTCGGTGTCCACAGTGGTGAAAATGGATGCTGCCTCAAACAAGGTAGAAGGTATGTGCTCCACTTGAGATCATCCTCTGACTTCCAAATGTGTATTGTCGCACACACACTCACAAATATGAACAGCCACACACTATTGCAAACACACCACACATCCACACACTTATACAGATCCACTCACACAAAGTATATACATATCACACACATGACACATACCACACACACAAATACACAAATTTTAAAAAGGGAAGGTGTTGCTTTGTTTGCTTTGCAGTTTAAAGGATAAGTCAGTCATGTTGAGAAACCAGTGGCAGCTGGTTCCATTGCATCCACACTTAGGAAGCAGAGTTGAACGTGATCCTCAGTTTGCTGCATCTTTTTGTTGAGTGTAGAACTATGGCCCATGGAATGCTATCACTCATATTTATGATGCATCTTCTGATCTCATCTGATCTAAACTAAATACTCCCTCACACAAGTTGAGAGTTTGTCTCCCAAGTGACTAGATATTGCTACATTGAAAATCAATATTAACCATTCCAATTAACAGTTGATGACATGCTGAGACCTAGAGAGATAAAATAACTTGTCCGTCATCACTTGCTACTAGGAAGTGCCCAGAATGGGATTTGGATCTTTGAAATCTCACTCTAGCACCATAAACCTGAAGACTTCTTCAGAAATATGACCCATGGAAGGACTGTTGAAAAGAGCTGCCAGTTTGCCTCCTCCTTCTATTCCTTATCCCTCCTGACATGCTTTACCCTCTCTCATTATTCTCCATCCACACAGTTAATAGATTCCTGGCCCATTTCTGTAAGCTTTCCAGGATAGAGAACAGAAACAGCCTAACAGACTCTGCTGCTAACGTTATTGACTCTCTTTATTCCTCTAGATCCATTATTACTGATACTCTATTGTCAAACATATACAATATAACAGCAATGTATGTTAGAAGAAGAGGACGAGATGATTTTAGAAATCATGGAAAAATCTGCATGCTTTGTGTAGGGATGAGAAGTCCAATGGATGTACTACCAGGAGGAAGGCTTTTGAAAGCCCTTTGGGTAGTGCATCATAATTTGCATACCAGCTAAGTCTCACTCAGTTGACCTTGTTCCAAAGCAGTAGCCAAGGCTTCTCCTTAGCTGCTTTCCCAAGCAACACAGAGCTGTGCCCTGAACTTACTGATGTGTCAGTGAATTTAATTCTTTTTAGTTATTGATATCTAGTTTGGTCCCTACAATATTGCATAGCATTGGGAGTGTTAAGAGAAAGAAGGTTATGGGGAAAACACGAAAATTGAATAAGCAAGCACACTAATAATCACCTAAGCAGTGCTTAAAATCAACCCCATTTCATCAGATTGTCTTTTATATTTAAAGTTAATATAATTAGACTCTGAATTTAGGTGAGGAAAACTGCTTTACAAATGTTTACCACTTCAATCTTCCCCAATAGTAATGGCACACTATTAGATAAACTGATTAAAAACATATTGTGTCAATGAGGAATGACTGGTAATGTTTGTGATAACTACAGCAACATAGAAAAGAACCAGTACTGCTTGACTTCTGGTGGTAAAGTGCCAGGTCGCCTAAACAGGATGAAGGATTTATGTGGGCAGTGTGGACAACTGAATCTGACTATGGCCACAGGATCTGTGTTCACATATTTAATCAGCAGAAAATAATTTGAGGTGACAATCAATGTCTGTAAGTATCTAGCAAAGCTAACTCCTGAATACCACTTTTCATCCTTCATCAGCCTAGAATCTGAGTCTTCCTTACATCTAGTAATCTGTATGTGAGAGTCTTCTATAGCTTATGGTTTCAAGAACTCACTCTCGTCAGTGTAATTATATACCACACTCCACAGTCCTCTGTGATATGAAACAGCTGACATTCTAGCATCAGTCTTTTATGAATATATGTAAGTGGTCACTATGCTGTGAGGTAGCAAGCACTCACATGTCCACAGGTCACCAAACTCTCACTGCCTTCTACCTTGTATTGTAATTAGTGGTTTAAGTACTTTTTATACCATAGACTCTTAAGTTTATTAAGAAATACCATGTCTTCTTACCTTTTTACAAGCACAGCTTAAGTCCTGTGACTTATAGTCTATAATTAAATATTTTTGGCCCATGGTCAAATGTTCTTATTGATCCGAGGATAAGCAAAAATGAGAGAGAGAGAGAGAGAGAGAGAGAGAGAGAGAGAGAGAGAGAAGAAGAAGAAGAAGAAGAAGAAGAAGAAGAAGAAGAAGAAGAAG
>JANHMN010000010.1:21015979-21041239 GCA_030674055.1 Rhabdomys pumilio | reverse complement strand
ACACACACACACACACACACACACACACACACACACACACACACACACACACATTTTAGTTATCTTCCACTTTCTGGTCCCAACTGTTAATCATATCATTTCTCCACAATAGATTAGAGAATTATCCTGGGGCAAAAACTTTCAACATGAACATTTCTTTACAGTTCAAAAATATTTTCAGCAGCAGGTAAATGCCTAGTGAGAGTCCTTTCCAAGCTGTACACAGCACAATTCACTGTGGCTTAATGGAAACAGAAGATAAGGAATCATTACCTCATCAATGTGTTTTTCCCCTTCTGCACTTGGTGCTTATCTGTGCTTCAAGGTCACCACTGATACAGCAGCCAAAGTTGCCTAAGTCCTCTTACTAATGAGTGACTCTCCTGACTCCCACTTCGTAGCTTTGCAGGGTCCCTCTTTAACCTTCTGAGTAGAAAAGCAACTCGGCAGCCTTGTTCCCTTTTTCTTCATCCCTTAGATTTGCTCCAAGTCTCTGCTGAATTATATTTGAATAATTCATCCCACTCAATTTTTACTGAGTGACTAATGTGCTAATTAAGAGAGGAGTCATTTTAAGGTTGGAATTGGTGCTCATTACTAAACATCACTATAAAATATTCATACTGTATTTGGGAATTTGGGGGGAATGCAAAAAAAGGACAGACATGTGTAAGCATGTTAATACCTCTCAAGAAACCACAATCAAAATCAAGATTTTTCTGATTTTGAAAATGTTTATGCCATGTGGTAAATCCTTGGCTTCCCTATATCTTGTTGGATAAAATGTTTTTAAGTAATGGATGATATAATTTAAAGAAAATATCCCAAGACTGTCTCTCTGCCTGAATTGCTTAAGTGTGTGAAAAAACAATTGAATTTGGGAAATGGGCTGAGCTGGCTCCAGGAAGCTCTCTCTATTTTCCAGGTTCTGCTTCATTTTCTTTCATGGACTTCTGCAGCTTGTACACCTCGTGTGGGGTTCCACACAATTGTATGAAGGATGCCATTTTTGTCTGGCAAAAAAAAAATGGGATTTTAGAGACTAGTGTTTGAAAATTATATGTTAAATTCTACAAGTTAGAATTCTGGTTGAAGATGTTTTTCTACAAGTTATAGTCTGAAAACTGAAAAGAAGATGTGAAATTTTTGGTATTTGAATTACTTTTCAGGTAGTCTTGATTGGACTTCATATCCTAAAAAACAGTTATAAATAATAATAACGAATGCAAAACTTTGAAGAACAGCATGTTCTTAATTCTTATTTTAATTCAGAAATGAAAGAGATGCCTCTTTCTGTTTGAATTAGTTAAAAATGTTTCTCACATACATGTCTCTTCTTTCTTTAATCTCATGAGGACCAGAAATCTACTTATCTTTGATGATATAAAATTATAAAATCATCATCATTGTAAGTAACAGAGTACCATAAATTTTTATAGATGTACAAAATTGAAAAGATTATATACTTCTGCATAATACACATATATAATTATGTATACACAAATAAAATTTTGGATTCCATACATCTCTATGAATTTGTAAATTCAGTAATTCATCTCTAGCCCAGAATGTATTCCACATAGAAAGCTGAGTTTGCATTATCACTTATTAGTTACTTGATCAAGATACATTCTGTAATCTTTCCATAACTACTAATGATCTCGCTCTTTCCTGGTGAACCAGGCTTTAGAAACATTCCAACACTTAAGGAAGGACTGATGATACCTTCCTTGCCTTTGTAGATGTCTGGGGTTCAAAACACACATATCTCAGTGTTTAAAACGTTAGGAAATAAAAGTAATATGCAGGTAGAGTCTTAACTCAGTAAACACAAAAGTGGTTAGTAGTTCAACTTCCTGGGGCTCAAGTTGTGACTTAGAGGTAAAATGAAAGCTGTTTCAGAATTACCATATAAGAAGCTTTCCAACAGCTCAGACTCCTGTGGAAAGGGTTTCTTTTTCATGATTAGCATTAACCTGAAAACTGCATTCTCTCCACCAGAGGACCTACAACTTCCCTATTACAGTAGAGCTTAAAGAGATATCTATATGCTGTGCTAAGTGAAGTTAGATAGGAAGCAGAAATATCAAAATATACAGACAGAATGGAAGACATTTCATAAATAAAGAGGCAAACTTCATAGGAAATAAAGAAAAACATCTCAAAATTAAATACAAACTTTCAGAAATGTTAAACAGAGACAGTACAGGCTTAAATATGACTATTACGAAAAGTCTTCACCTGCTTTCTGAGAAGGAAGTAAACACTTGGAATGGTAGAAAAGTGGAAGATAGATCATTGAAAGATGCAGGTCAAGAAAACTTTCCACCATTCAACCAAGATAGTGGGAGTAAAATCTAAAGCATAATCTGGGTTTTTGCCAAGACTTTGTGAGGCTGTTTAGGTTAAGATGGAATGTGAGAACCTTGACACTGGTCCCAGGCCATTACCAGATCCTTCTTTGATTCCTAGTACCTTACTTATCACTATTTTCCCATCAAAAGGATGATATTTTGTCCCAAAGTTTCAGAGATTTTCTACAGTTCATAGCTTCATCGCTTGAGCCACAGACAAGAGGGTGATAGCATAGACCTGCTTACCTCTTGACAACTTAGAAGACCCTGTAAAAAAGCTGTACCTCTCAAGCTATGTTTCTATAATACACTTTCTCCACCTAGGCTATATGCCCTTCGAGTATGAGTGGGTTAATTTATGGATGAGATTTGTTTTTGTGATCTACTCTTCTTTCAAAAGCACCACCAAGTTGAAAGATCAAGCCTTCAACACAGAGGCCTTCTTTGGAGGGGACTTCATTTCCAAATCATACTAGATCCACTAGAAGACCAAGGCTTGGTATTGAGAAAGCAATTATTTCAGAGATTTGCTTATAGGTACTTAAGAAAGAAATTTCACAAAAATCATTTGATTTGCACAGAAGCTTTGATGGAGTGACTTAGCACTTAGCAAATGACAAAGCTACAACTGAGGGAGAATTTTCCCCAAGGTGAAAATTTATAATAAGTTTTCTGAAACCTTCAAAACCATTAAGTAGGTCAGCGAGGAGTATGATTTATTTCAATGTATAGCTACAGTGGTCAGTTCCTTTCCATGTAACAACATAATGATTACAGTCAGAAAAGTAAGCTGGCTCATCTGAGAAAAATGCTAAAGCAGTGAATGGAGTCACAGAGAGCTCCACAGAGAGTGGAGCTATGAATACCACTGCAAAGTCAGGACCTTTACTTCAAATTCAACACTTAGTAACGTTGCAATGAAAACAACATTATCCAGGAATCAGGCAAAAGTAACCTTGATTGGTATCCAAACACAGTTGTCCCTCAGGCCTTGATTTGTCAGTTTTTACATGCCTAGTGTGTAGAATGGCCAGGCTTCTCTAGAGTCCCAAGGAGGAGACCAACATGGCCAGAGGAGTCAATTAACTAAGGACTTGATAGCGTACATAGAACACTTCAAAGGTACCAAGAGTCTTGTCTATTACCCAATTCAACCTACATTTTTCAAATGATAATTCTCAACTGCCAACAGAAAAATAATAGAAAAACAATTAAAAATACTGCAATAGCTGGGCAGTGGTGGCTCATACCTTTAATCCCAGCACTTGGGAGACAGAGGCAGGTGGAGTTTTGAGTTTGAGGCTAGCCTGGTCTACAGAGTGAGTTCCAGGACAGCCAGGGCTATACAGAGAAACCTTGTCTCAAAAAACAAAACTAATAATAATAATAATAATAATAATAATACAGCAATAAACCACCAAGCCTGCTGTTTCCTACAGCAATGCTTTGCTGTACCACAGCAAGCAAAGATATTTATTTATTATATTTTGCAGCATATAATCTATAGCCACAATGATATACATATAAGCAGAAGTCTTTTTCTTTCCCAACTGCCATGCCCTGCTTTCAAAGACATGGAGAGGTAAGAGTCAAAATGAAGATGGTGATTCTACTAGGAAGAAAAGGCAAGAGGTTTGCTTGATGTTTCTCAGAGGTATCCATGGCTTAGACCAAGCTCTCAAAATCTTGGACCTATATAGAGTTACCATGTCCATTTTTATCTCAAATGCCTTCAAGAAATCTTGTTCCTTTGCTTGGTTGTATACCATGGCTAAGGACATCATTGAATAATAAGCTGCTATCAGCTTAACAGCTAAAACTATCATGAATCTCTTTACTAATTAAGGGTTAAGAAATTTATGGTGTACAGTAATGCATTTACAAGATGAGGAATTGTCTCAATTTTTTCTGACAGTGCTGTGTCTACTGGTATTTTTAAATAGACTAGAGTAGATTTAAAGTATGTTTGAAGAAGGAGGTGTGCAAATACAAAGGTAAACAGAAATGTCTTTTGAACACCTCATATGAAAGTCAGTGGGGGAAAACTTGCTATTTGGAATAAAATAGATATACTTCAATTAAACATAACAAAGATACCAGTAGCATAAAAATAATGCAATAAAGCTGTCATAAGGGACTCAAAGAAAACAAGCACATTTCACAAATACTGCAAATACCAGAGAGAAATAGGCCCCCTAGTAAATGAGGAGCATGAAATTAATGATGACTCTAAAATGGTAGAGATAATGAACTCATTTGTAAAATCAGTCCTTAACAAGAAAAATGAAGATAGGAAGTTTAAACAATTAAGAAGTAATGAAAACCTTGCAAAAATAGCTGTTGACAAAGAAACAGGAAAGAAAAGGCCAATTCTATTTTAGGCTGGACCAAAAGCGTTATCACACAGCAATGAGGAAATTTATTGTCAGTAGTAATGTACCTAAAATACTAAGCAAAGTTTATGGCCATTTGATCAGCTTTACTCTTAGGAATAAGAACAGCAGAGGACTGCAGGGCCTGGACTCAGAGAGGATGTACCTAACCCGAGACTTGGGACCTCAAGAAATGGAAAGGTCTAGTGGTCTGGTGGACTGGGGGTGGAATGGAGACATCCTCTTGGAGACAGAGAGTGGGGAGGAAGTGCGGGATGTGGAACAGTCGGAGGGTGGACTGGGAGGGGGATAAAATCTGGACTGTAAAAAAAAAGATTAAAGAAGAAAAAAAGGAAAAATGATATATTTAAATCTTCTCCAAATTACTTCAAATCATGCCAAGACTTGGAATGAAGAGGCAAAAACTTATAAAGACACCATTTTCCTAGCTTGTACATATACAAACAAAGATAGATATACCATAGGCTAAGAAGGAGAAACGTTTTTGTTGTGCTTGCTTACTTACGCCTCTGAGCAGTCTTAGTAGACGTAATATCATCTCAACAGCTCATAAATGTGTTTTGCTTACAGAAATTTTCCAATACCCTTCTTGAATTAAAAAAAAAAATCAGGAAAAAGAAAAAGATTAATTGGCAACTTTAACCAGGATAACAGAAAACAAAGAAGGATGACAAAATGACAGCTGTCTTTGTCTATCCCATGAATATACACTTAACCACATGTGGAAAGGCACACAGACATGACTGAGAAGTTCATAGTGAAGGAAAAGCCTGTGTTCCTTCATCACTGGCATTTCATTGTGTTCTATTCCAGAGATAGCCACTACAGCTCAGATGTTAAGAAACCTGATTAAAACAGGGCATCCTTCTCCTTTCAAAGCTTAAAGCCACACAGGTGGATTGAGACACTCAGAAAAATCATGGTGGAAGTGTGAGTATTAGGCAGGGACTGATGGAGCTTGGAGATCATACCTGGAGACTTCAAGCTATCTCCCTTAAACCAGTGAGCAGGAGTAAAACAATATAGAAATATTAAATATGCTTGTCATGTTTATGTTACTAAGGTAACAAATGTTTGTGGCAAGTATATTATACAACATGGAAAAACCAGGAAATAAACAGCTAAAATTTGTTCTATGATAAAAAGGAGAAGGACTCAGTCTTTTGGAGATCTAGAGAAAGAAACAAGTAAAAATAACAAGGCCCTAAAGTCAAGAATGAGCTTGGTGACTCTAAGACCTCCAAATAACAACAATATAGTTGCATCCTGTTAAAGGAGGGAGAAGACTCATCCTACCTGTGAAAAGGAAGAGGTAGGTTTGGGGTTTATAAACCAGAGTACCGTAAAGTACAACTGAAAATTTAGATCACACATACTAAATGCAGAAGAAGTCATTGACATATTTTTAAGTAAATTATGGTGAGATTGCTTACCCCTTTGAAAAATCAACCTCTTTCTTAGCAAACAAGAATGGTTGTCTTAGCGTCGGAGAAGAAAATGAGTATGAGATTGCTATTGGAAAATACAGCAAGTGATCAGTAGCTTCAGACACAGAAGAAACCACGGCCGTATGTTAGGGAAGCCCTGTTACTCCTAGTGCTATCCAGCAAGTAAGGAAGAGAAATTAAAGGGATCTTTTAACCCTCAGGGCTAAAACACACGGTGCCTTGGTCTGAAGTTCAGGAATTTCTGAAGAATTGAATAACTCACAGGACTGTAAATTCTTTCCTGTACTCTGAGAAGAGACAGAACTCGAGGGAAACATAAGATAGTCTGTAGCACTGAATATCTGTAGCTCTATTGAGATGAGGCAGGAGCACATATTCTCTAACTAAACTCTATCCCATATAAAATGGTGAATAGTCACAAGTGATAAAAACACCTATAGGCTGATGGATGAGAGCAATTTCACTGGAATGCTGAAGTAATTCATGTATGAAGATTACTTGGGGAGGTCATAAGATAATCAGATGTGGAGAAAAGCCACGTTACTAAATCATGAGAGCGTGGAGCTGCTTAAAGTAAGTGCTGAAAACAATGAGAAGGAAGGAAATGTGTGTGTGTGTGTGTGTGTGTGTGTGTGTGTGTGTGTGTGTGTGTAAGAGAAACCACACTTCTCCAGGATCAGTCATTCCTGCCCCCTGCTCCAGATAGAAGCATGAGTTAACAGAAAACATAGTTCTCATATATTCTAAAAGGGTCTGGCTCCTAAATCCTCCAGACTGGGAAAGAAAAGGAATAGTCAATGCTTATGTAGCTTCTGCTCTTTTAAGAAGCAGTAATCAGTCTGTGTATGTAATTTGGAGAGCAATGTAAATTCGGATAGGGTTTGTTTATAATTGGGTACTAATGTGGGAGTATTGTGCTAATGAAAGAGTCAAGAGGGAGGCAGAGGCTGCTCTTTAATGGGTAGTTTGTAATAGGAGTTATTGTAAGACACAGTAATTTTACTTAACAACTAGACCAAAAGTTGGTTTGTGAAGCCCTGTTATGTTTTTCTACAGCATCTTTTCAGTCATATTAGGTAGAGATTTGACTTAGGTTTTAGCAACAGTATTTTGATTCATGGAGTGGCTATTTTTTTCTACAAAAAGCATCTTCAGGTACACTGGATGATACTAAATGCCACCACATAGTACAAGAACAGCTGATTCAATTGCCTAGGAGTGAGCAGCAGCAGGTAGGTGGCTTTCCTAAGACTGCATTACTAAGGTGGCTCCAGTTCCTATGAGATCCTGAGTCTTACACTATGCCTTACTCATGGTCAGGACTTTGGAGATTGGATTTTCAAAAATAGGAAAATAGGATACAATGCTTGGGTTCTCCATCAATAGGCAGGGCAATGAAATAGTGAAACAGCAGAGTGGGAACGGAAACATCTAGGCTGGAGTCCTGCAATTCAGTGGTGATTATTTTGTGAATGTAAGGAACTCTTTGAGCTTTACTAGTAATACTGTGGTGTGCCTGCAGACAAGAGCCTAGCATGGCTACCCTCTGAGAGGCCCAACAAGCAGTGGAAAGAGTCAGATGCAGATGCCAGCACTCAACCAATGGACAGAAGCCAGGAACTTCCGTGGTTGAACTGGGAAAAAGCTGGAAGAAGCTGAGGAGGAGGACAGCCCCATGGGGAGACCAGCAGTCTCAACTGGCCTGGACTCCTCAGATCTCTCAGACACTGAGCCACCAACCAGCTGATATGAGGCCCCTGACATATATACAACAGAGGACTGCTGGTTCAGTGAAAGAAGAAGCACCTAACCCTTGAGAGACTTGAGACCCCAGGGAGTGGGGAGGTCTGGTGGAGTAGGGGTGGGGGAGTGGGAACATCCTCTTGGAAACCGGGTGGCAGACCAGGAGGGGATTGAAGTCTGGACTGTAAAAAAGGATTAAAGAAAAAAAACATCAGTATGCATAATCTAAAACATGAACAAGTATGAACATAAACAGCTAGCTTCAAGTGACTAGGTAAAGCATGTAAGAAGGAGGATACTGATTTTAAAGAACCATAACATTGCTGTACAGTTTTGGAGACTAGAGATGTAAATGGGAATGATAACACCAAAATTTAAGACACAGGTGGCCTCTGCAAGAGAATGAACAAAAGAGGATAGGGCCACTAGTGGAAGGAGGAGAGATCTTCACTGTGTGGGTAGGTCTTCTTAGTCTAAGCTGTGGGCACATGGGTATATATTAATTACTATAACATATATATATATATATATATATATATATATATATATATATATGGAAATTTTTAATTAATTTATTTATTTGCTACTTCTATTTCTATTACATTAGAAGAAAGTGAAATCATGTGAAACAGAGAAACTATCAGTGTTTACTAATTCAGTTTGTCAGTAATTCTAATTTATAGATACCTTTATTATCTCTTAATCAACATCAATTCACTTAGACCAGATGAAAAGATAGAAACCTTTAAGTTCTCACCAAATCATTTTTATCAATGGTTTTGTATGCTATTAAACTAGAAAAAATAATTCTCACTCATGAAGAACTTATGTTATTTTCCTAAAATGGCCCATAAACTTAATGTGTACACAGCTTTTGAGTTTTATAAATTCACCTCACACCTCACTTCAAAAAAAGCACACAGTGAGGTACCATACAACTTTTCCTGAATTTCATGTGATGAGAAGACATACGTGAATCTTTGAAAATCACCACAGCACAACTTCAGTGGTACTCAACACTATGAAGGAGGTGAAGAGGTGGTGAATGGGCCAGGGTCTGATGAGTAGCAAGCTCATCAGTGAAGAATTGTCTTTAGGCTGCTTTCATGATGTTCAAGCACTATCGCCAACAGCCAGGAGCACAGAAGCAGAAGTTTTGATACAACAGAAGAGACAAAGGGCAGTTGCCTTAGAAAGCACCCACTAAATCTGATACCTGGGATTCATTTCCTCTTTTCTGCTAAATTTTATAATGCTAACTCAAGAGCATCTAACTAAATAACCCCAAACTTTCTTCTTGAACATCTTAAGCTTTAAGCCTTTCCTGACATCTCTCTCTCTCCTCTTTCTCTTTCTCTCTCTCCATTCCTTCCTCTCTTCCCTCTCTTTTTTTTTATGAGACAGGGCCTTGGGCTACTAGATTTGAACTCACAATGTAGTTAAGGATGGCTATGGACTTCTGATTCTTGTGCCTCTACCACCATACCTAATTTTATGAAGTTTCTCCATGCATGTTAGACTCTATTATTAACCACTGAGCAGCAAGTCTCTTTTGAAAAGCTTATAAAAATTCAATTGCTTTTCATTTTAGACAAAGGAATACATTGGATAGAGAATCATTTAAACTTAAAATGCTACAAGTATTAAACGATCTTTGTGCTAATCAGAGCATAGCCTACAAAGATGCAAAGGAAAAAGTAACAGTGGAGCCATGAGCCAGAGACTAGCTCATTAGAACACATGACCTTTAGCTATGCCTCATTGGCATTTTCTTTCCACAAAATATGACTACTTATATTAGACACCATGGAATCACATACCTTATAGTTAGGTTTGTTCATTGCAAATTGGATTGTGCAAACTAGAAATAAGAATAAGTGCTGTATCCAATAGTATTCTTTTCTAAAGAAGCCAAAGGTATGTTCAATTTCTATGAAGAATGACAGCATCAGTCAAACATGTACAACCCCCACACATGTTTATTATAGCATTAAGTTTTAAAGAAAATCATGCTTTTATGTGGATATTTGCTTTTTATGTCAAAAAAGTAAAAAGAAAATATTGTGGTGGCATTTGTTTCCATTTTCAAGTATATGCTTTTCAAATAGTGATATTTTACAAACCAAAGTGTTTGAAATGTTGCATTATTGATAAAAGTACAAGTTGACATCCTCAAATGCTGCTCCTAGATATGCTATCAGTAGAGAAAAATTTGACAGTGATGTATAGTCTATTCAATCTCATATATCTTTTAATGTAACATATCCATTTCTATGCATATACATCTAGAGCATGTTAGTGAAATAATGTCTCAGCAACACAAGGACTGAAATAATTTGAATTCAAATTGATCATATATTTGTTAATGTGCTGGTACAGTAATAGTTGGGGGGATTTTTGTATATAATTAAGAAAGGAAATAGAACACACACCATGTTGTCTGGTTGGTCATCTGTGTGTATGTGTGTGTGTGTGTGTGTGTGTGTGTGTGTGTGTGTGTGTGTGTAAAATTAGAAAAGATAAGTAATTTACATAGAATAATCACCTACATGTGCACACTAGATTATTCATAGAATGTTTCTTAAATATTCTGGCAATAGTTGTTTATTCTGGAAAACAAATTAAAGCTGAAAGCAAGAAGTATAACTCTTCCTTCTGTAGCCCTCAAAATTATTTATTTCTACCATATTATATATTACTTTTCAGTTAAAATATTATTAATGACATTGGAAAGGGAAATACATAATCTGAATTCCATTTTCTTGCCTGAGTTTGAAACAAAATAAAAATAAAACAGACAAATGGAAAATGTAGCTGTAGGGGTATTATCTAACTTGTGTACTGGTGCTCTATACCTGCAATAAACTAAATATTCAACCAAAGAATCACTGGGCAATCATATGTGCCTTACAAGAGAGTGATAGTCATAGAAGGTCTATGTTTTATGGAGAGTGTTAAGTTTGAAATAACAAGATATAAGTGTGATCTAATCCAATTGTGTTTAGATCTCTATCCTATATTCTTATCAGTAAGGCCTCTCTCCCAACCTGCAGTAATTTTCCTTTCATAATTCTCCCCAAGTAATAGGAAAAGTAGGAAGTAAGTGCTGCTAACAGCGAATTAAAAATTTAAATATTGAACATTATAGAACCTCTTTTATGCCAACATGAAACTAACCTAATTTAATCTGTAAACAATACTTATTGTCAATTCCTCTTGTACATACATGGTTCTTAAAAACTGTGGACAGTAGATAAATTCATGTCCAATGTACCCATCTTCTAGGTCTGAGAATATCTAAGATGAGAACGGGCCTGAAAGCTGGGTTGTGGATGTCATAAGGAAGAAGAGTTGTCTCTTTAGGTGTTTTAATTGCACTTTCATAAAGATGAGATAAAATAATCTCTTCACTGTGAAACATAATCGACTCCTTGCTTATAATGTGCCTGTCTTCTTTCCATTTATATAAAACAGACTGTTTTAAATGTGGGTATCCAGCAAAAGTGCCCCTCATTCTCTTGCTCTATTAGAGCACTACCATCATAGCTACAAACACACAAGTGTGAATCTTGTTATACCAGCCATTTGTCTGTGCTGATTCAGTATTGGGGAAACAGATAGAATGATGATAAAAATGTTTTTTTTTCTTTTCATTTTACTTCACATGTAAACTAAATAAAATTCTTTCAAAGCATGCTAGAAATCTCCGAGTCTCCATTGGAGTAGCATTAGAATGATACCAGATGTTCTTGAAGCTGTCCAAGCAGAAACATTAAGTATTAAAAAACTATTGTGAATTTCAGTTCCATAGTTGGCAGGTAAGGATATTAGACGCTGCCAATTCATTCTAAGAAGAAGTAAAATCCAAAACAAGCTGAAGAATAAACATTTCTTCTGGCATTCATCAGAAGAATGAGGTCACAGGGCAAACTGCCTGCCTGTAAATTGGCAAGAGAAATAAGGAGATTTAAAAAAAAATTACTACTTCCCAGAACAAAAACCCATTAGTAGAACCCTCTTCAGGAACTAGTTTTGGATCAGAATAAGCAGTTTATAATTTCTGAGAATGAGTGAGAGTTAAAAATTTCCAGCTACCCAGTTATGCACAGTTTTTGAATTTTACCTCCAAGAGCTTTATGAGGTTTTAACAATAAATAACAAAAAGAAAGTAAAATATAAAATGTAATACACACACACACACACACACACACACACACACAAACACACACACACACATGCAAACACAAATACACAAACAAATGTCCCCTCTTGCTTGTAGGACAGAAGTGAAAAAAATATCAGGACATTTGACTTTGCTATGAGATGCTAGTTTATGATAGTCTGACATGCTGGGTGTGGGTGTGGGTGTGGGTACACTGCCATCTATGAAGACTCAGTTGGATAGAGCCTGTGCCTGCTAATGTACATACAGACAACTATCTGCGCTGTTGAGGTCATAAGCTCTAAAGGAGAAACTGCTATTCATAAATATAATCTTAAATATATACATATTCTTAAGTCAGTATAATTTCTAACTATATTAGAAATTTTGTTTTTATATTCATGGATAAATGTAGCTCTTACAGCAGAAAAGAGACCATCACACAGACCCATAACTGATCAAAATGTAGAAAACAACAGTCTGACATATGGAGAGATACGTACAGATGTATCTCTAATGAGTACATCTACAATACCAATGCTCAAGAAAGAAGGAGGGAGCATCACTGAAAAGGGGTTGTGAAGATTTAAGAGCCAGAGGCAAGGACATTTGCTATAAAATAGTGTATTCTATATAGGACAAAGTGGATTGTATTCATGAAATCTTAACAGTATTCTCACTTAAAGAAGACTAGTACGATAATACCACTTGGCACCCTAAATTACGTGGGCAAAATCTCTCAATGTGCTACTCTTAGATGAAGAGCTACAGACAGTTAATGGCGATAAGAGAATCAATCTTTCTCCAATATATTTGGTCAATTCCAAGTAGCCAGCCTTAACCACCAGATATACATAGGAGCAACACTAAATGTACTAGTATAATGTATTTATGCTCCCTCTGTGTCTCTTTTCAGGCGGGTGCACATACACATACACAACCACACACATACCTACACCAATAGTAAAGGAGAAAAGATCGTAAAGTTGAGGGGAGTAAAAAGATATGGAAGGAGTTGCAGTGGAAAGAATTTGAGGTACAAATGATGTAAATACAGTATAGATATATAAAATTCTCAAAAATAATAATAAAATAAATGTTTGATAAAGCAAGAATCTACTTAAATACAAAAGGAATACCCACTTTCACCTCCTTTCAACCGTTTCTGCAATGGAAAGGAAATATCTACCTCAACCTCTATACATCCATCCCTGTGGGTAAAGGGAAATTCCTACTGCCACTTAAGGCCTCCTCTCCCTGTGAAGGAAAGTAGATACTCATGCCTTGAGCCACCTAACTGGGGGTTAGTGGTGGGGAGTAAATGGGAGTGTTACTGAAGTTTACCATCCACGGACACAGGCTCAGAAAAAGACAGGGAGTTAATTACAAGATGTAGACAGTTCCTCTCTTCTCACACCACTACATCATTGTACAAAAGGACTTTGCACCACAGATTATATCTAGTACATCGTGTCGTGGGTTGTGTGTGGTGTAAACAGGAATGATCCCTTAGATTCATAGATTTGAATACTTGGTCACCAGGGAGCGGTACTATATTCAGAACTGTGGCCTTGTTGGACTAGGTGTGGCTTTGTTGGAAGAATTGTGTCACTGGGTTGGTCTTTGAGGTTTCAAATGCTCAAGGCAGATCCAGCGTCTCTCTCTATTCCTTCTGCCCCCAATCTAGGTGTGGAACTCCTGGTTCTTTCTCTAGAACCATGTCTGCCTGCATGTTGCTATGCTTCCTACCATGATAATAATGGATTAAGCCTCTGGACCTATAAATAGCCACAGTTAAATGTTTTCCTTTATATGGGTTACAATGATTGTAGTGTCTTCTCACAGAAATAGAACATTGAATAAGACATGTTGGCATACAAACTTATAAGATGTACAAAAAAGCAAGTAATACAGTTTGAAGAGAGTCAAGAAGTTTCAGTAACATTCAAGTGCAGCAAAGGAGTGTGAATTATTAAAGCAGGAATTCCTTAGAGGGGAAGATAGAGGATGAGATGGGATGCTGGCTATTCTGACAGTGACTTGATAAGTCATTCATTCGGGGTGTAATATAATGCAGGTCCTGTTGTGATCAAATCTATCAACAGTGAAGTTTATAGTTGAGTATTTATGTTTTCTGTCTCAGGTACATATATTTCAACAGCCCTTGAACATCTAGGCAAAAGATGGACATTTATTTGTTCAATAACCTAGATAAAACCAGTGTTGCTATTTTCTTTACAATTTCTAGCTTATTATATTGCTTTGGTGACTATAAATAATATGAAGAATTCAAAACACTGCAGTGATTTTAATACTATTTCTTCTGATTCTCAGAGAAATATTAAGGGGCTGGGGAAAAAGCAGAGTGTTGAATATTTCATCTCAGTGAGGTCTAGGAGGCTTGATTTCCCTGTAGATCTAATTTCTTTCAAGCCTGGAATATTTGAACTAGCTGGGTTGAGGTGACAAGAAGATATATTGAAATTTAGAAATCTGTGGTCTCTTCAGTGAGCATACCTGGGCAGATTCACTTCTTCTTCTTGACTGCCAGGCTAGAAAATATTTAAATAAAAGGTGTGTTTCTATGTTAAAATGTTACTCCACAGAATGCAGACTGACTCTCTGGCTTATACTTCATCGGTACCGTCAGCATGACTAAAATGAAATAAACAGTAAAGAAGCAATATGGATGAATGAGCCCCCCCACCCCCGCATTTTGGATAGTCTAACATGTTTTTTTGGGCAAAGACAATTTTGATTTTCATTAGCAAAGCTTATGTGGAAAAAATGTTTTTGAAGTTTTTTTTTTTTTTTTTTTAGTAACTAGATACAAATTCTAGAGCCTATCTGCTTTTGCCACAAACTTTCCTCCGCATTCTTAGAATATTCTGTTTTCATTTGAAAGAAAAGTAATCGAGGATAAATTAGGTGGTATGAAACAAATGATCAAGAATGAAAGTTTCTAATGAATTTGAGAAAAGAGAAAAGAAATTTTTAAAAGTATTTATTCATTAATTAAATGTGGGTATAGGGCCATGTGAATCACAGTGAGGTTGTGGGGGTCAGAGGACCACTTGTGGAAGTTGGTTCCCTTTTTCAACCTTGTGCTTCCCAGAATGTTAACTCAGGTCTTCAGACCTAGAAGGCAATGAATACATTTCCCTACTGAGTCATCTTGAAGGGGCCCACTACTTTCAAAAAATGTGAGGGGATACCCTTTTCTATGGATTCTATTCTGAAGATAGGTCATGCTTCTTTTACCAAGTGCTTTTCCCAATCCTTCAAGATTTATTTAAAAGTAATCAAATCTAATTAAGTCTGTTTGATTTCATGCCAGAGTAGCCCACTGGTGCCCTAGAAAGACACTGAAATCCCAGATAATAGGTCTAGGAAACAAAGAAATGAGAAAAAGAAAGGTTAATGTTGTTGGGAAAAAAAACTTAGAGATTGAGGATAGGTGTCAGGACCCAAAGGCAGAACTGGAGACCTGGAGTATTATGTTTTTGGAATGAAGCTGTTGCTAGTCTCAGAAGATGCATCCTGAAGTCTTGACCTATTTGGTCCCAGGAATGACCGTCATTACTTGCAGTTCAAGGTACAAGCCTCCACACTTACAGAATCCTTAATACTGAAGGTATCAGTTGCACAGCAACCTGCATTGCGCCAATTTCTGGTTTCATTTTCCTGCTGCTCTCTAGAGACTATATTTCTATATTGTAGCAGCCTCCTTGTGAATATTAAGTGATAAAAGTTTCTGTCTTTGAAAAATGAGTCATATATACAAAAGTAGTATGAAGGAGTTTGTGCTAATTAGCTGCAAATAAAGCCCAAACATCTCTCAAAAACCAAATGCCCCACAGCCTAATTTTATCATCTGTTAGGATTCTTTTTTCACCACAGGCTGAAATATATGGAGTCTTATTTTCAGTGTTATTCTTTATGGTACTACTTTCCTCATCTGATAAGAATTAGGGATGTTGTAGCATTAGCCAAGAAGATACTGACAGAGGAACACTTGTGTCATGAAATTTCATGAGGCACCAAATTTCATTCTGATCAGCAAGCTGACGTTTTAACATACAACCAAAGTTATGATGTCAGTTCATTAATAAAAAAAAATCTTGTATTTTATCCTTGCGCAATACAATAACCTTGTGAAATCATAATATTTACAGCAAAGGTCACAATGCATGCATATCTGTGTTTTGCTAGATTGTTTGTTTACTGAAGGTGAAAGGAGCACAGAAGAGGGAGTAGAAGAAGAAGAAAGAAATAGAAAAACCCAGCCAGGGCCAGCAAGATGTTTGTTTAATAGGAAAGTCTGCTTACTATACAAGCCTGAAGACCTGAGTTTCATCTTAGAATCATTGTGAAACTAGAAGGAAAGAACTGACTTCCCAAATTTGTTCTCCTACTTACACACACACACACACACACACACACACACACACACACACACACTCATGCACATGTGCACAAATATGCATGTGAAATGAACACACACACAGAGGGAGAGGGAGGGGGAGGGATGGAGAGAGAGAAAGAGAGAGAGAGAGAGAGAGAGAGAGAGAGAGAGAGAGAGAGAGAGAGCGAGCAAGTGATCATAGTAATAATTAGATTTAAGAAGACAATTCACCAGAAAAAAAAAACGCTACTGTGGGTAATGCTAACAGGCTCTAATGGCTATTCTTGGTTATTATTTTTACTATATATGTAATTAAAACCTCAAAATGAAAGGGCATGCCTGTGAGGGATATTTGTTTAATTTGAAATGGGAAGATCTACTTCTACTCCAGCTCTTTGAGATGGGAAGACACACCTTTAAAATGAGTCACATGTTCTGATGAAAACTAATATAATGACATGGAAGAAGGAAAATTTTGCTCTTTGTCTGACTCTCTAGCAAATCCCCTCATTCGTGGCATTAGAGCCTACTTGTATGGGATTCTGGCATATTCTGAAGAACACCTGAATCATCCATCATCCTGGACTGAACAATTATAGGTTGTTAGACAGCCAAAAAAATGAAACCAAAGTATGTAAGTCATTCTAATAAATCTAATGTATTATATATTGTAGAGAATATGTTATATTTATGTGATATGTTATATGTTTTTATGGTATATCATAAATGGCATATGGCATATAAAATATAAAAATATAAAAAATAAAATATAGAATATATATGAAATTATACAAATTATATATACATACATTAAGATGCATTTTATAAATTCCATTATTAATCTAGAGAACCCTGTCTAATACACAGGCACAAAAATACTCAGGAAAAAAATTTCCTCAGAAGAGTATGTCTCTAGAAACTGATACTTTTAAATTGCAGTAGATGTATTATGAAAAAGACCATTGGAAAATAAGTATGGTTAAACCAAAGAAAAATGTACAAATTTTAACCTAATGTTAATATGAATCTTGTTGGTAATATGCCGTGTTATAAATTGACCCTATTATGGGCTTAGAGAGATGCCTCAGCTTTTTCAGAGAATCTGAATTTGATTACAAAAGCCCACAACCAAGGGATTCAATGTTCTTTTCTGGTCTCCATGGGCTCCTGCATACATGGTGCCCATAAACTCATGCAAGCTCATAAACATACATATGAATTAAATAGCAAAATTTTTTTAAAATAAGGTTCATTCTTTCAATATATTACAATACTTGAGAACGCCTTTACTGTGCACACTATATTAATCTTAATGACTAAAATTACTTGTCCTATTGGTAGAATAGTGACAATCTTATAAATGAAGGTGTATCTCGACAGTCTTCTATCACTTCTGTGCAATCAGTACTTTGCTTGTTTAGCTGTTAAGCTGTCATTGCTGTTGGGATAAGCTTCCTTCTTTTACTAATAAACACAATTAAATGTCAAAGTTTTCTTGATACTTATTACTGCCAGAACCATCACTCTGTCCTGTTAACATACTGTTGTCAAACCTCATGATTTCTAGTGGGGCCTCCAACTTAGCCCCTCTTTCTGGACACAAGGGTCTTACCTAGCTTCTCTTTTATCAGGTCTTTGTTAGAGGCCCAGTTCTCCAATCTGAGCAACAACTGTTTCCAAAGCATAGGAATACCTTGGCTTTGTTGATGTAACTTGCAACACTCAGAGAAGTTTTTGAAGGTGACCACACTCTTGCTTCCTTCTTAAAAGATGTAGGACAAACAATCTTGACTTTTTACAACCACTGAAGGAAGAGACAGGAAGACAAGCAGTATGTGTATAAATCTGAGTACAGCAGCTTCTAGAAATTGTTGTTCTGAGGGGTCACATTGCCAGGCTCTTGGTATTGATGATATTAAAAGTTTTCTCATGTAGAAGGAAGAACAAGTGTGGGTGCTTCAGTCCTTCTTAAAAGGAGTAACAAAATACCAAAGGGAACAAATATGGAGAAAAAGTATTGGACAGAAACTGAAGGAGGGGCCATCTGGAGACCATTCCACCTGAGTATCCATCCCATGTGCAGTCACCAAAGGTAGACGCTGATGTGGATGTCAGGAAGTGCATGCTGACTGAAGCCTGATATAGCTGTCTCCTTAGAGGTCTACCAGAGTCTGACATATTCAGATGCAGATGCTCACAGCTAACCATTGAACTGATCAAGGGGTTCCCAATGGAGGAGTTAGAGAGAAGACTGAAGGAGCTGAAAGGGTCTGTGTCCCCATGAGAGCAAAAATACCAACAAACCAGAGCTCCCCAGGGTCTCAACCTGGGAGCACATAGCTCCCATGGTTCCAGCTGTATATGTAGAAAAGGATGGCCTTGTTGGGCATAGGTGGGAGAGGAGATCCTTGGTCCCATAACGGCTAGATGCCGAGCGGGGAAATTCAGGGTGGAGAGGTGGAAGTGGGGGGTAGGTGGGGGCACATCCTCATAGAAGCAGGAAGAGGGAGATGGAATAGGGGTTCTTGGGCGGGGGGCTAGTAGGTAAGGGAATAACATCTGAAATATAAATAAAATATAAAATATCCAATTTAAAAAAACATGAAAAAAAAAGTTTTCTTTTTGTTTCTTCCTGAAAAAAAAAAAAAAAGATTTCTTTCCGAAGTACTTCTCAATGTAGGCAGAGACTTACCAACAAGACCCAAGTAAGTCAATCCTAGAAAGATGAAAGTACCCCTTCCTTGTATCTTGTATTCAGACTAAGGATTCACTTCTTGTTTCAAACTTTATCTTCCCAGAGAAAGTGGCACTGGCAAGGTCCACTCTCATATGGACATATCCTTCCTCACCCTGTAGTCTCAACAGAATACTCACAGAGAATTCAAGATCTTTCTATAAATGTTATACATAGGCAGTACATCAATGAATAAATAGCAATTTGTAGACATTCAAATGCAAATGCAAACTTTATTGTTATTATTTTTCAGAAAAGAAACAATATATCTTACATAATTCTCTGCTTCTGGCTACAAAGATTACATTTTTCTATGATAGCGGGTACTAGTTTACCCTATAGTTTTAGCTTAACAAATACTTCCTTCTCTGATTATGAAGTGTGATATCAGTTTGCATGGCTGAAAGACACATGCAGTAACTTCCCTTAAAATACAGGAATCCCAGCTTATAGAAAACAGAAAAAAAATACTTGCAGTTTTTAATGTTCTTTTCCTACACATTACACCACACCTATCCATGTTTTTAGGAAATTTAGTATCAAGAATTTGCAAAATTTAAGATCAGAGTCTCACATGGTTTTTAGTAATTTCTCAGCTGTCTAATTAAGAAGCTTGCTGGGGAATGAGAACTCATCACTTAAGTGTAAAATCTCTCTGTATTTCTCCAGAGATTTTTATTTTTCTCCTATATAGGCTACAAGTGACATTCAAGAGGGTACTCAATCCGATGTCAGTTGAACAACTATAATAACAAACTTCTAATTACAATTATTATATAGCACAAGATGCACATGTTGACTCAATCTGTAGACAGCATGATGATCAGTATACTTATTACTCAGCATACACGCATACACCATGTACACCACGCACACATATAAACACACACACATTCTGAGAGTCAGGGCCCATTGTGAAGGCCAGAGAAATTAAATTATTTACCCCAATTTAGTGTGTAGAAAGAAGTAACAGAACAATTTAACTTAGAAAATATTACCCCAGCATTATCACTTTATTATTCTACTTAGGGCATCCTAATACCTGAGGTCATACTATTTTCCACACATTCTAATCTTGAAAGTGGCAAAATTAACATATAGTGCCTTAGTCTGCTTTGGTCTCATTTATTTGACCATAGGTTTACACTAGTCCATTTTAGAGGGAATGGAAATGATGTATGTGACCTCTCTATTTGTAGTATTGGTAGTCAGCTTACAGACAATACCATTTGTGATGATATTGTAGCATTCTAGATACTAAGTTAAGTATTTGTAATAAATAATATTTTTATTTTTCACATGCACTTGAAATAGGTGTCACATTTTTCTAAATAGGCAACTGGAGCTCTGAGGAGGTAAGTACATTGCTGAGTGCCACTAAGATATTGAGTTTTGGAAGTAAACTCTGAACCAGGTCGATAGACTGATCATTTTGCCAACAATATTGTATAATTTCCAGAATACAGTTTTTATTCTAGAAATATTAGATTAAATATCAATCATTATAATTCAATGAAATGAAACTATTGAAATTAAGGTGAAAGGTGAAAATTCACCTTTTTTTTCCTACATATGAGTCTTTTGGAGTTTTCCCATGTAATTTTATTTTATTATTTAATAGATCATGTCTAAAGTAAATGGAAAAGACTCCTTGAGTACTGGTTTCTACAATATGAAAATTCTGTTAGATTTTCCCTTTTAGATTCAACTCATAAGAAGTGATATTTTACTCACTGCCTCATTGGTAAGAGGCCCAATTTACATGCATGCATTGCAGCTTGGTATGAAAACATTTTTCTTTGTTGTATAATTACTTTGACCCAGAATTCAACAAATAGAAACATGTTTATAAGATTGTAATGCTAATTTACATAAAATGGAACGCTTCCAATGTTAAACATTTTACAAAAGAAGTGTAATATCAGGAATAGCCTGCTATTTTCCAAAGAAGTCAAAATAACATCAATACTGCTATTGTGCTTGTAATACCTTCATATTCATCGGATTATTCTTATTTAAGGAATCTTCAAGACATGTTTTTATTTATACAATCCTTCTTCCATTACAGACAGGGACTTCAGCATAGAGCAACAAGAGATATGCAGTAAAAAGTATTGTGTATAGTGATAGAGCCCACTATACTGTGAAGAACACAAGCATTGCATGACATTTATAGAAAGAAAGCATATCAAAATTCTACATTTATTTTTGTCACAAGATTATAGCACTTTGATTTATGTGTCTAAATTGACTGCCAGAAGGCAGTGAGAACAGACCAACAGTTTCAAAAACTGCTTTCAAATGGTTTATTGGCACACTTTCTCTGCGCCCAATACTATTTCCTTTAGATCCACAAAGTCAGTGCAGTAACTTTTTAGAACATATTTTTAAAATTCAATGACTAAAAATATATAAGACAGAGCTTAAGATGTGAAATTTATGTTTCAGAATACACGCACACATACACACACACACTTACACAAGTACATGATGTATATGTGTATTTAATGTGTTCATATCTCATAATATGACACACATGGTCTATGTATTTGTAATTTAATTTTATCTGGGTAAGAGCTTCATATATATGATACATATATCATTTCTACCACTCTAATTTCTACCACTTCCTTCTATATCCCCATTTCATCACAAATCTGTGACCTCTTTTTAATTGCTGTTTTCATACATACAACACATATGTACATATATATACACACACAAATACAATATGCTCAGTTCATTTATCGTTGCTTATAGGTATGTATGTTTACAGCTAATGGCTTGGATAAGCTACTGTGGTGGTTTGAATTCACTTGGTCCATTGTAAATGGCACTATTAGGAGGTAGGTCCTGGTTGGAATAGTTAAAGTCTTGTTGGAGAAAGTTTGTCACTGTGTAGACAGGCTTCTAGGTCTCCTAGTGATCAAGTTCTTGTCAAAGTAGAAATAGAGCATTCCCCTGACTGCCTGCATATGAGAATCTTCTTCTTCTGTCACCTTTTGGATCAAGATATAGAACTCTCAGCTCCTTTAATAACATGTCTGCCTACATACTGCTATGCTTCTTGCTATGATAATAATGGACTAGACCTCTGAAACTGTAAGCTAGTTCCAATGAAAATGGAAGAGCTGCCCTGGTCATGATGTCTCCTCACAGCAATGGAACCCTAATTAAGATACCTACCAATGGATAACTTACCAGGGAGCTTATCATTGGGGAAAATGACCTCCCTCTCTCAGAAGTCTTTGGATTCCTGTAAGTTCTCATCTGGGTGCAGGGTCTTGTGAGATTTTTTCCATTGACATTGACATGTAAATTTTATTGTCATTGTACATCTCTTGTTTAGGTCACAGTATTTGTGAAATCTTATGAGTCTATCTTTCCTGCCCTAAAATGACACATTTTCACAGCAGGAATGTTTGTCTCCTGGATTATACATTCGCTCTTCCCAAGCCTTATGAGAAGGAGTTGCTTTACATATGTATCTGTAGCTTGAAATATTAATAAATCAATCCACACTACACTAGCAGGGAACCAGAGGGCAGGTTGGCCAAGAACCACCATTCAGGCTGATCTGTTCTCGTCTTGGCAGATTCTGACCTGGAGCTCCAAAATATCTCCCCATGGCTAGTCAAGTTTCCCTGGCAGGTTGCTGCGATGCCAGCCCCCCACTTCCAAATCCACACTGCTTTTTGGGTTGCACTTCTTGCAAGCCCACACTTTGCCACTGTACCTTTCTCTCTGGAACCCTGTTGAGTAGACTTATGAAGGAAATCACCACCCAATTTTGGTTTAGAATCAATAGGTAACTCAATCACAGGGTGCAGCAACTAGCATTCTAATTCTTAAACCATTCTAAGTTCAACCCTCCAGTAGCAGATCCCAGCAGAGATCTAAAAGATAAGTATACCTCAAGAGTTGAATGAAAAACTTGTGCCATACTCATACATTAAGACTGAACAAACCATGCCTACACAAAGCATGATGAGATGTAGAAATATAGATTTAATTGAATGGAATCAAACCAAAAAGTAAATAAAAAAAACACAGTATGACTCAATTTCCTTGTTGTTTAAACCAGGAAAAAAAAGAACCCTGAGTAACATTTCTATTGTGGTGATAAGACACCATGATCAAGGTAACTTATGTAACTTATATAAGAAAGTGCTTAATTTGTACTTATGAGTTATGAATGTTATAGCTCATAAGAGTGGAGCAAAATTATGGCAAAAGGGACACATGAGAGCTTATATCTTTATCCACAAGTAGGAAAAAGAGAAAGAGAGAAAGACTAGAATGGGGGAGTATGAATCTATTGAAACCTTAAAGCCTGCCCCAGCACTCTCCAACAAGGCCAAACCTCCAAATCCTTGCAGAAGAGTTCCACTAACTAGAAACCAAGTGTTCACACAAAGCATCTTATAAAGGGTCCTTCTGATTCAAATTAGCATATTCCATCCTCTAGCTTCCATAGGCTTGTGATCATTTCATAATACAAAATAAATTTAGTTCAAATTCAAAAGTCCCCTTAGTCTTTTACAATCTTTGTATTGCTTAATGTCCAAAATCTCTCCTTATACTTCAGCAAATATTTTAATGAAAAATACAATCAAAGAACAAATGAGGTGTTTCTCACATACAATGGCACAGAATATTCATTACCATTTCACAAAGGAGGAATGATGCACAGTAAGGAAGTACTAAACTGAAGTTAGATGAAACCCTAGCAGGTCAAACTCCAAATCTACACCAGATCAGAAGGTTAAGATAGCACCAACCGGCTCAGTTGAGTGCCTGTAACACACTCTGCTTCCTTTGACTACTTTCACTCCCTGTCTGGAGCTCTCTTTTCCAATGTCCTATAACTCTGGCAAATCTAACATCTTGGTGTCTCCAAAGCAACCCAGGCTTCAACTTCACAGCTTCACACAAGAGTTTCTCAGGGTTTCTAGGCAGTGGCTCCCCTGCCACATGGGTAACCTCAGCAGCTTTCCTATCATGCATGAAGATCCATAAACCTTTTAATCCTGTCACCATCATGACTGGAGAGCCACAATAATACAGAGAGCACTGCCAAATTCAAATGCCCATTTAAAGTGGAGACTGTCCTGTTACACTTTCAGCAAAACATGTCTGGTTTTGCTTTTTTAGGAGCAGAAAAAAATTTTTTTCAGGCATTTTTACAAATGGATCTTATCTTGATCCACTTTCTTTATTCCATTCCTAATCAGATTTTACTTCATCACTTTTATCACATGCCTTGGCTTCAACATTAAAGTTTCCATTAAAGTTACTATTTTTTTCTCAGACTGTACATTTTGTAATTTTTTTACCAGCTTGTTCTCTTTTCCATTGTAGGTCTATATAGCCACATGGCATGACTAATAACCACATAATAGAATCAATATTAGGCTACCTTAAAAATCTCCTCCACTGAGGAAAGTAGGCCTTTACTTTAAAATGTAACTTCATACAAATGCCTATGTTAAAAGTGAAATACAGCCACAATCTTTGCCAAAATATCACAAATCAGGTTCCTAACCCAGTTGCTGATTAATTTTTCTTGTAAATTTTTTTATCTGTTCCTCCACAGTTCACATAACTATCAACATTGTTTTCCATGATCTAACTAGAATGGCCCCTCATGCTCTGCTTACAAACCCTGAACTGACTTTATAGCTCAAAGTCCCAAAGTCCTCCACATTCCTCCAAAAGAAACTCATGATCAGGTCAACCACAGCAACAGCCTGCTGACTGGTACCAACTTCTATCTCAGTTTCTATTGCTGTGATAAAACACAATTACCCCCAAACAGACGTATAGAAGAAAAGCATTTAATCTGGGGCTTGCTTATAGCTTCAGGGGCTCAGAGTTCATGACCATCATAGTAGGAAGCATGGTAATAAGCAGACAGGAATGGTGCTGGAGCAGTAGCCATTGCTTGTATCCAAATCCACAAATTGGGAAACACACACAGACACACACACACACACACACACACACACACACACACACACA
>JANHMN010000010.1:20946899-21015969 GCA_030674055.1 Rhabdomys pumilio | reverse complement strand
AGAGAGAGAGAGAGAGAGAGAGAGAGAGAGAGAGAGAGAGAGAGAGAGAACACATGTTCTAATTTTTCCCAAATAATTCTACCAGTGGAGGAGCATGAATTCAATATTCTTCATATATAAAACCTATAGAGGACAATCTATCCCCCCTCATTGAAACCATCACAATACTAGAGAGAATGCAAAGCTCATTTCAGGAGTACCTGCTTCCTGAGATTTTAAGAACAGTGAAGCATTTGAAGTTTTCCATGGTATCCATTTCAACCATTTATGCTAAATATTTTTACAAGAAGATGCAATTCATTCGCAAATCAAAATTCAATTGATGTACATGACATAGGCAAAGCTATGCTTTATATGTAAACTATGATGACATTCAACATTTCCCAATGGCTAACAAATACCTTCTTAACAATTCCTTGGGTTGAATTAGGAAGGAAATTAAGTGTTAGCTGCCTTAACATATAGTGCAAATATTGTCTTCTACATTAAATTTCTCTATAGAGACAAGAAGCACAGAAATTACTGAGATTCTTTTCTTCAAATGAAGTCTTTCTGTTCAATTGACAGGGAGTGGAGTGGTGCTGTGTATGCAAAATATGTAACTGAAGGAAATGTTTTCCTTATAGAGACCTAAATGTTGCCTGCCATCAAGAAAGATCTGAGCAATTTAAAAGATCAGAATGGCTCTGAATGCCACTAACTTTAGAATAATGCTACTTTCAGTTTAAAACAATGCAGAATTGGAAACAGCACAAACTTGAAGAAAGACAAAGAGCAAAGCTCGCAGAAGGAAGGAGAAGAAAATTCAGAGGAAAACAACTTATTCCATGAGGACAGGAAGTCTTGATAATGCAAATGACGCATTGGTCTAGAAACTCAAGACTTCTCCCTGGTAACAAGGGCAGTAGGCATAATTAGGTAAAAAAAAAAAAAAATCTATTTTCATTTGCGAACCACTTCCTCTTGGAGTAGTTGCTTTCTCATGAATCCTGGTCTAAAGTAGAAAACAAATTTCCTTTTTTATTTTTTCTAGCAGTTACAGTTTTGACTTCAGTGCTGAGAAAGACTCTAGGTTTTGTAACAAAACATATCCCCTCCCCACACACACACACCAAGTTCGATGCTTTGCAGATATCTACAGTTTTGTTTCAGTATTCTGCATGTATTTCTTCCATTTTGACACAAAACTTTAACAGCAACAAAAAACAAAACAAAACAAAACAAAAAAAAAACCAGAATAATAATATAGTTAATGAAAAATACATTTTATTTTCTAGTAAGATGTAAAATTCAGTGAGTACTCACTATCATAATTCAGTTCATGTTAGACACACCTCATGGTGTGTTACATGGAGGCCAGTGATGCCTGGACCGGAGTGCAGCAGACTGACAATCACTAACGAAGCAGGGAGAGAGATGTCTAGGGAGACAGACCTGTTTCAAGGAAACATAAGAAGCTTCTCATAAAACAAATAGTGCAGTGGATGTGTATTCTTTTCAGTGTAGCTTTCACATCTATTCCTTTGGTGATTTCAACTATGCTTTTTTTTCATGGGTCCAGAAATAGTTGAAACTTGTATTTATGCTTTTCCAAATTAACTTAGAAAAATAAGGAAAGGGGTATTCTTATTTTCTATTTGATTTTTCTTTTCTTTTACTGTTTTTTTTGTTTTTGTTTTGTTTTGTTATGTGCATTTGGTGTTTTGCTGTGTGTTTTCAGCTCTAGATTCCTAGAACTGAAGTTCCAGACAATTGTGAGCTGCCATATGTTTGCTGGGAATCGAAGCTTGGTCATTTGGAAGAGCAACAAGTGCCTCTAACCATTACTCAGCCATCTCTCCTGTCCCTTCCTCTTTAATTTTTTTTTTATACTTTGTTTGATTTTGGTCTCTGTTATATAAGTGCTTTTAATCTTTTTTTCTTAGCTCAAGACATAATCAATACAACCCACCAGTTTCACGATTGCTTGGGGGGAAAGTTGAAGATCACTACTTGTTCTCTCCCAGCCTTCAGCACTTAAGGTAGTTTGTTAAATTATCTACTATCATATATTCATCCATTAGGATAGTCTTGTTAGTATTTTGTTTTTATATGTAATGAAACTTAAGAGTTGTGGAATATTTTTTTAAACCTAAGTAATATTTTATATGGTACAATCTTACATTTCAAAGTTACATGCATCAAAGTTTAGAAATCTTTCCTCTGAAGTTCTGTTTATATTAACATATTGACGTGCCTTTGTTTGAAATCCCAGTGATTTTTATTAGCATTGTTGAAATACACACACACCACACACACACACACACATACACACACACACACACACAATCAATTTATTTTAATTTCAGATATGTCTTATGTACAATTGCTTTGGTATTTACATATGGAAATATGATCTCACTGTATGTAGATCTGTCAAGCTTAAAACACACTATGTAGACTGAGCAGGGTGGACTTGACCTCATAGAGATCTGCCTGACTCTGCATTTCCAAGACTTAAATCAAAAATCTGCACGATCATGCACAGCCCTTAGTATATTTGTAGTAAGCAATATATATCCCAATGTATTTTATGAAAATATTTTTGAAACTGTTAGACATTCTAAATCATAGTGTGATGTGGACATTCTAAGGTTGATTTTATGATGCTGGACCATGATTCTCTAGGACATCCTAAGGTTGGTTTTATGATGCTGGACCATGACTCTCTAGGACATCCTAAGGTTGATTTTATGATGCTGGACCTTGACTCTCTAGGCACTATGCTACTCTTTTAGCTTGGTTATTGTTCAATTAATTCATTTTACTTTATTATCTGCTCTTTATACTGATAGAATGGTTATAGTTTATAGTTTAATGCTTTGTGAACATTCTTAACACACTATTGTGATTCTTGGTTTCCAATATAGTAAATGATGCTGGTTTTCTCTTATAAAAAAATACAGCTAAAATATTTACTTCTGATCAGTCCCATTTCTTTTGCCTTATTTTTTTATTATTTTATTTTCTATTTAATTCTAACAACCTTAAATTATTATTATGGTAGTAGCTGTTTCCAGTATTAAATACTTTACTGACTTTGTACCAATTGCTGATTCTTTGCCACAGAGGGTATTGCAGGCATTTATTCCACAAGGACCAATTTCCTATTTTCTGAAAGTTAGTCTTTTGTAGTTCTGTCAGGATAACATCATAGTCTTCAACACATCCGTTCACCTTTTCTTTTCTCACTATAATCCTTTATTCATGCATATAATTCTCAGTTGGCTGTTATTTCTGTTAACATTTTGAAGACATAATTTCCATGGGTTTCTAGCCTCTTTTGTGTACTGTCAGTCTAATTCTAGTTCTTTTGTAACAGATCTGTCTTTTCTCTTTACCTGCATGTTTTTTAAACCACTGGCTTTAGTGGTTCATTTCACCACAACAGACCCGGTTTATGATTTGTTTATACTAATTCTGCTTAGTTTTAAAATACAGCTAGAGCCTCAAATTATAGCCTTGTAACCATTCTCTGTATTATTTTATGATGAAACACCTCTAAATATACATTGAAACTTACATTTCCTTCCAAGTTCATTTAACATCACTCTTCATTCCCTTCTCACTTCATTTGGGTAGTTGAATTAATTATCAACTTCATATATCCATTATTTAGCTTTTACTGGTCTATTTAACTGGACCACAACTCTCTTTTAAGGACTGGGTGTGTGGAAGAGAAAATAAGTGAGCATATGCATGTACATGTATGTGGAGGTCAGAATATAACCTAAGCTGCCACTCCTACATTGGCATCCACCTTGAGGTTTTTGAAGCAATACCTCTCACTAACCTGTAGTTCACCGAGTAGACTAGGACACCACCAAGCCAGAAAGCACTATCACTGTGCTTGTATAGTGTCTTAGAGTTTCATTGCTGTGAAGAAATAGCATGATCACACTGTTATAAAGAAACACATTTAATTGGGCTGACTTACAGGGTGGCTTTCAGAGGTTTAGTCCATTATAATCATGGTGGTTTTCAGGCAGACATGGTGTTGGAGAAAGATATTGGAGCTTTAAGATCTTGATCTGCAGGCAACAGAACAACAGTGTACCATATTAGTCATGCCTTGGATATATGGCACCTCAAAGCATTCCCCTTACAATAATATACATCCTCTAACTAGGGCAGACATACTCCCACAAGCTATACCTTTTAATAGTGCCACTCCTTATGGGTCAAGCATTCAAATATGTGATTCTATGTGGGAGTGGGCAGTGGGAAGGCATTCCTATTGAAATCACCACACATGGCAAGTGATTTCCTGAATAAGGTCTTTCTATAGCCCTGGACAATAACTCTTAAACTAGTATCCAACTTGTATCAATATCAATACACTGATTTCAATTCCTATTACTTGTTTTAAAATTATTGAAATATGATCACTCTAACTTGCTCTTAAAAAGCATATGTGAACATATTTATAATTGTAATATAACTTTTTAAATTTTCACTGAACATCCATGTACCTTTGGTTGTAGAAGAATCTTTGAAATTATTTACCTGTCAACTTGTACCCAGAACTCCAGTAGCACTGACAAGCAAGGTATTGGGTTCTGGTCTGGATCCCATGTTGGTCACATAAATTCAAGCTTTAACCCTGTTTTTTGATTTCTGATCTCTTAGTGAGATTTGCATCTCTTTTCCCTATCTTGTGTGAGAAAAGCCCCACTTCTCTTTCTGGTCTATGGGTAAATTTTGTTTAAATTGAGATAAAAGGTCAGATATATGCCTTAGGGGGAGGGGGGTTACCAAACCTCGTAATTTGAGTTTTATCCCTAAGCACCACACAATGGAGAGAGATACTTGGCTCCTACAAGTTGTGTGACTTCTACATCATGTTTCCTCACATAAACTATAGACAGACAGACAGTCATGGCTAGATAAGCAGACAGGCAGACAGGCAGAAGGAACAAACATAATAGAGAATGAAGTGGGTTCTAGTGGTACCAGTTGGATTTACTCTAAACACCTAGTATCAAACATTGATTGCTCTTCCTTTTTTGTCCAAGTACAGAGAAGTTAAAGCTGCCTGTTTCCTGTTGACAAAGCCATCACAGGCCCCGCCTTCATAAGAGAAATTTTACTATCACATACCTTGCTTAAAAGGTTTCTTAGTTTCTCAGGTGAGCTGGTACAAGATTAATTCCTGCTTGCTTCTCAGATGCAATCAAATGTTCAATACCTGAATACAAAATCTTATTTTCTATTTTGTCATTGTTTTTATTGTCTTTTGATTATTCCTTTTACTTCTTCAAATTTCAGTTATGTTTTGACATCATGTCATAAGTGATCTTACACTTTCTCAAATAATTCTAGCTATATGGTCATCTTGGTCTACCCTCTTAGAATCCTACATGTCATTTGAACTTTCATCTACTTTAATATTAATGAGGACTAAGACATGTTCCTATCCATAATAGTTATTGATTTTGACATAAATATGCCCTCATAGGAAACATATATTTACAAAGACCCCTAGGGAAGTATTACTGAATCTTTAATAGGCTCATGATTCACCTCAAGAATCCCATTAAAATGCAGATTCCCTGTTTAGAAAGTGAATTATTATGTGATGTCAAGGTCACTGAAACCTCATGGCTCACATTTTGAGGAACAAGGCTCAATGAGGTTATGGCATACTTTATTTAAGGAGATGCCCCTCCAACATATATTAAAAATATTAATAATGCTACCTAGCTCTTCCCTCTAGTATTTCATATTATTTATATTTTAATGTATTATTTCTAACTTTGCAAAGAGATTTACAAACATTAGGTATTCTTCTTAAAGGCTATGTGTCATATTTGGGGTAAGTAATTCTTGTAAAAGATATTGTGTGTATTTCTGCATCCTCAGTATTCCCTACTCAGAGATGACCACAGGGAAAAAACTCAGAACACTATCACTTATTAAAAAAAAAAAAGATAAAGAGAGCCATTGGCATTATCTAGGAATTGTTGTTTGGAAAAACAGCTATAACATAAACAACAACAACAGCAAAGAATTGCTTAGTAAGATAAAAATTTTACCTGTCTACCAGCTGTGCTGGACACTTTAAAAATTAGAAACAATCTGTAGACACCCTGTGGTGAGTGAGTCTGGTGTCCTTAAGAATTATCTGTCTTCTCTTACTCAAGGTGAACATTATTGCCTGTGGGGAACCATAATAAATTGTTTTCTAGTTGTGATATTGCTTAAGGACACAATCTTAAGTTTTCTGTCTTTCTTACTTCCTAATCTAATTGAAATAATCTCTACAAAGAATATGTTAATGTAGATTACTAACTCCTCATATAAGAAGAATCAAAGACAAAAATGAGTTTAAATATAGAGCAAATTCTTGGAACTAAAGATAATGTTTATATCAGTCATCCAAAAAAATTGAATATTTTCTTTCATCTTATTATCATTTCTCTGAGTTTGATTTATAGTAATGGAATTTTTAATGTGAATATATACATTTTGTATATAGAGAGTATATACACATACATACACACACACATACATCTTTTCAAAATGCCTCATCACTATGAAATAAGATTAACAATTATATAATATAAAAAGAAAAAGTAAATTATTTTAGAATTGGAAAAAACTACATGCATGAGAGCATGTGTGTGTGTGTGTATACTTGTGTATATGTGTGTATATGTTTGCATACACCTGTGCACTAAGAGTGCTGCTTCCTGAAAAATAAAGACAAAGGCATAAAAATCCCTGGAGCTGGAGTTACAGGTGGCTTTTTACACAGGTGGCTGTTACACAGTTCCAGCTTGAATGATGTCTACATACTTAGATATATACTGTATCAATACATACAGTATATATCCATTAGATATATACTGATGATCTGTAAGTGACTGTTCTTTGAGAAATGAAAAGCAAAAGAAGCCTAACAGTGTGCACTATTTTTTTAAAGCAGAAGCTGAGTGCCCTAGCCAGAATTAACAACAAATGCCAGTTCCTCATAATCCACAGTATATTGACGCTTTAGGGGATTTATTTGAACAGTCAATTCTATAAGCCTAGACACAAAAGAAATGAGATATCGGCATATGGAAGACTCCCAAGTCCAATTCCCATTGATAAGTCTTAACAAACCTTAACAGAAGGGAGCTAATGTAACTGATGGAAATTATTGTCTTTTCCAACCGACCACTGTCTTTCTAGAGTAGAATTACCTAGCCACAAGAATGTGAGACCTGAATCTTCAGAGAACAAATGACTGCTGTATTATCGAGAATATAATTCTCTGTGTGGATCTCTTGTCTTGTAGTTTACTCTAAGATCAAAACCTTTCATCATAGACAAAGGCTTCTGAAGATACACAATGTTAAATGGGAGGTAAAGCAGCAGGAATTTTATTTTTTACTTTTTTTTAAATTTATTTACAGTACAGATGTCACTCAATTTCCCCATTTCCCCTCCCTAGAATCCCCATCCTATACCCCCTCTTCCTTTATGCTTTTATACCATTTTGATTACATGCATGTATTAAGGTCAGTTCTAGGTTGAGGTTCTAGCAATACAATAGATACAAATAGTCGAGGAACAAGCAATACAATAAACACAAACAGTTAAAACAAAAGCAAGGCATTAAACTCAATTACATGAACACTCCCGTGATCACTGTTTCTAAAGGCTTATCAGGATGACCAAAGTATCTGAACCTACTTCCCTATCCTAGCCCAAGGTCATTTTCATGTCTGTAGCCTACTTCCTTGTTTTCCCCTAAAATTTAGATTCCTGTCTGAAATTACTTCTTTGTTCTAGTCTAATGTCAGATTCTTAGCAGCGGGAAATTTGAAGACAGCTGTCCTAAGAAAGAAGCTCATTAAGAGACAGGACATTTATTGGTAGAGGAAACAATGATATATTCTAAGGGAAGGTGAAATAATCCGTCTTGCAGGGAAGCTCCTTAAGCTCTGGAAGTCCCCTAATATCTTTAGGAAGTCCCTGAAACTGACCAAATTCAACAAATCCTTTCCACTCTAAGTAGTCAAGATGCAGAGTTACTTTCAAACAAGCTGGCTGCTTAACAGAAAAGCTAAGCAGCCTATGAGACGCAGAGACCAGGAAAGCTGCACAGAGAAAGTAAAGAAGGGTTGTGCTGCCAGAAAGAGGCTCAGACATACTGAGCTACCAGCAAGATATCCAGGAACCTGTTGAGCTGCCTGCAGATTGGGCAGTGTGCTACAAGTATTTAGCTTTTTAGAAATGTCACCATGCTAGGGTAACTTTTGATTATTCAGATGTCTTTGAGTCATTTCTGTTCCTTCACTCATATCTCTACAAATAACCCCATTAAAACTTATTAGTTCTCCAACTTGGACTTTGGTGGTATCCATATTTTGGTCTGTTATTGGTTCCCTATTTAGGGTGAGTAGACGTTTTTTCACATTTCTACAGGAATAGTGAAACATAACAGTAGTAAATTATGAGTGTCTGGTATTACTCAGCCCGCAAGACACTAACATGGCAGGAAGCTCTGTGGAGACCCACTGGGCTGTGTGTTCTAAAAACCAAGGACATATCTGTTTTTATTTTGTTCATCTATTATGTATTTTTGTCAGTTATTATTTAGTCCACACTAGCTAACACATTCCCTTGTACATGACACATAGTCAATATACACTCAACTTTGTAGCAGAGATGAAAAAAAATGGGAAATAGGGGAACAGAATGAGAAGAATTGAGATGTGTCTATCAGGTTATGCAGTGAATTTTGTTGCTTCTTATTGATGGAGCAGAATGGTGACCTCTATTTTTAATTTTGCAAAGATGCTAGCATTTCTTGAGCACTATGGTGTACTCTTGACTGATCCTTTATCACTGTATGCCCTCATCACCCAGTGAGGTCTGAATTGGCAGCTACTCAGAGCACCCTAAGAATAACTTTGTGACCACAGGAGTCAGTGTTTTCTGTAATTATGCTCCTGGGCTGTGAAATCTGTTTCCTGTTGAGATTAAGAGAGAAGCATCTGTTTCAAAAATTAGATTAAAGAGAAAGAGGTTCATCTATTTGCTGACATCTTTAATCTTTGCCGTCATTTGATTTTTCATTTGATTTTATTCACTTACAGAATTACAGAATATGAAAAAGTTTAGTAATTATAATAACAACTCACAGAGTTTTACTGAGTGCCAGACAAAATTTAATCCTGCTCTAAGCTCTTTTGGATGTCTTATACTAGCATCATTTTAGAGATAAAAAAAATTGAAAAGCAAAGAAGTTCAGAAATCTTACCATTGCTATTGAGCAACAGAATCGGAATTCTGTCAAAGCCGTCTCCAACTCAAAATATAAATTCCAATTCTATATATAAATATATACTTTCTACATGTCTATTGCTGAATGTGTAAATATAAAATAGGCAGTGATATAAACTTTAACATTGTCAAAGACTGAATTAGACAGCAATGTAGTAATAAATATACAAGAATAATCAACATCATGATTTAGACACCACTTTTTAAAAGAAAATCATCATCCCATTTTAGAGTACATAATTGGTTTGTGTAACATTCTTTCAAGGTGTCACCCGGTAAGTGTCATGACTCAAATTAAACCTGACTTCAAACTATACTCTTAGAAAATATGGACATCTAACATTACTCATATTTAAAGATTGATTTATTAGTATTCTGAGTTGAACATTAGGGAAAGATTCAGTGGTCACGTTGTAGACTTGGTTTCTTGATTTACTTTGTTATCTCTGCAGACAAAGTCTAGAATCATCTCCATATATCATGTCAAAAGATTGTGTGTGTGTGTGTGTGTGTGTGTGTGTGACAGAATCAAAGGCAATGAAATGAACATTTATTAGGATTACTTATTATGTATCATCAGTTACGTTTTCTTTTTTCAAATATTTTGTTTTTCATAAAGAAGAAATCCTTGATAGAGTATGAATAAAGAGGTTCCAGAGTATCTGGAATATACAGCACCTGGGTATATAACAGTGCTTAATCTTTGATGGCATTGACTCTGGTTTAGTAACCATGGGTGTTCATGTGTGTTTTCTTTTTCATTCTCTTAAATTTAGGTTGAGAGCTTGTTCTTTTGGGTTCTTCCAGAGTGAAGATAGGACATATTAAAAGGTCCATTGGCTTGAAAGAATTTAGTTCTCTCTACTAAGTTATATTGAGTATATACCAGATAGTTTATCTGGTTTCTGCATTCCTCCCACCCCAATAAGATACCCAGAAGACAAGAGAAAATACATCAAGATCTAGAGCTTCTCTATAATGTTTGGCCTTACTCATCTTTTACTATTCAATAATTAATAGCCCAAATTAAGGGACTGTAAGATATCTCAGTTTGTAAGATATCTTTCACACAGGTGTGAAGTTTAAATAGCCAGTACCTACATAAAAAAGACTGCATGATGCTATGTACTTGTAACCCCAGTATTTAAAGGCAGAGACATGTAAGAGCCAGAAACTGACTGGCCAGGTAGCTTGACCCAATCCATGAGCTTCAGGCTTAACAAGAGACCCTGTCTCAAAAACTAATAATAACGAAATAATCAAACGATAGAGAGTTCTCTAGGAAAGCTAACCAAAGCCTAACTTTACTCACCCAATATGCATAGCCACTCATACACATATGCTCTACATGAATGTGTGCATATACCTACACTAACTTGCGCATATAGTTATGCACACAAAACAAAACACACACATACACAATTAATGTAGCCTTCCAATAGAGTATGTATGTGTGGTGTACATGGGATTTATTTCAAAGAATAAAAATCTGATTAAAATTAAAGATAATATAAAGGACTAAAGAAATGGGATTATTTTACCATCTTGAAGACCAGAATAAAGTTCCGTGTGTAGAATTCACAAAGACAATAAGATAACATGGATGAGGAGCACAGAGATGTTAAAACTAAGTGAAGGATAGGTCAACACCGCTTAGCTTCTGGATACCAACATAACTTCTGGCTCATGATACAGCAAAACTCAGATCTCTAGTGACCTTGATCAGCTATGATGATCCAGCCAATCATCTCTCAGAAAGTCTACACAGAATGATTATAATATTTATAGGTATCCTTCCAATTTTCTAGCCAGACACTATAGATGATGTTTTCACTGTACTATTGGGAAAATCAGAGCTTTTCTATCAGTGTTTTGATAGAAAAGCTCTGATTTTTGAGTATAAAGTGTTCCTCAAACAGGTCATGTATTAAGGATTGGTTTCCAGCATGAAAGAGCTAAATTAATCAATGGATTTAAAAGCTATAAAGAGATGGAGACTTGGTCGAGGAAGTACATTGTTGAGGGTATGAGGTTGAAGTCTATTTCTTATCCTCAGTCCTCATCAAATCCTATCTCCACCCTCTCTTGCTACCCTGAGGTAAACAACTTTTCTCTATCATGCCTACATTTATGATGTTTCCACTTTATCACTGACTGACGGAACAATAGAGTCAATAGAGCATGACATGGGAAACAAACATTCTCCACTGTGTTTTTCCTGGGTATTTTGTCACAGAAATGATAGGCTAACACAGTAGAAATTAAGCAATACTTGAAAAGATGCCCCACAGTCCTGATCCTATGCAGCTTCGAAAAGACGTGACGAAAAATCTAATTATTTCTTATTTATTTGAGGAAGAATACAGAGACACGAGCCCAAAGTCTCCATTCTCAGATACAGAAATGATCGCCACGAAAGATCACAGGAAAGGACTGGTGTGTTTTCATAGAGGGAGTAGGGACTTAATGGCAAATGTCATATGGTATTACCTTATCTGTTTATTTGTACAGTGTCTACTGTAATGATAACATGAAGACATGGATAGAAAGGAGTGATGTAACTGCAAATCTGTTGGATTTAGAAGGTCTATTTTTATATGTGTGTATATGAGGAGTTTTTTCTTTGTTTTAGTTATGTAACTGATATCTAATTGTCAATCATCTGTCTGTGTATCTATCATCTACTTACATATCATCTATGAATTATTCAGTTATTCAATACTGAATAACTGAATATATGTAAGTAGAGTTTCACAAATGTGGCATTTATATAAAACATCAAACCATTACAATAACTGATATTTATTTCCTATAAAATTTTATTTTAAAAAATTTCATCTCTTTGTAGTCTTTTTGTAACCTCCCAATTTTTCTTTTCTATCCTTCAGGAAATGAGCTTTTTAAAAAATTTTATTTATTTTTATTCTTTAATTAATATTTGTCATTTATCATTTTTTTAAAAAATTATTTAAACTTTTTTTTATCACACAGATTTTATCCCCCCCCCCCGGTCCACCCTCTGACTTTTCCACATCTCATACCTTCTCCTTGCTCCCTGTCTCCAGGTCCCCAGCTGCCCACTCCTACCCCACTAGACATCTAACTTCCCTGGGGCCTCCAGTCTCTTGAGGATTAGGTGCATCTTCTCTGGCTGAACCCAGACCCAGTAATCCTCTGCTGTATATGTGTGAGGACCTCATATCAGTTGGTGTATGCTGCCTGGTTGGTGTTCCAATGTTTGAGAGATCTCAGGGGTCCAGGTTAATTGAGACTGTTGGTTCTCCTACAGGGTCACCCTCGTCCTCAGCTTCTTTTAACTTTTCCATAATTCAACCACGGAGGTCTCTAGCTTCTGTTCATTAGTTGGGTGCAAATATTTGCATCTAAGTCTTTCAGCAGCTTGTTGGGTCTTCCAGAGGGCTTCCTGGTTGGTAGCTCAGTGTCTGAGAGATTTAGGGGATCCAGATCAGCTGAGACTACTGGTCTACCCATGGGGCAGCCTCCTTCTTAGCTTTTCCTCAATTCAACCACAGAGTTCCCTGGCTTCTCTCCATTGGTTGCATGTTAGTATTTGCATCTGACTTCTTCAGCTGCTTGTTGGGCCATGCTGGGCTCCTGTCTACAAGCACACCACAGTATCAATAACAGTGTTGGGGGTCCCAGGCCTCCCCTTGAGCAGGATCTCGATTTGGGTTTGTCACTGGACCTCATTTCTTTCATGCACTTCTTCATTTTTGTCTCTGCAGTTTCTTCAGACAGGAACAATTCTGGGTTAGAGCTTTTGACTGTGAGATGGCAACCTCATCCCTCTACTTGATGTCCTTCCTACTGAACAGTAATTAGTAATTATACATTCGTTGAGAGAGAATGGTCTTGTAAATCTGGAAATTTCCTGCAAAATCCTGAAATTTGCTTCCGAAGTCTTAATGATTTTTCCCCTCATTGATGGAAGGCTTCAATCTGTAGGAAATTGTTGCCTAACAGAACTGCATTTTATACTCGTCCTCAAGTGTGTCTTCCTTTCAACCTGCCAAAGAAAATACTCTCTTAATAAGTTGTCAAAATGACCCTGGGCCTTTCATACTTTCACTTAATTGGAAATTAATCATCTTTACTCACTTGCTATATGGCTACCATACTTAGTAGTCTTAAATAATATCAGTTCTCTTCATTCTTAAAAGTACTACTTGAATGTTCAAGTTATTGCACTTTCAGGAAGTCTCTTCCACGAGTATCCTGTATGGTTTAATACTGTTAGAAGCATTATAATCCCATCACATTGATGCACCACCAATAATGAGGCTCTCAATGTTAATGAAACTATGTTGATTCAATCACTAATATTTAGTTAAATACTGCAAACATTCTTGTTATAAATTGTATTGGGCATATTCTCTAGAAATTCCCTGCATCTGAGACTCAAGTACATATACTTTAAGCCGCAGGTGGACTGCACTACCATCCCCCACTCAGATTCACTTGGACCCACAGATAAAAAGCCATGCCACACCACACACACACACACACACACACACACACACACACACACACACACACTCAATTAATCTTAAAATGCTTTTACTAACTCAATGACTGGGGACTCCTAAATCTCCCCTGCTAACCCAGGCATAATCAGATAGAATGGTTATTGTTCACTCAAACCAAAATCTCACATGGACGATTAGCTTTATCTTCTGCAACTCCCGCCTCCTTCTTCTTGTGCAGTTCTCCAGATTCTCCCTGTGTCCTCCAGTTCAACTCTAAGTTTTCCACCCCTTCTTCAGTCATTGGTCACTGGTATCTTTACTGATCGATCAAGAACCAATTGAGGAAGAGGACCTTAGCATCAGTAGGCATCTAAACTGCTTATAATCTGGACCTGCAATTGTAATTGTGCTTTACAATCTTACTCAGTTGAGTCAAGAAGCATGCATTTCAGGGTTATGTGTTGATATGCTCTGTTCGTAGGTCCAAGGAGTATCACACTGGGCAAAGAGAATGGGGTCCTGAAAGCAGGATCTGCATGATACCAAAGCATATATTCTCATTTACCAAATAGTTGATGGGCACAGAGGTTGGAATATCTAACTTTATATTTTCAGTTATTGTTTCTATTGTTGATACATCTTTCCTCTTCTATTCTAGCCTAACTGCCATAGATATTTTCTGTGCCTTTTCTGGACTGCTGTGGTACCCTGCTTTCCCTCACTTGTTGCTGCTCTTTTCAGTCTAGCCACCATTTTACAAACCATGGTATTTTTCAGTGCATGTTTTCTAAATGCTCTCTCAGTTGTTCAATGACACACTGCTGCTGTAAACACCAATGACTCACCATGACATGAAGATATTTACTTAGTTTCAATCTTTAATGATTTTAATTTTAGCAAATATCTTTAATATTTATTTTAATTTATTTAGAATTCTATACGTAAGTGCTGTACTTCCTCCATTTTCAAACCATCCTTTCCTCCTACTCATTAGTTACCGCATAGGGACTCACTCATTCCTAAAGAAGTTTGATTACTCATTTCTCTTGGCAGCCATTAATTGCATGTAAGCTGTTCATTTAGTGGTAGGGTTTTATGAGATTTTTTCCTATTCATGTTGATTGTTGATCTCAATTGGTGCTGTCATTGTGCATTATTTATGGGACCAAATTATCAACATTTTATGGAGCATCTTCCCTATCATATGTAGAAGACATTTCCTCATGGTATACTTCCTGATGATCTGATTCTTAGGATCTTGATTTTGCCACTCCTTTTATCTGTAATGTTCACTAAATGTTAGGTATAAGGATTGTGTTGTATTAATCTTATAGAATCTTTCAACTTCACTATGATTCTCTCCCAAATTCTAGATCCCTTAAGCAGGATTTTTCATATGCTGATCTTGTTCGGGATACACTTTACCTTAATTTGGTGAATAACTACAGAACTTCAAATTCTAACTAAAACTTAGAACAACCTTGTACAGTTTGGATGACTCTAGAAATCAAATTACCAACTTGCCTGGTATAGATCTCTGATCTTGACATTTCACAATCCTAACATTCATGTATTTAGTTACAACACTTAAAAGTTCCCTGATAAATTTATGTATCAGTGACTTTTTGAGAAAGTAATTTATTTCATGCTTATAGATCTTAGTTGAATAAACAGTGAGAGAATCAGCAAATCAATGTAAAGTTCTTCTTTTTGCCTTTGTATCTTTTGAATTCTTTGTGTATATACAATCAGATTTTAATGCACTTAAAAGTATTACCCTTCCAAATATCTTTCTGAAAGCTTGATCTTCCTATACATTTGTAGCTTACCTTTTGTGTCTCTTAAGTTTTTCTTTCCTTCCTAGTTGCTACTGTCCTTTTTACCACATATATGAGTGAGATGTCAAGTAAATCAGGCAACAAGCAAATCAGATAACATGAATGAGATCAAGAAAAGAACACTTGTTGAGTTCAGTCACATATCTCCATATGTTGAACACCACCAAATTTGGAACTTTGAAAATCAATCAGATATGTTGTTTACAAATGATTTTTGTCAAGCAAATTTTTGTCAAAAAATTTTGTCAAGCAATTTTTTTCATAATATGTTTTCTTGGACAAGTATTTGTGTGTGCTGTCTTTATAAAGAATGGCTCATATTACAAAAGTTTAACTGCTATCCCATCATAGCCATTATAGAATGAATTGCCAGACATTTTTAATGAACACATAATTCTCATTTGTATAGGTTTGTGTAATCAACTTTGAACCTTAATCCAGTGGTTTTCAACCTTCCTAAGTCTCTGATCCACTAATATAGTTCTTCATGTTGTGGTGACCTCCAACCATAAAATTATTTTTGTTGCTACTTCATAACTTTAATTTTATACTCTCATGAATCAAAATATAAATATCTTATATGCAACCCCTGTGAAAATATTATTTGACCCCTAAAAAGGTCATGACCCAGAGGTTGAGATTCACGGCTCTAAGTTAATGCAGGAAAATTATATTGAGAAAAATATAGCTAGTCACTGCCTGCTAGATTAACCCAAGTTTTTCCATTTTACCTTCAATATAAAGAACTGAAGTGGAAAGGAAAATATTGAACATAATTTCTTTTCTATTCACAGAACAAATTTATTGTGAATATTTCTTTGATGCTAAATAGTAAAGAGGACTGGTAGCTCATTTCCTTAGGTTGTAAATTAAGGATTGATTGATTAATATTTCGGTATAACTTCCGTCATCTCATTTCATCCATGTGGCACTTTAGGCCTTTTCTCTCTTGCATCATTATGCACTGACCTTTCCATTGTTAATGCTTCTATTCTATGCCTGAGTAGAGAGAAAAATTTCCCTCTTTTCAGAGATTAGCTGCAAAGAAAATTTATGTGACATTCAAAAGAATTATTTCCAACCCATCCTTTCAAATGCAATTCTGACATTTAATGATGTAATTGACCATATTAATTTTAGGAAGCACCTATATTTGCATAATAAAAATTTGATTTTAATGTACTTCAAAAATATGCATTGTATCAAAATTAATATATTATTCTTGCAGAACTTACTACGTGAGTCTATGCTTTGAACATTATGGCTGTTACAAAACTTGAACCTAAATCAACACTATAAGATGTGTTCATCCTGATCCTTCATTAATATAAAAATATTCTAATTAATAGTCATTTGTTAGTGTCAAGAGAACATGACACTAACAAAACTATCTTTTCTAAAAGAATATATATAAAATAACACACTCTAAAATTCATCTTCTTGGTATTTGTTATGCATAATTTTAATTCTTTGAGGTGAGGAAGAGAATTATACCAAAATAAAAAAATTACAGTATATTTACTATGCCAGGTAAAGTTAAAAACTAAGATGAAATGCTTGTGGGGCAACAAAAGGAAAATGAGATACATGTAAGAATGAGGACTGGTAGGAAGTTTGATGGTTTGTTTGCCACCAAGCTTGATGATGATGACTCACAGAGTAGAAGGAGAGAATCTCCACACATGCTCGTATCTTAATGCACACAAAATAGATAAATGTAATAAAATATATTAGATGGTTTCTTGAAAAAAAATAAAGAATATACAAAATTTGCTATGAATCTCAAAAAGGTTCCCCTCTAACCAAATCCTTCCCCTTCCATTGCAGACTGCCTGTTTATGCTGGAATTCATTTGTCTTACCACATATTTATTATATCAAACATTTTCATTTTCCAGGGTCTGTTTTATCTGATTTATTAGATACTGGAGTAGCTAATCATTGTTGTGTTTTTGACTACATCGGGAATTTATAAAACGCAATGACTGAACATATTGTCGGGCTATTATTATTATTAATATTACTATATCCTTCAAAGTAGGAAAACCCACTTTTAATGCAAATATTTTAGGGTGGGAAGATGCATCTTTAATCTGGACTACATCTGCTGGTAGCCTATATGAAGGGCAGGGAGGAAGGTAACATTGAAACATGTTTAGTCTTTACCTGTATTCTCTCTCTTTCTATCAAGTCTATTATTTCAATGAAATTGAGGCCTACTTATTCGGGATCCTTGGAGTACAGTGAAGACCAGCTGAGATATCCACCCTCATAGAATGAATGATTACTGTATTCTAGGGCCTTCTATTGCTAGACAGCCATTGTTGTGTTAGTTGGACAACAACCTGTAAGCCATGCTAATCTTTCTCTCTCTCTCTCTCTCTCTCTCTCTCTCTCTCTCTCTCTCTCTCTCTCTCTCTGTGTGTGTGTGTGTGTGTGTGTGTATCTGTCTCTCTCTGTCTCTATCTCTCTGTCTCTCTATCTCTCTGTCTCTGTATATTCAGCATATACATATATATATATATATATACATACATACACACACACACACACACACACACACACACACACACACACACACACAGTCTTTTTTCTTGTTATAGAATACATAATTAGAATCAACCGAGAAAGGCTGTGGGGTTTTTTTTTGTTGTTGCTTGTTTGTTTTGTTTTTTGTTTTTTGTTTTTTGTTTTTTGTTTTTTGTTTTTTGTTTTTTGTTTTTTATTTTATAAATTGGGGAGTTATCCTATCATAGTTGGGGAAGGCATGACAGAAGGAATAAAACCCTTTTCATCATAAGAGATTGGTAGTCAGGAAGCACAGAGTGATCAGATAAGACTCATGATCTATCTACTAGAGACCCACATTTTCCAGCAAGACTCCATATACTAAGGGTTCAGCAACTTTCCTAAACAGTGTAAGCTGGAGACTTAAGTGTTTAAACACAGGAACTTTAGGAATGTTTTACTTTCAAATTATAAAATCTCATATGCTGATGCTGTAGCTACTTTTCTACTTCTATTTCTGTAGTGCTAAGCCAAGCCCTTGTCATTCCTATGAGTATCAAACAAGATGATCAATATAGCCGACTTCTACCATTGCTCCCTACATTGTTAATGTAGAAGCTAAAAATCGTTTTTATGGAGGCAAAGTGGAGGGGGATTGGGATGGAGTGTTTGAGGAGGGGTAACTGGGAAGGGGGACAACAATTGAAATGTAAATGAACAACATAACTAATAAAAAAGAATTTAATTTTAAAAGTTGTTTTCTAAAAATATATGGTTTCAAGCCATTCTTTAGCAGAGAGTAAAAACTTGAATCTTTTTAAAAAAAAAATCCTGCAAACACATACACACACACATACACAAACACACACACACACACACACATATATATATATATATATGTGTATATATATATATATATATATTATCACATGTAAAAACACATCAAATAACACATTTTATATTGTCTATGCTATATGTCTATCTGTACAGATGTAGGTAGACTGCTTACCTCAAATAAACCACCTTCCTGTCCCTGTCATTGACTTTAATCCTCTGCATTACAATTTCCTTCAGCAAATATCTGTATTCACTTGCTTCTTTCAAATACCAAAGAAAAAAAGACAAGTAACCTAGAAAGTCATACAGGTATTTGGTTTGTTCAAGTGATTTTTCTGTGAAGACTGAGAACAACCAATTGATGTTTGTGATAGAACATCAAGAACCAGCTTGTTTGCTCTAAATCCTACGCCAATATCTGGCCCCCAACTCCAGTTGTCAGTGGTCCTAAAGTGAATATAATGAGCATTTTGAAAATAAAATTAATGAGTGTCTTATTACCCAGCAAAGAATAATATATCAGAGAAGCCTGGGAGAGTAATGCAAACAGCCAGGCTACCTTTTGTTCCACAGATTTCAATCTCGTAAGGCTAAGAATGATTATAAAAATCATCTTCAACTTCCCCATTTTCAAAGTAAAGTGAGCGTCACTAAATTAGGTGTTTTCCAGAAAATTCATAGCTATTTTTTTTGGAGGAATCATTGCTAGAACATATATTTCTCTATCCTCAATCTAGTATGGATTGCAACACTCAGGTATTTTACTTCTTTGTCTATTGTGAGGCAGTTCAAGGGACCTGTGCTGGTCACAGCACTGTAATTACATCTTTAGAGCAGAAGCAAAATAAAAAATTGAATACATTTCTCTTTTTACGGCTGAAAAGAGAAATCTGCTGAGTATCCCTGCCTTGAAACTTTTAGTATCTTCTAAAATGGCTTTTACCATGTGTTACTTTTAGGGGAGGGACTCAAGTAAAACAGAATATGAGACAGCCACAAGTCCACACTTGCTCTTCTTTTCATATCAATATTTTGTTGAGAAATTTAAATAGCTCTAGTAAAAGATCTCTTTGGCAGAAAATTCCCAAACCTTTACTTTTTTTTTCCCATTACTAACTTCTCAATATTCTGGAAAAGATTTCCATATGTGAGAGTCTTTAAAGTGCCAGGCAGGTTTATAGACAAGAATGAAAACCATTCTGTTTCTGAACAAATGTGTGGTATTTTTGTGTTCCCTTTCCCTGACTCCCACTGACAATTATTGATGTGTTACTCTTAAGTTTTAAGAAGAATTCTCTGAAGAAAAGTTATAAATGTTCTTGACATTTGAAAAAGTTACAGTATACTCAATCAACTGCCACACTCAGTTTTTCTTACAGTAGTTGAATATCTGAGGAATTTCAGCTAAGAAAAAAACATCACAGACATGGACTTAACGTAGCTCTTGACAGATGCATGCATTAATAGATTTAAACAAACAAAGGGCATGAAGTATTTTTATGAAAAGTAAGTGAGGGAATTGTAAAAATAGCACCTCAGATAATTTTATGTCACTTGGGAGAAACTGTTCTTAAGATTTCTCTTGGAATGCCTTCCTCTTTCCTTTTTCTCTCTCCATCAACTCCATCAACTCTATAAGATTATGACAAGGAATAATAAATTAAAATTTCCAGTAACTGTACAAACAGTAAGCCCTATATACCTCATTGTCCTGATGAACTTGCACATAACTAGAGTAATTTCTATTTTCCAGAGAGATTTATTCAGAGTTGCTTCTTTAAGAAATCTCTTAAGGAGTGGGGTCATTCAGTATTATTAGCAGCTAAGGCAACTGCTCACATAATCGATGCAGCCCGAAAAGGCATATATTCATATTAACGCTGCCTTACTAGGTTTCACTATGCCTCCCCCTTTGCAATTCATTTTTCTTTTCATCAAATCTTATCACTATTGATTTCTATCATAGGTGTTAAATTCATTTATTCCTACTACTGCATTTTCAAATATACTCATTTTTAATAATTGAAAGTATGAAATAGCTTATGCATTCAAGAAACACCCAACCTTAGTACTAGATGAACAATAGAGGCAATGGTTTCACTAAGGGTTCATAAGAAAATGCACATATATACATTTCCATATTTTACACATTGTATACAAAATCATGTGTATTCATAGATACACACATATAATTCTTTGGTCAAATCTCTCAGAATTTTGAAGACAAACTGATAGCATCTTTCTTGAAAGAAAAAAATCAGGAAAGAAACATGTAATACCTACTAGGTAGACTGCCACTTGTGATTCATGAAACATTCTGCAGATTTCAACTTTTACTACCTTATTTAAAAAGCCACCAAGGAGAATTAGAAGGGTAAAAATTTTTAACAATTATTAATTTTGAAAGTCTTAAATATTAAAGAACCAAGAAAGCATATCAGAAATTAGGAGAAAGTCCTATAAGACAAAGTAAAATTTGTCGAAGTCTTGTATGCAGAACCTATGAAGTGAATTGAGTATTGATGTGGTCTTTGTATTTTATGTTCCCATTTTATCCCTGCTTTGCTCTTTGTTTCAGCCTCATTTCTTTGGCCTGTTAATGAGAGTTTTTCACTTCCCTTGAATAAAAAAAAAAAGCGTCCTCATCTGTTATTTTTCATTTCCAATTTAGCCAGAAAGGTCACGAAGACATTTTAAAATAGTTCTTCTTTGCAATATTTCAAGGCTATTAAACATCTCTTAATTCCCAGAAGTTCCACTGAACCACCCAAGTATTTACTTGATGACTATCCACAAGAAGAAATATCCTTTTCCATGCATGTCCTTGTGAAGTTGTCACAGACAAGAAACAGGTTCTCAGTGGTTTAGGACATTCACATTCTGCCCTGATTACAGACATGTGGAGAATAAAATTCATTTCAGTTCTCAGATCACACTCAGACAAGAGTCAAAGATTCAAATACAGTAATACAGTCTTTAGAAATGAATCTGGTACATGACTGTCATCTAAGCCAAGCAGCCACAATTTGGAATAATTCAGCTGTACCCCATGTAAAAATTATTCAAAGCTAGGCTATTTACTTACATCTATAATGATCTGGGAAGGGAAAAAGACACTTACCTGAATATATGGACACTCCCTATCACCTGTTGTATGCAACTTTGTCTTAGTTGCATGTAGTTATGGGGAAGAAAGATAGTATATAGGATAGGAAAGATGAAGAAAAGAGAGACGCCATCTATGTGGCTAGGGGAAGAAACTCATCTGTCAAAGGTATGTCTTTTTCAGGTATGGTGCATGATAAACACTCATTTTCCTAGAAGTCACCCTTCAACTTGGTTCTGTCAGGAAGTCTAATAAACTCACTAGTTGAATTTACTCATCCCTGAATTGATGTTGGTGGATCTGTGCCTCTAATTGTCATTGGAACATTAGAAGTAGAAATAGACATTGTTTACATTTTCCCTCAGAAAAAATTTTTGGCAATATTCTATCATAAATTTATTTCATTTCATGCTTTCTTAGAGTTATATTCCCTCTTAAATGTATGTTGAGCCATCTTTGTTATTCACGCAGCTTCATTTCCCCGATCCTCCTGGAAGCTTTTCCATTCTGGAAAAATGAGCACAGACCAGATATCTTCCCCAGTCTTCTCTAACCTGAGAGTTTATTCATTGGCTCTGATCTGTGGTTGGGCACACTTAATAAGCTAAGGTTAATTAGAGTAAAGCTTTTGAGCATCTTCCCCAAAGATCTTTAAATTCTCCCACTGTAATAGAAATGAGTGATTAATTTCTATCTTCTCTAGCTCACCATCTGGATGGCTTGGAACTTTTGGCTCAAATATGATTTTTTAAAAGAAAATATGCAAGTGTCCTCTTTTTTTTTGTATAGTTAGTTTTTGCTTCTTTTTGTCATAGAAATGTTTAATTTCCTTTATCTCATGTGATTGTGTCTACCTTGTCTCCAAATGATAAAAATCTCTTATCAGTAATTGCAGTTAGGGTCACAGCTGGCTTATCTTCTTCTGCCTTTAGGTATTGAATTTGGAGTTGATCAGTGCATATTCTTTGCTATGAATGGCATTCTCTAGTGAATCCAGCTGATTCGGAAGACCCCTCTCCCTGTGCTGAGCCCATGATCTTGTTTTATATGTGCTATTATGCTTAGCATTTGTACAAACTCTTTGAATTAAGTAATCCTCACATTATAAGTGCTAAGAACGAAGATTATACTAATCAGTGTGATGCCAAAATCTGCAGCATAGAATCACTATGGCAAGCACTTAACGGGGCTGTGATAAAAGTAATGTGAGTATTTTCCACCCACCAGCCACAAGTTCTAACTTGAAGCCCTGAATCCTGGTGTGATAAAATTTGGAGATAGGAACATTAAGAGAATGACAAAGTTAGATGCCTCTATGAAGATAGGAACCTCATTCTATATTTAACTCTGTTACAGAATATTTTAGTTATTGTTCTATTGCTGTGCTGATAAACTGCAACTACAGCAATGTTTAAAAGGAAATATTTAATTTGTGGCTGGCTTAAAGTTTCAGCTGGTTAGTCCATCATCATCTTAGTGGGGAACACAGTGAAAGACAGGCAGGAAATCATGGAGGTGGAGCAGTGGCTGAGAGTTATGTCTTATTCATAAATTGAAGATGGAAAAAGACAGAGACAAAGAGAGAGACAGAGAGACAGAGAGAGAAAGAGAGAGAGAGAGAGAGAGAGAGAGAGAGAGAGAGAGAGAGAACCTGGGCCTGGCATGAGCTTTTGAAATCTCAAAGCCCACCACCAGTGACATAGGAACTCTAAGAATGACATACCTTCTAATCCTTAAAAATAGTCCACCAACTGGGAATCAAACATTCAAATATGTGAGCTTATAGCTAGCGCCTTTCTCATTCAAACTATTATATAAGAATACCAGAAATAATTTTAACCTCCCATTCTCTTTTTCTGTTACATTTTTTGTCTTTCTTCTACCCTTACCATATCTCATTGCAGAGTCATTTAAGGATACAGTAAGGAGGCATTTGCAGTTTGCCACCTTAGGACAGAAACTTCCCTTGAAATAGATGCTGTTGGCCTCTTTCCCAGAGGCTCCCAACCCTCAGAACATGAGAAACCTGGTTTCAATTAAATACCAAATTTTGTTACAGTGACCTATGCAATGTAAGGCTGGGGATTTCCCTAGATCTCTGTTGGAATGATTCTGTAAGGCCGAAATACTAGACCTGGACATGTGAAGGCCAGTAAGACTTACCTAAAGTTGTGGATATAAATAAAGTTTATCTGGAAATGTGAGAAATTGCTTTATGTAATGCTTCAACTTTCATCTGGTATTTAGAAATTTTTAGAGAACAGAAATATAGAAGAAAACATATACCAAGAGGCCAATACACAGATCTGCCCTCGTCCCCAAAATTTCCTAAGTTTTGATAGCCCTGAGATGGTTTCATTGAATGAAGATGTTTCAGTATAATCTATACTCTATTAAAAAAAAAAAAAAAGGAGAGCCAGACACCAGAGAAACTCGGACTTTAAAGAATGAAAATTCTTGAAATTCAGCTGGGGTTATAGTTGAGACAATAAAGCATTTGCTGCACAAGAATTCAATTCTTGGTAGGTAGAAAAGCCTAGTTATAGTGGGGGTGCTCAAAATCCCAAAACTAGGGAGTCAGAGACTAGTTGGAACTTATAAGCCAGGCAGCTTATCCTGCATTTTATGTATATGTATATGTGTATGTGTCCACGTATGTTTACATATACATATATATCCACATACAGATACACATAAACAACTTTAAATCCCACCTACACCCTCACACACGCCCATATACAAACAGATACACAGTCACATCTGCACACATGTGCATGTGTATACACACATGTATTTGTAAAGATCATGAGGAAAACTACCATCTGGTTTTGCCTTAACTCTGAATAAAATGAGGAAAAGCTTGGCTGCTCAACAAGTTCCTGAACACAAAACTACCTTTAAATATATAGAGTCTAAAAATCTCATTACCTGCATACTTTTCACTTTCTGATCCCCAAAATACACAGAAGAAGATTGACTTTGAAAATAGCAAAGGTGGAAAGCCCACTGGAAAGAAAGTAGAGGAAGAGGTAGGATGGAATGAGAAGTTAGTGATCCCTACCATAGATCACAAGCAATATATTCACTAGTCCATGTAATTCAGATACACACCCATGAAATACACAGTACTTCATCCATCTAAAGATTAGGTTACTAAGAGTCAAAGGTTAACTAGTTAAAATACACACACTGAGGACATGGTGGAAGTATAATGGTAATCTTTAAAAAGTGTCCATAAGAGTATCTATCCATGCAATTAACACTGAAAGGAGTATGTATATTTTACATGAATATCATTAAAGTCTGAGTGGCTTCTGCTCATATTTGTTTATTTTACTGGCATAGCATCCCTAGGAAACATATGAAATATTTTTAAAACTCTTCGTCATTTTAGTGGTCCTGGAAATTGTAAATCAAATTGTTGTAAACAAGCATTTTAAATTGTTTCTTTGCAGGAATCAAATAATCAAGTGCAATGAATTTTGTGGCTACAAAAGAATGTTTCTTTGGATTAGTGCAGTGAGCGTGGTCTGTGTCTGCCTGTGGCTGAAGCTCTGAACTGATGTGTCTATTCATGTTAGGCTTTGGTGTTTGAAAAGTTTTTGGTGGCAAAAGATGAGGAGCCTTTAAGCAATTAGAAAAGTTTTTAAAGGAGGATATTCCATGTGCACCAGTGATTGTCCCCATAATCTCTTCTTTGCTCCATTTTCTTGATCATTCACAATCTGATTCTCTTAATACGGTGATGGTTACAATTATGGAGGGCCCATAACTGTCACCTACACCATTAATCAATTATACATGAGCTTGCTTAGGTATATCTTAACCCTGCTTGTATCAGTGTCCTCTTTCCAAATGTAATACCTTGTCAAACACTACCAGGCAAAAGGCATGTAGTCAGTAAATATTAGCTCATACCATTGGAAGTTAAAACTGACCCCCAGACTTTAATAGGTTCCCCAGACCTTATTAAAGGTACAATTCAGTCCCTGAGACCCAGCAAGTAGTTAGTAACACCTGGCAAGATGAGAATAAACATCTGTTCCATCAAAGTACACAGTTCTGGGAAAGACCTTAAATATAGTAACCTTGATTTTTGGCTTCTGTACTTCTGCTTCTTTATAACTGGCTTTGCTAATTGAGATATGTTAATCCAGGATGTGGTGTTTGTGTTTAAATGTTCATTCTGAAAAAGATTCAGGGCTACAGTGGGGTCCCAAACATCTAGTGTAGTTTCCAACCAGCTAAAAATTTCTATTGCTTTGAACCTGTTTCTAAGTAGTCTTATCTGGTGGATGCTTCCCAACAAAGTAAAAAATTTAAAACTTCCAATATATCACTGGAGAGAGAACACTTGTCACAAATGATTGTAGAAATTGGCATTGGACTTTGAGATTTATAAGTAGTGAGAAGACTTACCAAAACTGAAGATGGTTTTAAAAATCATCCACAGGAAATGAGTAAAATAATACTGGCCTAGAAGTGAGCATTTAACTAATAGGTAATAGTCATAGGAAGTCATCTTTTCTAGGCTCTTTTCTATGCTCCAGATTGACCATGTTGTAACCTGGCTTTTTTAGATAATTTTCTTTGATTACATCCATAAACTATGTAGTTTAAGAATAGAAGTGTATTGCCCTATAGCTCTAAAAGTTAGAAGTTATGGAGGGGGTTAGTTCCTTTGCAATAAGAAGGATTTGTTCCCTACTTTGCTCTTCAGCTACTATAGGACTGTCTTTATGTGGTAACATCCAGGCTCAGATTCCAGAAAAGAAATCTGAGGAGCCATAGACAGATAAGACATATTCTATTCATTCTGAGCTAAGGCCACTAGGCAGCTACTGGTAGGAACCCAGACACATACCCACATGCACAGGCCACACACAGGAGGACACAGGCCTACACACACACACACACACACACACACACACACACACACACACACACCATGAAATAGTCCTGCACACAGACAGGCACAGGCAGGCTGATGTAAATAAAAGTTTGGCCTATGACCTCAAGATCATATTTATACATACTCATACAAAAGTATCACTCTGCCAAAGATAGTTATATAACAGGTTACACCACTGTTTACTTCTGAGATCCCCAGACAACTGGTACAGGCCATTTTAGGCTGACTCCTACCCTCCAGTGTCCTGTATTAGCTATTTTGGCCTGTGCCAGATAATTGTGTCAGCACTGTGTTGTTTAACATAAACATGTACTTCTGCTTCTTTGTTCCCAACACATGTCCACATGATATCCTCTATTTCTAAATGCTCTTCCCACGGTGTATGGTCATGTACCAAAATTCTTCCTTGTTATATAAAAAACACTGTCATATTCAAATAGAACCACTTCTAATCACCTAACTTTTTGCCTGATTCTTTTTTATTAGAACTTTTTCCAAATAAGTTCAGGTTCTGAAGTTCTCAGGGTGAGGAGTTTCACACATTAATTTGGAAGAGATACAATTAATATGTTATGCTGTTTTCTGCCGTCTCCTAATATTGAACATTCCAACCTCCTCAACAATTTAACTCATTTGAACATCACCATTAAGTTCAAAATCTCACTATCATTAAAATAAGGTGTGAGTGCTACTAGAAGGGTAATTCACCCTCAAGGAAAACCTCTCCAGCTGTGAACCTGGGAGTGTAGACAGTAAATTCTTTGGCTAAGAGTAAGTGAGTAGAGTGTGTATTTAAAGATGTGCTCTGTAAGTATTGCCCATAAGGAAATCATATGATCTAATGTCCAGGTTACATTTTGAAATAGTAATAAATTTATTCACTGTGTGCGCATGCACACATACACACACACATACATATTTTTAAAAATTAGAGACACTAGAAACTTGGAAAAACATACTTTGAAAAGGGGAATAAAATCATTCCTCAGTATATCTCTTCAAAGATAAATGAGTCATTGAATCTGTGTGATGAATTTCTGCAGGGTTATTGGTGAAGAGTGTGTTTTTATGTAGAAGAATATCAGTGCTGTTGTGAAACACCCAAAAATCCAAAACTCAACACAGCATTTCTGTCTACGCAACAAAATTTCTTACAAAAAATACATAACTACCTAATGCCCAGTCTTGCCCATATAATCACCTGAATGCATTTATGTAATCAAAAGCAACCTCTGGGGATGGAGAATGGAATGTGGAAGCGAGAATCAAGAAAGATTTCATCACTACACAAACAATTTCAAATTAAGCACTAATCAGAAGGGAAAATTAGGTTTATTCACAGGGGCCACTCAAAATAACCCTCTTAATAATGTAGAAATTGGCTGTAGCTAAAGCCCCACAAGTCTAGACACAAATACATTTAACATCCAGCAAAGCCAGTCAATATAAAATATAGCAAATATGAGAAGTCAATGTAAAATAGATTTCTCAAATATGAGTAACATGCTTCCAGGACTGTAAGTAAGAGGCTCAGGAAAAACCGGAGTTTGTAACTTAGAAGAGCTGCAGGTATAGAGAAAACATACCTACTCTTACTGACACATTGGTCCTGAGATGCCTAGCTGATCACTCGACTCAGAGGATGGGCTGTCTACTATGAAAAGAAACATTGGCCAAAGTGCTGAAAACAGCACCTGGTCTATTCCAAGACTGCTTCAAACCCATGTGTAGCAGAAGTTAGACATTTTGAGAGATACCTAGAACTAACCTCAACTACTTCCCTCACCTCCAGAACCTTTAATCATGCTTAATGAACAAACATCTGTAGTTGATTGAAAATGTGGTTAAGAAAGTGGCTGCCATTCCGCCCCTCTCCGGATCCAGGTGGCGGGAGTAGACACCCAGTGGGTGTGCACCCTTGTGGAAACTGCATTCTGAGACATCCCAGAGAGGCCAGTGTCCTCAGAAAGGCAGGTAAAGTTAGTGGCGCACTGGCCTATGCCACAGTGCCACAGCTTGGAGCAGGAAGCACTCAGGATCCTACAGGCACCCAAACCCCTCCCCTCCGCTGTGGAATTCCACTCCACTTCCACCACTCTTCAGATTCCGGTGGAGGGAGCAAACACTCAGTGGGTCTGCACCCTGTGGAAACTGTATCCTTAAACATCCTAGAGAGGCCACTGACCTCAAAGCAGGGGACACCATACCCAGAGACATCCTAGAAGAGCCACAGTACACAGAGCAGCAGACACCTTACCCTGAAATATCCGAGAGGAGACACTGCACTCAGAGCAGCTGGAGCTCAGGATCACAGGATCACAGAGACATCCGGACCCTGAGGAATTCTAACCCAGGCAAGATAATTGGAAAGACAGTCTCCAGTCAGAACCAGTGAGTGAAGGTAGCATTAGAGTTAACCAAATGGAGAAAGAGAAGCACAAGAACATAAACAACATAAACCAAAGTTACTTGGCATTATCAGAACCCAATTCTCCCAATATAGCAAGCCCTGAACACCACATCACACAAGAAAAGAAGGATTCAGAATTAAAATCACTTCTCATGATGATATTAGAGGACTTTAAGAAGATCATAAATAACACTCTCAAAGAATTTGAGGAGAACGTAGGTAAACAGATAGAAACCTTTAAAGAGGAAACACAAAAATCCCTTAAAGAATTGCAAGAAAACACAACCAGACAGGTGAAGGAATTAAACAAAACCATCCAGGATCTAAAAATAGAAATAGAAACAATAAAGAAATCTCAAAGAGAGACTACCCTGGAGATAGAAAACCTAAGAAAAAGACCAGGAGTCATAGATGCAAGCATCACCAACAGAATAAAAGAGATAAAAAAGAGAATCTGATGTGCAGAAGATACCATGGAAAACATTGACACAACTGTCAAAGAAAATGTGAAATGCAAAAAGCTCCTAACCCAGGAAATTCAGGACACAATGAGAAGGCCAAACCTAAGGATAATAGGTATAGATGAGGGTGAAGACTCCCAACTTAAAGGGCCAGTAAATATCTTCAGCAAAATTATAGAGGAAAACTTCCCTAATCTAAAGAAAGAGATGTCCTTAAATATACAAAAAGCCTACAGAACCCCAAATAGACTAGACCAGAAAAGAAATGCCTCCCGTCACATAATAATCAAAATATCAAATATACAAAACAAAGAAAAAATACTAAAAGCAGTAAGGGAAAAAGGTAAAGTAACATATAAAGACCTATAAGAATTACACCAGACTTCTCACCAGAGACTATAAAAGCCAGAAGATCCTGGACTGATATCATACAGACCCTAAGAGAACACAAATGCCAGCCCAGACTAGTATACTCAGCAAAACTCTCAATCAATATTGATGGAGAAACAAAGATATTCCATGACAAAACCAAGTTTACACAATATCTTACCACAAATACAGCCTTTCAAAGGATAATTGATGAAAACTCCAACACAAGGAGGAAATTACAACATAGAAAAAACAAGAAAGTAATCTCCCAACAACCACAAAAGAAGATAGTTACACAAACATAATTCCACCTCCAATAACAAAAGTGACAGGAAGCAACAATCATTTTTCCTTAATATCTCTTAATATCAATGGACTCAATTCTCCAATAAAAAGACATAAGCTAGCAGACTAGATACATAAACAAGACCCAGAATCTTGCTGCATACAGGAAACACACCTCTGTGACAAAGACAGACACTACCTCAGAGTAAAAGGATGGAAAACTATCTTCCAAGCAAATGGTCCCACGAAACAAGCTGGAGTAGCAATTCTAATATCAAATAAAATTGATTTTCAGCAAAACATAATCAGAAAAGGTAAGGAAGGACACTTTATACTCATCAAAGGAAAAATATACCAAGATGAACTCTCAATTCTGAACATCTATGCCCCAAATGCAAGGGCACCCACATACATAAAAGAAACTTTGCAAAAGCTCAAAGCATACATCAAAATTCACACAATAATAATGGGGGATTTAAAAATCCCACTATCAGCAATGGACAAATCATGGAAACAGAAACTAAACAGAGATACAATGAAACACATTAACAACTTGACAGCACACTTGAAAGCATTAGAACAAAAAGAAGCAAATACATCCAAGAGGAGTAGACAGCAGGAAATAATCAAACTCAGAGCTGAAATCAACCAAGTAGAAACAGAAAGAACTATACAAAATATCAACAAAACCAGGAGCTGGTTCTTTGAGAAAATCAACAGGATAGATAAACCCTTAGCCAGACTAAACATAGGACACAGAGACAGTATCTAAATTAATAAAATCAGAACTGAAAAGGGAGACATAACAACAGAAATTGAGGAAAATAAAAAATCATCAGATCCTACTATAAAGGCCTATACTCAACAAAATTTGAATATCTGGATGAAAAGGACAATTTTCTAGACAGGTACCAGATACCAAAATTAAATCAGGAGCAGATAAACCATCTAAACAGTCCTATAAACCCTAACGAAATAGAAGAAGTCATTAAAAGTCTCTCCACCAAAAAAAAGTCCTGGACCAGATGTATTTAGTACAGAATTCTATCAGACCTTCAAGGAAGACCTAATACCAATTCTCTTCAAGCTGTTCCATCTAATAGAAACAGAATGAACACTACCCAATTCATTCTATGAAGCTACAATTACTCTCATACCTAAAACACAGAAAGACCCAACAAAGAAAGAGAACTACAAACCAATCTCTCTTACGAATATTGATGCAAAACTTCTCAATAAAATTCTTGCAAACTAAATCTAACAACACATCAAAACAATTATCCATCATCATCAAGTAGGCTTTATCCCAGAAGTGCAAGGATGGTTCAATATTCGGAAATCCATCAATGTAATTCACTATATAAATAAAATCAAAGAAAAAAAACATGGTCATCTCACTAGATGCTGAGAAAGCATTTGACAAAATTCAATATCCCTTCATGTTAAAAGTCTTGGAAAGATGATAAATTCAAGGCCCATACCTAAACATAGTAAAAGCAATATACAGCAAGCCAGAAGCCAACATCAAACTAAATGGAGAGAAACTTGAAGCAAGCCCACTAAGATCAGGGACTAGACAAGGCTGCCCACTCTCACACTACCTATTTAACATAGTACTGGAAGTCCTCACTAGAATGATTAAACAACAAAAGGAAGTCAAAGGGATACAAATAGGAAAGGAAGAAGTCAAAATTTATCTATTTGCAGATGATATGATAGTATACTTACGTGACCCTAAAACCTCCACTTCCACCAGAGAACTCCTAAACATGATAAACAACTTTAGCAAAGTGACTGGATGTAAAATCAACTCAAACAAATCAGTAGCCTTCCTCTACTCAGAGGATAAAGAGACTGAGAAAGAAATTAGGGAAATGACACCCTTCACAATAGTCACAAATAATATAAGATATCTCGGAGTGAATCTAACCAAGCAAGTGAAAGATCTGTATGACAAGAACTTCAAGTCTCTGAAAAAAGAAATCGAAGAAGATCTCAGTAGATGGAAAGATCTCCCATGCTCCTGGATTGGCAGGATTAACTTAGTAAAAATGGCCATCTTGCCAAAAGCAGTCTACAGATTCAACGCGATCCCCATCAAAATTCCAAATGAATTCTTCATAGAGATAGAAAGAACAGTTTGCAAATTCATTTGGAATAACAAAAACCCTCGATAGTAAGAAACATTCTCAACAATAATAGAACTTCTGGGGGAATCACCATACCTGACCTCAAACTGTACTACAGAGCAGTAGTGATAAAAACTGCATGGTATTGGTACAGAGACAGGTAGGAAGATCAGTGGAATAGAACTGAAGATCCAAAAATGAACCCACACACCTATGGTCACTTGATCTTTGACAAAAGAACTAAAAGCATACAGTGGAAAAAGGTCAGCATTTTCAATATATGGTGCTGGCTCAACTGGAGGTCAGCATGTAGAAGAATGCAAATTAATCCATTCTTATCCTCTTGTACAAAGCTCAAGTTCAAGTGGATAAAGGACCTTCACATAAAACCAGATACACTGAAACTAATAGAAGAGAAGGTGGGGAAGACTCTCGAATACCTAGGCACAGGGGAAAAGTTCCTGAACAGAACACCAATGGCTTATGCTCTAAGATCAAGAATTGACAAATGGGACCTCATAAAATTGCAAAGCTTCTGTAAGGCAAAGTACACTGTCAAATAAGACAAAACGGCAACCAACAGATTGGGAAAAGATCAGTACCAACCCTACATCCAATAAAGGGCTAATATCGAATATATACAAAGAACTCAAGAAATTAGATTCCAGACAACAAAATAACCCCATTAAAAATGAGCTAAACAAAGAATTCTCAACTGAGGAAACTCGAATGGCCTAGAAGCACATTAAGAAATGCTCAACATCCTTAGTCATCAGGGAAATGCAAATCAAAACAACCCTGAGATACCACCTCACACCAGTCAGAATGGCTAAGATCAAAAACTCAGGTGATAGTAGATGCTGGAGAGGATGTGGAGAAAGAGGAACAGTATTCCATTGTCTGTGGGGTTGCAAGATGGTACAACCACTCTGGAAGTCAGTCTGGTGGTTCCTCAGAAAATTGGACACAGCACTACCTGAGGACCCAGCTATACGCCTGCTGGGCATATACCTAGAAGATGCTCCAAAATATAACAAGGACATATGCTCCACTATGTTCATAGCAGCCTTATTTATAATAACCAGAAGCTGGAAAGAACCCAGATGTCCTTCAACAGAGGAGTGAATACAAAAAATATGTGGTACATTTACACAATGGAATATTACTCAGCTATTAAAAATAATGAAGTTGAGAAATTCTTAGGTAAATGGATGGAAATAGAAAATATCATCCTGATTGAGGTAACCCAATCACAAAAGAACACACATGGTATTTACTTACTGATAGGCGGATATTAGCCCAAAATTTTGAAAAAACAAAGATTCAACTAACAGACCACATGAAGCCCATGAAGAAGGAATAACAAGTATGGATTTCTACATCTTACTTAGAAAGAGTAACAAAATACCCAAGGGAGAAAATAATGGAAACAAAGTGTGAGACAGAAACTGAAGGAGAGATTGCTGGAGATCAGTCCACCTGGGTATTCATCCCACATGCAGTCACCAAAAATAGACGCTGATATGGATGACAGGAAATGCATGCTTACAGGAGCCTGATATGGCTTTCTCCTTAGAGGTCCCCCAAAGTCTCACATACCTAGAGGCAGATACTCACAGGTAACCATTGATCTGATCAAGGGTTTCCAATGAAGAAGTTAGAGAGAAGACTGAAGGAGCTAAAAGGGTTGGTGGCTCCATGAGGAGAGCAACAATAGCAACCAACCAGAGCTCCCTGGGGTCTAAACCACCAGTCTAGGAGCATATAGGGAGGGACCCATAACTCCAGCTATATATGTAGAGGAGGATGGCCTTGTTGTGCATAGGTGGGAGAGGAGATCTTTGGTCCCATGAAGGCTGAACATTGAGTGGGGGGAATCTGAGAGTGGGGAGGTGGTAGTGGGGGGAGGTGAAGGCACACCCTCATAGAAGCAGGAGGTGGAGGGATGGAATAAGGGGTTGCTGGGTGGTGGGGGGAATGGGGTAAGTGGATAAAATCTGAAATGTAAATATAATATCCAAAAACGGGGAAAAAAAAGAAAAGTTGTTAGAACCAACATCTTTAATAAAATGTCAGCCCTCTAAGAAAAAGAAAATTATCTTGATACTAAAATTTGTTTTGTGAATTGTATATCGCAGAAAACATAGCCTTGGTATATCTACTCATCAAGCAAGATGAGCAGACCTGCTCAAACCTCTGATGTCCTGGAATTCCATCTGGATGCAGTGAAGACACAGCGTCAGAGGCTTATCAATTTACTTTTCTAATATCTCAACGCCCATAATCAGCTTGAAGAAGTTAAAGAAGAGTCAGTGCCCCTATTCCCTGGGCTTGGGGACTAAGGTGGTTAATATTGGGCTGTCTTTCTAGGGAAAAGTAGTGGTTTTGTTGGAACAAGGAGGATTAGCTAGGATTTATTTCATAGCCATAATCTATTTGTAGAAATCTGTATAATTATTATCAAGATGAAGTTATAACTTCTTAAATGGTACAAAATTTACTTTGATTTCAAATTTAAGGTTTTCATTGGTACGAGCTTCTTGATATAAAAGTGAGATGAATATTATTACTCTCATAGGCATTGTGCCTGTATAACACATCTAGGAATACAAGGCTTAGACCCAGTCCTTCTTTAACTTTTTAAACTGATTTAAGATGGTTAGCCTGTGAGTTAAGGGCCTATAGCAAATTCCTGGCTTTGAGTTTATTGTTAGGGTGTTTTTTATATTTTATTTAGAAATAGCTGAGAGGAGTTAACAGACAACAGTCCAGATTACCTTACATGGATAGTTGGTTTTCAAAATGTCAGAAGTCCACAGAATTGACATTACAAACATTCCTGTATTACTGTTCATTTCAATTAGATACCTGTCTGCTCCTGACAGCTTCCTGTTTTGGATTCTAAGTAGAAATTGAGCATGTTTGGAGTTCCTCCAGTTGTGGAGAGACAGCCGCTAGGCAAGAATTGCCTCTTTCCATCTACAAACAAATCACTTTCCAGAAAAGGACACACCTACAGAATAGTCGACTGATTATATCTGCCTAGATAGAGTAATCAGCTCTTAATAATTCTGCATCACTAGGTCTCCCAGATGATCCTGGGCCAGAAGGCTGAAGATCAGATGCTCCAACATTTTGTAGAATAGGGACTGTTCAGTGGTATCTATAAATTGGCTAAATTTTAGAAGCTCTGCTTTGTGCTTCCCATAATTTCAGTTAACTCAGTCATTCTGGATTTCTGACGGGGTTGAAAACGTATAGTCTCATAGCCAATCCTGGTTATTTACTTTGAGAGAAAAGATTTGAGAGGATTGTTTTCACCTGACATTCATTCCAAGCCAAGAAAAAAGCCAGGTTATTTAGGAGAGATGACAGAGATTCTGATTAGTCAACAAAATGATGGACTGGGTATTAGGACTATCTTGTACCTCACTGGTAGAAATTGGTATAACTATACTCTAATTGTATTTTGAGAAAAAAAATTATTTTAACAGGAAGGGTGATATGTAGGAGGAGCTAAAGTGGGAAGAATACGGAGAGGCAGAGAAGGAGTAAGGAGAGGAGGAGAAGAAGAAGAGGAGAAGCTAGGTGATGAGAGAGAGAAAGGGGGGACATGGAGGCAGATGTTCTCATGTCTCCACCAGTCAAAGATAGTTGATATATCTAGGTTGGGTATTGGGTTACACTTATGATTGAGCATTACCAAACTTATAAAGCTGTTGATTAACTTTTTTAAAAAATTGTATAAAAGCAAAAGGAAAAGGGGGCCTGGGATAGGGGTTTTCTAAGGAGGGGAAATGGGGAAAGGGGATGGCATCTGAAATGTAAATAAAATACCCAATTAAAAAAATAAAATAATAAAATATAAAAACGCACAAAAAATTAAAAATTCAAACATCATAACAGTTATTAGGAAATATTTAACCAGTTTGAAAATGAGTCAGCCATTATTCAAACTAACAATTCTAGAGGAACACCAGTTGGTGTATTTATGATAGATAAAATATGATTGGCTACATAAAGATTATAAGCATAGTTAGTTGACTAGCTAAAGTCATTCTAAAGTATAAACTTTTACCAATAAAATAATGCTTAAAATACAAAAAAAAAAAGCAAAAAACCAAACAAACAAACATTAAAAATGTGGCTGCCTGGGCATTCAAAACCAGCTGCAAAGTTGTGACAAAGATTTCACTCTCAGGAATATTCTGACACCTTCTCCTCCTCCTCCTCCTCCTCCTCCTCCTCCTCCTCCTCCTCCTCCTCCTCCTCCTCCTTCTTCTTCTGCTATATTATATTATTATTATTATTATTTTATTATTATTATTATTATTATTATTATTATTATTATTATTATTAGCCCCTGCTGCTTCTTTTTCATTCTTCCTTTTCTGTCTTTGCTTTATGATTTTCCTGGCTCAAGACCCTTGTACCAACACTATTTTTCTGCACATAGCCAAGGAGATTACTAACCTCTGCCTTTGCTCATAAAATTTTCAAAGACACCTACTCACATGCCTTACAAATGAGCCAAGTCTGAACTACCCACCAGGGTGCCCTGAATCTCTGGCTGAATCTAGTCTCCAAGCAACCAGACAGGACGATTTTATCTTCAGAAAGGACTAAGTTCTTTCTTGTTCTTACCCTAAAAACTCTCTTAATTTGAGGAAAGAGTTAGGTAAAGATTTAAACCAGTGTTGTAAGCTGGACCAAGTATCTTTCCTGATAACAGTTGTTGCAAGAGGGTGGGAATTAAGGGAGGAGACTGGAAATGAAAATTACTAAAAATTGTATAAATGTATAAACTGTCAAACAATAAAAATACAGAATAAAAGAAGCATTGGTACAAAGAGGATTTCATCTTTCAGTCATAAACATGCTTAATTGTTCATATTTTATATTAGAGATAGATAACTGGTTTAAAGTTGTACTGGTCAATTTGATACTTATTAACTGTATTAAATAATTTTTCACTGTACTTGTATTAACCATATTTCAAGTTCTCAGGAGCCATAGACAAAAGAAGCTACTGCATTGGACATTTCAAATATAGAACATTTCCAATTTCACAGAATTGGTCAGTATTAGAACCTTCCCCTGATTAGATTTTGTCAATTTGACACAAGGTAGGGTTATCTAGGAAGAGGAACTCCAATGGAGAAAAATGCTCCTAACAGATTGACTACAGGAAAATATGAAGGACATCTTCTTGATTAGTGATTGATGCTGAGGACCAAGCAGACTGAGGGTGGTGACAATCCTGGGAATGTAGTGCTAGGTACTATTAAAAACAAACAAACAAACAAACAAACAAACAAACAAAAACAGGCTGAGCAAGATAATAAGCAGTGGTCCTCTGTGGTTTCTGCTTTCAGTGCCCACCCCCAGGTTCCTGCCTTGTCTTTTCTTCCGTATGGACTTTAAGCTGTAACCTTAAAGTAATCCTTCTCTTTCTGAGTTGCCTTTTGTCATAGTGTTTATCATAGTACTAGAAATCAAATGGGGAGATGGACATAAAGAAGAAAAAGAAAGAGACAGAGAAAAGAAGAGAAAAAGAAAAAAAACAAAAAACAAAGAAGAATAATTAAAAGAATATATGGATTTTTCCTCCTGGCTCATTATTCTCAGTCATAAGGTTAGCATTTCAAGAGGCACATTCCACTCAAAATGTAGGACTAAAAGATGCTGGTTTCAGTGTATCTGAGTATGAAGTCATATTGTTCGAATTTACCTGCTGGTGTGTGTGTGTGTGTGTGTGTGTGTGTGTGTGTGTGTGTGTGTGTATGTGTGTGTCTGTGTGCTCATATATGTGTTGATGGTATTTTGCCTTCACACATGTCTGTGAACACTGTGTGTATCTGAAACATAAGAACTCCGGAAGAGGAAATTTATTCCCCTGGAATTGGAGTTAGATGGTTTTGAGCTGCCATGTGGGTTTTGGAAACTAAACCCTGGTCCTCTGGAAGTGACACCAATCCTCTTACCCACTGAGCCATCTTTCCAGTCTTTGTCAGTTATTTTGATTTGAATCTGTTTATTTTTCTTTCTTTTCCTGTTCTATCTTTTTTCATTCTATACCCCCATGTGTTATTGAGCCCCTGTGTCCGCTCTCTTTCCTGCCAACTCTTACTCTGCATATCAGAAATAATGGTGACAGAGAGGCTGGAACAGCACACTTGTTAGCAGTGAAGAATATCATAGGAAATTTAGGAGCTATGTCTGCTTTGTAAGAACCCAAGAGGACCTTAAGGAAAGTAATCAGAATGAGTATGGATGGATACATAATGCAAACAGTTCCCTCAAGTAACTTCACTTCTACAAGAAAAGTTTTTTGAAGGACGTGAGTAATGTCAGATATAACTTCTCACTATGCACCTAATGGGTTTTAAGCTACGTATTCCTGATGGCTTACTCATTGACTGAATATAGAAACTATAAATCCATTTCTTGTCTAAGTTTGTAATGAAAATCAGACAATGTTGATTTAATGTGCATTCTGACTGGTACTTATACTTATATTCAATGAAGGGGGTTGAAAAAACAAAAAGGTAGCAACATCTCATTTCAGGGATTTGAGAATCTTGAATTAGTTTTTATGGAAGCTAGAAGACTCATTCAGACTCTGAAAAAATTTGTAGACAATAATGTGAAGTAAGAGAAAACTTTATTCAAAAGCAAAAAAACTTAAAACATAATTTTCATTTGTAAGTGCTTAGATTTAATGACTCTGACTAATCACTATTTCCTTGGTACAGGTTGAAGTTCACATACCCTGTTAAGAAGAGACAACCTGCTGATCATGTCTCAAAGCTCTTTTGCCTATCCCATCTTCTTCCAAACCATTTTTACATCAATCTTACCTTTTCCCTAATATCTCAAGGAGCCCTGAGAGTTAACAATAACTAAATTGGTGTCTTGATATAAACATGAAGTTTCCCACAGTTACCTGTTAAAAGATTTGGTTTTGTCCTCACTGTTATCAGACTCTAGTCTTTGAAAAATCCTAAAAAGAACACAAATCACATACAAAAATTATTTAGAATTGTTTAGCAGTATTACTATCTTGGTGTTATTCCTTATGTACATGAAGTCATTTTATATCTCTGAACTTCATGTTCTCTGTATATTAAATTTTTAGAACAGGTAATGAATTAATATACTTAAACTGTTAGAATAGTCACAAAAGTAGTTAAGTAGTTAGAAGAAAAGATATGTGTGGGGAGCCGACACAAGGTGGATATCATCCTTGCAGCCATCTTGAGCTGTATACCCTGACAAGAGACTTGTTTACAATAGCCTACAACAGCTCAGCACACTCTGATAACATCTTGTTTTAGATACCCAGGATTTTCCCTTGGGTGTGTGAGACTTAAAGGTGTGATTTAGAGCTGAGACTTAAGGGTGTGACTTAAAGGTGTGATTTAGAGATAAGACCTAAGGGCATGACTTAAGGGCATGACTTAATGGCATGACTTAGAAGTAAGACAAAAAAGGTGAGAGGTAGACCGAAGACAGACACTTGAGAGTAGAGACTTGAGACATGAAAGAGAAAGTAGGAATTAGACACTTGAAATTAGGCACTTGGCACTTGGAGAAAGAACGTGGAATTAGAACTAGGACTAGGATCTGAGACTAGAGATTCGAAACTAGGGACTAGGAACTCAAGACTTGGGACTTGGACTAGGAAGAGAGACTGAAGAATAAACGGGATTGAATCACACTCTGTCTGGTCTCAATTCCTCGAGTCTGTCCTCATTCTCTCTCTTGCTAAACCCTGACCCGGGGACTGGAGCAGCTTGGGGAAGTGCAGGTTCTAGCAGTTTAGCCCCCAAAGCTTTTGGCAGTGCAGGTTCTAACATTGGCAGAGCCGCCTGCAACATTTTGGCCCCCAAACTAGGGGTAGCACAGTTCTCAACATTTTTGGCACCCAAAGTGGGGCAGCTCAGGCCACGACAGATATGTAGGCACATAAATAAATATATAGATAGGTAGAGAGGCAGATGAATATGTGGATGAATGGATGGATGGGTGGATGGGTGGATGAATTGCATTTATTCTTCTTTATTTATCTCAATATGAAAGTGATTAAAGAATAAAAATATATAAGGCATGTTTTAGACAGTTCAATATTTAATAGAAAACCTATATTTATAATATACTACAGTAGCTGTAATGAAATAAAACACTCAAGTACTTTACCATCACTGCAGAGACAGCAGTGACTCATTCTTATTTGAGGCTTAAGAAAAGATTCATAAATTAACTTCTGCTTGCATACATTTAGAACTTCTAGAATGAAATCATGAGCAATAATAGTAAAAAGAAGTGATTCCACACCCATGATTGAACTTTTCCTTGTATGGTCCCTTCCTGGATTATTCATACACACATACCCTGCCAACACACAGAAAAAAATATTTTGCTGTTTTTGGCAGCAATACTTAAAAATTTTAAACTCTTTTTCACTTTTTTAAAAGCAGTTTTCATTCCTCTGTTGAAAAAAAGAGTACTCATTAATGCCACAAGAAAACATTTATGCAATTGTGTTTAGTTGTACACATATACCAATATAAGTACTAAATTCAACTTGTATAGACATTTACTTTTAGTTTTTAAGAAAATATTTGAACCTTTGCTCTAGGCTACTTTTGACAGAGTAGTATGACTTCAAACTCTGTGTACTGAGTTCTGAAATTATCTGTGTCTTCTAATGCTTCCATCTACAATTAATTGCATTATTTAAATACATGTCTCTGTGTGTGTGTGTGTGTGTGTGCGCGCGCGCGCGCGTGTGTGTGGGTGTGCGTGTGTGTGGTATGAGTGTGTGTGTGCATGTGTGTATTGAGCACCTACATGGGTGGCACTTTTATTACATTCAGGTGATAAAAATAATTACAGGGTTTTACAATGTTTTGAAGCACACCCCCTGCTATAAATTGCATAGACTTTTGTCCAAAGGGAATGAGGAAATTATCTCTATAATACTCTTTTCAGCTCAAACCATTGGAAAGAAATTTGAGGAATAGATGACAAAATCTCAGTATTCCCAAGTATTAGCCCCCTTATCCCTATGAAGCAAACTGAAGTGTAAATAGAAGAAAGAACAGCTAACAGATATATACCCTGTGATCATCTATTTTGATTTTATTTTTAAGTAAAAGGCAATTATTTCTGGGTTAAGCACAATGGCAGACGATCTTTCCTTCTCATTGTGTCTATAGTCATAAGGGAACAGTTTTCTAGCCATCAATCAGGTACATGATAGGGGAGTTCCTATCTGAGGAACAGGAAATCTTCTCTATTTCAAAAATGGCTGCTGTCTTTGGTCATTTCATGTGCCTCAAAGTTGCATAAGCTCAAAGTGTTTCAGATCAATGCTTCCCTTGTAGAAAGAATGGTAGCTCCCATTGAGAGGGTTACTGAGTATGTGCCTCTAAAAGGGATTAATGTAGTACTCTGGGCAGCTGAGTAGTTATCTGATTACTGTTTTTACAATGTGATCTCTTAGTCTCTTTCATATACTATTACCATTGTGATATGATCTACTTATCATGGGGAACTTGATAGCATTTGCACAGCACCACTAAATTTATAAAACTTTGAGCTACTTTTCTGTGCATGCTATCCAGCTTCAGACATTGCATTTTCTTATGGCAACAAAAAGAATGGCCTCTTCCATAACCTTTGTTTCTGTACTGCCCTTTCCTCAAAGGTACCATTGAGTTTTGTGGTAGAGTAACTAAACCTATACAACTCCTTGACAAGCCATCTTGGACTTCAAAATTTCTGCAAATTTAAAGTATTTCTGTCTCTAAGTATAAAAAAAAAAAAAGATTTGGAGCAAGGAAATCATAAAAAGCAAAGAACTTTTTCCACCAAGTCTTAGAAATATTGAAATGACATGAATTTTAACTGATGAACTATAAAATAATGTCTATGTGACTTATGTATTACCTGCATAATTAATACTCTCTACTGTACAGTCAAGAGTGTACATTTCAACTCCCATTTACTCTTGGTTCCATATGCTGGGTAGGTTAGTTAAGTAGACAGAATTTTTATTTTTATTATGAGGTTTTCTACATGAATTTGTCTTTCTAGTAGTATTAAATTCAATCTATGAGAGCTCTTTAATATCTATTGTACTATATATAATACAGATTTCCAGTATCCAGCCTGCTTAGAAGGATTGTTTTTAGAATCTTTGCACTGTATCTTCTCTCACCTCAAACACTCATTAAAAATAAGTTACATTCAGTTTGTAGCCAATGCACTTTATGCATTAAACAATAGGAACAAAATAGTAGGTTTGGTTTGTGTCATTTTCTGTTAGCCACAAACAGTGACATACATAGTTTTGTTCTTCAGCTTTGCTCATGTCAGGTACATGCCATCTCTAAAGAGATAATTGTCAGGGTATATTCCTCAGAAAATCATTAGGATATCCCTGGCATGACAACAGCCTTGATGGTGCTTCTGTGCTCACTGGTTCTTTCTGTACTATACTAAGTGATGATCTCATAATTAGCCAACAAGTTTATCTTCCTGACATGTAACAGCAATGATCAAAGCTTTAGGCTATGGACATTTTGTCTATGTTAGACTGGCTTTCTTTCTGTGGCAGCAAACATTAACAAGAACTATAATTTCTGTGATTCTGAGAACACCTTGCATGTTTTAGTACTGGAATTACTTGTTTCTCAAATACAATTTACTAAAACATAAGTAGGTTTTTTTTCTCTTGACCAAATTGTAGGAAGACTTCTTCCTGCCTCAGAGTCCCTGACGTCCTTTTCCATAAAGAAGATTTTTCAGACAATTTGAAACTGTCAGGCTTTTCCCTCTTCCTTTAAGATGCAAATCTTTAAGAATTTCTTGCCAGCTTTACAACCTAGAGATGTCTTTTTCAAATTCACAGAGGCCAGTTTTTGAAATGTAAACCTCCTCCAAAAAGGTAGACTTTAACATCCACTTTCTGTGAGATATTTGAAACATAACCTTGATTGGTGCCCTTCTCTGCATTGTCAAGTTATCACTGGTCTTGAAACTAAAATAAAGCTTATTTATTTCTTGGCCAATGTAAAGTAGCTAACAGAGTAGGCAGATAATATATTCTGACCCTACTATTCCAAACACTCTAGCTCTTGTCTTACCCAAATTGATTGAGGTCTGTCTTATGTGTGGCAAGAATTATGAATAACATAGTTTAACATTGGATATGCACCTTTCTTTTGCCATTGTGCCTCTCTTACTTAGGTATGGCATCTCTTTCCTGTCATCTATTAGACATTAAACTTGTGCCTTTCTGGTACTGGAATTATATCTTTTATGAACAAAGGAAACTGCTACTGTGGTACTTGCATTATCATAATGGTTGTTCCAGAGTCAGGTTCATATTCTCAGGAATGCAGTCTCTTAACATAATGACTGATCCTAGAATCTATTATCCATTCTATTTCCCTAAAGCTCTCCAACAATCATTTTATAATCACACATTTTTAAAAAAAGAATCATAACTCTAGTCCTGGTCTTCCCTACCAAATGTCTTTTTACCACACTATGATTGGAGCAAGTCCATTGGTTTGGACCACATCAGTCACCTCTGAATTCTCTGAACCTTCTCTCCCATGTCTAATCTGGCTTTAGCCAATTGTGCTCTCTCATCTTTCAACATGTTTAGAAGACAGCTGTTCCCCTCCATCTCCATGAACTTGATCATCGTCTGAGCAAGTAATACTACTCACTGGGACTATTGCTGCCTGAATTTGTAGGTCCCACCCTTCCACTGCTCGCTTCTCAACACTCAAACCACAACAAAGCTGTTTTGAGAAAGGTCAGGTGTCTCTACTCTCAGATATTACTGTCCAACTTAAGGCATGAATTTAAGGTTTTAAAAGGGCAGCAATACCATTTTTAATCTGACTCTGGGTGAACTTCCAAGTTATCCCATTTCTTCTTCTTTCCTGATCACTCTGGTGTGTCTACAGAGCTTTTTGATGTTTTCTAAAGTGTGCTATTATGCTCTCACTTTAGAGCCTTTTTATAATTTCCTATGCCTCCACTACCTTTCCACTACTTGGTAGAATCTCTTCCCCTTTTCTCCACTCAGTTGCATTCCAGATCCATTTTTATGTTCTAGTCTGTTCTTCCTAGCACTGCAATGGTCACCTTCTAACATTATATAACTTTTTATAATGGGGCCAGAATGCTTTGGACTTATCCATGCTAGGCAAGTATTCTATTTCTGAGCAAAATTTCCATATACATGGAATTCTTAAGTCAAGGTTACCTTCATGGTACAATTCTCTTTGTTACCATATAAGATCTATATTGGTAGAATTTTTTCCTAAGTTCTTTGTGATCCCAAATATTTAGAAGCGTGTCTCATTCATAGGAGGTACATTGAGCTAAATAGTTTCTCCTCCTTTAATCCAGATATCAGCTAACTAACTTCAGAACCTCAGAATGTGACAGTATTTGGGCACGACCTCTTTGAAAAAGTGACAATATTAAAAATTGGGCTGTTAGAGTGAGCCCTGATCCAAAGTGACTGTTGTCTTTCTTAAAAAAATTAAAACATCAGAGACCCTTGGACATGTTTGCACAGAGCTGCAACCACTTCAAGAGGTTCAGAGACGACATCCAACTGCAAGCCAAGAAGAGAAAACTCTGTGTATTGCCAGACCTGTTCCAACTCCTGTGGTGTACTCCTAGCCTTCAGAATTACGAGAGAAAAAAATAATCCTACTGTTTAAGGTCTCCAGTCTATGTTGTCTTGTTATGATAGCCTTAGCAAACTGAGATGGCATATTCAATGAATAAAAATAAATTAACATTTTCTGAATCACATATTACTCAAGCAGCACAATTCCGTGTGTTTAAACATGTGATAAATTACAAAGAAGCACGAGAAAAAATATTCAAATAAATGATTTCAGAATATGAAGTGTTCCACCCACCCACTATTTGTATTTGAAATTATTTTCTTGTCTTAATATAGATAAACACTACGTCATCAGTGGTAATGACCACTTTGGATTAGCTAAAAATATCTTAATTATGCCACCTCTGTACACACTTCCCAGTGGAGTGAATTCTCTGTGATAAAAAGACTGGTTTCTTTGTAAGTTATTTTGAACTAAAAAAAAAAAAAAACAATATATCAGAGGATGACCTGATGTAATATATTCTGAAATTGGCTAAAGAACGCTATCCTCCAGAAGTACACTTAGGTTTGGTAAGCTTTGTTTCATAGAGTTTTAATTAGATTGATATTTCTTGAGAGAAAACTACTACAAAGCTTCCTTTACATGAGCTACAGTGTTCTATCTGCCTGAAACCCCTCAGTGAATTCACCGCACACTAGGGCTGCCATAGAGATGGTGGTGTGGAATGGTATGGTATGGAATTTGTTTACCTCCACTTTCCTTACACAATCTTTATACCAAAAGAAAGATGGAAGAATTATCACCTGCCCTTTCTTGGGTGTTACTCTCAGTCAGAGTTAGTGACTGGTTTCGAATAACATTGATTTAGCTTTTCTGTACTTTTTTTTTCTCACAGAGGAAGCATTCATTTGCTTTCACACAAATATGAGTTCTGACTGTTCTATCTCTATGTCTAGCCATAAAACCAAACAGAACGTGCCTGTAGGTTTAAGCTATAGCTAGTGCCAGCACTATGGTACTACCCACTGTGATGGCTAGGAACTCATCAGTCTCATATCTAACTCACTCACAAATGTAAACAAGCAAACTGTTAACAAGAAAGGGATCTCTGACTTAGTCAAAAATTTTTCTGCATTTTTTTTGAGGACTACTCCTGGTGAAATCATCCCAGTTGGTGGGGGTATTCTCTGATGTTAAAATGACAGAACACCTGAGATGACTCAGCACAGGACCTGTAGAGGCTGAGCTGAATGGATCGAATATAAAGTCATTAGTGAGCTCCTAAGTCTTCTGGGCGCCAGTTATACACACATATAGGCATAGAGATTTTTAATGAATGTCAACAATTGTAGAATCTACACATAAGGAGGAAATGAAGGTGAAGTAAAATATCTGTTCTCTGAAAGAAACCAAGACCTGCAGCTGGTCTGTGAGTGCTATGGGATCATCAATAATCAAGGATAAAAATGCTTTCAATACAAAAGTGTCAGAATACACAAGAAAAGAGAGGATAGATAAAAGAAAATACCCAGGAAAACAAATTAATTCTATTTTCAAATGATTATTCAATGCAGCCTTCCCTTTGAGGACTGGCTACCAAGCCAACAAGAAAAACAGAGGGATATACCAAAATAAGTAACAATAACAACAAACATCAAAGATTCTTTTGATTTCATTTTCTAAAACATACAGCTTTTCTATAGTGTTCTCTTTGAAGTATCAGTGGTGAAAGTGGCTCCGAGCAGATACCTGCAATCTGGTGCATGCTTTTTAGTTATTCTGTGTTTTACTTCTGTTGCACTTGGCTGCACTGTTATCCCTCCAGGTTAATACCTCACTGTCAAGGATAGTGCCTCTCAGGGAAGTTCAGCCACTTCTTTCAGAAGCTCTTTCAGATCCTACCACTCACTGTCAAAAATTCTGGCATCTTCTATTGGTTTTTCATTCCCTTTTATGTATCATCTTTTACTGTTTTTTTTCTTCTTTATATGTTTTCCTTCTTTCCTCCTGCTGTTCTTATTATGTTTAGTCCCACAGGTTCTCAGTTGCAGTCTTCTTTGTCTTCTCCTTTTGACTGGCAGCTTCTTTGACTCCTTTACAGAATCTCTGAGATTCTCTGTTACTATTTGCTTTTCCTCTAATCAATGTCATCTTTGTGTAAAGCTCCGGTGCTCTTTGGTTTGTCGTGTTGGCATTTTGCCTTGTTTTGGCTGATGGATGAACTGTCTTTTGCTATAGACCTAAACTGTAGCCATCCATCTATGGGCAGATGATTTCATGTATTTAGGATGCCACTGGACAGAAACAAAATAAATTAACAGTATTTCCCTGAAAGTCCTAATGTTTTTTCAAATATTCTCTACAGATTGCCTTCCTTGCTAGTAATATCTGACAAGAGAGAAATTGAGTATATAAAAAAATATTTATTATATGTAAGTACATTTTAGCTGTCTTCAGACCCCCATATGAGGGCATCAGATCTCGTTGCAGAGGGTTGTGAGCCACCATGTGATTACTGGGATTTGAACTCATGACCCCCAGAAGAGCAGTCAGTGCTCTTAAACTCTGAGCCAAAAGAAATTAGGGAAATGACACCATTCACAATAGCCACAAATAATATAAAATACTTTGCTGTGAATCTAACCAAGCAAGAGAAAGATCTGTATGACAAAAACTTCAAGTCTCTGAAGAAAGAATTCGAAGAAGATCTCAGAAGATGGAAAGATCTCCCATGCTCATGGATTGGCAGGATTAATATAGTAAAAATGATCATTTTGCCAAAAGCAATCTACAGATTCAATGAACTTTCCATTAAAATACCAACTCAATTCTTCACAGTTAGAAAGAGAAATTCTCAAATTCATTTGGAATAACAAAGAAACCCAGGATAGAGAAAAATATTCTGAATAATAAAAGAACTTCTGGAGGAATCACCATCCCTGACCTCAAGCTGTACTACAGAGAAATAGTGACAAAAACTGCATGGTATTGGTAGAGTGTCAGGCAGGAAGATCAATGGAATAGAATTGAAGACCCAGAAATGAACCCACACAAATACAGTCACTTGATCTTTGACAAAGGTGCTAAAAATGTCCAGTGAAAAAAAGACAGCATTTCCAACAAATGGAGCTGGTTCAACTGGAGGACAATGTGTAGAAAAATGCAAATTGATCCATTCTTCTCTCCTTGTACAAAGCTCAAGTCCAAGTGGATAAAAGACCTCCACATAAAACCAGATACACTGAAACTAATTAAAGAGAAGATAGGGAAGAACTTCAAATACTTGGTCACATAGGAAAAGTTTCTGAACAGAACACCAATGGCTTATGCTCTAAGATCAAGAATTGGCAAATGGGAGCTTCATAAAATTGCAAACTTTCTGTAAGGCAACGGACACTGTCAATAGGGCAAAACAGCAACCAACAGATTGGGAAAAGTTCTTTATCAGTCCCACATCTGATAGACAGCTAATATCCAAGATATACAAAGAACTCAAGAAATTAGACTCCAAACAACCAAATAATTCTATTTAAAAATGGGGTATAGAGCTAAACAAAGAATTCTCAACTGAGGAACCTTGAATGGCCTAGAAGCACCTAAAGAAATGTTCAGTATCCATAGTCATCAAGGAAATGCAAATCAAAACATCCCTGAGATTCCACCTCACACCAGTCAGAATGGCTAAGATCAAAAACTTAGGTGATAGTAGATGCTGGAGAGGATGTGGAGAAAGAGAAACACTCCTCCATTGTTGGTGGGATTGCAAGATGTTGTAATCACTCTGAAAATCAGTCTGGTGGTTCCTCAGAAAATTGGACATAGCATTACCTAAGGACCCAGCTATACTACTCCTGGGCATATACTCAGAATATGTTTTAATGTATTACAAAGACATGCTCCACTATGTTCATAGCAGCCTTATTTATAATAGCCAGAAGCTGGAAAGAACTCAGATGTTCTTTAACAGAGGAATGGATACAAAAAAAATGTTGTACATTTACTCATCTATTAAAAATAATGAATTTGAGAAATTCTTAGGTAAATGGATGGAACTAGAAATTATCATCCTGAGTGAGGTGACCCAATCACAAAAGAACACACATGGTATTCATTCACTGAATTGGAATATTAGCCCAGAAGCTTGAGGTACCCAAGATTCAACTCACAGACCACATGAAGCTCATGAAGAAGGATGACCAAGTAGGGGTGCTCTTCGGTCCTTCTTAGGAGTAACAAAATACTCAAGGGAGAAAATATGGAGACAAACTGTGGAACTGAAACTGAAGGAGGGACTGTCTGGAAACCGTTCCACCTGGGTATTCATCCCATGTGCACCATTTCCTTTACCACATTTCCCACCCTCCACCAAAGGTAGACACTGATGTGGATGTCAGAAAGTGCATGCTGACAGAAGCCTGATATAGCTGTGTCCTTAGAGGTCTGCCAGAGTTTGACATATTCAGAAGCGCATGCTCACAGCTAACCATTGAACTGATCAAGGGGTTCCCAATGGAGGAGTTAGAGTGAAGACTGAAGGAGCTGAAAGGGTTTGTGGCCCCATGAGGAGAGCAACAGTACCAACCAACCAGAGCTCCTAGGGTCTAAACCACCAGCCTGGGAGCACTTATGGATAGACCCATGGCTCCAGCTGTATATGTAATGGAGGATGGCCCTGTCAGGCATAGGTGGGAGAGGAGATCCTTCGTCCCATGAAGGCTGGACCCTGCGTGTGTGGGGGGGATTCGAGGGTGGGGAGGTGGGAGTGGATGAGTAGGTAGAGGCACATCCTCATATAAGTAGGAGGAGGGGGGATGAGATAGGAGGTTCCTGGGTGGAGGGGAGTGGGAAATGTGGTAAAGGAAATGTAAATAAATATCCAATAAAAAAATAAAATAAAAATTAAATGAACACATCATCAAAGGAAAAAATCTTATTGTCATTAAAGTTATGGGCAGAGTAGGTCTGCCATTTTTTACAAAGTTCAAAAAATAAAATATGTATGCACAGAAATATACTTCTTACTTCTATAAACTAAATAAATTCCCAGTCATATGTAATTGATGTATAAATGGTATGACTGAGAATTCTGTATAAACACGTGAATAGCATGACAAACTGACTTTATTCCCAAAACTATAAAACATTATTCAGTTCTTTCATTATTCAAATACTTGAGATGAGATATATTATTTATTTGATCCATTCTTGGTTAAGTATATTTCTAGTGTGTTAAATTTTAGTTTAGAATAACTTTTTTCTTCAATTAGTATTCACCTAAATTAAACTGTAATCATTTGTCAACTATAATAGCTCTCACTCTTATCTTTTAAATTTCCTTTTCTGGCCCTGAAATACTCAGGAAGCCTTTCTCATTCTTGAACCCGGGAAGTAAGAGCAAGCAGAGAATGAGATGTTGACTCTGTCACTGAAGGCCCTTGGTCATGAAGAGTGATCTCAATCTTGGTCCAATGTATGTTCTTCACTTCAGTTCACTTCTAATGGTGAGTCCTACTCCACCATCATCTACTGGTATATGTCTGATAATCCAAGAAAACATCTACTAAGCCAGATGTATGACTTCTCCATCAATTTCTTCTCTACAAATTCTGAGAGACAGAAGTCACCTGAGATAGACATTTCCCTTTCTTCATTCTCTGAGCACAATACTTTGCTTCTGTTTATCTGCTTTGCAGGTGAACCATGGTAAGCCTCTAGACTTCAGACAAGAAGCACGAGTCTCAATGTTTAAGTATCCAAACACCTCCTGACACTACCTAAGGATCCAGTATAAAGTAAAAATGCAGGACTCAACTGTTTAAAGCTCATTCAGAACTTTATGACAACTACCACAAAGTGTTGAGCATCGATTTTAAATGCGGGGCAATGTATGGCTCTGCAGGTCACATGTCTATATGATGTGGGTGGTCCTCCAAGTCCTGACTCTAAGAACAGCCTCCATAAATACTGCCCCAATGCTTGTGGTGCATTTCTCCAGTGACAGACCTGCTTACTTTCCCCCTGAAATTTTAGCTTATCCCAGAATATCAAATCAGGAACTAAACTTCTATTGAACAAAAAACTTTGTAGTATTGTATTATGTAGTAATTGAGATGCCTGGTATTCTATTTTGGTTTGGTTTCTAGTTTTGTTTATTTGTATGTTATTTATTGTTTTCTTTTTAGCATTAAAGCATAACTATTGGGCAAGTAGTTCCTTTGCACAGTCCTTGTCTATGATGATAGACAGTGTTCAGAAAGAAGTATCCATTTTAGGTATTTTGTTTTATTTAGGCTTTTTTTGGAGACAGGGTTTCTCTGTGTGGTCTGGGCTGTCCTGGAACTCTGTAGACCAGGCTGGCCTCGAACTTAGAAATCTGCCTGCCTCTGCCTCCCAAGTGCTGGGATTAAAGACGTGCACCACCGCCGCCCCGCAGAAGTATCCATTTTTATAACTGTGTTAAGGACATAGAATAAATAGATAAGGAAAGAGGAGTGGGAGTCATTTTTTCCTAGACCATTGTTTATGGAGAAATAATGGCTATATGGAGAGAAAGAAGAATAATTAGAAGTATGATATAATCTTTCCTTATGTAGATTCTCTATAGGAATAAAAGAGACATTTCTCTATCTTTGCTTGGGATATACCGATGTGACTGCTATGTGTGTGGGACCTGCCACATCCTCAGAGAAGAAGAGAGAAGAAAAAACTAGAGCTAATTAGTCTAAACTGTCAAGGCAAATCACAACTGTTGCCTCAAAAAAAAATTTGTTTTTGTTTTTGTTTTTCTGGCCAAATATGAGTGACTGTGGCCAGGGAATACAGATTTAGGTCGCTCAAAATCCCATGTTCCAAAATGATAACTATTGATTTGGGTTTTTTAAATAGGGGTAAAGAAGAAAGAAATTAAGGCACCTTTAAAATACATTAATATATCCTATAAGTAGACATGTTAAAGCAGAGTGCCAAAGTCTCTTATTGGCTTCAGATGCTGTTGGATGGCACTGTTAGCTTTTTGGGTTGATGCAAACTAGGTGTCTGCACATTCCAAAGGATTAAACTAATGGTCACTTATATGTTCATTTATATAGAGAAAGGGAGAGAGAGAGAGAGAGAGAGAGAGAGAGAGAGAGAGAGAGAGAGTTTAAAATGGCCCAAGACCATTTGTCTCTGTACTTGCAGCATTCAAATCTCCCCACAGCCATTCTAGTTCGAATGAGCTAACCAGCCCAGCCTTGCAGAAGCTTTAGTGGAATGTGCTCCTCTTTCTAGAAACTTTCATTCATAGTACACATGTGACAAATGCAGCTTCTGGATCAATTCGTGTTAAGGTGAAACCTGGAAGAATCACCTATGTGTTCATTATGATTGTTGTAAAGAAAATGTGGTACATTTACACAATAGAGCACTACTCAGCTATTAAAAACAATGAGTTTATGAAATTTGCAGGAAAATAGGTGGAACTAGAAAATATCATACTGAGTGAGGTAATCCAGTCCCAAAAGCAAAAACATGGTATATACTCATTGATAAGTGGATGTTAGCCAGAAAAAAAAAACCCTTTGAATACCCACGATAAAACTCCCAGACCATATGAAACCCAAGAAGAAGGAAGGCCAAAGTGTGGATTCTTTACTCCTACTCAGAAGGGGGAAGAAAATAATCAAGGAAAGTAGAAAGAGGGAGGGATATGGGAGGAGACAGGAGGGTGAGGGATAAAGGGGACAGGATCAGGTATAGGAGGAGACTTGGGGGGCAGAAGTAAGGAAGGTCAGGAATTTGAATGAAGGTGTGTAGCAGTAGTGGATGGGGAACTGGAAATAGACACTAGAAAGTCCCAGATGCTAGGAACCCAGGAGGTTTTCAGTACCCAACAGGGATGACATTAGACAAATTACCCAACAAAGGGGAGAGAGAACCTGTAGAGCTCATATTCAGTGAATAAGCATGGCCCCCAGTTGAGGGGTGGGACCACCCACCCATCTCAAAAATATTAATCCAGAATTGCTCCTGTCAAAAGAAAATGCAGGGACAAAGAGCAGAACAGAGACTGATGAAAAGGTCACCTAGATATTGCCCCTCTTAGGAATCTATCACATCCACAGACAACAAACCCAGACCCTATGGCTGATGCCAAGAAATGCTTGCTGACAGGAGCCCAGTATAACTGTCCCAGGAGAGGCTGTGCCAGAGCCTGACCAATAAAGATGCATGTAGCCAACCATCAGACTGAGCACAGGGACCCCAATGGAGGAGTTAGGGAAAAGACTGAAGTGGTTTGCAACCCCACAGGAAGAACAACAATAACAAAAAATAAGACCCCTCGCCCAAAGCTCCCAGGGACCAAACTACCAACCAAAGGGTACACATGGAGGGACCCATGGCTCCAGCTGCATATGTAGCAGAGGATGCTCTTATCTGGCATCAATGAGAGGGGAGGCCCTTGATTCAGTGGAAGCTTGATGCCCCAGTGTAGGTAACTGAGGTGGATGGGGGAGCACCCTCACAGAAGCAAGGAGAAGGGGGAGGGGGAGGTTGTGGGGAGGGAACTGAGAAGGGGATAACATCTGAAATGTAAATAAATAAAATAACCAATAATAAATGGGAAAAAAACAAGCAAACAATTACTCATTAAAGAAAACCTCTTGGTTAAAAGCATAGACTCTCTGGCCTGGGGAGAGACTTGATAGGAAAATATGGTATGTGATTTGGTTATGAAACCATTACTCAGCTAGGCAGTTTTACCTCATTACGCTGTATATTTTTTTGTGTGTTTATGTTGTTGCTGTATTTATGCTGCTGCTTCCCACTTTGACAAAATCTAGGGTCATCTGTGAAGAGGAAACATTAATCGAAAAAAATTCTCTACAAGATTGAATTGCAGTAAAGTATGTAGGTATTTTCTTACTTAATGTTTGATGAGAGAATGCTTGACAACCACCGCGAGGTTCCTGGCATCTCCCATGGGCAGGTGATTCTTGGTGTAAGAAAGCAGGAGGAGGAGCTCTGCTCTTCCCTGTTGCTCTCTGCTCCTCTCTGTTCCAGAGACAGCCGAATCTTTTTGTGCAGTGCCAGCGTCTTCCAGTAGACAAAATGGTGAAGTCGGTGTGAACAGATTTGGCCATATTGGGCAGGGCTGACTTCAGCTCTGCACTTGGCAAAGAGTAGATTGTAGCCATCAATGACCCCTTCATTGACCTCAACTACATGGTCTACATGTTCCAGTATGACTCCACCCATGGCAATTTCAACAGCACATTCAAGACTGAGAATGGGAAGCTTGTCATCAACGGGAAGCCCATCACCATCTTCCAGGAGCAAGATCCTACTAACATCAAATGAGGTGATGCTGGTGCTGAATATGTCGTGAAGTCTACCAGCATCTTCACCACTATGGGGAAGGCCAGGGCCCACTTGAAGGGTGGGGCCAAAAGGGTCATCATCTCCGCCCCTTCTGCTGATGCCCCATGTTTGTGATGAGTGTGAACCACAAGAAATATGACAACTTGCTCAAGATTGTCAACAATGCATCCTGCACCACCAACTACTTAGTCCCCCCGGTCAAGGTCATCCATGACAACTTAGGCATTGTGGAAGGGCTCATGACCACAGTCCTTGCCATTACTGCCACTCAGAAGACTGTGGGTGGTCCCTCTGGAAATCTGTGGAGTTATGGCTAGCCAGAACATTATCCTGGCATCCATTGGTGCTGCCACGGCTATGGGCAATGTCATTCCAGAGCTGAACAGAAAGCTCACTGGCATGGCCTTCAGTGTATCCATTGTGGATCTGACATGCCACCTGGAGAAACCTGCCAAGTATGATGACATCAGGAAGGTGGTGAAGCAGGCATCTGAGGGCCCACTGAAGGGCATCCTGGGCTACACTGAGGACCAGGTTGTCTCCTCAGACTTCAACAGCAGCTCTCACTCTTTCACTTCTGATGCTGGGGCTGGCATTACTCTCAATGACAACTTTATAAAGCTCATTTCCTGGTAGAACAAGGAATAAAGCTACAGCAACAGGGTTGTGGACCTCATAGCCTACATGATCTCCAAGGAGTAAGGAACCCTGGACCACCCACCCCAGCAAGGACACTGAGAGCAATAGAGAGGCCCTCGGTTGCTGAGGAGTCCCTGTCCCCAACACTGAGCATCTCCCTCACAATTTCCTTCCCAGACTCCCATAATAACAGAGGAGCCTAGGGAGCCCTCCCTACTCTCTTAAATATCATCAACAAACGTTTGCTGCATGCGCCCCCCCCCCCAAAAAAAAAAGAAAGCAGGAAGAACAAATTTTAGACAGCATTTCTCCATAGTCTCTGCATTGTTTCCTCCCCAAGGTGCTTTTGGTCAGTTTTTGCTTGTTTGGTTTTATTTGTTTTACCACAGCAATAGTAAGCAAACTAGAACAGTCATACTAAAAAAAAAAAAAAAAAAAAAAAAAAAAAAAAAAAAAAAAAAAAAAATAGATAAAATAGCTGTTCCTTAAAGGAGATATTGCCTTTTTTTCCTTCCAAGAATTCCCACCATCTATCACTCACTAGGAGCCTAGCCGCCATGATGTCTGGCTGGGATTACTCACTTTCTATATGGTCCAAATTTTCCTTGTTTCACTTATTTGTTTTTTTCCTGTTGCTTTCATTCTGTTGTGGGCAGAAACTTAAGTAGGTTTTTCCTGGTCCTTTGATTTTCATTCCTCTTTCTCTGGTGGCCTTTCCCTGCCATGTGGCTGCATGCTACTGTGTAACAAAATTTCCTGCCAGGTACTCAAGAAGCATAGCTCTTTCTCCTTTCCTTCATTATCCTTCCTGTTTATTCACCCAAAGTACTGAGAGTTACAACTGTGCCTTTTTCTGTTGTTTGCTTTAAAATTAAGAAACATATTATTAAGCTACCAGTAAACACTGTTATTAAATATTTTATTTACATGATAATTTACTAAATAAATAATAGTTACTTATTATTTATAATAGTTGTAGGAGGGACATTCTAAAGAGAGAAGAGCAAGTTCTAAGAGCCCAAAGACTGAGGAAATGACTGAAAGATGCTGGACATAAAAATTAGATAAATCCAACAGTCCCAGACCTTGAAAGGGCTCATAGACCATATGAGAACAATGAATTTAATTCAAGTGAAACTGGAGAAAAGACTAATCAGTTCTTGTGGTGATACAGTTTGGACTTACATACTAGAGAGTAAGTAAGAGAAGAAGCAGAATTATTTAAGAAAACACTGTGAAAATCCAAATGGTAGATGCAGCAATCTGGACCAGGATAGTATGATGGAAGAACAGTAATTGTGATTTGAAACATTTTAAAGCCCAGGATCACACACTGAAATAACAATACATATAGAACATCTGGAAATACCAGCTTGCCGGTGGTCTTTGAAGCCATCAGACTAGATGGATTCATCATAGAATTAAGTATAAAGAGAAAAAAAAAGAAAGCTTTTCAGAACTCAGCACTTAAGGAATTTTCTAGCTAAAGGCCAGAGAGATAAAGAGGAAAGCAAGACAACATAAGGAAAGTCCAAGAAAGTGGAAAGAAAGCCAAGTGCTAGTCAATGTCTTACAGATTAAATTAAAATAAAGAGAATTCTATCAGAAGAGAACTGGTGGTACTGAGAGATCTTGGGAGATGAAGAATGTTCTTGGTAAACTTATCAAGATTGTAGCTGGAGTGTTTTTTAAGGTAAATACCCAGGCTTCATTCGATCTAACAGGCAAGGCTTGGCCAATGATCCAATATGCCAATTAAAGAAAGAAGTAATGATGAAAAGCAAAGAGAAGATGTATTCGTTGTGGCTATATTAGAAAGAACACTTAAAAGTATCTAGTGGTCCCAGGTTCATCTTCTGGTTACTAAAATGAGGTTTAGATTTAAATATAGGACAAAGTATGATTACTTACCAGTACTTTCCAGTATTCATTGTCTGAGTTCTAGAGCAAGGTACTATGTCCTTCAAAGCTGTGTGATAATTTGATAAATCTTTAGTCACTGAGGGCTTGGGGGACATCCTTGCTCTCAGTAATTGTCCTTATCTGAATGACATTCAGTCCTAGAGGTTTTGTTCTTACTGGAATTTAAGGCTCCTTGGGGAAAAGGTTAATGACAGTTACCTTGCTGCTGCCTTCATCAATGTACGGATCCGAAATGAAGGCAGAGATTCCAGACTTTCAGCTTGTTTTCAGACCTTGTGTGTCTGAGGGAGAAGTAAACCTTTTTTTTTTTCTTCCCAAAAGTGGCTTCTAAGTATCAGAGTCAAGATCAGTAGTGCTACAAGAGTATAGAAGCCTGACTAGAATTGATTCCAGAGGAACAGGAGAAGGAGAATTGGAAATGTTGAGTATCAATCAGTGAAGATACTTTGTTACAAAATACAGAAGGGATGAATATCTAAAATTGAGCAATAACATTTGTCATCAAGATAAGTGATAATATTATATATAATGAGATGGAAGATTTTGTGACATAATCTTTTTTTGTTTGTTTGTTTCTTATGTTTTGTTTTTTCGAGACAGGGTTACAAGGGTTTCTCTGTATAGCCAGTGCTGTCCTGGAAATCACTCTGTAGACCAGGCTGGCCTCAAACTCAGAAATCGGCCTGCCTCTGCCTACCAAGTGCTGGGATTAAAGGCGTGTGCCACCACTGCCCGACTTGTGACATAATCTTAATTATGGTTCTATTGCAGTGGAAAATATTATGACCAAAGCAACTTGGAGAAGAAATTGTTTATTTCAGCTTAAAAAATTTCAGGTCACTGTCTATCATTAAGGAAGTCAGGACAGGAGGCAGGAAGTCAGGACTAAAGTAGAGGTTATGGAAGATTGCTGCTTACTTGCTTTCTCCTCAGAGCTTCCTCAGCCTTCCTTCTTACACTACTCTGAAGAACGTACAGTGAGGTGGGCTTTCTCACATCAACTATCCAGAAAATGCCCACAGGTCAATCTGGTGGATATATTTTCTCAATTGACTTTTTTTTTTTTTAACCAAAATAACCTAGCTTGTGTCTAATTGACAAACACAAACAAACTAATAAACCAACCAGCTCACAATTAACAGCAACAACTACAAAGTAGTGCAAGACAAACAGAAGAGAATTTCTGGAGATGACAAGAAGAGGTGGAATATACTCTCTGAGTAGAGGACATAGCTATTACAAGGCTGCTCGAGAGCTTGTCTGTGTAACAGTGAGAAGACAGGTTCTGACATGCCCACAGTTTCCCGATACCCAGAGGTATAAAAGAGACTACATATACTTCCATTTTGGTTTTCAGGGTGAATAATCTTACATGGTGATTTGCAAAGGCCAAGGAGGCAATTTAACATAGTAGAGAAGAATACAGGAGTCAAAAAATATGGGCTCAGTTTTGCCTTGGAAACATAAATTTTTGATCATCAAAAAGTGATGGTGTGAATTAAAAGAGAAATCAGTCTGTTAGAGCATCTAGATTCTAAGCTGACTTTATCCATAGGCCTCAACGTGTCACCTGGGTATGGCTGCAGAGAAGAAGAGCCTGTGAATGGATCATGTCCATAAGGATATGAGCAGAGGCTTAGGTCTAGTCCATGTTGAATTAAGTTTCTTCCCTTCTTAGTTTTCATTCATCATTCTAATAAAGGTACATGGAGTTTAAAGACATAGAAGATGGTAGGGTCACTAGTCAGAGGATGAGTATCTTTTGACTCAACGTGAGCCAGAAATAAGCTTTTAGTATTGTCATCCTCTAAAATTATTGGCTTATTCATTAGATTCTAAAGAATTAATTCTTTAACTAAGCAAGGATACTTTTAATAAAATATTAAATATTACCATTAATGAAGGGACTGTCAGAGGAATCAAGTGAATCGAGGATGGAGATCTGCAAACACCAAGGTCTCTTCGGCATTAGTCTAGTCTGTCTTTTGGCACTCCACAGGCCACACCTGCAGCAGCTTTTCTCCTTTCAGAGAAGCAATGGGTACCCTACTAAGATAGTATCTGTCAGTCCTTGGCTATTAGAAATTTCTGAGCCAGGATACCTCACCTGAGAAGTCTGTTTACATCAAAGCCACAAATCTTATTCCTCACCAGTGTTATACCACCTGCCTAGGAATCATTGAGCCTGGAAGTATGCTTGCAATGTGAATTCTCCCCTCTGCCATGTGGGTTCTGATTTCTCTCTGCAAAAAAATCTCTATTGTGCTCTCTATGCTGCTGGGCACTAGCCTCTCCTCAAACATCCTGACTGTGTTATTAATCCATGTGTTTATCTGTCCATGAACTTATTTAAATCTTGTGGTCTGAAGAAGCAGTCTGTCTCCATGCCCTTTATTGTCTCCAAGACCTTTTGATATTCTCACACAGCTATTCTTTTGTTCTATGGGATAAGAAGCCATCATTCCTCTCGAAACATAAAGCCTACTGTGACAGTAAATGAAGAGTGGCGTTAGGTCTTTTCAGAAACTCAATCTATAAGCCATCTTAAACAGCCAACACTGTTGTCCTGACTCTTCTCTAAGTTGGAATGCAACTGCAAATAAATAATTGAGGGTATGTATCACTGAATAAATCAGGTTATGAATATCTAATTTATTGATGCCGAGGAGTATCTACTACTCTGAGGCTTATATTGCAAGTAGGTCACAAAGGAAAACAATGCCAGTTAACGTTTCTGTGTGGACAGACAGGAGGTGACATTTTTTCAATTAGCAATATTATAATTGCCATCCTGGAATTTGCTTAATTTTTCTAATTCAAAAGGAATCCAATTTTCTTTTTTATACCTTTCTGCTTATTTAATTGGAGCTTAACATTAGGAAGGACTCTTTAATATTCAGGAAGCCTGCCTCAGATAGCATCATGTCATGAATATTCCCCACTGTAAAGTCATACTTCTTCTTTGACCTTGTTGTCATTGTTTTGTTACATAAATTATTCACCCTGGTATGTCTTATAGATTAAATACCCTGGAAACAAATTAGAAGCATCCCAGTGGCTTAGAAATGTCAAGTAAGTCTTCTCTTCTCCAAATACCTCCTGCAAAATGGGATGCTAAAAAATATCCCCACAAAACAGGCAGTGCGATGTTTAGAGATCAAATCACACCTCTGCACCTTAAAAAAAATTTCTTTTTTGTTGATTTGAGATGGACTTATACATTTTGCTCATTGATATGTAAAGGAGATAAATCAATATTTCTTCTCTTGCCCTTTGCCTGGGGCAGACTGTGCCAAGCTTCCTTTACCCAAGAACTGAGCGTTTGGCAGTAGAGTGCCTGTGCTGTTCAACAATAGCGAGGGCCAATGTGCCCTGGCTTCAGGTCGTTCTCACCTAGAAGTTGGATGAGTATTCATTGCTCAGAGTAAAAAAGGATTGCACAAAGGAACAGGAGGCTCATTGGCGCATTGCTTTCCACTAACAAAAGGAAAAGAACAAACAAATCTCTATTAAGCAGGTAACCTGAGATGCTTAGAGAAAAGGCAAAGATTTTTAAAATACTTTGAAGCAACTGTCGCTTTCTGTGCCCAGAGTTATTCTAATTTTATAGATACTAATTGATTTCATTAAAAATAACTTTTTTATAAAGTCACACTTTAATTGAAAATGGAAGCTAAAGAGAAGAAACTTGGCCATTACACACAGGCAGAAAATATGAAGGGCTTTAAATTTGGAGGTATGATCATGCTTTATACACTTCTGTGTATGTCCTGTAGGCTGTGTGCCAGAGTCTACCTTAAAAAGGCACAGATACCATTTGATATATCCAAATTTACATCCCAGTTTTTAATATGTATCTCTAAACAAAGATGGACTGGCTGTAACAAGGGGAGCACAAAGAAGATTGACTTTCAACATATACATTTGTTCCAGATTTATATAACATATTATTGCTGGATGAAATGGTGCCTAAATAAAGGTTTTTTACATGGACAAAAGAAATCCAGCTTTCTCTTCTTTGCAAAGGAATGCTGGTGTGCAAAGATTGTTGGGAACCTTGACTAGAATCAGTTAAGTAGGGTGTTTCAATGAAAATAAGGCCAAGACCTTAAGATCAAAATAAAACAACAGCAAACCATATTAATACTTCCTTGAAGCTTTAAAAGCCACCACAATGATACAATGTATGAACTAGAAAACCATTGTAGTGAGACATGTTGTGATGTCTTTTCAGATGCCCTACCAAACTGATTTTTCTAAAATCCATTAGATTCTGAGGTTATCTACAACCTTAAACTGTCTTCAGGAGGCAAAAGCTCCAATTAGCAGAACTACTGTAGCTATGCATGGTGTGTTGTATTCCACCATATCCACTCCCATGCCCACAAGAGACCCACATGAAGACAGCCTTGGAATGCAGGCTCGATGGCTCCACAAAGCCTGCTCTTTAAAGATGGCTGCATGTGGCTCTGCTGTAGAGCTACAAACAGTAAGTGTGTTGGGCTTTTGCTTCTTCATTTGAGAATAATAATTACCTAACAGTTTGGGAATAATTCCATCATGCAGATACTAGGGAGGATAAAAAAGGAATTCTGAAACTTATTTAACCTTTCAAGATTCCATTTCCTTGTTTACAACAGGGTCAATTATAGACTGACATGTAAAAATGCTTTCTACAGAGACACAAGGAAGATGGGGGAGTGATTAAAATGATACACATCTCATTGAAAGAAGTACACATTCTGGGTAGCCTTAAAACCTCCTTTACTTCAGACATGGCAGCATTCCCTTGACACCTCTGTTCTCCAGAGGATGAGCTGAGTAGTCAAAGTACTGCCACTGTGGTATCAGGGCCCTGAGATGCTCATCTCCTGCTCTTTTTTGTCATGGAGCATAAATCCTAGGTGATGTAGGATATAAGCAATCTGGGTAACATATTTTGGCTGTGTCTGTATGCTAAGAACAGGTCTCAGGTTGTGCTGGTTCTTATGACTGTGTTGTCTGCCTTTTTACTAAGAGTTGCCCACCAGAATTAACCCTTCTATATCATATTTGAGAACCAAATAGAAAGCTGAAGCATGTGCTTTACAAACAGTCCACTGAAAGCAAACTACTAGAAAAGACCTCATAGTGAATGGATATTGAATTGGGTTTGTACTGCCATAGAAAAATAATGAAGTCTCTAGTTATCTAATAGATTCATAGGAAATCTTTAAAAATACCTGATGTTCTTACTAGCACCAATTATTACTAAGAAGAGAAAGAGTTCTGGTTTGCATCCCTCTGATAACTGCATTCTGCTCGTGCATTTAAAAAGTTCATTTGCACGATAACAAAAAGCAATGGAAAATTATACTGTTCATATACAGGTGTATTAATCTTACCTCCGAGGAAGCCTAAGCTTGATTCATTAGGATCCCAGATAAATATCTCAAAAAAATGTTGAATATTCATTTGTTTTATTCCACTGCTTTCATCTTCATTATATAATTTAAATTACATTGTCTATGAGCTATGTAGTTGATCTGGTTAATTTATGCTTTCTATAAGACTAACTTTTGCTCTGTGTCTATTAGACTATGAATCAAAAATTTCACCACTGAGTATGGCCACATTATTTTTGGGGAATTATGTATTCCACATTTGTCATGACAATGGAGATACAAAGGAGAAAACAAAGGATGAAGTCATCTGATTAGAGTTCAATACTCTAACGAAGATTTGATAACAGTGATTAATGTTATTATTAGCATTGCTTTCTGAGCACTTTCTTCTTCTACTTATTCTCTTAAGAAGAAAAAAAAAACCCTATCATGGAGAGAGTCAAACAATTTTCAGCCCACACTCCCTTATCTTCCCGTCAAATCCTGATGCTCATACAGAGCAATGAGCCTTTGAAAATAATGGTTTGTGGCCTTGGTAACTGAAGGCAATAAGCAATATAGCCATGGCCAGATTTCATGATGGGAATGAAATAAACTCTGTCACTACTTTTTATCTTTTTCCCCAGTTCTTTCACACCTTTGAATCATTCTTCATTTCCTAGCCTTTAGCATTGGTCTTCATTATTTTTTTTTCCAAAAGTGTTGTACCAAGGTCCAGAGCCAGAGGAATGGCTTTCAGGAGAGAAAACACATTCTTTTTAAAAACTGCTGGAGATGGGTGTTTTGACTTGTATTGGTTTGGCTCTAGGATATTTAAATAGTGTTTCATTCGTGACACAAAGCCCACTGTTTTAATTTTCAAAATGACATGAAGATGCTCTAAAATATCACCTCCTCTATATGGCTCAAAAGCCTCTTTGCCTGGCATTCAGCCTTCCAACCTGGTCTCATTGCAACACTGCAGCTCACCCTTGTCCCTTTGAGTCATGCGTGTAGTATGTCAAGGACATATCAGAATAGTTTGTGTTTTCAACAATATCAAAATTTACTGCATAAAAATAAGTTCACAAACTACATTGATTTTTGTTGGCAACAGTTTTCCAAGCAGTACTGATTTATTGTGGTTGTTGTTCTTCCTTCCCTTCTTCCTTCCTTTTATCTTCTTCTTTTCTTCATTTTTATGTCAATATTTGAAATCAAATCACAAATTATACATCACATGGCAAATCTCTCTCTCTCTCTCTCTCTCTCTCTCTCTCTCTCTCTCTCTCTTTCTCTCTCTCTCTCTCTCAGTATATCTATGGAAGTTTCTACTTGACTGTGTGTCTGTGTGACTGTGTGTCTGTGTGCATATCTATGTGTCTGTGTGCCTGTGTTTGTAGGTTAGCGAAAGTTTACAAAGCTTTGAAGGGCCAGAGAAGTTTTCTGCAAATTCTGGTCAAACCGCAGTTAGAGCTCAGCTGAGCTTCAGGCTCCACTCTAGCTTCAGGAGTAAGGGTAAAGACTTCAAATCCCATAAAGGCAAATAGTGGGACTGAGTCTAGATGGACAGTTGGAAGACTGACAGACTGAAGTACTAGTAGACCACATCAAGAGTGTGGAGTTAGCTGAACTGAAGTCCCTAGAGCAGTATAAGCTTCTTATACCTGGAGAAGTTGAACATATGTTCTCTGGGTTACCAGCAGACCTTCAAGAAGGCTGAAACCTCTCAAGTCTTATTTCCTTCTTCCTGCCATAGTAGCTACGCCTCCAGGAATTCAGGTAATCTTTGGGCATGATAGTTTTTTAGTGAAAGCTTCATCTCTTAAATGCAAGTTCTCTAGAGAGAAAAAAGGCATTAACTTATTTGCCTGTGAGAGTCCACATAAATTGCTATATCTTAACTCAATTTCTTCTCCAAATGCACTGTTTAAACAACTTATTGAGAGATCACATTTTACTACTGGGAAAATTAGAAAAGCTATATTGATTGATTCAGAGCATTGAACAGTTTTAAGTGCAGGTATGGATACATAAAATACCTCCATGGTAACTTGAGGAATTTTGAAAACAATGTCCTTAAACAAACAACAAAAAGACTAGAAAGCAGAAGAAGCTAGAAAAAAACTGGCTTTCTTATCCTATTACCTGGAGACAGGAAGTGCTTGGCATCAAACATAGTTACAATTGAATAGTGAAACAACATTACACTAAAATACAACACTTTGATTTTTCAAAACTGCTGCAAGAAATGCATTTTAACTAAACAAATAAATAGAAACACATTTAAAAAGAAAACTGTGAAAACCAGTGAATGTCAGGGAAACTTTCTGTGCTGACTTCATAACTTTTCTACAAACCTACATTCAGTCCAAAAATAAAAGTTACTTAAAACATCAGAAAAGTTGGAAAAATGGACCATAATATCAAGAGTAAAGATAGGAAAGACTAGGTAATATTTAATAAACTCTACTCCCTGCTAGGCCCTGTGCTATGTGTCATAGCAGGTGATTTGCTCATTAAATCTGACAATATTCTTATGAAGGAGATATCATTCCTATCTTAAGATGAAGGAAATTAAGAATATATAGGATAAAATTATAACAACACTGTAGTGATAGAATTTAATTCAGTTTTAGATTTCAAATTCTCTGTTATTTTCCTCTGTTCCAATTTCACATGGTCTTCTTCTCTTTGGATTTCTTTTCTGTCACACAGCTATTCAATGGATATCTATCCCATGCATTTGATCTAGGTTTTTATGTTTTGGCACAAAATACGCTGCCCTTGTGAAGCATCCCTTTCAGTGTTTAACTTTGTAAGGCGATGAGTTCAAGGAAAACCCAGCAGAGGAATCCAGCCCTCAGTGCTGTGATAGTTGCATTTTATATCAAATAGTCCTTTAATATTCTCTTTGACAAGTAGAATCCACACTCCCCCCTGTTAAATTCTTAATGGCTTCCCTGGTGGTTGGCTGTTCTGATTTCATCGTAATTTAGGCTGCTCATTTCATGTCAGTAAAATTGTCTGGAAAAGTATCACAGTCCTTGACTAGAATGATGCGCCTAGGAAACAAAGGAGGGGTGTGCTCCCTTAAGTATATAACTTACTTTCTTCCTCTCCCCCTTCTTTCTACACTGCCCAAATCTTCTGCTTGTGATGTTTCTACTAGTTCAAAGTACACATTCCAAGTGAACCAGCAACTTTCACATGCTGTTTACGGTTAGAGATTTCAAAAAATATATCTATTCTCAAAATCCCCAGTTGTGGTTGAGTGACAAACCTCATGACGTGTTGGGGTCCTTGTAAGCATTATAGCCCAAAGGGAAACAATCCACCTGAGGTGCAATCACTCCCACTTTGACTGGTTCTGGGTTAAAACCTTCCAGAGTCTGACCTCTCTGTTTAAGTACCAGAAAACTTTGAGGGGAAAATGATTCCATATGAAAATTGTCACAACAAAAATTCAGGTATGGTTACACGTCAACTCCCTTTCAAAATACACCTTTCTAGCAAAGTACCCATAACCTTCTTCTCAATAATGAGCTCTATTGATGGATAAACAGTGCTCAGGGTAAGGGACTAGAAAAGAAAGATTTGTAATAAGCATAAGGATGAATTTGGTTGACGGAGGTTACAAAATACACAGGACTCCCTTCATAAGGATGGATTCTACTCAGTTCAGGATTAGAGCCTAAACAACGCTCAGGATTTGGGGGTGGGGGGATTCAGATGAATGCTGGATTGACAGAATAGCAAAAGATCACCAGGTTATTAGGCAACATATACTCCAAAAGACATTAGTCATTTTCTTCCCTGGGGGGCGGGGCAGTGGGGAGCCTCTGCTTTTAACAATTCTGTTTTTTCTAATGCTCTCTGTAAGCTATGCCTGCCACACTGACAGCTTTGTTCATTCTTATCCTTCAACTGTTGCCATCTAGATATTTGGTTAGAGGGGGAGAATATCATCACAGTGACTCTACTTTCTGGCATTTGAAGCAGTTTGTATTTTATTTTGCATATGGTTGAAAAAATTCTGTTCAGATGATGGCCTTACTTCAAATTGAAAACATAAACTCCTCAATTTATTTAGGAAGCATTTGCCCTATAAAGTGTCCTCTAAAATCTAACACAGAGGGATGCACTTAACAACCAAAATGAGAATATTTGAAAGGAAAGATTTGATTATTCAAGTGTCTTAGATACTAAGACATTAAGCATGTAAATGCAGAAAACGAAAATCTATTTCTGTAAATCAATAGTTCTCAACTTGCAGGTCACGACCTCCTTGGGAGTCACCTAAGATCATCAGAAAACACAGATGTTTGTATTGCAACTTGTAATAGTAGAAAAATTATTGTTATGGAGAAGCAACAAAAATAATTTTATGGTTGAGGGTCACCACAACATAAAGAACTGTATTAAAGAATTGCAATTTTAGGTTGGAACCTTAGTAGGTTGAGAACCAGTACTCTAAATCATAGACTAGCAATGCTCTTAAAAGACCCAAGAGGCACACACCTGTAACGCTGCACAGAGACAACAGCAAAGCAACACAGACACACAAGAAAAGGAAACTGGAACACTCCCTTACTTTTTCTACCTATGGCGTTGTCTGTGGGTAAGCATATTTGCCCTGCAATTTTTCTCTTGTCTATGATCCCACACAAGCCCATGCTCTCAAATGCTGTTTGATGGCAAATCATGAAGAACATACAAGAAGCCATCATTACTCAATGCTAGAGGAAAGAAGAGTGGGGAGATAATTCTCTAAACCAGAAATGTTGACAAGGAGATGAGTGACTTTTTCAAAACATCTGCTAGAAAATTAGTCTATTGATGACCAAGTATTAAATATAGATATGTATCTAGGCAAGCTGAGATATGGTGTCATATTGCTATCTTGTATAGTGTATGTTTGTTTGTGATTAGGTCTCCTAGCATAGGCTAGACTAGCTTCAAAGTTGTAATCTTCTTGCCTCAGCATCCTCAGTCCTGGGATTACAGGAATGGGCTGTAATGCAGAACTAGCACAAGTATCACTCTCAAAGTGTCCCCGTTAAAAGGTAAATGACTGCAGTTTTAGTTCTTAAGACAAGGATACCCTTAAAAATCAACAGAATACAACAAACATATTTTGTTTATATGTTTTGTGTCTATCAATATTTATATACATTAAAACTAAGACAGCCATGTTAGTGAGAATTTAGGTGTGCGGCTTCTAAGGTGCCTAGAAGACACATTTTTACTTAAAGCTTCTTATTCCTTTGGCTTTAAAATCTTTCTGCCCCCTCTTTTGCAATGTTCCCTGAGCTTCAGGTGCAAGAATTATACTGCCAATCTATCCAATGAGACTGTACTTCACAACTCTTCATTTTGCTTGGTTATTATTTCTGTAATGTTTTTATCTATTGCAAAGAAGTTTCCTGTAAGTTGAAGGAGGAAAACACCAATAAGCATGCTAATGTCGACAACGGAAAGCTGAGGAGGCCTCAATCCTAGACAAAGAACTACAAGCAACTATGGAATGTTGCAGGAGAAATGGTCTTCCCTAGGGACAAACATGTCAATATCACACAGTCAGTATTGTACATGGAAGTACATGTATATGGAAGGAAAGTAACTTTATACAGGCTGGCCAGGTTATAGTTATTAACTAGGCTGGCCAGGTTATTTGGAATGCACACACGCATGCACACACACATACATATACAGAGAGAGAGAGAGAGAGAGAGAGAGAGAGAGAGAGGGAGAGGGAGAGGGAGAGGGAGAGGGAGAGGGAGAGGGAGAGGGAGAGGGAGAGGGAGAGGGAGAGGGAAAGGGAGAAGGAAAGGGAGGGAGAGAGAGAGAGAGACAGAGACAGATAAACAGACTGAGATAGAGAGAGAGGTGTGTTGTAACAACTAACGGGAAAAATTTTAAATTTGTAAAAGCAAATAGTACTTAAAGGAAGGGTTTCGATGTTGGAAAGAGAAGAAATGCTCTAATCAGAAAATGTGCATGTGAACCCTCAAGGTCCTATTCTCCAGTTGGTTCTTGACGCTAGTGGCTGATGGCTGAGTGTAATAGGTGGGACTTCCAGTTTTCCCACAGGCAGGCTAACAGATGCAGGAGAGGATAAAAGGATTCACCATGCTTTGGAAGGAGAAAGAGACACTCACCATGTGAAATCTAGGGTGGAATGGCCATTGGCCTTTTCCTTGGTTGGGTCTGGGTTAGAAGGTGAGAAATTAGAGACCAACTGAATTGAGGGCAGATTTAGGGTGCTGAGCTAAAGGTAAGTGAGCAACTAAAGTTGAGGGTAGGTTTAGGGTACTGAGCTGGGAGAGAAAAGAAGGTTGCAATAGCCGAGGAAGACTTAGAAGAGCCTGGCCATTGACCTAAAGCATATCAAAAGTAACCTAAAGTGTGTGTGTGTGTGTGTGTGTGTGTGTGTGTGTGTGTGTGTGTGTGTGTGTGTG
>JANHMN010000010.1:20880932-20946889 GCA_030674055.1 Rhabdomys pumilio | reverse complement strand
GTGTGTGTGTGTGTGTGTGTGTGTGTGTGTGTGTGTGTGTGTGTGTGGTGTGTGTGTGTGTGTGTGTGTGTGTGTGTGTGTGTGTGTGTGTGAATATGTGTTTTATCCATTAATCAGAGGGAATCTGGGCAGGGCTGGGCTGGTAACACAATCCTCCTGAAGCTTAAGGCCAGGTAGTAGGAACTACATGCTACAAGAAATGGTCTCATTATATCATAATCTCAAAAATTATAGAATATTACTGAGAAGGTAGAAACATACTTTGTTAATAACTGAGAAATAAAAATCGATCCTATGTCATATAATGGTTTTATAAATCTTGATTTTGAAGACCACTCAGTAAGGAGGGTGAAATTGTTCCACATTTGTTTAGGACAGTTGGATATTTTTGTGTGTGTGTGATTTAAGATTAAATGTCTAGTGGCTTATTTATTATGCAGCTTCTAGAACATTTTCATAAAAAATAATAAAAATAAGCAAATTATGATTTACTGTGATTATGAAAGAACATTTTTAACTTGTTGACTATAAGATGGTAACTCACGAATTCCAGGATTTTCATCCCTACTTCTTAGGGGTAGGAGAATGTTTTAACCACCCTGATATAAAAACACCCCATTGCCATTAAATTTTTATTTATTTTATTTTCCATAAAGATTTATATATTTCTTCTTTCATGTATACGTGTTTTGTCTGAAAGTTTGTATGTGCCCCATGTGCATGAAGTGCCCATGAAGGCCAGAAGAGGGTGTCAGATTACCTAGACCTGGAGTTACAGACAGTTAGGAGCTGCCATGTAAATGCTGGGAATCAAACCTGGGTTTTCTGGAAGACCTGTCAGTGCTCTTAACACTGGAAGGCATCTCTTTAGCCTTGCACTTGCCCTTTGTTGTGTCATCTTACATTGGCCATTTCCTTTATATTTTCTTTTGTAAGATTTAATGAACTTTTTGTAGGGGGTAGGATAATGCCTTTTCTTCATCTTAGTTATTTAATGACAGTATTGACAGTCTTCCTCATAGCCTGCATGACTAATGAAGGTGATAACTACATCCATCCTTACCCATACTATATTTTTTTAATGAAATACTACTTGAATTACAATAAGTGCCTAAGAACTGTGTGAGGTACAGGTTACTTGATGAATAACAACTTGTTGAACGTGACTATTCTATATATACTTAAAGCCAGAACCAGGTAACTTATTTGTCTGCGACAGTGAATCTAAAAGCCTGATATAAATCTCACAATTTTAGTTTAAGTTGCACTAAGCATGAAGAAACAGAGTTAGTAATCAGAACAAGGTAGGCAAAGAGTAGAAAAGCGTATCTTGAGTTATGCCTGAAACTTTCATGAGCACAAAGCAGATTGATTGTAATATGTACATGCTACTCCCTGTCCCTGAACAATTCAGATATCACCCTCAGAGATTTTGTCCCTTTTCTGAAATTCTGAAGAGCTGAGTATTTAGAAACCTAGGGTGCTTTGTAGCACTGGCCATATATTTTATATCATCCTGTTTCATACGCTGCCATGTCCTTTACTATTGGCAGATTTCAAAACTTCTGCTTTTCTCATAGACCTACCATTAATTCATACATGTGCTGATGAGTTAGTATGTAATACAAAGCTATACATTGCTAGAATGTTAGGCTGCATTGAATATTTAAAAGTAACCATAGAAACTACAACAAAAGAAGTACACAGAAATTTGCTCTCTCACTCTCTCTCTCTCTCTCTCTCTCTCTCTCTCTCTCTCTCTCTCTCACTCACTCTCTCTGGAACATAGCCAAGTGTCTTTACTGAGAACCTTTGTGATGAATACCTAACCTAAAGCAACTTGGATGCCCAAGGGTATCCATGAGGGAACAGAGCTCTAACTCCATATTCTACGCTCAGCCTCAGGGTTCAGGCCATCTCATCCTCTCTGAGTTATGGGTCCCTGTTCTTTCACTCAGATTTATGAGTTCAGACAGTGTCATAGGAGGCAGGTACAGCACATAAATCAAATAACACAGGCACACGGGACAAGCTGCTAAATTATCGGTGTCCCTTTTCACACTTCACAATGTCAAGTGAGGATATGCACAATGGTTCAGAAGCTTGAAACTGAAAACAGCTAAGTACCCAGCGTATTATGTAGCTTTCATTTAGGCACAAACACAAAAATCATGATTCATCAATATCCTTGCTCAGCGCTTGATTTATAGACCTGCATTATGTAAAATACACTGTCCCTTTTGTGAGAATATGGTGTTGGAATAAATCTATTTTGAGGTTTATTTGGTGCTCAAGTTTAATCTGATACTCTATTCCTTTTTTAAACAGACATAAAACTATGCAGTTTTCATATACAACATGCTATTTTTAAGCATATGTTTATTGTATAATGACTAAATTTACCTTAACATTTTCGTTAGTTCACATTTTTCATTTTGTAGGAAAAACACTTATTCACTGCATTTGTTAAGAACACATGTTGTTATTAGCCATACTCATATTTGTGGAATGGATCTGAGAGATAATATTTTAAATGATAATAATATTAATCATGACCTGGAAAATATTGTTAATGTTTTTAATGAGTGCATTGCAAACAGTTTTCCCATCAAATATAGCATTTGGTATTCTCAATTTCTTTTTAAAATATCAGCCAATTTCCAGTATTCAGGATATAAACAGAGATAAGTGTTAGTAAATACACCATTACCTTTATACTACACTCCTTGAAAAGCCTATATCAAAATAGTTCTGATAAGGATAGCACAGATAAGTGGCTTTTCACCGTAACTGTCTGTTCTTGTGTGTTGCTTTTATTTCCCAGTGTTTCAAATTCAAGTTTCTTTAGTATCTGTGGGATAAGTGGTAATTAGGCATGCATGATGCATATTACTTCCAGAATACCCCAAATAAAACATGAACATAGCCCCTCTTTCTTTACTCTCAGAGCATCTTTCAAACTCTAGAGTGATGGTAAGATTTCCATCAGCATAAATAACTACATAGAGAACATCTTGCTTCCTATCCTGTCAACAACTTATCCCATCTGTATCACTAATGACCAGAATTCATATGAGCAAGAAATACGCTGCCATTTATAAAGCACGTACAGTTGGATTTATTCACTATATATAAACTATCACTAATAGAGCTAATACAGTACTGGTCATGCTGTTACTATTTTACAAAGGAAACTACAATAGAATCCATTATTTGTTTTGGAATTTTAAGTAGCTTTTCTTTGTATGAATCTTGACAAAGATGCACATTTATAAAAAAAAAATGCTTGCACAACAATTTGCATACACACATTAAATGTACATATATTATAATATATGTGAATATGATTTTTACAATGTTGAAAACAATATTGAAAAAGAATAAAATATGTAGGAAGATGTTTTCTACTACATGTATGATGGATGAGAAAGACAGAGACAGAGAAAAAGATGCACATACACAGAGACAGAGAGAGAAAAGGAAATACAGGGAGAGAGAGAGAAAGACATAGACAGAGAGAGAGAGACAGAGAGAGATGAAATGAAATTAAATGCTCCAGCAGGTCCAAACAGAGTAAGTCAGTTTTATGCGTCTTGGAGCAACCCATTTTAACCCAAGATACCTCTGTAATTCCAATTAAAGCAACTGACTTCAGTATATTGCAAAAATTAAATCAGAGCTTGGAGCAGTGGCATACACCTCCAATTCCAGTCCTGTGGAGGAACATGAAGAAAGACCTGCATTAGAGGCTAGCCTTGATCTACATAGGAAGTATGCATTCAGGTATGCATAGTAAAACCTTCTTTCTGGGGTTGTAGAGTGAAGGAAGGAGAGAGAAAACTCTCAACCTAGAGTAATGTGTCCATTTCTTTCTTAAGGGATAAGCAATATTTTTAATGTTTCATTCCTAGCAAAACTAAAAATCCCTACATACCTACAGATAAACTCTCCCCTCCCTGCTTCTCATGTGACCACCTGCACTAGAATACTTTAAGTTTTCTTCTCTTTTACTAGCTAGTCTTTGACACATTTTAACAACTCCATCAATAGTTAGTATGGAGAATGTCTATTGTGTGTTACTCTCTGGGAAGATTTGAACAAATGTCTATGCATACCAAATACCAACAAGAGTCCAGAGATTCTACCCATATCTAGCTTACTAAATAGTATTTGAGGTTACTAATGGGAGCATGGGTAATCCAAAGGCAGGTATATAACTGTACCCCCAGCATCCTCAGCAATGACATCAAATCCTACCCAAACCAAAGTGGCATTCATGAGTACTGCCTGGAACTAGCAGGGCACTTCACCAGTTGAGAGTTTCTATACCTTAGCCATTGCTTGTTTGCTATTTTGAGACAGGCTCCCATGTTTCCGAAGTTCACCTCAAACACACTATCTTGTCAAGGTTGTTCTTGAACTTCTGGTTCTCATGAATTCATCCCAAGAATGCTAGGATTAAAGGCATATACCACCACATGCAGGTTAGGTGCTAAGGGCTGAGTCTTGAAACTCATGAATTCCAGGAAGTACTTTACCAACTGAGGCACATCCTTCACTTGATTACATTTTTAATAACTTCTGGGAGAGACTTTTCTAGATTTCTTGAATTTTTTGCAGGAGCACAGGTCAGAGATCTTCAGCAGTACTCAATCATGCCTATCTATATTTCATTTTTCTTGCTTCCCTTCAGTTTTCAGCCTTTTTATCTACTTCATATAGCTTATCCCAGTTCAGACAGAACTTTAAGAGAGGCTGCTGCTGTAAACATTTAATATATAGCATCTAAGGAGAGCTTAGTGTCTCTCAATTTGATGCCTTTCAAAGATTTTCTGGGATCTCAGCTTTCCCTTCATTGTGAAAACTGTGTGCAGAACAGAGGACTTTTCAACGTTGTGGCTCTTGGTTCCATTAGAACTGTAGTATTCTCAAAAGCATATTTTCATTCTGGCACTGGTTTTACATTTCTCTACTAGGCCATATACTCTAAAAGCTATTTCAGAGTGTCTGGGTAAAGCATGAAACTTTTTCATACTTTCACTAAAAATTTAATTCATGAGAGAAAAGGAACACGGAAGCCTGCAGATACCATGAGTACAAGAAAAGTTTTAGATGTAGCTGCAGGCTACCATCAATACTTCTGGTCTTTGTGAGCTCAGTAATCTTGGATTTCATTACACCCTGCTGGTGCTTACACACCTATTTTCACTTCTGTTGTCAACCTTCTCAAACATGACAACAATATACTTTGGTTTTCACATTTTTTGCCCAGTATGTTAAATGGAAGCTCTGTTAAAATAATCCAAACTGATACAAGAATGATTTTTCTACCACCCTTTCTGAACTAGGTCTTAAAAAAGTATTATGCATGACAGTAATTTACTAAGTAATTCATTAACTGTGAAGACAATATTAAAAATTTCTTTTCATTTCCCAAAACCAGACTGCTCTGGGCCAGTGACTTATCTTAATTGAACATTGATAGAATTGATGACTATAAAACCAAAAATAGCCTTTCACTTGCTTCTAGAAACTGGATGCAAGTCTAATACTTGGAGAGTTATATTAGAAATATACATGGGTAAACTTGAAAAGACAAATTAGCAGTCAGCAGCATAAGCTCATTTTTTTGGCTGAGGAGCCACCATGAGCTAGCTAAACGATGGGGCTCCTTGGAACTTAGGTTCTCATTCTGAGTTTAACTGGTTTTAACACATATGCCAAGGATCTAGCATTTTATGGGAAACATTATGCTTTTTGAATGTTGCCTTCCAACTCAAAATAGCTTAAAATTTCAAAGGAGAAGAAACATACTTCAGAATAGATTGTTTCTGGAGTTCCCAATTTGTTTTAAGAAAATTAGTGTTTCTTTTGGTAGTTTCTTTTATGTAGCTAGAGAGAGAGATAGAGACAGAGAGATAGAGATACAGATACAGACAGAAATACAGATAGAGATACAGATAGAGATACAGATAGAGATACAGATAAAGATACACATAGATGATAGATAGATAGATAGATAGATAGATAGATAGATAGATAGATAGAAAGATAGATTCATTTTACAACTCTGTTATTCTCTAGAACACTCACAAATACAGATACTAAAAATGTTGTTGTCAAACATGCTAATAGATGGATACCTTATATATTAAAAATGGAAAGATGTACCTGTCTGAGAAAACACTATGGTAGTATCTCTAAAAGTTCAAAACATATTTTCTATCTGACCCATCAACCCAACAATCCAACTCTGTGCTAAAATTCAAGAAAACTAAAAAATGTTCTAAAATGTTAGGCAAATAGCAACATTCAAAAAGTATGAAAAAATCCAATGTTATTCAGCTGATGAATAGGTAAACAAAATGTAATATCTATTCACATAGAACAAACATTTTTGATGGTTTTTTTCCTTTTTTTTTTTTTTTTTTTTTTTTTTGATTTGGAGTTTTGTTGTATTTACCAGACAACTGGGATTTCTTTTACTAAAGCAACCTTCTTGTTCCAATCTGTCTTCTGAGAATTATGACTATACTTGTGTCACCAAACCCAGCACTGAATGTACAGTTTGCAAAGGCCTGGGATTAGCAAGCAGCCTGTCATTTCTTCAGCACTGGCTCGAACCATCCATTCCTTCATGCTTTAAAGTATGCTGTTATTAATCACATGTTAAGAGTGTTATTAGATACAAGATTTTCACATATGCTCTTTATTGGACTAAAAAGCTTCTTTATTCATATTTCACTTAGTATTTCACCGTTCAAAAGTATTTTCTGCTTTTATTAAAATATATGGCTTTGACCTTTGTAAATTAATATGGTGAACTACATTGATGAATTTCCACATATTAAGTAAACCTTGTCTTCCTAGGATAAATTCCAATTTGGTATGGTGTTTTATTCTTTCTATAATGTTGCTGAGCTCATATTGTTGGGAAATTTTGACTCTATACTCATTAAAAAAAGATTATAAGGTTTTCACTGATGTGCTAGGTCTGGCTTGGCCTTATGGAGATTTTAAATGGAAACGCTGCATGAGAAAATGTTTCCCTTATATCTTTAAAAGAATTTTAAAAGTATATTAATAATTAGCTTTTAGATGTTTGGTATAATTAATTGGGAATGTTCTCTGGGTCTGAGATTTTGTTCTGAGAAGTTTGAAATTTAGTAAGTTAATCTCTTTATGCATTACATCTCTCTCTAGGTTTTCTATTCATTTTTCCATCAGTTTCAGTTTTTATATTTCCTTTTAGTATTTTATTGATTCCCTCAGCTTGCTCAAACACAGCTGTTTGTAGTCCTCCCTAAAGATCACTTTATTGCTATAAAGTTGGCCATGTTAGTTTTCTCTTACATCCCGGATATTAATAATTTGATTTTGTGTTTTTATTTTTTGGCAGCTCTACTAGAAGTTTATGAGTTTCAAAAAAATCAACTTTTGATTTTATTGACTTTTACAAAATTCTACACAAATTCTCCTAGAAAATCAGACAGGAATACTTCTCAATTTATTGTATGGGCCAAATATACTACTATAAAACAGGCAAGACTCTATTTAGTCTTGTATGTGTATATACAAATTCAGCAAATATAAAAAATAATAGTCATGTGTATGTTGTGTGTGTTTGTGTGAGTGTACACATGCACAGGCATTTGTTACAGTGCAACTGTGGAAATCATAGGGCAATTTGTGGGAATCGGTTCTCTCCTTCACCTATGTCCAGAGAATCAATCAGCTGGATTTCAACTACACGAACATTATAAGAAGCAACTTTCCCCACTGGTAGATATAATTTAATAAAAAGACTATGTCTTTTCTTCTCTCACACCTGACAATTTTGGTGCTTGGGTAGTTTTTGGTCTCATGTATTTGGAATGTTTTTGCCATAGTGTATGAGCTAAAGTGCCCAGTCACACACTCGATATTACAAAAGTTCTAATTTTGATAAAGAAGACACGGGTACCCTACTCCAGTAAACACTGGTATAGATGTATCCCTGCACATGTCCCTGTATTTTCTGGGCAGTTGATGTCACTGACATTCATCCCCCATCCGAGGAGTAACACAACTCAAGAGCTGAAACAAACTCTCTCTTTCAAGCCTACTTTTCCAGTAATCAAGTTCAGGATTTCTATTCTACAGCAGTAGATATACTTTGTGCACATGATTTCTAATTTTACTCTCAGGATGGTGCATATCCCAGGGTGACGTCTCATGATTATTTATAATCTGTGCAGACAAGAAGACTTTCTTTGCCTCAGGACCAAGACAACTACACAACCTCCTTCGATTACTTTCTTCTTTCTGAATTTAAGATGTGATGAAATTGATAATTTTTCACTCTGTTAGGAATTTGTTGCAAAACCTATTTATCATTCTATAAAATATATGTTTTTAATGAATCTGTGAACTTGTTGCTATCTGAAAACTGCACACAGAAAATTAAATAGCCTAGTTCCTGCCCATCAGGAGATTACAATCAGCTACCGATATGAGCACGGGCATTAAACTTCTGCAGCTTTTCAGTATCAAGGTAAGCGATATGGGTTACAGAGTTTCATCTGCCTCCTTGCCAGGAATAAAATTTTAAAAGTAATGGTAGATATCGGTAAGAAGTCACCAATGAAATAGTAATAAAATGGGTTACTGCTTTTTTTTTTTATCATAGACTAGTTAAGAGGTCTTTAATATTTAAAATCAAGTATCAAAGGAGATATAAAGTAAAAACTCAAAGATATATGCAGGAGGATGTTCCAAAAAAGCTGAAATGATGCTACTTTTTTATGAGCTATTTTTTTAAGAACTGACTAAACTGATTTATTGAATGTTGAATTTGATGCTATGATATTAATATAATTAATATGGCAGTGAATGTTTTCATTCCTGTTCACATGTGAATTCCCTGCAAAGCCCTTATTGTTTTGGTGCAGCACTGATCATACTTTCAAATGAGCTGCGTTGAAAGAGGAAAAAAAAACAAATAATGTTTACTGATTATAAATTATTAAAACACATGCATAGCTCCAGTCGAAACCACTTGTGTACTAACAATTTCAACTATGGAGTAAATCAGTTAGCAACATTTTGCATATCTACTCTGCATATGTTACAGAAAATAGTTGTCAAGATGTCTAAGCTGTTAAAATAAACAGATTTGTAGTTCAAGCAGGCAGATTGAAAAGAGAGGGTTAGAGAGCTGATTACCATAGAGACCATTCTCCATAGGCAAATCCCTCAAGTTCAAAAACCTGCAGCTGGTTAGTCTTGTGGTGATAAAATATAACGTTTCACCAAGCAGCTAAAAGCAATGCATTTGGCTCAGAAAGTGAGAGACAAAGACCTACTTGCTGAACTCTGAAAAAAAAATGGAAATTCATTTTCAAAGAGAGACAGACTTGAAGGGGTTTAAACTACTGAGTGAGAAAGAGGAAGAGGAGAAGCTGTAAGAGTAGAGAGACTTGGCAAGTGAAGGCACAGTTGGCTCAGCTTTCAGAGCTCTTGCCTCCTGACTGAGCATCAGGAAGGCTTAAGGTTTAAAAGCAATTAATAGAAGGCGGGAAGGGAAAAGGATAGGGGCTTTTCACACAAAGTTGGGAATTAGATTAAATCTTCAAGTTCAGCAAGAAATGACAAAATGCATTTAAAATTTGCTGAATTCTTAGGAAGATAAAATCCTTTAAGCTAAAAATAAACTAAGATAAAATAATCAGGAAAGGTTTATTTCCTCTTCTATCTATTCTAAGAAAATGTTAAGTGTGATTTCTAACCCCTACTTTTTACTGCCATCTTCTATTAATTCATGTGGCAACAAATTTGCTTATAACTAATGACTGTTATGTACATGTTAACATCAAGTTGCACACCGTATCAATCTTCAATACACTGGATGCATTTGGACAGAGCTTTATATCTTGAAAAGTGTATTTCATAACACCTACTCATTTTCCCCTGAGACTAAGAACAGGAATTGGCAACATCCAGCAAACAAATAAATCCATTCAACCATCTGCAATTTTTTAATAGATAAGGCTTACTATATATAGGCTGGAATTGAATTAATGAAACCCCTGCTTCACCCTCCCAAGTGCTAGAACTATAAGAATGAGTCACTTTGCTATGTGCCACTTGCTTTCAAATTTTATACACATGTGCATATGTCTGTGTGTGCCTGTATCATCATTTTCTATGGATGTTTTTATGCCTCAAATGTAGACTTGTTAAAATAAAAATAACACCACTGGAAAAGACTAAAATATTTATTCTCTTTTCCTTTAAAGCAAAGATAAACTAAGCCTTCCTGTTTAGTGGTTCTGTGCTGGAACACACTTTAAGCCAATTATATTACTGGTATTTGTTTTCAAATAATATTTATAAGTACATACATTTCCAGAAGTACCATCTATACGGAGAAAACAGCTGTATTTGACTTGATTTTTTGGTTTTTTTTTTTTTTTTGAATTTTGTTTTGATTTTTTATTGTTTTTTATTTAATGACAAGTATTAAATATTATCAAACTCTCATTTGATTCTCTTAAATGGTCCTTTAAGATTGACATCTTCTGTTTTCAGCTTGGGAAATAAAGCATCATGAGGTTAGGGTTCCTTATTCTAAAGTAGATGTATTTTAAAGCACCATTCATGTGGGTCTCAACTTCTCTGAAGAAGAGGAGACTGAGAAATGTGGGGAGGGACTGAGAAATGAGGTTGGGACTGGGAGGAGAGGAGGGATGTGGTTGCAATCAGACTGTAAAATAGATAAATAAACAAATTAATGAGGAACAAAATGCCACTGAAATACATTTTAAGACACACTTTTTTTTCTTTATTTTCAGACATTATTGAACACAGCATGTTCTTTATGGTAAGACAATTTGTTGATAATGTTGTATCTTGCTTCTTCAACCAGAGCTTACAAAATCAATATATAGTCAATATTTCATTACCTGGTATGGGAATAGATAAGGTTTCTTTGGTTTATAGCTGCAATAATTGTTTGAAGCTTTCTCTGATTTAATCTATCTATGCACTGGCTAGGATCCTTAGAATAAGCTTCTGGCATGGACAACTATAACTAACAATGATAGGCTATCCAAGCGTCAACACAGAAGGTCAAAGGTATCAGTGAAGCTATTCTTCACACCTAGAGTCCAGCAGCTTTACACAGAAGTCTCATTCTTGTCTTCACTTCTCACAGCTCTGCAGGCTCAGAACAAAGTATAACTGTCTGAGATTTGGAAAAGGACCAGAAAGAATTCTCTATGATTTTCTTTCTATTTTTGGAAAATAAAAACTGGAATGCTTTATCTCATCATCTTAATAAAAATCTCTGAAAAGACAGCAGTAGAAAGAGAAATTACAATCTAATATTTGCACTAGACATGTATGCAAAAATTCTCAGGAAAATGTTGAATCAAACCTCTAAATTGATAAAAAAAAAATAAAGATATACTGCAACTAGATAAGATTTTTAAAAAGTATACATGGATATAATGTAATATTTCTCGACAAAGAAAAATTAAAATACTGATCAGTTTAAGAAATAGACAAAATCCAACATACTTGATGTTTTTAGAAAACCAGAAGTTAAAGAAAGAATCTACATACGATTAAACATATAGAAGAGCTAAAGACAACATTAAATTGACTTGTAAGAAACCAGATTTAACAAGAAATGGAAGAAGACAACGATATTTCTTCTTACCACCAATTCACCCTCACACTGAAGGTCCTTCCTAGTACAATAGGAGAAGAAAACAATAAATATGCTAATTCAAGTGAAAATAACTTTTTATTTGTGTATTAAAGACATTCTTATCTATGTAGAAAATTAAAGAGAAATGGGCAAAATCATGAAAATATTAAGTCATTGTTCCAAAGTTATGAAGTCCAAAGTCAAAGCTGGCAGACCAGATTTCATTCCTATATTGAATGAAAACAAAATATTATTTATAATAACATCCACCAAATTAAAATGCATAAGTGTAAATTTTACAATTTTAGACAAAAACAAATTTATTTTATTTTACTTTTAACGAAAAAAAATAAATGAGTGTGGTCACAGTTAAGATATATTAGATTCACATACAACAAAATGTCTAGCAAAATTCTAGAAAATTATTTTTAGGTAGCAATATATAGACTGAACTGTTTATATAAAAAACTAAAGACTCGGAGCTGCCTACATGATACTTGGCAAGAGCATCAGCAAATGGTAATAACCATTTGTTATATTTATAGTAATTTAGACAGGAACAAACTAGAGAAAGATTAACAATACATCTATTAGATCACATATAAAAACCATGAATAAACTAAACAAACTTACAGCCAATGTACTTTTATTTTTGAAAATGGCCAAAGAAATTCAATGGAGAATAATCATTTTTCAATGCATGATACTAAAGTACCTAACCATTCACATGAAAAGACAGCAAGAAAAGAAATCTAGACAAAGATTGCAGAGTATTATTTTATTTGCTATGTGGAATATAGTTAATAAACATAGGATTTAAAACTATAAAATATCTGTAATTTAGTATTTGAAAAACCTAAGTGGCTTGGAATTGGTGATGATTATTAAGAGAGATAGAACATCATAAAGATAAACTTAATAAACTGTATTTCACTAAATTTAAAATTATTACTTAATGAAAAATATTGACTGAAAAGTCTTGACTTAGGAGAAAATATTTTCAGTAGACATATTTGATGAAAGCCCTATCCAATTAGTGCAAAGGAGTATCAAAAATCCAACTATTAAAAAATGAATTGAAACAGAAGACAAAACATCTGAATGGATTCTTCACCTGAGAAAATATTTACATATCTATCAAACCTAGAAAAACATGCTTAATATTATACACTATTAGAGAATTACAAACTAAAGTAAAAAATGAACATTGTCTACCAAAAAAAAATGATCAAAAGTCAATGACTGAAAATATTAAATGCTCATGAGAATTTAAAATAATAGAAACTCATTCTCTGTTGGCAGGAATGCAAACTAGTATGATCACTTTAGAAGATATTTGTCAATTTTTACAATGTTGAACACAACTATATCATAAATTCAAGTCATCATTTTTTGACTATTCAAATAAGACAACAAATTGCATTCACATGCAATGCACATAAATTGATTAGATTAGATTTATTTGTAACTGCCAAAAGTTAGAAAACACCAAAGTGTTTTAAATAGGTAAAGAGACAATCTACAGAATACGTTTACAATAGAATATTATTCAGAAATGAAATGAGCTATGAAACTATAAAAAAATGCAAAAAACTTAAATACATATTTCTAAGTGAAAGAAACCAGCTTGAGGAAACTGCATATTTATGACTCTATTTATGACTTTCTGCAAAATGAAACCACAGAAACAGTTCAAGGTCAAAAAGATTGGTGACAGGCACTCTTTGGGAAAGGTGAGATGACCAGGTCATCAGAAACATATATAGAGCAGTGAAGTCAGAGATAGAGTAATAGTGGATACACAGCCCTGTGTACTTCCCAAATCATCTACAAACAGAAATTAAACTAATGTGAGCAATAGCCTTTATTCCTTATGCTAATGTTGGTTCTAGTTATGAGCATCCACAGCTATAATTATAGCACTTAGAGAGTAGAGACACGAGGATCACAAGTTCAAAACAGGTTTGAGCTACATGGTGAATATTAAGTGGGATATATACTGAGACTCTCTTTCAAAACGTACAAAAATAAAACAGGTATTTCTTTATTGTTTAATCGTTTTGTGTTAATGTACGATTAATATTAATAAAAGAAGAAAGTGTAATGAAGGTAGATGTAACAAGTTTTTATATTTTCTTTCTTGTTTTTCTATAAACCTAATAGATATTTAAAAATAATATTTATATAAAAATGTCTCTTTCCCAAGACCAAGGTTACTTATGCCAAATAGACTCCCCTTCTGACAGCTTTGACCTGTTTTTCTATATTGACTTCTACAGAAATAGACATTTCCTTGATTGCTTTGGGGACTTTACAACTCTTTCTCACCCGGCCAGATATCAATCTTGGTCTTGCCTTTTCCTATTCAAACTTGTCTTGTTGATGAATAGTCATGAACATCATGCTAGATCTCAAACTGATGACAAGTAAGTTTGACCCGTTGATTTGTCTTTTGACCATCAGATTAGGAGGCACTCAGAAGTCAATGGACTTGAATAAATAATGGCTATCCTTTAGGGTCTTGACCCACAAATAATGAAGTATAGTTTATTTTATGCCCTGAGCAACAAATACGTAGCCTTTGGTTCTAGCAAATCTTGAGATTATTCTTAGCCTGCCTTGACCCAGACCTTCATGAACAATGTCCATGTATTATTTAAAATAGCTAGGAGAATGCATTCCCGTGATGGTGCCCAAGAAAACCCTTTACACTTTTAGACATTTTACATGAGTTTTCTTAAACAAGCTACAGCTTCTTATTGCTTGAATCTACAACTTTTATATCTGTCATTCCCTTTCATCAAACAGCAGCTAGAAATGTTGTTTATTTGCCCCTATCCAACCCCTTATTCTAGATGATTTAAGCATATTGTTTTTTAACCATACCAAGTTTTACACTGCTCATCCCAAGGGAAGTCAGGCAAGGGACTGTCATATGGACTTGAATCGTGTCCCATCACTCTCTTTTGAAGAGCTTGCCTGTATGCACACCAAGTTGCTAAGTGTGACTTTGCTTTCAGTGCACTTGTGTATTTTGTCCACTCAGAAGATCAAAGTAACTGATAAAAACACAAAACAAAATAACATGTCTTAAAGAGGAAACAAATGTATAAGTTAAGAAGTAGTTGAGAACAGTTTTCCCTGTTGTATAGCTTTTCAGGTTGTACAATGCACCTAGATACTCCATTTTAGACGTAGCTTCATTGTGAAAGAAAAAGATGAGTTTAGCTCCTGGGTAGATGTAGAAACTGCTTTCTATGTCAGGTACCAGTCATCCAGCACAGACTAATACATGGATTGTTGTTAGGAGTAAAAAGGGAAGCACCTTGATGTTTATTGGGGTGAATTGAAACTGTGGGAACACTAGGGTATATTAAAGTAATAATTGCCAGTGACATGGTCCCACCCAGGCTCTCATATGATGCCTGTTCTATGCATTGAGGACTGACAAATACAAGACCCTCACACTGTTTCTTGAGCTTCTGCTCCGTTCTGTCACCTGCTGTTGACATCAGTTTTTCTGCTGTTTACCTATCTTCTTGCTCACCATTTTGGTCTGTAACTGAATAAACCTTCTGTTCCCTGTTCATGGGCCCTATTTCAACCTTTTACCTCATAGCTGAATACTACATGCTGTTTCTTAAACCTGATTCTAGCAGGAGTTCCTGCTAGCACTCTTCTGGTTGGTTATTTAATCAGGACAGACTCAGTCTACTTCTGAAAACTCTTTTCAACCTCTTTTACTGGTACTCATCTCTAAACCATACATATGTATGTATGTAGGTAGGTAGGTATATTCGTACATACGTACATAAGTATATATATATATATATTTATATGTATAAAGAGAGATATATTTAATTTGTACTGTCTTATGTAATAACTAATAATAATGATTAAGACTGGAATAAAAGAACCTGGATTTGTCTTAGCTGGATTATCATGGCACATGATTGATACATTTCTGTCCTTAACTGATAAACACTGTGAAGCTGATATTATTTAATAAATTTTGATATTGTAGAAACACACAAACATATTTTTCTATGTTTACTCTAATGTAGTCAGGCAGTTGAAATTAAAGCTGCTTAAGTTTTGTATTTTTAAGGAGGAAATGATATCAACAGCATACTTTATGTTATTTTTCTTGGGGAAATCAAAGGTTTTCTAGGCTCCAAGTCTGAAAATATTGTGTTATGTTGAGTGCTGAATGGAAGTCAAGGATTTGGGTAATTTACATTCTCCAAGCAGCTTCAAAGTAAGCCCAAATGTTATGCAGCTTTTGTTTGCCTTTATGTTTTGAAAGCTTTAAAAGTATAGCAGTTTGTGCCAGGGACATGGTCCAGCAGATTAAAACACCAGACATGCAAGCCTGAAAACTCACATTTGATCTCTGGAACCCATGGATACCAGGCATTTTTGCTTACACATTGTGCTAAGTTTTCCCTAGAGATCTGAACAAATGTCTAGTAAACACGGATATGACCAAAGTACAATTATACCAAAGTCCAACTTGGTGAACAAATGTGTTTCTTGGGCTGAGAGCATACAGCTGATATTTGAAAAAACCACGACTGATAGCAAAATAGCTTCATCACTGCAAAGTCCCACCACATCATAGATGGTATCCTCATGGGATCTGCATTATAGTGTTCTGCTTTCAGTTAATATACTTCCTATATAGTCTAGTGTCTCCCAACATCATCTCAACTGTGATACTGTGAGATGTAATAATAGCTGAAATCTCTAGTGAAGCTCTTTGACCTTCTCTTTCTCCATCTTGTAAAGACTGTGAATGACTCCCTTACCATTTCTAGGGACCTGGCTACCAGTTTTTGGTCTCCATGGCTACCAAGATCAAAGTCTAAGATGACAGGCATCTTCTCATGCCTGAGAAAAGATAATCTACAATGCCGTATAAGTAATTTCAGCACTAATACAGAGAGATAGATGACAAAAACAGGACATTTTTTTCAGATGCTCTGGGGTCAGCTGGCCTGGAGCACACAGTAAAACAGAAAAGACAAGACTCTCTATAAGATACACAGTGATAGCCTTCTGAAACGCTGACAACCTCTCTACTCTTCCTAGAAATTCACCCCATAGCTAACTCTTCAAAACAATATTATCTCTGCATTATGCATAATAAGACTTCTATAATAAAACATAATGTAAGACATGTAACTCTCCTTACAGAAGCAGGTTTATTTGTGATCTGCTTTCAGATATGGTAATTTCTTAAAAATTAATTATTAGAATGTCTCTTGACTTCTCAGTGGACTGAAGCAGACTTGTTATTTGAGAAAAGAATATAAGAGTCAGACAGTTACACAGTTCAGCCAGGTATGTGATGTAAAGAGGGACCTTAGACCTAGCCTTTCAAAGGGCAGGATACAGTAAGGCAAGAAAAAAAATAGGCACAGAAAAATAATTTATAAGTCTAACGAAGCTCCAGCATGCTCTTCTCCTAAAGCACTAGAATTTCTTAATACAGTTTCTTCATATTCATTGAGACAGCAGAATGCTCGCCCCCACTCCCATTCCAATCATCTATGTCATATAAAGCTGACTTCTCTGCAAACCATGGGTCAAAATTTGTGTTCCCTTCTTTGCCCTTTGATAGATCCTGACAATGATACAATGGAGTGAGCAGAAACAGCTAATAATATATTAAATACACAGTCCTTTAGCCTCCATAATCTAGTATCTCATAAGCTTTCTTAATATTGTGTTTTACTCTTAACAGCAAAAGGCAAGGTGCTATGTGAAGTGCAGAATTAACATTTACCCTAAGTTATGATTAACTTTTCTTTTTACCCATAGAAGAAAAGTACAATCAGACTGGCAAATGGCCGTAACTCCACTGTTATGCATTAATCAACTACTGGTGAATGTTCCAGTTTATGACCTTCAAAGGCAGTCATCAGTCCAAACCCGCTTCTATACGTGAACATGGAGAAATCTGAAAAAGGCCTAGAGTTCAGGGGACATTTGTGGAATCCCAATTCTCTATATCTGAAAACAACTACATTGTACTTAAAAAATATTAGTTTCCTCTGTTTCAAAATGTATAATCATTATTTCTAACTGCTTTTCATTCTTTACTATATTAGAAAAATCCAACTGACCAGACAGAAAAGTTTAGAGGATAGATAAGTGGAAATCATGAGCACAGTTGGGGATCTTTCTCCAAGGCTGGTCTACAAAGGACTGAATGCTAGTCCAGGAAGCTTACCAGTGAAGGACTACACTCAGGAAGATGCCAGATGATAAAACTCTAGCCTTGCAGGCCTGACTTGCATCTTGCCTCCTCTACACACTAACCATTGGATCTTGCACATTTGTGATTGTGATTGAATAACAAGAGCCAGATAAGTCTAAGATCTTAGAAGTATATTCAGAATTACTAAAGTACCTTGGATGCTTCAGTCTCTTCTAGTCAAAAGATAAAAAGCCTGGTCATTTCTTACTTTCACAAATCCATCTCTGCTGAACTTTGCTTTTTCATACAATAAAGCATAAATGAAAAGATCCTGGTTCTAGCAGCCTTGAGGAGTTGATTGCATTTTATCTTCCAGTAGGAACAATGTAGTATGTGAAATTTTCAACACCGGTGAACAAATGAACCAACTCTGGAGGTGGCTCTACTATTAAAACTTTACTGATGTGCTAAACAGTTAAGGATGGAAGCACTTATAGTATAGCACCTATACAATTAGGATTTCCTTTAAAATAATGCGTGAAGGAAAGAAGTATTCAGAGGAAATAGGACTTACCAGAATTTGACAGTTATTAATGTCATTGAGATTTATGCACAAAAAATATTTTGTGGTCACATAGAAATACTACTTACTATTCTATCTAGTTTTGTTTATGTTTGAAAATATTCATAACAAAAATTTTAATTGTATTCTATGGATCCCATGTCCACATCCTGGGTTTTTGCTGTTGTTCGCTTTTGTTTTCTGTTTTATATCCAGTGAGCATTCAGATGTTAAGTCCTCAAATTTAGTACACATTTCTATCATAAATTTCAGTCAAAGATTCATAGGTTCTTATGATGAATCACATCCATGTTTCTAAGTAGGGCATATCTTCTAGCACCACCGGACATACCATTCATTAAAAAAACATGGTTTGTCAAGAGAAGATACCTACAGTTTCCATTAAAAAAATACTTTTACAAAATTCCTCAACATTTTCAAACATGCATATGATGAAATATAGTCATTTTGATGAGGGTTTTGCAAAGAAACCATTCCATGATTTAGTGGGAAAGTGGGAAGCTTTATATTGTAGGGGAGAGAGAGAGAGAGAGAGAGAGAGAGAGAGAGAGAGAGAGAGAGAGAGAGAGAGGCAGAGACAGAGAAACAGACAGAAACAGAGACAGAAAAACACCTGAGTGATGTCTGTTTTTCTATTGTCCTTTAGCAGTTCTCTGTTCTTCTTCTGTTGAAGAATGGATACAAGGTACATTCAGATTTTAATCTCACAAAAAAAACTTATGTCTTAGGAACAACACTACAGGTCCATTAACTTTAATAGAAGGAGACAGAGATCAGCTCTGAGTAAACATTGTGCTAAGGGATTTATCTTTCACATATTCACCTTTCTTGAAGATAAGAAAGATTTTCTTAACCAGTTAATTTAAACTCTCAAACTGAATTTCATGGCAAACAACATCAGATTTTTCCATTACCCTGCCACTTTTCATCATGACTTAGTGAAGACATTCTAAACTTAGGTAAAATGATGATGTAGCTGTGCCTCACCATTATGAGTTAGTAAAGGACTATTAGAACAAACCATGAGGGCTGAGCTTCTGCCAAAACCAGTAATACTCAAAGTCCAAACCCAATAGACCTCCTCAGCCTTCTAATGATGGAGGGCAGCAGCACTTTTTATCCCTTTTTTGTCACTGATGATATTAGCAGAGTTGGAGGCTAGGATCACAAATTTTTCTGTTTCAGAAATGGAGACCCTATAATGCTCCATTCCTCTCTTAGGGACTTTTGACTGTCAGTGGTAGCTGAAAAATGGGTGTCTCTATCTTCTGTAACATTGCCAATAGGAAGATGCACTTGTTCCAGTAAATAACCTCTCACCAATATAATTAAAGTCAGTGAACTGCACACAAGATAAGGAGAGAAATAGACATCATTCAGGTGTGATCTGTGCCCATTTCTACACATAAAGTTATAAATGGAAGTCAAATACACTTGAGAATATTAATAAAACAAGAGGATGTTTTGATTTTTACAAAATCCCAGTGTTATACTTTATGTTGTTATTTTGTATTTCCTTTTACAGGTTGATCACAAATGTTATTTTTGAAAAAATATGGCAAAAATATTATAGTTTTCTCCAGTTTTATAAATTAGTGTGTGTGTGTGTGTGTGTGTGTGTGTGTGTGTATGTGTGTGTGTGTGTAAGTTATACAGAATTCTTTTAATGATACATTATATGCCCATAAAAGGAAAGATGGTAGTCAGTTTACCAAATTTTTAACAAAATAATGACAGAGATTACAACTGGAGAGTTTAGAGTTTAGAAGTAAATGCTTTAGGATAAGAGAGGGACTTTCAGCTATCTGTTGGAGAATTTTATACACAATCAAAGCTTAGAATGTGGCCTCCATATGTGTGTGGCAGGAAAGCTTGGCATGGGACATTGGTAATTTCAGCACTCAGTAAGCAGAAGCAGGAAAAAGAGGAACTCAAGGTTAGCCTGGGATACAGCAGAGAATTTAAAACAAAACAAGACACAAGACGACAACAAAAAAGTAAGTGAAATGGGGGGAGGGGAGTAGACAGAGAAACACAGAGGCGGAGACAGAGAGAGAAAGATGGAGACAGACAGAGAGAGAGAAAGAGAGGGAGAGAGAGGTGAAATTTTTTTCCTTTTCAGTTATTTTTTTCTCCTTCACCATCTTTGATGTGTTCACTATAATTCCTGATTATCCTGAATTGCAATCCCCTGTAATTTCCCAAAACTTTCTTCAAAGGAGTGTAGATCTGCATTGCACGTGTTAGTTTAATAATGCTGTGCACATAACCTGAATAAAACACAACTGGGACTTAATTAATATTCAGGAAAAAGACAGAAATGGACTAAGTGTCACAGTAACTTTCATTTTCATTGATACCAAGAAGTCTTGGACCTCACTCTTGACAACAGTCTTTTCCCATTCCTAAGATCACATAATCATCCTGACCAGGAACCAGGAAATAAGATTAATGACTATGGAAGATTTCAGAGGGAGACAGTCCGGGTTTCTGAGGTCTGACTATCACTTTACAACAACCATGCAGAAGAAACCCACTACTTAGCCAGTAGTAACAGAAGCCAAATTAAGAAATGCAGAATTATCTTTGTAATTTCACAAGACACGCCAGGTCAATCTCAGGCCATGTGATTCAACCCTACTGAACAACATTTCATTTCCAAACTGAGAAGTGAGTGTTCTTGGTCCCTTTGATGTGAAAGCTGCCTCTCCTCTTTCATTTCTCGCTACCAAGAAGCAATCTTTCCCTATTTACTGGCAAAAATCACAAAGTTGTATGGCCTGTGGGTCATAAGAACAACAGATAAAACTTTCACAACACAAAACAATATTAAAGACCAACTTGTGATGCTTAATGATCCTCATGAATCTGTAATCTCAGAACAGAGTTGGACAAATCTTTTTACTCAGACACAACCTATATCATTATAGCATTTTAGAGGGTCAGGGTACAAGGTCTAAGGTCACATAGCTCATGTTAGCTATACGATACCAAAAGGTCCTTCAAGACAGACAGGGAGATGTCATTTCCATAGAAATTGATCCTGATGTACTGGGAGCATTGTCTCTGGGGAGGCAAAAAGAACACTGAGGTGAAAGTCTATCCTACACTGTTCTAATTCTAGGATCTGCAGGGAATCTGCAACACTCTATAGAAAAAAAATGTTGAAAGGCATTAGGTAAAATCACATAAAATGATACTGCTCAAATTTAGATGTTTGAATTTACAGACTAGACTCTGACAATAGGACAAATACTCCATGTTTGACTCTGAGAAGTAGCCGAGAATAAACCACAGGATCTCTAAGGAACATTCAGGTATGTGAACAACTATTTCATGAGGTTACGGCGAAATGCAATTGAGACATAGAGATGTAGAGGCAACTGATTTTGGAGACCTGAGAAATGAAGTTTTTGTCACACATCTTTATTTTTGTTGACATATTTATGAGTTTGAGAGTGTTCTTGTTGATATATGCTAGACAGAATGTATGAATATTTCTTATCTGGAAGAGGCAAAGTGAACGACATACAGGATGAACAAACCCCATCATCAACTCCTCAATGTTGTACTCTGGCTGGAAAATTTTCAAGATCTCCTTAGCTGTGTTGACAGGCAATGCCCAAATTTACATCTTTGAATAGCACAGCTGTAAGGGACCCTTTCCCCTACTGAGCCTACTGCCAGATGTGTAATTGTTTTTCATCCAGATGAGACCTGAGGCAAATGTAAGTGACTACCTTCAATGTCTCCTTACTGTGAATCTAGGAAGGTCCTTCACGATTTGCTTCTTTCTCTCTGCCTCTGCTGAGAAACCTCCATATTCTGGAATAGCACAAACACCTCAGAAGTTGGGGTGCACATTTCTCAGGCACTTTAATTTTCACCTTCTGGAGTGAACCTTCTCTGTCTTCACTATGTCTATGTTATCCAGCACAGCTTGTAAGGTAGCCAAGTGAGATATTTTCATTAGGGCACCCAAAGCAAGGTAAGAAAAGGTCCAGGATGGTACCATTGCTCTCAGGATGTTAATCTGTCTGCCATTGAGGGCTTCCTTACACAGGAAGACGTGGAAAGAGTTCCATGAGGTGGTACTGCAAAACAGAGACAGTCAAGGATACTCCATATTCTTGGTGGGTATGACATCAAAATTCATCATAATGGAGCTTCAGTCATAAGACTTCAGAGGACTGATACCAGGATGCTGAATCCTACCTAGAAGAACCAATCACTGACTCCAGGCCTCTGAGTTCTGTGAGTCTTCTCTGAATCCGTTCAAGACACCACCTTAATTATTTCAAATTCAAATTATTTTGGCTCATTGGCACAAGTGTTTTGCACTGGGTTTTCTGATGTTTATCAGAAAATTGAAAAAGACAGATAAGGAAGATTATAAGAGTGAATATATAGCTTATAATTGCATCATTTCTATAAGAAAACTCTCCTAAGAGTGACTTTTCCTTCTATACAACCTTTATGAATGGAGATGCTAAAACAGGAGTCATGACAATTCCAATGGCAAGGCTGCTCTAGAGTCCTAAAGGAATGACAGTCTTTCAACATCTCTCTGGTATATGTTCTGATATGGCTGAGTTCTTTGTTTTGGTTTCACTGACTTTAGTTATTTCTTGGAAAATCCAGATTCCTTTACTTCACTTCAAATTTTATCACAGAAAGTACTTCCTAATAGATCAATGCCCGTGGTTCTCCCACTTAGAGTTCATTTTAGTTCCATTTCCATTACTACAGTGACCTTGGTTACAACTATAATACCACCTACATCCACCAGAAACTTTAACTCCAGTAAAGGTTAACCAATTTTCAAGATATATTTATTTGTGGAATTAAAATTTTCCAAAGTGCACTCCTCCTCCTCCTCCTCCTCCTCCTCCTCCTCTTCCTCCTCCTCCTCCTCCTCCTCTTCCTCCTCCTCCTCCTCCTCATCCTCCTCCTCCTCCTCCTCCTCCTTCTTCTTCTTCTTCTCTCTCTGTCTCTGTCTCTGTCTCTGTCTCTCTCTCTCTCTCTCTCATGTGTGTGTGTGTGTGAGTGTGTGTGTGTGTGTGTGTGTGTGTGTGTGTGTGTGTGTGTGTGAGACCGCATTTCTGTATGCATGTGAATGTGTATGTATATTATTTCTTACCTCCTGCCTGCTTGGTTTCTTTTTCTCTCTCTTTTTTTCTTTTGTTCTTTCTTTCTTTTTCTCTCATTCTTTCTTTGTTTATTTTTCTTTCTTCCTTCCATCTTTCTTTCTCTCTTTTCTTGCTTTTTCTTCTTTCTTTCTGTCTGTCTCTTTCTTTCTTTCTTTCTTTCTTTCTTTCTTTCTTTCTTTCTTTCTTTCTTTTTCTTCTTTTGTTCTTCCTCCATTCTTCTTTTTATTTTCTAGACAAGTAGCCATTCTGACTGAGATGGAGTCACATTACAGTTTAGATTTTGAGTTTATAATGTAATCACATCATTATCCCCTCCTCTTTCCTCCCTTCATACCAGTAAATGTCTAGTCATTTTAATATTCATGGTCTCATTTTACTATTTTACTTAATTGCTGCTGCTTTTGCTGCTCTTCTATCTCTCTCTCTCTCTCTCTCTCTCTCTCTCTCTCTCTCTCTTTCTCTCTCTGTTCCTAAATATTAAGTACATACTGCTCAGTCTATATAATGCGACTTGTATGTTTTCAGGGCTCACCACTTGGTATTGAATAACAAATTAGTGTTTTCTTCCATGGATAGATTCTCTCTCTCTCTCTCTCTCTCTCTCTCTCTCTCTCTCTCTCTCAGCAATTCTTGGTTGCCTCAGGTCCTCAGTGTAGAAATGAGGCTTTTTCTGCAATTTCCACAACTCATGTTAGAATGTCTACTTCTGTCATAACCCACATTACCCTGCGTTGACTTAGAACACGTTTAATGTAAGTGAAATCATAACTTACCAGGGTTAGTGAAGTCTTAGAGTTTGAAGGTGAATACACAACTTCCACTTTACTAAATTAATATAATCCCTAACCACATTCTAAATATTTGCCATTATATTCACAGGCAAATGACTTTCATTTATTTAGTGGATAATCCAGTAACAAATACAAGTGCTAGGGGTCCTTTTACTTTTTCCTTTGAGAAACCTACCATTGTGTGAGTAGCTGTGATTCCCAGAGCTGCATCCTAGCCAAGGAAGAAGTACCTCAATAATGGAGACCCTCAACTTACTGGTCATATCCTGCTGTATTTACTTCTCATCATTGGCCTATCTGCTAATATTTCTAGTTGGTTGTAGTGGCAGTTCAACCATGAGATTGGATGACTCTATGTTGAATTACAGTTTTACTATGATATATTTATCTTTGATCAGGTATTTATTCCTTTGAAATTTTTAGGTTGGTCCAACATTTGAAGATATTTAGAGTGCCCACCTTCTGTGGTCCACTATGATATGCAAGCATGAGGTGTAAAGATTGGAGAGAAAGAGAAGTAGAGTGGTTTAACCACTATAAAAATAGGCAGAAATAGAGATACGAGGTTGGATAAAAGGAGCATGATGTGATTAGCCTGTAGTGCCACCTGAGGACATTCAGAAGTCGCATGCTGCCACTGAGGGCATGTCTATGTCTGTGGCCTATATACTACTAAAGGCCATGCCCTCATCTAGGCTGCTACCCTTGTCTGGGCTGCTGTCTGGAACCATGTTGATATCCAAAGGCTGAGCAGGTGTGCCTTTATCCCTCCCTGTCGGCAGCAGTCAGGACAGCAGACCCTATATCTCATTTGAGAAGCACTGTAGAGTTACTCCTAGTGGTATGGCCACAGGTGAGGTGAGCTGAGCAAATGAGAATGGAAAATCTTGTACTTCCCCTTGCCAGCTACATCACTGGGTCAGCTAGGCAAGGCAGTGTTAGAAAGCATGCCCCAGTGGTGGGGAGAGTTGGCAGACTGACCAACTCAGCTACCGATCAGGCCCAGATTTAGGGATATAAGTTGGCCCATCCCAACATCAACCTCACCAATAAATTCTGAAGTATGTGAAGGGGCTGGCCTTGTAGATCCAAAGCTGCAAGATCTCCACAATACAGGACGACAAAAAGATATCCTAGAGGAGTCTTGGTGAGGATCCAGTATTGGTAATACAGCAGAAGCCAAAGACCTCAAACCAGATCGTAACTCATTACAATGAACATTTGCAAGTAAAGATATGTGGACAAAAGTGTATAGTGTATACTGTGTGACACACTGAAGCTTCCATGATGATATGGATGTTGTTGTTGATGTTATTATTATTATTATTATTTATTAAGAAGTTTCCAGAGCAGAGGCTCAATATGAAGGCATGGCAATATGAGTTAGATCAGGGCACATGGTGATATGAAATTCATAAAGAATCAATATAAAGTTAAAAATAAAAAGATTTACCTTTGCTAGTAACTAAAAATAATATAAAGTTAATGTTTGGATCATACAACAACATAATTGATATTACAGATAGATGAATGCACAAGAAACTTCAATAAATTACCCCCAAATTACAAAATTGGTAAATAGCAGCTGTGATTGAAATGTGGTAATCCTAGTACTCCCAAATCTAAGCTTATCTTCGTCATTAATTTTGTTAATTTGAATAATAATTTTAATAATTAATTTGAAAGTACATTGCATGTATCTAATGTACCCTGTTTATCTATCCCACCCCACACTTTCCATTACCTCCCTAACATCCTGCAAACCCCCTCTGCTCTGTAGGTTTCTTTCCCACTTCATTTTCTGTGTGTGTTTGGTCCTAAGACGTACTGAATTTAACCAGAGCTATCTATGGCCATTGTTGCTTGGAGCCTGATAATCTCACCAGAGTGTACACACTGAAGACATAACTGTCTCTTACCCAGAATTCATCAGTATTCAATTGTTAACCAGGGATGAGTGAAGCCACCCAAGCCCCTCTCCCATTGTGACTGTTAACAGATCCTAAAATTGAAGCTGTTAAATGACTGTCTTTATTCTTCTTCTCTTAGGTGTAGAACATGAGCTCATGGTCATTATGAAGGCAGTTTTGAGTTCTGCTTTTGGTCTGGTTTGAGGCAAGCATTTCCTGATACCAAACTGAAGCATCTTCTTTGCTGATAGGAACTTTCTGTTCCTTCACACCACTCTGTCCTGGTGGTAGCTCATTCATTAACGTACTACACTTTGTTTCCATGAACGTAAGCCAACATGGTGATTATGTTGTGGCTGTCATCTATTTGGCATGCTACCTCTGATCTAAGACCATTCAGTTATGTTGTGTTTTAAGAAGCCTGCACACATTCTTTCTTGAGGACTAGTCTACCTTTGCAAACTGGAAATTTGTGTCTCCTATGTATATCTATACACAACTACATAGACATCTTTCTAATCACATGTAGTATACTTGCTAGTTGAATATCAAATTGTAGGAGGAGAAGCAAATAATCAACAGAATGTTTTCATTTTAACAGTTTCTTTTCTTGCTTGCTTTATTTTCTTTGCAGCTAATAAAAATGCCAACTTCCAAGTAGTCACATCAACATATGCTTTACATTTACCCAGGATGATTTCTCTCAAAAAAACATGTTTTATCCTTTATTAGTAGTAATGCTTTGAATCTATTTTAACTGTGATCCCTAATTACAGAGCAGAGCAAGAGGAGGGATGTTAAAGGAGAGTGGATATTGTGCAAGTCGAGTAGCTAGCGTGAAAAGCAAAGGAGGAGACAGTCTCTATCCTGACCAAAGTTATGCTGGATTGTTTCTCCCTTTAGATGACTGCTGAATAGTACTGTGAATGGCAGCTTTGAGCTTTGGATCTTTGTGCGGTCTATTGTAGAATGCTTTTTACAATCAAGCACTGAGAACGGCCCTCCCTCCTGGAATGCATCAGTCTAGAAGCACTCAGAGCTTTTAGCTTGTTAGTGTAAATCAACTTTTATAGCTTGTGTTTGAGAGGGAAGGACAGCAAAATCGCACATCCATACATTACGTTGGCTATTTGTAAAAGGTTAAAAAAGAAGAATGGAGCAGAAGACAGCCATATTTTGTGAAGGCTTAAGAAATTACTTTGAAACACGCATGCACACACACAGACAACCCTGCCAGCTGCTAGTGGTGTCAGAAAAACTGAGCGTCAGCTAAGCGATTTACTGTCAACATGGGATGATGTTTGACATGCACCACTTTAATGTTTTCCCATTTCTTGCATGAAATTTGTGGAAGTTTTAAAGCTGTTTGACATAAGAAGCCTGCCTGCTGCTCTGGCCATGGGAACCCTGCAGACAGGAAGTGGCAAGGGGCGGTAAAGAATGGCCAATAAATTGGGAGTCGAGAAGGAAGAGTGATGAGTGAGGCAAGTTTTTGATATTGGAAACTTTGATTTGAGAGCTTATAAAGGTGACTGAATGTCACATTCAGTCATCTGGATTCTGAAAGAGGTGAGTGCAAGGATTACAGATGATAGCTTTTAGTGAAGGGCAGAATCTTTTAAATCTTTTATGGCTGAAGTCTCAAGGCAAAGTCAGAAGTAGATCAGAAGATAATCAATACTCTGCAGCTGACATGGAGGTTTGAAACATTTTTACTCAGGAACATAAGTTGTGGAATGGCTTTGGAAAACACTATCATGCAAAAACAAATAAAGGTGGGTGGATCTGGGCAATAATAGATGAACATTATTGTTGTTATCATTATTTTTGGTTGTCTGGAGATGAATTTCTGTTTGTCTCTGGCTGTTCTGAAACTCACTCAGTAGATCAGACTAGCCTCGAACTCAGAGATCTGCCTGCCTCTACCTCCAGAGTACTGAGATTAAAGGCAATTGCCATCCCACCCACCTGGCTGAATATTATTTTTAAAAAATGACAAAATCATGTGTGCTATAAGCATCTCAATTGTGCATATGAAATGTGGTTCTAAAGGTACCTTATATGCTATGACAATTCTGAGTTGTATACACCCCAAACTCTCGTTGAACAAGCTTATATTCACTTGCTTTCTATGTATTACTCAGAAAAACAAAATCATTGAACAATAGATATCAAAGACTGCGTTATTCTTGTCTCAAATTGTGATGATATCTTCTCGCAGCTGTGGTTGAAAATTGGGCACTTGAAATTCATTTTTTTTTTACTCAAAACACTTTATTTATCAGTATTTGTATATACATGTATTCTTATGCATGTATACATATATACATATACATATGAAGAATAATTAAATAATAAGATGTATTTGAAAAGTGTGGGGATTGGGAAGAATGGGAGGAAGGAGAGAAAGGGAAAATTATGTAAATACAGTGCTCATAAATGAAATTCTCAAAAAAGGAATCCAGTTTTTTAAAATGTGCAACAGATTAACTAGCATTTTACAATATGAAAATAAATATGACCTATAATTATGTTGAAGAACATTTTAACTCTCTACAAACTTTGAAGTTTAAAATGAAATCAGTAATTATTTTACCCAGCATACTAACAAAAACCACAATAACATTTTATAATTCAAAGTATTTCTGAGAACAAGAAAATGGATTGTCAGAAGCTAAGTCAGCAGAGCCAGGGGGACACTGTGTGTTAATTCTTTTTTTTTTTTTCTTTTTTTTTTATTATTTTTTTTATTTTTTTATTATTTTTTTTCTTTTCTTTTTTTATTATTATTATTTTTATTATTATAATTTTTACTTTTTAACACAGGGGTTATAAACATGAAAATGCAGGATGTGGGGAAGGGGATGGCACAGGAGCATAGGTGTTCAGGGGGAGCACAGATATCTTTCAGAACAGAGTATCAGCTGGGTGAAGGTTCAGGGGTCAGGTCAATATAACTCTGCCTATGATTTACTTGTCCTTATCTAATTTGGTACTATCTGCCAAGGCTGCCTATTTGCAAGGTCTACAACTTCTCAGGCTGGTAGATTTCCACAAAAGCTGCCTGTTTACAATAGTTTGTAGACATCTGTTTCAGTGTTTTTCCATAGAGACTCAAGACTTTGTGTTAGCAGGCATGTATGTCAGGCCTATTGCTGATTTTAGGCTTATGGTTGATTTTAGGCCTTCAGTGTATAAGTGGGGCTGCCCCTGACATCTCCTCCCTTCTCCAAGTATAGAAGGGCTGTGGTAATTCTAATATTGCCAATGTGGGGGTAGAGTCCTGACCTCCAGTAATTAAAGGGGACCTTGTAATGGCTCCAGTCCTCCTGTCATTGTGCAGTGAGGCATGAGGGCCATACCCATCCCGATGTCTTTTCTTAAAGTTGGGTGTTTAAGAGACTTTCAGTAAGATACTTTTTAATTAAAGGTACTAAAGCTGAACACAAAGAAAAGAAAGTTTTTAGTGTTTTTTATATGAAAGTAGCTGTATATACATAAATATTACATTTTAAATGCCATATAATGCTTTGCTTCTCATGCATAAAGTCTTCCCCACATATTAGAAACAGCTTTTTGTGTAAATGCTTCCTAAAGCATCCTATATCATGCTGGAAATTTCCCATTTTTCCTAACAATCCCAGTCTTATGACTACCCTGCCTCTCACGGCATAATATTGCAGCATACCTAAATGATAAATCTGAATATCATCACTTTCCTCCACATTGATATCTTTCTACATCTGTATCCATCTTTATCACATCTGCTGTTGTTTAAAAACAGTCTTTTATCAACCAAAGTTCAAATGACTTCTCACCTTCTCAGTCTTTTTATAATTAAAAATAGTTATATCTGTTAATTTATTGTGGCTATGTGTATAAGTATGTGTTCACATGTATATGAGGGGATACCTTTGGAGCTCAAGAGGACAACTTATAGTTATCTCTGTCTACCAGGTGTATTGTAGGTGTCAAACTGAATTATTAGACTTGACAACAAACACAGTTACCAACTGAGGTCATCTTTGTTTAACTGAGCAAACCATCCCCCACCTTCCTTCTACCAAGAGTGCTCTACCAAGAATGGCTGTAAGGAAGAGATGGCTCTCCAGATGAATGTGACCTCCAGATCTTTACAAGAATAGTTCATAATTGCTGTCTTCACTTCTCAAGCTGCATGTTCTCATTTTACATCCATCTTAGCTAAGCAACTTACCTTGAGGCTATCTATTAGGTCCCAGCTTTTAGAAAGAAAACATCTCTGTTCTGATTATGTGTGCTGCTTATTTATGAACCTGGGATATACTATCACAGTTTTGAAATGTCATATTCTTTGTATTCCAGAACACTTACTATTTCCTAGCTTTTCTCTTGCTTTTAACACCCCCCCCCTTTTTTCATATTGTCTTATTCTGTCTTTCCAAATCTAATACTAGGCTTTTTACATTTATTTCAATAGCCATTTTGTTTTGTTTTCATTTGTTTTAATCAAAACAGCTTCTTTATTCCTGCAACTTTAAATATCCTCAGCTCCAAACTAAAAAACTGACATTGTTAGTTGGAAAGAACATACTCATCTCCACCTATATAGGACTAAAGAAATTTCACAATTTACATGTAATACAATCTATCTGACTTTCATAAGGCATCACCTCATGACTAAAAACACTGACAGGGACAGATATATGGCCATAATCTCACCTTCAGCACCTTGAGACAACTTTCTTAATCTTTTAGAGACCTGGGCTTAAGCAAACCCAGGATCTAAAGCTTGAACCAAGCAAGAATTTTTAGTACTAGTCAGTAATAATTAAAACCATGTTTTAGTGATCACATTTTAGTATAGATTTTATCAAAAAACGTTAAGAGAAAGAGAAGTGTTCAGAAGAACATATGTACCCCAGAACATGCATGTGGATTTCTCAGAGAGATCCGCATCATTATTGTAACAACAAACATACTTGCTTCAGCTTTCCATCCCCTTTCCCACCCATATCTCTTGTGGATCCTAAAGACTTTCTTCTCCTAAAAATTCCTTGCTTCATCCCAGCCCCTGAATCAAGCAGGAACTTCCCACTAACCCACAAGCCATTCTTGCCAGGGAATCCAGTAGGCTGACTATAGATCGGCCCCTCTTATATTTTTACAGATCCAATCCTGCTGTCTTATCTTCATCTCTATAACAGACCTTTTGCCCTGACATTCCACTATCTGTTCTTATTCCAAGGAAACTAAATAATCAAGTCCTGATGGAAAATTCTGTTTTCCTCTCTTCTATGAACCTCTTCAGGCCCTTAGCCTATGCCCATTCTTAAGTCAGCTCCCAATACACTGAAACACATTTTACATGGAATCCCACCATGGTCTCTGAAAAGTTTCTACCAGGCAACACACAACCATTATACTCATATGATCCAGAAAGAAAATAGAAACCAAGGAGTAAAACACTCATTCACAAAAGACAAAACCAGATATCAACACATGATCTATAATTATCCCAATCCCAGATGACTAGATGTCAGTATTGAAGGGTCCAGACTAACATTGTAAACTCCATTTTATATCCAGAATCCATCTTATTTTGAGCTTGTTCTCAGGTTAAACTAAGGAACTGGACAAACTACAACTTGTTCCAAGAACCAAGACAACCCGTAGCAATAGTCACAACTTTCCTAATAACAGCTACTCCACCCTTAGTGACAGTCAATTAGCTCTGAGGAGGAAAACACCTAACGTTCCAGATGTCTCAAAATAGACTTCTCAAGTTACCCACAATTGCACATAATAAGTTAAAATCATTTCTACCCAATAAAATGTGTGAGGCTATATTTTCTTAAATGTTAACTAATCGTGAAGCTGCCAAGTTAAAAAGCCCCTTACTCTTTTGAAAACATGATTTAAAAAAAAAAATACTAGCTCTGGGTCTTCCACGCCCATCTATTGCACTAGAGAATTTGAAGGGTCCAAACTTGAGATTGAACAAAGACTCTTTGCTTTTGCATCAGAGGTGGACTCCTGGTGTTTTCTGGTGGTCTTTGGAAAACCTGTGATCCAATATGGTCATAACAAACATGAAAATACAAACAATAACAACCAGGACAGTATGTATCAACTAAGGCCCAGCAAATCTACCATAGCATGCTCTAAATAATTGAACATTCCTGAAGCATAGCAAAAGACCTTACAGCAATCTGTAAGAAGATGATTGAAATTCTTAAGGAGAAAATAAATAAAGCCCTTAAAGAAAGCCAGAAAAACACAACAAGAGCGTGAGAAAAAAATTAGTAAAGCTCTTTAAGACCTTAAAAGGAAAGTATAATTAAAAAAAAAAAAAAACAAAAAACAAACTTAAACTGAGAAAATCTGGAAATCAAAAGTTTGAAAATCAAAAGTAAGGAACTACAGAGACAAGTTTCACCAAGAGATGGAAAATAGAATCTTAGGAATTGAAGAATAGAAGTCCATATACATGTAAAGAAAAAATGATAAATGTAAACACACACACACACACACACACACACACACACACACACACACACATCCAGAAAATCTGGATAACTATAAAAAGACTAAGCCATAGAATAATAGGAATAGAGGAAGGAAAAGAACCCATGTCAAAGACTCAGAAAACATTCTCAATAGTCATTGAAGAAAAGTTTCCTAACCTAAAGAAATGTTTATAAAGATACAAGAAACATACAAAACACAAAATATATTGGATGAGGAAAGGAAATACCTTAGTACATAATAATCAAAAATCTAAGCATATAGAACAAATAAAAAATATTTTTAAAAAACTTCAAGGTCCAAATAGCATATAAAAGCAAACCTATTATAACTATAATCAACTTCTCAATGGAGATGATAAAAGCCAGAATAGTCTAGGCAGATGTGCTGCAGACTATAAACAACTACAGTTGCCAGACAAGATTTAGCAAAACTTACAATCACCATAGTTGGGGAAAAAAACAAATTTAAAGAAATCTCATAAATCTACAGACAAATTACTGTCCAGAAAAGGACACACTTGCAGAATAGTCGACTGATTATATCTGCCTAGACAGAGTAACCAGCCCTTAATAATTCTGCAGCACTAAAGTCTGTCAGATGAGTTTGGGCCAGAAGGCTGAAGATTTGATGCTCCAACGGTCGGTAGTATAGGGGTTGTCCAGGTGTTCAGCGGTCTCTATAAATTGGCTAAGTTTTAGAAGCTATGCTTAGTGCTCCCCATAACTTCAGTTAATTTAGTCATTCTGGATTTCTGATGGCATTGAAGACCTATAGACTCATAGCCAATCCTGACTATTTACCTTGAGAGAAAAGATCTGAGTGGAGGGTTTCCAGCTGACATTCATTCTAAAGCCAAGAAAAAGCCAGGTTCAAAACTAAGTGTTTTAGTCAAGAGAGACGACAGAGGTTCTGGCTAGTCAACAAAAGGATGGACTGGGTATTAAGATTATCTTGTACCTCACTGGTACAAATAGGAATAATTATGCTCTAATTGTATTCTGAGAGAAAAGCTTTATTTTAACAGGAAGGGTAATATGTAGGAGGAGCTAAGGGGGAAGGAGCACTGAGAGGAAAAGATTGAGTAAGGAGAGGAGAAGATGAAGTAGATGAGAAGCTAGGTAATGAGAGAGAAAAAGAGAGAGAAAGAGAGAGGGGGCATGGAGGCAGAAGTTCATGTGTCTCCACTAGTCAAAGATAGTTTACGTAGCTAGATTGGGTATTAGGTTACACTTCTGATTGAGCATTACCATACTTATAAAGCCCTTGATTAACATTTAAAAAAAATTGTATAAAAGCCAAATGGAAAAGGGGGAGGCACAGGATAGGGGTTTTCTAGGGAGGGGAAATGGGAAAAGGGATTGGCATCTGAAATGTAAATAAAATATACAATAAAAAAAGAAAGAAAACTCATTTATAATCCCAGTCCTACAGAAAGTGCTAAAAGGAAAACTCCAACTTAAGGAGAGTAACTACAATTGTGAAAACAGTGAATACATAGCCTCACAGGTCATAGCTATCTCTCAATATCAATGAATTCACTTCTCTAATAAAAAGAATTAATCTAACAAAATGCATGAGAAAACAGAATCCATCCTTCTGGTACAACCAAGAAGCACACTTTAACAACACAGAGAGACATTACTTCAGGTTAAATATTGGGAAAAGATATTCCAAGGAAATGAAATAAGCTGGTATAGCCATTTTAATATCTAACAAAACAGACTTGAAACCAAAACAAAGACATTCTAAAATAAAATGAAAATATACACTGTATTCAAACAAATGGGACACAAAGAAAGTGGTTTTGAGAGGCAAGTTCATAGCAGTAATAAAAAAGCCAAAGAAATCTTATAGTAGCAACTTAACAGCATAGCTGAAAACTCTAGAACAAAAAGAAGAAACTCACCCAAAATGAGTAGACAGGAAGGAAAAACTCAAACTTAGGACTGAAGCCAATAAAATAGACACAATAAGAAGACTACAAAGAATCAATGAAACAAAGCTTCAGTTCTTTGATAAAATCAGTAAAATCTATAAACCCTTATCAAAATTAACTTAAAAGTGGTGAGAGAATATTCAAATTAACAAAATCAAATATGAAAAGGGAGACATCAAGGAAATCCAGAAAATCATAAGGACATGGGTTGAAAACCTATACTCCAGCAAACTGAAAACTCAAATAATAATAATAAATAATAATAATAATAATAATAATAATAATAATAAATAATAAAAACAATTTTGTGATACGTACCAATTACCTTCATAAAAGATTATATAAACATGTTAAACAGACCTAGAACCAGTAGTGAATTAGAAACAATTATTGAAAATTTTAAAACTCTCAGAAACAAAAAACCCAAGGCCAAATATTTTTAATGCAGAATTCTATAGACTTTCAAAGAATAATACATCAATACTCCTCAACTTTTTTTCACAAAATAGAAAGAGAAGCAACATTGCCCAATTCACTTGGAGAAGCCAGAGTTGCCATGATATACAACCAAGAGAGAGAGAGAGAGAGAGAGAGAGAGAGAGAGAGAGAGAAAGAATTACTGACAATTTTCCCTCATAAACTTTGATTAAAAAAAAACACTCAGTGAGACACTTATAAACTGAATTCAAGAATACATAGAAAAGATCATCCACTGTGATTAAATAGTCTTTAGCTCACAGATACAGGGATAGTACAACATACAAAAATATGTCAGTGTAATCCACCATAGAAACAAACTACAAGCAAAAAAACGACATGATCATTTCATTCACTGCTGGAAAAGCCTTTGACAATTACAATACCACTTCATGATAAAAAGTCTTGGAAATATCAGTGATATAAGTGATACACATAACCATAAGAAAGAAAATTTACAGCAAGCCCATAACCAATAACAACTTCAATGGAGAAAATATCAAAATAATTAAACTAAAATCAGAAACAAGAAAAGGTTGTTCATTTTTTCCATAACTATTCAATATTGTACTTGAAATTCAAGATAGAGCAAAAAAACAACTAAAGAAGATCAATGGGATACAAATTGGAAAAGGAGAAATAAAAGTAACTTTATTTGAAGATTATTTGGTATATATATATATATATATATATATATATATATATATATATATATTCCTAAAAATTACACAGGGAATTACTACAGCTGATAACCACTTTCAGTAAAATATCTGGATACAAACCTAACTCAAAATAATCAGTAGCCTTCTATATACAATTGAAAAATGAGTTGAGAAAGGAATCAGTGAAATAATATTTAAAAAGAGTCTCAAATAGTATAACATACCTTGGTGTATCTTTAACAACGCAAATGAAAGACTTGAGTGATAAAACTTCAAGCCTTTATTTATAGAAATTTAAAAAATGTTTTAGAAGATTGAAAAGATCACCCATGTTTATGGATCAGTAGGATTAACATAGGAAAAATGACCACCTTACCAAAAGTAATCTACAGATTGAATGCAAACTCCATCAAAATTCCAACAAAATTTCTCACAGATATTAAAAAGAAAATTCTTAACTTCATATAGAAACACAAAAATACCTAGGATATCTAGAAAAAATTCTCTAGAATAATAGAACTGCTGAAAGATTCATCGTTCCTGATTTCAACTTACATATAAAACTATCATAATAAAAATAGCATTTTATTACCATAGAAATAGACATGTTGATCAATATAATAGAATTGAAGACCCAGACATAAATCTACACATTTATGGGCACCTGATGTTTTTTATAAAGAAACTGTCAAAAAATACATACTGGAAAAAGACATCATCTTCAACAAATGGTGCTCATCACACAAGATGATTGCATGTAAAGAATGAAAATTGATACATATTTATCACCATGCACAAAACCCAACTCCAAGTGGATCAAAACATTACTGAACCTGGTAGAAAAAAGAAAAGTGACAAATAGCCTTGAACTCATTGGAGCACACGAGAGGTTTCTGGACAGAACACTGTTCACATAAGTACTACAATCCAACAATAAATAAATAGGATTTCATTAAACTAAAAAACATTCATAAGTAAAACAGCACCATTCTTTGGACAATGCAGAAGACTACAGAGTGGAAAAAACTTTACTGACTATCAGATAGAAAACTAATATAAAATAGATAGATAGATAGATGATAGATAGATAGATAGATATAAAAATATAGACATTGATATAGATACAGATTTGATAGATATAGATATTAAAAAACAAATAATTCAATTTGATTTAAATAGATTAAACAAATAAAGTACATATCTAAACAGAATTCTCAACAGAGGAATCCCAAGTAGCTGAGAAATACTTTTAAGAATGTTCACTATTCTTATCCATCATGGAAATGCAAATTGAAACTACTTTGAAACTCCATCTTACCTACATCAGAAAGTCTAAGATCAACAACAAAAGTGAGAGCTCATGCTAGTAAAGATGTGGAAAACAGAACACTCATCCACTATTCGTGGGAGTACAAATTATAAAACCACTATGGAAATCTCTATGGCTGTTACTCAGAGAGAAGGTCATCTATCTACCTCAAAATCCATCTATACCACTCTTGGACAGATACTCAAATCATGTTTCATCCATTCATAAGGTCACGTGCTCAAGCATGTTTATTGCTGTGCTATTCATAATAACCAGAAATTAGAAACAACATAGATGTCCCTCAACAGTGAAATGGATAAAGAAAATGTGGCATATTTACATAATGGAACATTATTCAGCTGGTAAAAACTAAAGACATCAGAAAATTTGCAGGCAAATAAACTAGAATAAATCATCCTGAGTAGATAACCCAGACCACAAAAGATAAATATGGCATGTATTCACTTACATGTAGATATTAGCCATTAAATAAATGATATTGAATTTATAATTTGTAGACACAGAGAGGTTAGGTATAGAGAAAAGTACTGGTGGGCACATGGGTCTTTCTGGGAGTGGAAAATAAAACATATTTTATTGGCAGAATGTGGGTGGGAGCAGAAATACAGGAACCAGGTGGGGGAAAGGTAGGATAGATTTGGTTGAGGAGAGAATACAGAAAGACATAGCTATAATTGAATGATGTCATATGGAAACCGTGATATAATTTGAGGCATGATATGGAAAGCTAGTACAGTGGAAACTTCCTAAAATACATGAAAGTGATCCTAAAAATGCTCCAAATACTGAGTGAGACAGAGCCCCAAATGGTCATCTCTTGTCTTGAAGCAAAGTCACCACTACCATGACTGGGTTATAGGCAATTGAATTGTTAGCCAAGAGGATCCCATGGAAATCTTCAAACAACTCAGGCTATTGCCAAGATAAAATGTTGCTGTCCACACAATGATAGCAGAGACATATTGCGTAAGACAACGTAACTCATTGATCATGAAGAGGTTGAGTTGGTGCTCACATGGAACCTTAACTTTTATGTTCTAGTGGCTTTGGTACAAAAAGTTATTATGCAGGCTATTGAAAGGGGAAAATATAAAAGTGTGGTTCTCAACCTTCCTAATACTATGACCTTTTAACATAGTTCCTCATGGTCTAGTTACTCTCAACTATAAAAATATGTTTGTTCCTACTTCACAGCTGGAATTTTGCCACCATTACAAATTATAATGTAAATATCTGTGTCTTGTAAGGATTTTAGGTGACCATGCACAATGGGTGTTCTATTCCTCAAAGGGTTCATGACATACAGGTTGAGAATTGATGGCATAATACAATCTAGTCACAAACTTCTAGTCTACAATCTGTCTTGTCTACAAAATATTTTAGGACCATGGTGGCACAAAGCTTATTGAAGTAAGCAAGCAATGTTTGATTTTACTTAAAGCTCTCTTCAAGAGATGAATCCTATACCCAAAAATGCCTGGATAAACAAGAACCAAGATAGCCCAGATACCTAAGGTAAAAACCAAATACTAGTGATATATATATATATATATATATGTATATATATGTGTATATATATATATGTATATATACATATACATACATATACATACATATATATATAATTTATATACATAAATTATACTTAATGATACTCTACTACTATACTCATAGATCAATGTCTTATTCAGTCATCAATAGAGAAGCTTCTTCCTGTAGCAAATGGAAACAGGTGCAGAAGAGATCCACTGTGAGATATTCTGCAGACATGGAGAGACTTTATAAAGCTCTAAATAGTAGGTATTCACAAAGTACATCCAGTAAAGACTCTGGGAACCCTTCTGAAGAGGAATCAGAAAGATTTTAAGAGCCTGAAAGGGATACAGAAGATCAAGACTCTCTGAATCAGCTTAGCAAGGCTCATATGAAGCAGCAAGCACAGGACAGATATGAGTCTGCTGTGGGTCTTCTGCATATACATTAAGTTTTTGGCTTAGTATTTTTATGGGACTCCTGAGTGTGTGAACCAATGGGTCTCTGTTTCTTGGCCCTGCTCTTAGGGCTCTTTTGCTTCTGTTGGATTGAATGGCCCAGTCTCTATGTAATGGTTTTTCTTTTATCTTAGTATATTTTATATTGTCATATTTTCTTGTTCACTCTTTGAAGCCTGTTCTTTTCTAAAGCAAAGAAGAAAGGTAGTAGATATTGACAGGAGGGAGGTAGAGAGGAACTAAGAAGAGTAGAGAGAGGGGAAACTATATGAGAAAAGAATATATGTTCCATAAAAAAGAAAGGAGAGTGAAATAGAGAAAGAAAGATGGATAATATAAACAGGATGGATAGGGAGTGAGATCTGAGAGAAGATGAGTAGAGAAATAGATGTGACTAAATTACATTCTATGTAAGTCTCAAAAATGAATAAAACATTATTTAATAAACTGATAAGAATTTATAACATTTTAGTGGCTTTTGAAATTACTTCCTTCAAAGTATTTCTTAAAAAAAAGTTTAATGATGTCTCCGGTGGTTTTTTAGGGGCGTCTGACCATAGAATAACCTCACTGAAAGCACAATCAGAACCTGTTTGAGATTCCCAGAAAATGTCTGCGAAAAGAAGTGGGCCATACTTTCGACCATATCACTTGATCCTTAACCCTGATTCATTGTTATTTTATCATAAACTATGAAATGAATATTATGTCTTTGTCAGCAACCTTTCCATGAAATGTTTATAGCATAATGTTAATTGTGCTGCAATTCTTCTTTCTCATCTGGAAAAGGAATGTTCCAACTGACTGTGGGATGTGGAGCTTTTTCTGTTTTGTGTCCCCATACTTTCTCTGTCTATCTTCTCTGAGATCCATGTATACCACACTACCAACTGGCCAGTCAAGGTATAGAAACAGGGAATTTAATAGCAAGTCTAGTGTGGGGTTAGCCAATCAGATGGGATTGAACTTGAATCCCACACCATAGGAGAAAATCCATTCCAAGTACTGCAAACATGGTCAAAAAGCATGTGGTAGGCCCTAGTAGAAAAATTACTGCTGTTATTTTTCTAACTGGACTTGATATGCCTATCAAATAACCTTTCAAATACATTTGTTTATGCTGACAGATTAGTGTTACTTCCAGCTTTGATTAGGGTATGAGAGGAAACCTTCTGATGACCAGGTAGGGAAGCAAATCTGAATAGATCAGAATGTAAACTTGATTTAGTTTGGCTTCATTAACCTGGATCTGACTTCAGGGTATTTAATGTTAGGCAGTTCATTGTCAGCATATTTAAAACACAGTACAATTTGGGGGAAAAAGTTTCCAGGCAACAATTAGTCCTATCCCAGGTTTCCAGGCAACGATCATTCCAATTCCAGATGCACAGTAAAGCTTAAAGTGGAACTACTTAGAAACTCCTTTACAAAATACATGTGGGTTTTACAGCTAAGGGGCCTAGAATCTAGTATGGTCTCTGAGTGCTGTGGAAGCAGAAAAACTGAGTAATATAACTGTATACCCCCTTATGAGAGAAACAAGCATAACTTGAACAATAAACAGTAATTAGTCCCTGGTAAACTGATTGGAAAAGTCATTAAGTGTATGTAATATTTTCTGAGTTCCATGTGAGTCAGGGTCTGGAAGACAGTAGAGGAAGGATGGACAGTACTAAGGGAACTGGGCATGTGATAGCCAACATTTGATGCTCCATTCTAGGACACACAGGACAGTGTGCACAGAAGAATTATGAAAGCAGTGTGACTCAGCATGGACTTTGGAATCAGTACCTTGAAATCAACTGTAGTAGCTTTTCTGAGCCCCATAATCATATGGGCATAATTATAAACACATTAACATTGACTAATGACCTGAATGTACTTAGCGTTTGTAAAGAGAAACAACAATCATGGAAAAGAGAAAAACTAAGAAGACAAAAGGATTTGTCTGAACAATTGAAAGGCAAATGTAGCAAGATGTTGGGCCTCAGATCCTGAAGAAAAAAATTAGCTGAAACCCAAATGCAGAACTATTGAGTCTTAACAGTGCTTGGCAACCTGAGCAGTAATTAACAGAAGGTATGGATGTAAATCAATCAAACAAACAAATAAAACAAAACAAAAGTCCATCCCTGGATCTCTCTGCACAACTTCTAGGCCTCTAGGTAGGTCAGGGAATCTCTTCTATGTATCATTGTTAATGCTTATATAACCAAGGAGATTATGCCAAAAGACTAAGCTTCACCTAAGGTTAAACAATTAAGAGTGTTCATCCAACTCAAGGCACTTTTTGTATCTAGCTGAGTCCAACAGAAAGGCAAAGACTTTGATATCCCAGAGCCTGTAAGAAACAAAAAATCAATTTCAGGGGTCAAACTCAGCAGGCTAGAGCATGTCTTTGTGTTTAAGTCAGACCAAGTAACACATGCAACCCCCACTCAGGCCACCATAGATTATACAATGCACACGGTCCCCAAAGAAGCAGCAGATAAGGAGACCAGGTGCCTCATGGAATATTTCTGTGCACTACGAAGGATTTGATAGGTGAAGATATCTTCTCCTGTGTGTGCAGCTGTACTCAGTATTATTCTTTGATTAAACAACTAATGGAAGTGATAGTTTCTAAAACTTGATAATTTGCCAAAACATAAAATAAGACATTTTAGATACATTTGTTTGGGGCCTCCAACACTGGGGCAGATTTATATATTTGAAGAATGGTAAAGATGAAGGCTGAAAAGTATCAATACACACATGAACAAATTAAAAATAACCAAAGAGATTCTTGTGAGTTATATCCATTGTTAAAAAGTCATTAGTATGAATACTATAGGAGTTAGTATCCCTTCGGATGATGGGGCTTAACAACAGGCAATTGGGACTCACTAAGTAATTTGTTTAGCTTGCATCTCTGATAATTGAAATTGCTTTTGTAAAGCTTTAGTTCCTTGATGAAAGAAGAAATTGAAGGAGACATAACTATGTGACTAGCATGATAGTGGCTTTATGTGAGAGGGACCAAGTCATTCTGTATGGCTATTATAGTGTGAATATAATCTTCCTGGAGGATACTTTTTTATGTATAAACCTTTGAATAGAGGTAAATACTAGTAACAAGAAGGAATCTGAATTATGAGTCGAGGTGGCTTGAAACAGGAATATGGGGATGACTTGGGCCACACAGTGAGAATCAGTTAGTAAATTGAAAGGCTGATCAGGAAGCTGTCTGAATGTCCAGTGAACAAGTACAAGTTTTTTGCTGGCTGGTGGTTGTCACAGGAGTTACAAGAAAATGCCATGTATTGGCATCTTGGTTGCATATGTTGACTTCATCTGAAACAAAACAGTTTAGTGAATTAGAAATGGGATGTGTGTATATGGGAGAAAAGACTTGACTAATTAATAATAGAATTCTACATGGAGTCTTTATAAGAGAGGAGTGAAATGAAACACACACACACACATAGGAAAAACGACTAACAAGAGCTGTCGTTTTTTTGAGGTCTATCTGTCATTCTTTTGAGGTCTATAAAAGAAAGTTAATTTCTGGAAGGATAAATAAGTAAGAATCTGGCTAGGTAAATTAGATGTTTCTGGTTTATTCCTGGTTAATATGATTATTTTTTCTTGGTTTTAAGTTAAAAATTAAATTTAGTTGCTATAAAGGGAAAAACAGTATGAAAACAATATGATTATATTTGAAATTTTAATAGTTGAACATGCTTTTAAAAATTAATAAATAGAGGAGATACTTTAAGTGGCTACGGGAATGTTGTCCTTGTCCTAAAGCTCAAACTACTAGCTATAATATCACTGCTGTAATGCTAAAGGAGTTAGAGTGAGAGGTGACTTCACATCAGTGTCTCCTGTAAACAGGTGAAAGGTGAGAAAAAAACAGTACTGGGAATTTCCAAGAGAGGCCAAAGCCTACTGGTATTTTCTAAAATCTGTTGAAGAAAATTTAGTCTTACCATTTTTTTTTTGACCAGACAATTGCAATCTATGAGGTTTAATGCAAGAATGAATGGCAATCTATGAAGGATATGAGCATGGAACGTTTATAATTGAATATTTTGTTTAGGGAATGCTACAAATTAAAGTTTTATAGTGAATGTTGTAAGTTTTTAAAATCAATTAGATTCATATGTTTAATAGAAAAGGCTAATCAGATATCATTATTTTAATGAAATAAATAAGCAGTAGCAAGTGTTTGTCTACCCGAGTGACCTGTTTTATTTATCTACCATAGGCAAAAGATGAGGATTATTGATTATACTCTCTGGGTGACATTTCTACTGAAGTTGAAATATAGGTACTTCATTATTAAGAAAAGGCACTGAAAAACAATTCATCCTGTCATCAGTGTGTAAATGTATGGTGAAAAAATAATCATTTTTATGTATTACAACAACATGGCAGTTTTGAAGGACTGTGGTCTTCTCCAGGTTTGGAAACTGCAGACTGCAATAGCAACCTGATAGTCAAAAGGTGCTTATCATTGCAATAGTGTCATGACAAATATAGAGATAACCAAACAGATTTATGGTGGAATTTTAGGCCACGTCATAAGAGTTCATTCCTTGTACTTTAGTCTTGATCTAAGGCCTGTGTCTGAGAACATCATAGGCACAGGGGTGAACCTATTACTTTTATTTTGCAATATGGGCATGTTATTAACTTCTTCTTAATATTAATTTATATTATATCCATAAGGCACTGTTGTTTGTAGCCTTGATCAAAGTATCTTCCCTTTTCAGCAAATGGTGTTAATGAAAAGGTTCCAGAATGGGCAAGGTTCTGAAGACAAGTGAAGACTAGAGAGAGAGAGAGATCATATTAATCAAAGAACCCATATTATTCCTTCCAAGGTTCAGAAACCATCTTGTAAGAAGGGATGTGTTAGAGCCTAGCAATAGGGATTAGTGTGGTTCTCATGCTCTTTTGGGCAGCTTCTTTTTACTGCCTAAACAGGAGGGGTCTCTGGTGAAACTTAGTGGGATGCAAAGCAAACATAGAAAAGAAACAAAACATTGGAAGAACTGATGAGGGCCTGGTGGGAAGATTGTGAGAGAGACTACAAGATAAATGTGACCAGAATGTCTTCTACACAAGCATGAAATTATTTGAGAGTAAATTAATAAAAAAAAAAAAAAGAAAGAAAAAGAAAAAGAGAATGAGAGAATTTTCTAGAAAAAAAAAAGTATAATGATTTAGTTAAATCACTCAGTCTTAAGGTTGAGGGTACCTGGATCTGAGTAAATTATTTGCTCCACGGCTCACTTCACAGAATGAAGAAAGGAGTGCTTTGCATTCCTCTTGTGTTTTAGTCTATAATTCCTGCACTTAGAAAACCCAGACACCTTATAAATCCATTGTCTTTTAAATCCATTTAATAAGCTTAATTTATCAAAATAATCATTCAATTGCCTTTCTTAAAATAAGTCTAAATTCTTCATGTGATTTTAGCATCGAGAAAAGTTTTAGCACTGTATTATACTTATTTTTCAAAGTAGCCTTCACTAAGATGAATTTTTTACTTTGCTCAGTTTTAAGAGCTCATCAAATGTTAAACATGACAATGAAAGTATTGCAAATTCTACCATTTTCTTTTCCTGAGCAGGTGAATTATTTATATTATGCATTTACTGGAGATAGATAGTCTAAGAGTGACTACGCAGTGTCATACATTTCTCAGACAAGTTAACAATCCGTCTCTTTGGGCAACCGAAAATTATCAAACATTATCAGATGTTAGAAGTATCGCCTATGAAATAAACAGGTAAAATTTCTCAGAGATAGTTTAGACATCAGTGTGAGATTCTCATTTACCTGTCACAGCTTGACATGGAGGCTTGAAGCTGGAAAAAAAAAGGAGGTGGGTAGCATTGACTTAATCAAATTTTGGAGGGACCTCATAGAAATTGAGATAAGCTGCAACATCTTTGCCCTGGTCACTTGGATTTCACTTGGATTTGATGATCAGAAATGTGTATTGACCCATAATAACTCTTTCAGTTAAATCAGGACTTTCTCTTACTATGATTTCAGTGGTCAAAAGATTTCTATCAGACACTCAGTCAATATGACCTTGTTTGTGGCAGAAAAGTGACTCATCTGAACCTCATTTCTAACAATTATATTTTGATATAAAATCTGGCTTAAATTGTTTTAGTTTTAACAAACATTTTCCTTAGTCAGTATATGTATATGAGATAACCATAATTGTCAGAAGACATTGAATGCCATGCATAGTGAGTGAGGCAGAGAATCAGCGTAGATACAAGTAAGGGTGTTTGCCTGTTGCAATGCACATTTCCCTTCATTACCACCTTCAGCTTCTCACTATGACTGGATACAGCAGTGTTGCTAGCTGTGAAATAATTGCTTCCCACTGCTTCTCACTTCCAGTCTTATTGTAACAAGGTTTGTTCTTCCAACCATATTGACAATCAGCTTATACATAGGATGTAACTGAACCAATAAATTGTGAACCAGTGTAATGCGTGCCTATATGTGAAAAATGTTAAACACCTGCACATGATCCTACCTGCTATTTTTCTTCTACAGTAAGACACAGTGTGGATGACAAGACTCATTCCCTCACCCTAAAAATGCAAATGAATATAGAAAAAGATTGAAATCCGTTTTCAAAAAACATGTATAATATATAATGATAATCAATATACATTGTTAAATCAATAACGATTATGATTGTTTCTTGTTACTAGAGCAAAAGTTTTGGAAGCTGACTGATGTAAGTGATGTCTGTGATACCCACGTTCACATCCTCAAGTCATAGCAGGATGTGTACTGCAACAACCTACTGGATGAACAAAAGAATCAGAAGAAGAGGTGCTGCATTTGTTTAATTATCATTTTATTCATTTAGTAGCCACCATGATATCATGCATTCAGGTCACTATGACAAAGTGCAGATCTATTTTAAGGGTAAGCCGTGCTACCAGGGCATGCTAGCAGCAATTTTGGTACTTAGAGACTTGAGATATTAAAGTTTTAAGTATAACAGAATGTTCAAGTGCATAAGTTGTCAGTAGTGCTGAATAAAGATCCCAGTTCTTGCAGATTAAATGGTAATCTCTATCTCTCTCTTTTTATTCTCCCTGGGGAGCTTTGATAAAAATAAATGATTTGTTCTGTTTATGCTTATCAGGCATGACCACACACTTCCTCCTCCTGCAGGGGGGTTATATTCATTTTACTCTTAATTAGTTCTGTGATTAATTTAGGTAAAGTTCTGTAGGATCTTTATTTTTTTCTCAATTTGAATAGCTAAGTGACTAGCATTTTACAGTCTGCCATGAGCAGTCTCCAGAGGAAGTGTTTTGTCTCTGACCTTTTACATTCCTGACAGTGAATGCTGGTCTTTGCTGATTTTACATATGTGCCTGTGGGGAGGAATTATGTACTCCACATATGATGCACAAGTTTTACTGTGGACTTAAACAGCAAAAGATAAGAAAGAAATCTGACATCGTGCAACGAAGTTCATTTACATGTATAAATGTATGTGAACATGCCTTGGGGGATCTGCATCTTTGATCATTGTAGGCTTTATTTGTTGCTATAGTTTGGCCCTCTTGGACACTTGATGTTCCCAATCATCCATCAACAGGATGAAATTCTTGTCCTCTTGTAAGGTCATTATATTCATGCCTGATTCATCAGAGAGAATAAACTACCTTTTGTCTGTCTCTAAGAGCTGGGTCAGGTCCAGAGTTAAACACAAGAAAACATTTCTCTCCCGTTAATCTTCAACAGAACTTCGAAGAAATTAACATTAGTCACAGCCTATAAAGACTGATGGTCCTCTCTAACTTTGTAGTAACAGAAATTTCTATCTAGATAAGAATGCTTGCCTCATTAGGTTAAAAAGGTTGTGTGCGTGTGCGTGTGCGTGTGCGTGTGCGTGTGCGTGTGCGTGTGCGTGTGCGTGTGCGTGTGCGTGTGCGTGCGTGCGTGCGTGCGTGTGGTGTGTGTGTGTGTGTGTGTGTGTGTGTGTGTGTGTGTGTGTGTGAAGGAAGAGTACCACTCTGATTTCAGATAATACTGAAACTTTGTGTTTTGCTACAAAATAACTATCTGAATGCAAAGTGTTTGATTCGAGAAATTCGACTAGCATGGAGGTCTCATATTCTCCTTTCCTCTTTCAGCAAAAGCAGCAAATACTTTTGGTGCTTTTCCTTTCATTGTACTCCACTCATGATTAAAAGCATGCCATTTATAATGAACAATGCCTTCAAGGTAGAACAAGATCGCTGCCTATCATCTACCTGGTAATGGTAAAGCTCCAGACATGGCAAGTAAAAGATGTCTCACTAATTTTCTGGGACATCCGTTAGATAATTAACACCTGATTTGAACCTTTGGATGCAAAGAAACATCTTGACCTTCAGTGAACATTTCTGTTCCTATAATGTTTCAACTCTTGACATCTTTTTTCTCTTTTTCTCCTAGTGAATTAGGACATTCTGAATATGGTTTTCCTTTCCACGGGATAATGTATATGTGCCACTTTACCTTGTTCTTGTCATGGAATTGAATATAATGAGAAAATGCATTTGTGTGGTTTGTGAATGGAGCACAAAAGTAATTTGGGTGCATTTGTCCGTAATTGGAGAGCCCCTGCCTACGAAACCACAAAGAGTGGATGACCCTGTCTTGTTTTGACAAAGTAACTAAAGTGCTTACATTTAGCCATGGTAGATATATGGAGTTATGCTCTGCTGAATGATATAGAGAATTGTAATAATGGTGATAATCACAGAGAAGATAATGGGAGTGGGAACATATTTAGAAAACAATGTCCTGTCCTACTGAACACCAACAAAACTGGGGTCCCAGGGAGCCTACTCAGCACAGAAGCTACACACAGAAAGGTGTCATTTTCTGCCCTATGCAGCCAAAACAGTCACTGTGCCTGAGCTCTGAGAAACACAGTCTCAATACCACAAAGCCCCAAATCTTATCAAAAATGAAAGAAAACAGGAAAATTCTCTGCTATCTGCCGGTGTCATCCTCTTGAAGAGAAGAGGTGTTTCAGGGGTGTCATCTCTCTTCCCCTGAGAAATTAGTTTCTCTCCTGGAGAAGATTACACTTAAAAAGTTCTTTTCCTGGGATCCCGAGGTTACTACTAGCCAGCCCTCTTTTCTCTTCAGGGCTACATGCCTCAAAAGTATGTGTATGACTAAGAAATCAATTTTTAAATTTGCAAGTGGTAATGATACATTCTTAGACACAATATGGAACCTCAAGTAAAAACTGAACCTGAGGCTTTGGATACAAAATATTATCTATTCAGTCTTAAATTCAGATAGGAGGCTTTGTAGCTCCCATGAATAGAAAAAAAATGGTTACATCCATCTTTCTTCTTCTTTAGAAGTTATATTTTTTCTGACATTCTGCTGCCTTTGCTAGAAGGAATGTGTTCTACGTAAGGTTCAGAGTAAGATGATACAGTTTAGGATTCTGGTTTGATTGATACAGGCATGTTTATAAGGATTCTAGCTCCAAGGTTGGACAGTGCAATCAAGAGGAGAGGACATTCTCTGGATCTCAGGTATAGGAGCCCTCTTTCTTCCTTTCTTTCTCTTTCTTTCTTTCTCTTTCTTTCTCTCTCTTTCTCTTTTCTTTCTTTCTTTCTTTCTTTCTTTCTTTCTTTCTTTCTTTCTTTCTTTCTCTGTGTATGTATTTTTGAAGGCAAATTTATTATTATTCAATTATTCCATTCTTCAACATCAGCTCCTGTAGAGCTACCTTGTTGATATAAATGACACATAACGTGTTTTAGCTAATTTAAGAAACAAAAGATAAAGTCATGGCTACTTGTATTATAAAATAGGTGCCCATATGCTCCTCTAAAACAAAAACAAAGAACACACCAAAACCCCACAATAAACAAACAAACAAAACTCCAGGGAGTTCAATTGACTTAGAGTGTCTTAGAAACAGATTGGATGTTGTCACTGCAATAGAGTATAAAACCAAAGAAGCATGTGAGTGCAATGTGAGAGAGGATTGTAGTCATAGAGACGTTCTGGAAAGAAAGCGGAGGGTTAAATAGTATTTGTGAAGCAATAGAAAGAAGTCTGGTGAGCAAATGAAATGGTCTGGTCCCATGAGAGAGTCCACTCAAATAGAAAGGGAAGACTTATAGGAAGTGTAGTGGAGTTCCATATCATGAGCCATCCTGCGCATTTACACTTGTAGAGCATTGATAAAAGGAAAGAAGAAAAGGAGTAAGAGGGAAAAGGAAGAAAGTAGGAAAAGAAAAGCAAACTGTCTAGCCAAGTTAATGCAGAAACTCTCCATTAAGCCAAATGTATAAGAAGTCATTGTCACTGGACATTCATACAGATTGCAGGTCTCTGGTAAGAGAGAATGTATAGCATTGCTCACAACACCTTCTCATGAGCATCATGTTCTAGGCAGAAATTGTGCTGTCCTAGTTTTCTCATCTAACCCAGAAAAACCCAAGTGCTAAGAGACAAATGATGTGCTCAGTATCAGCTGTTGGGAGGATCAGAGCTAGAACCTGGCTCCTAATCAGGAATATTACATTCTCCCACAACAGCGGATTACAAGTGCAGGTGCCTGTCATCTGGAACAGCATGGCTGAGGGAGTAGACGAAAATGAAGACATCAAAGGCAGGTACACTAAAACAGAAAATCTGAGTGGCAGAAATGGTGAAAGACAAGCCATCCTTCATAGTGTATCTGCTTACATAAGACTTCCTTCCTGATGGATCTACAGTGTCAAAACTCTGAAAAATGCCATTCTTTCACCTTGCTGCAGTTCTGAGATCTCTGTAGGATTAGTGGTGGGCTCAGGTGTGGGGAAGCAATCACCTAGTAGGATTCAGAGCTGATCCTGTGGTTGAAAGCCAGGTGTGCATGGAGGTTCTCCACACTTCTCACCGAAAAACCAAAGATGGGAGTGTTGTGAACACTGGGCAGACTTGAAGGACCATCCTATGAGATTTGCCTCCTATGCCTCTACCATTTCTTAATGATTATTCTGTGGTGTGATAGAATCGAAGTGATATTATAGAGTCTCAAGTGTAACAGCAGGCTTTTCCACTCGTGACCCAGTTACCAAATACTCTAACACATAATTATTTATGAATAAATGCCTAGGCCATAAGTTTGGGCTTTTGCCCAGACTAGTCCAAAACTTATATAGCCTGCTTATTCTATTCTGTGTCTTCCACAAAGCTGGTTACCTCTCCTCAGTTTTATACATCTGTTTCTTCAGAGTCTGGGTTATGAATTTTTCATACCTGACTAACTCCCAGAGTTCCTCTCTCTCTCTTCATGTCCCACATTCTAATCCTGCCTCAGCTTACTGTCTGTCATCATTTTATTAACAGGTAATGCTTTTGCACAGTACACAAAATATTCTTGTTACATTCAACAAATCAAAACCATCTACCAATTTACCGCATTAGGTTCTCATAACCATACGTATTCATGCTGTATTTAACTAAACATCATTTATAAAAAGTACATGGGTTTTTTTTGAAGTTTTATTTATTTATGTGTTTACAGGTTTAAGTAATGTGAACAAGAATAGTTCTTGACAGTTCTGTAGGACTATCAAAAAGACATAACAAACCAGAATGCTAGAAAATGTTTAGATCAATTGTGACAACAAATTAAGGTACATACAATCAAGAGAGATGTTTGATGAAGAAAGAAACCTCAGAAAAGGGATGGGGGATATCTACTGTGATAATAACTGAATGTACATGGTGTGTAAACATCTAACCCAGCTATGTTGGTGAGTGTCACTGAAAAGACTCATTGTGCTAAGCCTTTATTAGTCCTGCCTCTTTTCCAGAATATTCTAGAATATAAAGTCTCAAGCTGCTTCCAATTGGGCATCGCAGTAACCAGTTTCCTGTCACTTTGTATTTTCTGAACATTTATAAGAATACAGAAAGATTCCAGACCTTTCTTCTCTTTTCTCTGATTATTGTTCTTCTAAATAATAGAAGATAATTTACAGGACTGAGCCTCAGTGTCCACTTATCACAAAGAGAGCATGATTGCTCACTACCTGTGTGAGCTGCATTCCTACAGAGCTAATTTTTTGTGTCAAAACCATTACCTACATAGTAAGTGGTGAGACCACAGTGCCTTCAAATGATGAATCTTCACCAGGAAAACTTTACCCAAAGCATAACATGAAGTCAATTTATTACCCCACAATCAAATGAATAAAACTTAATTTAGTTTAATGTTTAAGTTTCTATTCTTTTGATGGTTAATTTTGTTATCAAGCTGATTAGATATAAAATTAATTAATCATTGCTCTGACAGAGCCAGGAAGGCATTTCTCTGAAAGATTAATCCAGGGGATGAAAAATGTTTCCCAGAACTGTGCTGTAACTTCCAAGGGTGGTCCAGTCATATGGATGTCTGAGGGAAAGCTGTTCTTTTTGCCTGCCTAGCTTTCTTCCTTATTGATGAGAATATTTTTGTCACTGCTTCTACACTTTCCTCATGTTGTAACACCAGCAGAAAAACACTGATTCTACAGGAGCCTCTAGTCTGAGTAAGTGTTGAGACATTCAACCCTGTAGACTTAGATGATACCGTACTTTTCAGGGGTTCCAGCATGGAGAACCATTATTGGACTTTCCAGGATAAACCGGGGTAAATTATTTTTCATTCACATTTATTCTATTGTTTCTGCTCCTCTAAATAATCATGAGTGATGCAGTTCCCTAGAGAGAATCTACAAAGGAAAGAAACTTAGATTTGATTTTCAAAGAAATATGTACCTCTCTTTTTTATGAGACAAACTAAGCAACCATTTTAGTTTAAATGGTAGTACACCTTAGATCACACACAATACTTCACCCACATTTAGACAATATTGAACTTTCCAAGTGTTTTATATAGATTGTTTTATATATTATCTTGAAAGAACACTTTTTCATGACTTCCTGGGTATTGCCTCTCAGCAAGGTACAGCACATCCATAAGTTACTTTAGAATCAGTAAGACAGATTCTGGGGGCAGTCACTCTGAGCAGATTTTATACTCTGTGGTTTTGCCTGATAGGATTTTAAATATGAATAGCATATCTTAGAAACTTGGTGTTTAAATTTTGACAACATGAAACATGAATGTAAAACTGATCAAATGATGGAGCCATCCATATCTTAAAGATCAAGGCTCAGCCCATTTGTCTAGAAGATGCAGGGAAGTAAATTACTAATGGGGTTTGCAATTTTCTTTCTTTTTTATGATTTCCTAATATGTTCCTTATATATTTTTCTTTCTTTCTCATTCTTTTCCTCTCTTTCTTTCTTGTTTTCTTTACATTCCTTTTTTTCTCTTCCTGCCTCCCCCAAATCTTCCCATATTCCTGAAATACTTTCTTATTAATATGAAACACTAAAGATTCTCTAAGTATAATGCTGATCCTTGACAAGATAAAAGACAGACTAGGATATGATACGTCATCAATAATGATCTTTCAAAACAGATTTCAGTCTTCACATGCTCCAAATAATTGCTATTTTCTCAATCTAAAGAAATAATCTAATCTCTAGCTGGTTTAATAGCATCTCAGCCCATAATGCTTTCTGTCTAATCACAGAGACTTTAAGGTACGCTGTATATGGATTTGCCTACACTTTTCCCAAGCTAGCTAAAAACTGATTGTTTCCTATAACTCTATAAAAGAAGCAACTAAAGAGGTTAACCCCCTACTAATTTTTATTTTTAAATTTTTCAAATGCTATAACACTGCTTAAAATTATTTAATATATTTATATTTATAAAATCCATATAAACCTGTTAATTGGTTATAACATACCTACTATTTAGCGTTAATCACGTCATCACCTATAAATCCACTTGGACCTCTGGAGTCAGCACATATATCATTTAAGCCATTTAACTGAATGCTGCTTGGGAAAACTCAAGGTCTATTAATGCATTATTTCTCATTCAACACAAAATTTGAAAGCTGTGAATTTGAAATATTCCTCCCAGGAGAAAAAAAAAGCAATGAAAAGAAAATGGCTTTGTTTAAAAAGAACTATACTGTTGAATGGAATTTAAAACATGGTTTGAATTTGATTGGTGACCTTAAGATATAGAGAAAATTCTAGTGTCATCTTCTAATCAGGATGTAATTCACACTTCAGACACCTTCTTAGTGATCCCTTGTGGACTGGACATCTTTGAACAAAGATTCCTAAGGACTCATTAAACCTTCATCCTTCTGAAAGTAGAACTCTTTCGCAAATGTGAGAGATGTCATGGAAGGAGCACCAAAGAGCACATGTTTAGCAAGCCAGTTGTACATTTACTCAAAGACTTAAAATAAGTTGATGAGACTATATAAAACGACTTACATACTTAGATAAATTTGAAATATTTGGTAACTGTGGATCATGTGTCACATAGAGTTTAGTGTTAGATACTTCAGTGCTATAACAAATTACCCCACAGGAAAAAAAGGAGGAAAGTTTTTCTTTGCAAATAGTTTCAAAGGTTTTAGCCAGCATTGCACCCACAGTTTAGAGGGCAGCTCACTCTGTGGGCCAGGAAGCAAGAAGAGAAAGTATGGCTGACTGCTTTCTCCCTTCTAACATGTTCAGCTACCCAGCACAGAAATGGTGCTGCCTCCTTCAGTTAAGCCTTTCTGGAATGCCCTCTCAGACTTGCTGCTGTAGTATGTTATTAGCTCAAATCAGCTGGATCATCAAATTAACTAAATTCAAGTATACTTGAAGTGTTTGGGTTTATTTATTCACCAAATATTCTCAGGGAGCACTAACAGGACATGTGATAGGAAAGAAATAGGTTTCTCATTGCTATTGAATATATATCTAAGTATTTTCTGGATACCAAAGCTAAATTGATATTTTTGAACAAGAATAAAAGTTTTATCTTCTGTGAGTTAATGTAATGAAATTTGTGTGTATGTCTATGTTTGTATCAATAAATGCATACTTGCTTGAGTCCATGTTTCTATCCATATACATATTTTTCCATGAATATAATCATCTATGTGTCCATATGTATACCAATGGGTATATTCTTATATCTGTCCATGTGTGCATTCATATATATCTTTCTACCTGTGAATCTGTGTGTATTCATATGTAGTGTATATCCATGTGTACTTCTATGTATGCACTCATGTATATATCCATGTGTGCATCTACGTGTATATTTCCCTGTATCTATTGTGAGCATCTGTGTCTGCATAAATGTGTGTATCTGTGTGTAGATCTATACTTGCATCCATTTGTGTGTATGTGTGTGGTCAATATTTGCATATTTGCATCCATTGGTATATATATATATACACACACACACACACACACACACATTATATATATATATATATATATATGCATATCCACATGTCAGCCCATATGTGCATATATGTGTGTTTCATTTACACACCCACATGGGTATCCATGTATACATCAATGTGGATATTCATGTGGAACGATGAATATGTATCTTCTTGTCTACAGATAACACTTTAGTAGAAGAGTTCTTAAATGAGCCAAATACATCATATCTGCTATGAGGACCACATGAGGTACAGTTCATGTTGCCAACAGAGAATTAGAGAATACTATTGGCCTCACAAAAGTTTCTATATTCTTGAATTAGCTGTTGTTCCTGATGAAAACTGACAGAAAGCATTTCCTTAGTATTTTACTTCTGTCTAGAAGGCAATAACCTCTTCAATAGAATCCTGATTTCTGAAAAGCCATCCGTAGTTCTCAAAATAGACCACACACAAGGCTTGTTTCTCAGACCTTGCCAAATCCAAGAAATCCCGAGTATGTGTCGTATGTCACATAACAGATTTCTTCTTTTTTTTTTTTTCTTGATATGGGGGAGAGGAACAGGGACATATGTGCGAGGGATTTGACTAATTATGTCTCTCTCAGAGACACATTCTAATTCAATGAAGGAGACAGAAAACAGAAGCTAAACTGAATACATCTTATATTGTCTAAAATTTGCAGTGGACTATAAAAACATAACATTTAGCATTATATTTGTTGTAGGATACACAGAATAATGATGGCTTCCTGCTTTGTTTCCCTCTCTAAACAAGTGTCAAAATGAAACCACAACAAGAAGTTCCAACTCAGGAAAAATATGCAAAGGTCTGAAATATTAACTTTCTAACAAACTTATACTCTAACAGAAAACAACTTGTTAGAAAAAAAATTAAAAGCTAAGGAAAATGATTCAGTGGATAATGGTGCCTGCCATCAGGTTTGAATACTTAGGTTCAGATCCCAGAACTCACATAAAGCCAGATACAACAATAGTGTACATTGGTAATCCTGTTATGAAATGGAAAACAGAGGAAAATATCCAGAAGATGTAGGTAGCAGCCTAGGCATACAAAATGGCAAACTATAAGACCTTTTTAAAACAAGGTGGAAGGGGAGAGCAATCCCTGTGGCTCTCCTCTGACCCTCATGTACATGGGTCATGTGCACCCAAATTTACATACATACATGCAAGCACACACACACACACACACAGAGAGAGAGAGAGAGAGAGAGAGAGAGAGAGAGAGAGAGAGAGAGACAGAGAGAGACAGAGAGAGACAGAGAGAGAGAGTTGGAGACAGGGATAGACTGAGAGACAAAGAGAGACAGAGAGAGAGGGAGAGAGTTAAAGAAAGAGGGAGAGAGAGGAAAAACAGGGAGACAGAGACAGAGAGCAATTGATGGATCTTTAAAAAATGTATGCAGGCTTCTAGTTTGTTTGATAAAGACAGTAAAACAGTTTAGCTTGAAGAGCACGTAAGAAGCCTGGGAAGATGCGACAAAGTACTTAAGGGCCCGTGATGATAAGCAGACAACAAGAGGACAACATGTTAAGTTTGACTTACGGAGAATTCAAGAGATTGGAAGTGTGTGACTTAAGGTTAAGAAGGCTTGGAAAATTTGCTAATGCCTCTGAGTTTTATTCAATAAAACAAGACATCCAACTTTCAAAGTAAGTCTAAAGGTTAATTGACATACTATTGGGAATAGCCGAATAGTTATTGAAAACTTAAAAATGATCAATTCAATTTCTTTTACTTTTCTTCCAGCATACACAGATACATTTCAAAATGGTTAAAGAAAAACAATATGACACTATGAGAAAGATGTAGAGATTCATCCAATGAAATGTCACTTTTTCCTCCTTCTCAGTTTCCATCCATTACCATCATAGGCTTAATGACTTTATCTTTTTCAAATGAAAAAATTCAACCAATAGATACTGATCATGATTTTCTGTCCTCTAACTCCTCCCAGAGCTTCTCCACCACCTAACCCACCAACTACATGCCCTTTTTTTCTCTATTCGTCTCTTCAGAAAACAAACATTTTATTTGCCTGATTATTTTTTGAAAGTATCTCTTTTGTTAAGCCTTATATACCAATGGTTGTCCACATTGTCTTCAGTAACAAGTCTCACAGTTTTATCCACGGAGGTATTTTAGAATGTCCATTTATTCCTTGCTATTCATAGATGGCAAAGGATGTTTCCTTTTCTTCCCACACGTTTCTTCCCTCTGCTATGTCTTAATGCAATTGCACTCAGTTTCAAATGAGCAAAAGTAAAAGTTCTGCATAGGCATGTGGGAAGAGGAAGTACTCAAAGAAGGAGCTAGTATCCTATGTCAGTTCAAAATTCCTGACATTATTAATGATACTGTTATGCTTACAGACAGGAACCTAGTATAACTGTCCTCTGAGAGGCTCTACCCAGATGCTGACTGAAACAGATACAAATATCCACAGTCAAACACACTGAGTTGGGATCCTTATGGAAGAGTCATGGGAAGAACTGAAGGCCCTGAAGGGGATGGGAACTCCACATGAAGACCAACAGAGTCAGCTAACCTGGGAGCTCTCAGAGACTAACCCACCAATCAAAAAAGTATATTTGGGCTAGACCAAGCCCCCAGCATCTCCCACATATGTATCAGAGCGCTACATTGTCCTGCCTCAGTGGGACAGGATGTGCTAATTGGGCAGAGATTTGATGTGCCAGGGTCCAGGGACACTGGGTAGTGGCAGGATACCCTCTCAGAGGTCAAGGGGAAAGGGGATAGGGTGAAAAACTTTGAAAGGGGAGACTGGGAGGAGGCTGCATTTGGGGTGCTAATTAATTAATTAAAATAAAGGTGGCACTAACTTTCAGAGAAAAGAAACTTCAATAGTTCAGAGGCTTTAAGACTGGAATTCTGGGGTGTTTCAGGATCTTTAAGCAAACTATTGAAATATTTGGTTCAAGTGAGGTATTTTGGGCTGAAATACTTTTTAAAAGCAATCTGCGATTCTTAAGATACTCATCAATTTTTAATAATATTTAATAATACTCATTGATAATTACAATAAGCAATGTACAAAAATCTCAGTTTATCTAAGGCATTAAAGAGTGCATTACTTCACAAATGGATTAATGCAGTCTGAATATTGAGACCCAGGAAGCCGCTACTGCTGCAGAGCTAACCTGAGGAACTGAATCCTTTCTTTACTGAGTAATCTTTCTGTGTACTCACTGTGTTACATTTGTCATGCAGATGGTCTATTCTCCTTTAGTCTACAGTACAGCAAACTAAAACCAATTGTAATAACAATAATTTAATAAATATTAATTAAGTTTTTGATGGACCAACATATTAACTTTAAGTGGGATCAATGCTGATATTATTTTTTTATAGAATAATTATAACTGTTTTTATTTTTATTTCTTTATTGAAAAGAAATTTTTTCTTGAGCTATAATAACATAGCCATGGCCACCGAACACAGCTTTAGATTATTTCAAATTCTAGGTTCCAACGTGGAAGATTTATGAAGTTATAGACTGTTACAAAGCAAAGAAGTTCATAAATCAAATCAAGTTTTAATAAATATTGGCAGTTCATCAAAGACGTGGTTACGTCAAGATGGGGGAAGCTTTTTAAATTCTTCAGCCGCTATCTGATGGCATTCTTAGCTTTTGCGTTGGTGGAAGCAGGGAGTCTGCTAGGTTAATGAAGTCTAAAACTTTTTTCATATATTAGTCACAAGTTGCTAGTTCCCACTACAGCTAGGCAAGAAATGACTATTTGGGTGGCTAAAGTGAACTGAGATAAAGTAATTAGCCTCTGGACTATGGCATTCCAACCTTCCATGTCATCTAAGTTCTACTCAGTCACTCAGTCTCTGAAGACGCTTTCCAAAAATCCTATTGACCAATCTCCCCGTTGACAGGAATCACATTGTGTACATAGGAAGACCACATATTATTAATTATTATAAAGTTCATCATAGCTAGGAAGCTCATTCCTAGCATTTGAGTAATGAACAGTACAGCAGTCTTCAGAAGAAATTAATTACTGGTAAAGGCCATTAAGAAAGAAACTCCTGGGTCATATCAAAACTATAACCATCATGGTCTACATCTGTCTTACTTTTTCTTACATCATGTGTATCAGATGTGACATTTACATGTGACATATAATAACCTTATTATACTTATAATCAAAATAATTAATAACACATTTTGGCTTACTGGTGTGAAAATAATAGATGGAGAAAATACATATTTTAAATAACCAAAAATTGCATATTTTCTTAGAAAATGGTTTGATTGTTTTCCACTGTATTTATAGCTAAAGATACTCTATGAACTTTCTTGTTCATATTTAAATGGTTACAGTTGGGACATTGAAATGAGCCACGGTAGTGTTTTTATTAGTAAAACACAAATACTCTCTAATTGATTTTTTTAATTTTCAGCTAATTATAGTATAAGATATTTTAGGCACTAATCAAGAAACATTAGAAGTACTTAAGTTGTTAACATCATGAATATTATTGCTACTAGAGAATGATGTCTCTTGTATGCTTTGGATAGTTAACTCAACCTTTGGATACTTCTAGTTGGAGTAAAGGGAGCAACGTTTAACTTAGAGCCAGATTTTTTCTTTATTTCATTTAATATAAATTACTGTGGATAAAAAGAAAAACAAAATTTATAAAAACAGTAAAATTATTTGAATATTTTAATCATGAAAACTTGTTTTGAGTAATGAAGAAGTTTAGGGTAACTAATTGTAGCAAAAATCATGACTAAATGAGGAGATATAGTGTCTTCGTTTGTGACTTCATTAAAACAAATATCAGTATTGTTTGATCACTTAGAACTGTACAGTTTCTGAATGTTAAATATAAAAAGTATCTAAGAAACATAAAAATTGAGAGAAATGTTTAGTTACTTGGGGTTTTCAATTGTAAATGGTATTGAAATGAGTATCATCCAGCGTTTTCAAAATCCATATGGAGGCACTCTCAGGTGGTGTAAAAAGTTTCAGCATGTGGAGTTTTGTACTCTAAGAGAGTTAGAAGCATCTGGATGTGGTCATGAATCATTGAAGTACTGTATCTTCTCTTTTAGTAGATGAAATCATCTGGTTTCTCTGGGGTTTTTTGTTGTTGTTGTTGGTGGTGGTGTTTGTTGTTTGCTTGGCTGGTTGTTTTTTGGTTGTTTTTTGGTTGGTTGGTTTTTATTTTTATGATTTCTGTGATATTCTGTACCTAATTTATAATTGTAATTATCATACTTAAACATCCTTTACAATAGTCGGTATTACTAGATTATCTGTTAAAGATCAAATTTTATAAGTAGATTTCAATATTTCTCCATTAGAATAAATTTCAAGATCATTATATAATTTAGTAGGAATTTCTAAGTAAAAATAACTTTCTATAACAGAATTGCTCTATGGTTAAAGTAAAGACCAAGTATCCAAAACTGTAAAGGCTTTTTTCAATGAGAAAATATATACACCTAAAATCTGCTCACAGTTCTTAAGTGGCCATTTACACTGAGTATGCTCTATGTCAGGTCATGTTCCCCCACTTCTACTGAGCCTCAGTACCATCTGCCACGTCCTCCTGGCGTCTCATATTCCAGCCACATCTTCTGAGTGAAGCAAAGAAGCCATCAAATCCCATCCCAACTTCTGGGGAGATGGGCTTTGGTATTGCTCATCTAATTTTTATTTCTTTGATGAAACATTATGTCACATAAATCACTATGAAAATTCATACGTGCTGTACACACTCATGCTTGTATTTAAATACATACAAATACTTCCATCATGTATTACTCTGAAATCCTGTTTCAAGGCAGGTAAAGGTATCATCTTTTCATTTCCTTGGCTTTCAAGAACTTAGAAATTAAAATAGTAAAAATGAAATGAAAGAAATGGGTTATTAAATAGAAAAAAATGTAAGTAAGTATACAGACGATGGATTGGGTAATCTGCTCAAGGACAAAAAGCTGGCCCCTTGGCTTCTCAAAGGGATTAGAATTGCACTGTGTTTAATAAATAGTCATTGATAGAGATTCATTAAAGTCAATGTACTTGTGAATTTTTAAATTTCATTTCATCCTGTGTGTGTGTGTGTGTGTGTGTGTGTGTGTGTGCATGTATGTGCATGTATATTTGTGTCTGTTTCTGTGTAGATGCATTCTCATATGCATTTGTGTTTTAAAGTCAGAGAATAATCCTTAGGAGTTTTTTAACTTCTATCCCACAGGTCTCAGGGATTAAATGAAGAAGCTATGGTTTTTTATTTTTTGTTGGTTTCTTGTTTTGCCTATTGCTGAATATTACAGTATTTCTTTTTTTTTTTCTTAAAAGCAAAAAAAAAAAAAAATGTTGATGCCTTGGTAGAAGATTTTAAAGTTTCTTGCAGATATGAAAGAAAGAGGCCTGAAAGTGGCCTTTCTTTTTCTAAGTATATTGAGATAATTTATAGATAACTAATACACAGACTATAAGCTGCAGCCCCATAGGTGTTCCATGTAGAGGAAGGACTTACAGATGTTTGTTTTGACAACTTGTTCACCCAGCTTGTGAGAAGATTGGATTATTGAGAAATATTGCAGAGATAGCAGGAGTCAGAAAATTAATGAACTTTGCTATGATCTACACACTCCAACAGCTTCCCCTCTCTTTCCAATAGTTTTAGGCCACTGCCCTAGTATATCTATTCAAAGTAACAGGTGATCGCAAAATGAAATGATATGCTGCTCCAATAGCAAAATGTTATAGTAGCATTATCAGAGCATAGAAAATGAAATGACAGAACATATCAGGGTTAAGAGCAACAATGATCTTGGCTATTGTAATATTTATGTGGTTTCTCCTAATATTGTATATCAATAGTTCACTGATTAATAGAGTTGTTTTGTAATTTTTTTGTTGGTTATTTTATTTATGACATTTTGAATGTTATCCTCCTTCCTGGTTTCCCCTCCAAAACCTCCTATGCCACCTCTCTCCTCCCTGCTTCTGTGAGGGAATTCAACCAACCACCCACTCTCGCCTCCCAGCCCTGGAATTCCCCTTCTCTGAGGCATTGAGCCTTCACAGGACCAAGGGCTTCCCCTCCCATTGATGCCAGATAAAGCCATCCTCTGCTACACATGTGACTGGAGCTATGTGTCCCTCCTTGTGTATTCTTTGATTGGTGATTTAGTCTCTGTGAGCTCTGGGCAGGGGGATCTGGTTGGTTGATATTATTGTTCTTCCTATGGGGTTAAAAACCCATTCAGCTCCTTCAGTTCTTCCCCTAACTCCTCTGTTGTTGTCTCTGTGATAGAGTTTTTAAAAAGTTGTTTGAAAGTGCCAAACACCAACTTAATTCTGCGGAGTGCCGTGGAGCTTGTGCTCCTTATGTATTTGATACAAGAGTAAAGCTAACGGATCATGCAGTTCCACTCATCAAAAATGTTTCCAGAACAAACACAGCAAAGCAAAATAAGAATGTCTGTCTGATAAAGAACCTGGAACAAATTTGAAGATTGAGCTGCATCAAAGTGAAACTCGTCACTCGATGACAGGTATGACTGTGCACGCACCAGTGAAACATCTTCAATTACTGAGGATTTGTATGCATGGACTACTTCTGTTTGTAGAATAGATTCATCCTTGATACCCTTGCCAGACTTGTAGATTTTTGGAAACAACAGACAGACAGACATAATCTCTACAAGTGAACTTTATTTTCATTGTTATGTACAACAAGAAAATGAAAGAACAATGGGGCATCTTTTACCAATATCGTTACAATTATAAAGGAAAAGCCTGCAGGCTTATTTCCTATACAACTCCGAATAGAAATGAAGTTCTGAGAATAAATTGTTTTCACGTCTATAGCCATACCACCCTAAGAGTGCCTGATCATACCTAAGTTGTATTTTCAATATTTTACATACTAACCAGAATATCCAGAATATTAATCTCTCTTCTGTATTTTATGCTTTGTCCAAGTTATTTTTCTTGTCTTGCCTAATGCTGAATGTATTTGGTGTGTGGCAGAATCTGTTCCTAATGTCTTTAAAGGCCAGAAATACATAACTGTTATCTGAAGCACATTACCCTATCCTCAGAGCCCCTGATTGCTTCTCAATTCCCTTCTGAAATCATTACCAAATATTCCTTCTATCTCTTGGCTCTTGAGCTCCAATTTCAGTTCTGTTAATTTCATCCCAAGACAGAAACAGACCATGATCTAGTGGTTAGCACACAAGGTGTGGCAGAAGCTCATCTGATGTCTGTACTCCCTAGTGGAGATTGATTCACTCTGTGGCCTTGGGCAAGTTACTTAGCCTCCATTGCCCCACATGAACCATGTCTTAATAATATCTACTACACCAGGGGTTATGAGAATTCATTAATAAACTATCATTATCGGTCTTCATTATGCACCTGTGTGTAGCCCAAAACAATCCCTCTTGTTCTAATTGAGCAGTATAGTGTGGGTTTTGCTTTTTATGTGTGAGAAGGGACCTTGTATGTTCTCTCTACTCCTGCTCAAGTCAGCTATTCGGACCAGACTACTTTATCTGAGTAATTTGGCTTAGTGGAATGTTTTTATCTTGTACAGCATTCCAGATGTTGACACTGAGAAATTGAAGTAACGATTATTAGTCCAGCTTCCCATCCACTGCAAAGGGGCAGGCTCATTTTTCTCTCTTCAGTACTGCCAGAGAGCTGGCCCCTTTGCTTCTCAAAGCAGCAAAGTTTTAAAGAACCAAGGAACATTACCCAAGCCACAGTGCAGTAACTCTAATAAACTGCACCTGTGGATGGCTCTCTGGTTTATTTATATACTGTATCACAGGTCATTAACAGAAAATAACCCACTGAGATACAACATTCTTGTTTACAGTGAGGTTCTGGTGGTGACAGCAGGGATATAAAACACAAAATCAACAGGGAACACTGAACTAATAAAAAAACAAGGGTCTATAAAACATGGGAAAAAAAACAAAGCCAACTGTGCAGACAAAATAAAATAAAATAAACTTGCACCATAAAACAATCAAAAGCTATGGTATATTTATAGAGACCAGGGAACCCAAAGACCCACTGAGCAAGAATATTTATGGGTGTCAGATTGAAAGTCAGGAAATCTGTGTGCTGTCAGGATGAAGATTTGAGTACTAGGACACATCCTTAGGAAAACAAGTTTACTTCCCTTCCTTTCAGATGTCCTTAACAACCTTTCTAGCTAATACACTTTCAGATGTCCAGATCTTCAGTTCTGAAATTATGCTTGATTAAAGATGATATACACTGCCTTTATAAAATAGGACCTAAGAAATATATATGCTAAGAAATTGCTTGGTTAGTTTGACTCTATTACAATGAATAGAGATACAGTGTCTAAGAACAATGGCAGCTTTCTTCATAAATAGATCCTGGCTAGTGGGTCCTATAATTTTATGTCTCATGAAAACCATTTCCTGGGCAGAATTTTCCTATTTCTGAATTTGAAATTCTGTGCTTCAGTAATATGCTAATTTTGTAACAGTCGCCTCAAAGCTCATAGATGCTTATCTTTGCAGGTGAATTGTGTGAGGCCTACAATGAATGTTCTGAAAAGATGATTCTGGAAGGAAGAAATAGAGAAAAGGGGAGAGGCATGTGAAAGAGACTGTGATAACTAGGCAATAGAATCTCAATGCTTCCTGGGCCCAGATTTCACTATGTTAGCATACTGACAGTAATGCAAAACCTGAGAAGACTGGATAACATTTTTTTTTTTTTTTGGTTTTTCAAGACAGGGTTTCTCTGTGTAGTCCTGGCTGTCCTAGAACTCACTCTGTAGACCAGGCTGGCCTCGAACTCAGAAATCCGCCTGCCTCTGCCTCCCAAGTGCTGGGATTAAAGGCGTGCGCCACCACCGCATGGCTGGATAACAATTTTTAACCTTCTCAGAACATACTTGAAGTTAGTTCTGTTATTTAAGTTTCTCAGGTTTTCCATCTTTAACCCAAGCTCCTATGTATTTAGAATTTTATTTTGTATTGTATACAAAGCCAAAGATAAATGAAGAATTGTAGATAATTCTCTTATCATAGACCTTGTTTAAAGGCAAAAGCTCCATTTTACTCTGTTGTATGTTGTATAATAGAATTTAGTATAATATTAGATACATGACAGTATTCATTCAATGGATATAATAAATAAAACAATGAATGAGTGAATGAATGAGTGAATGAATGAATGAATGAAGAGATAATTGATAGTATTAGTGCTATAGGCATATTACCACAGAGAAATGCATGCATAGAAAGAACCCAGTTTAGTGTCTCTCTCATATAACTTTTTGATAAATAGTGTCTATTCACTCTTTAAAACGGGAAGCTGATGTGTTGGAGAAGTATTTGTAGCTGGATATACTGCTGCATGCTTCTAACCTCAGCACTTGTAAGGTGAACTAGAAGCACTAGGATTTCAAGGTCATCTTCAGTGATACCATGAGTTTCAGCCAAGCCTGGGCTACAGAGAACTCTGTCTCAAAAAAAAAGTAAACAAAAGGAAAAAATGTTTATGCCAGAAGCACTGAAATGAAAGTTCGGGCAGATGGAGATTTTCAAAAGGCAGTAATACAATTAGGAGAAGAAAAAAAAAAACATAAGAGAAACGACCAAAGAAAAGATAGCTAAAAATAGTATGAAATCTTCACTTATTCATTTTGGTTTTCAAAAGAGTAACTCATTCTATAGGTCAAGCTGGCCTGAAATCCACTATGTAGAGCAGGCTGACTTCTAGTCCATGACAACCCTACAGTCCCAGCCTCCCAAGTGCTGAGATTATAAGCATGATCCACCAAGTCCTGCTCCTCATAGCTTCTTAGTGGCCTTGTTAGTTAATAGCATCTCATTGGCAGTACTTGGATCCTTAGGGAATGTAAGTAGATCATAGCACCGTCTATGACTTCTGAGCAACCAAGGAAGCTTATTGTCATACATATTAATACACATCTGACAAACATGTGTTCCTCGGGCAAGGTGTATTTCTCTATGGATGGAATAAAATTCATAAAGAATTTTCAAAAAAGTGACAAGACCAAGAAACAAAGTTGTTTTTTCTCTAGAGGCAAGAAGTTTGAGGAAGATCAATACAGGGCTTCATGGTAGATAAGGCTAGCTGCTGAAGTCCATTGGTAGATTCCTCTGGAGTCATTTCCAAAATGAGCAGATTCCAAAGTAGCTTCAGGGATCAGCTCTGCCCTTCATGATCACCTCTGAAGGGACTTCTTTCTAAATTTCTATCCTGCTTTTAGACAACCAGTGGATGAAGACTATGTGTATATATATATATATATATATATATATATATATATATATATATATAT